>CM043731.1:4367017-4967017 GCA_023968675.1 Taenia pisiformis | reverse complement strand
GCATGGAAATATGCGAGAACAGCTTGAATCTCGTCGCCTGAGCAAATTTAGGAGCAGTGAAGTTGGCCGTGATGATTGTGTCGTAACATTGGAATTCTGGGCAATGGGACCAATGAGATGAAGAGAGGGAACTTGGACTGCAATGTTGGCATTGATGTACCACATGACCTAACTTCATCAAAGATTTTTGCTTTGAATGAGCCGACACCGCTTACCCTCCCGTTTCTGCAACGACCCCTCCAGCTGGTGCAACGACGCAGATCCGATGTTACACAAAAATTTTTCATTTTGGTTAATGCAAAGTTTGTGCAGTTCTGAGTAAACTGCTCTTGAGAAATATATTCTGCCAAAAAGTAAGCATGGCACCAGTAGCATTAGAATGAATGCCATCCGGCAGTGAGTTGCCTCATCTGGCTGCTATTCGGTGTAAATGACCACCTCATTTAATACCCCATAGCAAAATCATGCAGCCTATGCCTGCAGCAGCGTCCATTCAACAACTGGCGTGGTTGATCTGAGGCATGCGCCTCACCACAGTGCACCCCCCACCCCAACTACTCCCATCATTCCTCCAACAATATTAGGCACAAGTTCCTTCCACACACCTTACGTTTGGTGCTTTCATTTCCCTACCACCCATGCACCACCTATTGGAAGTTCACTATGCTAACGACGTCGACGAGGAGACCAAATAGTTGTCCGCTTTGTAACTACCCGCACCGTGTGTGTGTGTGTGTGTGTGCGGCATTTCGTCAACATCATTCATGCCAAAGCTGATTCGGTTGTTACATTTGCCTGGTGCGAGGACAGGTTTGCCGTCAAACAAACATCCAGTGCACGGTGAGAGACCTCACCACTCCACCTTATGGCCTAGCTACTACAATCACACTCCCCTCATTCTGCTAGTTGCGAGACTTCTTCACTCTTTCTGCGGTTGGTTCCAATCACAGTTTCCCATCCCGATACAGCGTCTCCGATAGCTTATTGCGTGAATTGCTAGCAGGGCGGTTGTCTGTACACATTGGTACTATTGTGCATTAAGTACGGTGGTGCTAATCACACACCAACACACCACTAAAGCGTGTTGAGGGATCGAGACTCCTCTCCTTCTCCTTGCACCACTCCACTTCTAAACTCCATCCATCTACCAAAATCACGTTTAGCCAAACAGCAGCTAATTCGTTCACACACGCATGACAAATGCATCACCTCAACACTTGACAGACGGGGCGAAACCTGTCAGCGACTAACGCATGTGACTTATTTCTAGTCCATGCATCAACTCGTCACAATGGCCCGACTGTGGTAGACTGGTGGAGTGGCGCAAAGTCGATGACCACAATTTCATCCCAACGCGCAGCACCAAGCATCGCTCTCGAGTGCATGAATCTCTCCTCATCCTCCTCATCCTCCTCCTCGTACTCTACCTCCTCCTCCTCCTCCTCCTCCTCCTCCACCTTCTCGTCCAAGGCGCTGCATCGCATCCACTAATCGGTAGAAAAGATCTGCTTGTCTCCAGTGTAAATCTTTTTTTCTCTGCACATACACACACACACACACACACACGCACACGCACACGGTGAGAAGAGTTGTGCATGATTCACCTCGGTGGAATGTGGTGGTGCTTTCGTGTGCATCCTCTCCTCCACAGTGTGAATGTGAGGTCATCAACTACCAAATGACCCACCTCTGTTTATCACCTCTCTCCGTTGTGCATCCAGCCAAATCAGGTGCTGCTAGGCGAGCACATCAACAACTCACCAACGCCCATTTACTTCCCGTCTTCCAATGTTGTCTCTGCCCCACAAGCATGAGGTCTCCTCAATCAGTCACCATGGTAGTAAGCCTCATGCGAGTGGAAGTGATCAGCTCCACCTCAGATGAACCGGTCTCCACTTATCCATCCGGTGAACGTCGTCAAGCCCCACCTCCCCACCATGTGGCCTGCTTCACCTCCTCACAGCGCTTCACACAACAGAACGTAGCTTCTGACCTCGTTAGGATGCCACGCAGCATCTTCGCTGACAGGTCGAGTTGCCTGAGAAAGAGCAGAACTGTCACGAGGGGGCGTCGTCGCTTCCTCGAAGCAGGCACCACTCCTTAGGTCATTCACCTCCTCCACCAAACACGACTCTACCCAACTGGTCTGGCGGTTGGTTTTCGAAGTACGGGAGTGGCAGTTGGAAGAATGCCGGTGCGACGTCAGTGCAGTTAGTGTGTCTCGTTCGCCTTGTTGGAGACTAGAGCCAACAATCGCTGGGAGTGGAGGCACAGGCCGCACGGTGGCCATTTCGTCATGCCTGTTGGGGTTTAAGTTATGACGGATAGCATTCACACTGCGAGAGCGGGTGATAGAGGACTTGTGAAGCTCAGTAGCTTGGAATAAATTTTCGTTTACACGGTTAAATCTGATCAAATGTGCCAATGTCAAGGTTATAACTTTGCCATCGGTTCAGAGCTGCCCCAGTCTGAAATGGTTTTTCAACTTGTTCTCCTAGCCGCAAAGGACCATTTACCAATTCTTGACAAGGTCACAGCCAATCCAAATATGATTTCCTAGTGGAATCATTTGCATCAATGACAAGAGTCTGCCAGTCCCCAAAATTCTTGTCCACATTCCTCAATGTTTACTTCAACATAATTCCTTGTAAACTAGTAACTAACCCTAGCCACCAAGCAAAGCAAAAATCGCCAACGCCAAATAAAACCCTTTTAAATCTCCCGCTACAGAACACTCCTTTAAATGTTTCCTTCCAGCATGCGTGATGCGGCTTTTCAGCCCTTCAGCCATCGGAGTTACACGACCACTCAGGTTTCTGACCTACTTTTGTGCTCATTTATGGCGATGGATGTGATTTAGAATAAAAATGATGGCCGGGCATTTGATGCGTTGCTACCTTCCAAAATCGTCCACAACATAAAGAAATTTGCTCTTTCATTACTTTCTGTACATTCATTTAAACAATCAAATCATTGAAATGAATAACAGACCTATCAAAACTTTGAGAACAAAGGTAGATAGCAAAATTATGATTCGCGGCCTTGGGAGGCTTTGCTTTGCCACTTTCATTGGCATCACTTCCTTACTTCTAATTCTCCTCTCTGCCGTCCTCGTCATCTGCATCCTCAGCATTGCCATTCCCTCTTTTGCTCTCTTCATTATCATTAACAGTACCACTGCTGTTATTATCTTTAACAACGGTACCTTCCAAGTCCTCCATATCTTCGCGACCTTTGTGCAGGTTCTGAACGTCATCTTCGGCGTCTTCGTCATTATCGAAACCGATGCCATCCTCTGCTTCCTTATCATTGTCACCAACTTTTTCATCTTCATGGAAAATGAGTTTTCTCCTTGGACTGTAATGCCCGTCGCCATTTTCATATTCCTCAAAGCCAAACCCATCACCATCATCACACTCACTTTGCCTTCCATGGGATGCGTCATAATGCTGCAGTGCCCAGAACATTTTTTCATACTTGGTATCCCTTTCGTCTTCGCCCACGCCATCACTGTCATTTTCCATCTCTCCATCAGAATAATCGTCTTCATTAATAAATTCTTCCTCTTCTTCTTCATGCCTTGGGCTCACAATTTTGGTTGCTGATTCGATTGCATCACCGCCAATGGAGCCTGAAGGATCTTCATTCCTCGCCTCCTCTTCCTCCTTTTTAACGTCTTCTAGTGCAACGCTTGAAATGTTTCTCGACTTGGCCATTGCATCGACTTCCTTTGACATCATATGTGTTGTTGATGTGTTGGAGAAGAGTTCTTTCGCATTGTCAGCCTTTCCTTTATCAATGGCAACACTTCTACCCTCGACATTGTGAAAAACAAGCGTCAAAAGTGCTGCAAGAATGAGGAGAGCAAGGTTCGCCATGGTGGACTTGAAAGCCACAACGGAACTCTATGGATCAGGATGGGGGATGTAGTATTTATATGAAGTTTGTGACTTCTCTCGATGTCCAATCAGGTTCACGTTGAGCAGTTCACCTGCTTAGCCCATTTGTGCATACTCCGAGGACGAGAGAAAAACGTGTGCCAAGGAACTGAGGGGCTGATTCAGTGCAAAACCAATGAAACTTAGTAAACTCTTTATTGTTCCTTAGTGAAGGAGCATTTATAAACTGGTAAAATATGATTAGTCTTCTTTAAGGAAAAATTTAAGGCTCTAGCTTTGCTAAAGTATTGATAATTCCATCAGGATGGTGTTGGAGGTTCTCCCTCCACCTTGAAGGCTTAAAGGCAATAAAAATATGAGAACTGGGCGAGGACGCCTAATGTATTTCAGGATGAAGTTGTGGGCGTGAAATTACGTGGTGAGCGCTTATGGTTAGGCTTACAAGAGAGCCATGAAGTAGAAGAGGGCGTAAGCTTGAGTTAGGACGTTTCGATGGCATGTCATTCCAGACTAAGGTTTATATATTTTTAAACAATATTTAATAAAATGAATAGCCAGTGCTGTAGTGCTTCGCTTGCTTGGACTGTTGGTTGGTCTTCCATACTTGTGGACGCTGTCTTTAGCCCAGCTGCGTGGGCTGGCCTCTCAGCCATGCCAGCAGCCCCTTTTCTTCCTATCTTGCATTCTGATCTATGCTTTGTCTTCTTTTGTCTTTTAAGGATGCGTATGACGCTACAAGTGTAGTGAAGTTGTAAACTAAAACCAAATTGAAAGTGATTTATTTGAGTCTCATACCGCCAAGTAAACCACAACCATCTGCCTCTTTGCACAGGCCTTGATGAAGTTTGGCGTTTCGAAGAGCTCAATCCCATTTTCTACATCCAAAAACAATCCTCATATTTTAAACTTTGTTTTCTCTCACCAATTTTTTCCCAAAATGGGAAAGCAAATTGAAGGTAAAAATCCAAGCGCTTGCTGGAAAGACTGCCTCCAAGTATCTGCCACTCCTTCAAACTTCTCGCTGTAGCTATTATCCTCGTTGGGGGATTGTCGCCACATTTTTTATTCTTTTTCAGCTGCAAACCTTGCCACAAAACTAACTAGTCAAGATGAAGAGTATGTCTGCTTTGCCGCTTGACTTGTTTTCTGTTATATTCTACGTTCTGCTCACGTCGGATGTCTGAGCTAGCGGGACAAAGTTATTCCCGTCTAACACAAGTACTGTGCCTCCAAAATGTGCCTGCTTAGTTATGAAATCCTAGGCATCTTAAACAATACATTTAGCACTCACAGGAGGTAGATCCTGCGCCACCGAGAGACCACAGAATTAATACGCAGGAACCAGCGCGCACCGAACAAGTCCCTGGTTGAACCATCAGAGTTGCCGCTCATCTGTGGTCCAAACTTATTCATTTCAAAACGAGCTACCGCTAAGATGAAAAAACCATCAAATGATGCACAAATGAATTATGCTAATGATGATGACAATGAACCGGTCACTTTTCAAAACTACTCTCAGCAACCTCAACTTCCTCCTAGTGAAAAGTTGCAAGTCCAAAGAAGCATAAATTAAACCCTTCATCTGAGAGTCCTTGAAGTGCTCGTTGTCTTAGTTATAAAGTACCCAGAGAGCCAAGATGATTACCCAAAATTGATAAGGTAGTGCCTGGAAATCAGGGATACCTACTAAATAAGCACTAAATATCGGGAACAGGAATGAGTATCATTAAAAGCTTGTTCCCAGTTGCAAGCCTTCTCTCCCTCCTCCTCTCCCGTTTGTCCAATCGTCCCGCTTATCGTGTCATCCTGCTGTCTCTTTTTCTCTCCCTCCTTTAGCTCTACTCCACTCAACTTGATGCTACTCCATTCTATTTGCCATATAGTTATGCAACTGCCCAATATGAACACGAAAACGAAATGGGATGATGATAAGGGTGTCCTATCTAGGGTAGAGATCTCAGAGGTCAGTTCGGAGGCATGTGGCGTGGAATATGCCATCCGGTCCATTGGGTGTCGGTGTGCTGTGTTCAATCGTTTTGCGTTGCGCTGCGTTCCATTGGGCTCCAAGTGCCCCTCATCTAATGCGTTGATTTGTTTTCTGAAGGTTTCAAAAGTTGTGACCAACCATCAAGACTAAGAAGGAGAGTTATTGCCTTTGTGTTGGAAAAAATTTTGCTGTGTCGAGCAGACGGCACTCAACCTTAGCTGATGCCTGATCATCTGGAGGTGGGGAATTTCTGGTGCGGGAATGTGTCTGCATTCTGCCGCCTTATGCGTATGCGCTAAAGTTTTGCGGACGCTAGATGTGTGGAGTGGTCGGAGAGGTGGCGAATCTGTTAAAGATTGAACAAAATAATCGTTCGACCGAAGAACCTTTCTTCATCACAGCTAAGTAAACTAATCCACTATAACTGGTGTGAAAGCTTACTTACCTGAGAGGGGTATAGTTAAAGGAAAAGTGATAGAAACTTTTAGCTTTTTGGCTGACGTCTTTCAGTGCGGAACACGTGGCTGTGATCCATCTGCTTAGTTTCCACAGCAACTTGTCCAATTGATGTGAAATAGTAGAAATGTATTTCACTAGGATAAGGAGAGGGAGGCCTTCCCGAGCATGATGCAACTCCGAGCGACTCACCATCATTTTTTAATAATATTTTTCAATTCAGAACACAACGCACCACCCAAAAAAATTGAGTGGTCCCCCGTGACTACTAAACCTTCCGCAGCCTTGTCAATGACCTAAGCTTGCCACTCAAAGCAGGCAGGCTAGCAAATCACCAAGGTGGCTTGGTGGTCATTTGTGGCACGAAAGTTGTAAAGAATGGCAGAGGATACAGTAAAAACTAACGTGAGATAGGCCAGCACCTAATTGCGTTCGGAACAACTTTTGGAAGTCAATATTTTGTCACGAAAATCTGCTCCTCAAACAATACCCACTTTTCGCATGACATCTGAGGAAGAAGAAGAGGGGACCGACAATAAAGGTCATCAGCTTCACTATTGTGCACCATCGCATAGGTTTTAACACAAAATCTCCGCTCTTCCACCGACTCACTTGAGAGTTTAAAATTGCGTATTAACATCATTTATTTGCAAAATAAAGGTGGTTTTGACTTTTGACGACCAATACAAACAAAAGTCATAGCATTTGTTTGCTACAAATTGGGTAAACCAGATAGGAATCCGCAATTTTTTACCAGATGTGCAGTGCGTTTTGAATCTGATTTTCAATTCACCAACAGTTGACGTCCGCATCGGGGAAGGCGTCTCCTCCCAACATTTCGAAAGGCCTAAAATGTACCCCAACCTACCCAGAGGCGGATTAGTCCCCGTGCATTGTCCTCACAAGTGGGAAGACAGTGTAATCAATTTGTGTTGATCATTTAAGATTGGAAATATTCAGGAAACTCACATTCACCTTAAAAGAAGTGCAAATATTTTGGCGTCAATTTGCAACATACATATGAGAGTTCGGAGGGGAAGCTAACAATCGGCAAAAATTTGAGCATTTGGAAATGTCTTTATTGCCATTCAAGTACCTTAGTGTCTAGATTCGAGCAAGCGAAACAATTCTCTGGAAGATCTCATAGCCAAACCACGGCTGTGACCGTGCCCAAGACTTTGTGATGGTACGATTTAGTACAAGTTCCACTCATAAACTGGCAAGATCTAATGCACTCTTGACCAAAGACTGCTCCCGGCAGTGGATAATACCAGTGGCATTAAAACATTTGACAAGATTTAACCGTGTAAACGAAAATTTATTCCAAGCTACTGAGCTTCACAAGTCCTCTATCACCCGCTCTCGCAGTGCGAATGCTATCCGTCATAACTTAAACCCCAACAGGCATGACGAAATGGCCACCGTGCGGCCTGTGCCTTCACTCCCGGCGATTGTTGGCTCTAGTCTCCAACAAGGCGAACGAGACACACTAACTGCACTGACGTCGCACCGGCATTCTTCCAACTGCCACTCCCGCACTTCGAAAACCAACCGCCAGACCAGTTGGGTAGAGTCGTGTTTGGTGGAGGAGGTGAATGACCTAAGGAGTGGTGCCTGCTTCGAGGAAGCGACGACGCCCCCTCGTGACAGTTCTGCTCTTTCTCAGGCAACTCGACCTGTCAGCGAAGATGCTGCGTGGCATCCTAACGAGGTCAGAAGCTACGTTCTGTTGTGTGAAGCGCTGTGAGGAGGTGAAGCAGGCCACATGGTGGGGAGGTGGGGCTTGACGACGTTCACCGGATGGATAAGTGGAGACCGGTTCATCTGAGGTGGAGCTGATCACTTCCACTCGCATGAGGCTTACTACCATGGTGACCGATTGAGGAGACCTCATGCTTGTGGGGCACAGACAACATTGGAAGACGAGAAGTAAATGGGCGTTGGTGAGTTGTTGATGTGCTCGCCTAGCAGCACCTGATTTGGCTGGATGCACAACGGAGAGAGGTGATAAACAGAGGTGGGTCATTTGGTAGTTGATGACCTCACATTCACACTGTGGAGGAGAGGATGCACACGAAAGCACCACCACATTCCACCGAGGTGAATCATGCACAACTCTTCTCACCGTGTGCGTGTGCGTGTGTGTGTGTGTGTGTGTATGTGCAGAGAAAAAAAGATTTACACTGGAGACAAGCAGATCTTTTCTACCGATTAGTGGATGCGATGCAGCGCCTTGGACGAGAAGGTGGAGGAGGAGGAGGAGGAGGAGGAGGTAGAGTACGAGGAGGAGGATGAGGAGGATGAGGAGAGATTCATGCACTCGAGAGCGATGCTTGGTGCTGCGCGTTGGGATGAAATTGTGGTCATCGACTTTGCGCCACTCCACCAGTCTACCACAGTCGGGCCATTGTGACGAGTTGATGCATGGACTAGAAATAAGTCACATGCGTTAGTCGCTGACAGGTTTCGCCCCGTCTGTCAAGTGTTGAGGTGATGCATTTGTCATGCGTGTGTGAACGAATTAGCTGCTGTTTGGCTAAACGTGATTTTGGTAGATGGATGGAGTTTAGAAGTGGAGTGGTGCAAGGAGAAGGAGAGGAGTCTCGATCCCTCAACACGCTTTAGTGGTGTGTTGGTGTGTGATTAGCACCACCGTACTTAATGCACAATAGTACCAATGTGTACAGACAACCGCCCTGCTAGCAATTCACGCAATAAGCTATCGGAGACGCTGTATCGGGATGGGAAACTGTGATTGGAACCAACCGCAGAAAGAGTGAAGAAGTCTCGCAACTAGCAGAATGAGGGGAGTGTGATTGTAGTAGCTAGGCCATAAGGTGGAGTGGTGAGGTCTCTCACCGTGCACTGGATGTTTGTTTGACGGCAAACCTGTCCTCGCACCAGGCAAATGTAACAACCGAATCAGCTTTGGCATGAATGATGTTGACGAAATGCCGCACACACACACACACACACACGGTGTGTGTAGTTACAAAGCGGGCAACTATTTGGTCGCCTCGTCGACGTCGTTAGCATAGTGAACTTCCAATAGGTGGTGCATGGGTGGTAGGGAAATGAAAGCACCAAACGTAAGGTGTGTGGAAGGAACTTGTGCCTAATATTGTTGGAGGAATGATGGGAGTAGTTGGGGGGGGGGGTGCATTGTGGTGAGGCGCATGCCTCAGATCAACCACGCCAGTTGTTGAATGGACGCTGCTGCAGGCATAGGCTGCATGATTTTGCTATGGGGTATTAAATGAGGTGGTCATTTGCACCGAATAGCAGCCAGATGAGGCAACTCACTGCCGGATGGCATTCATTCTAATGCTACTGGTGCCATGCTTACTTTTTGGCAGAACATATTTCTCAAGAGCAGTTTACTCAGAACTGCACAAACTTTGCATTAACCAAAATGAAAAATTTTTGTGTAACATCGGATCTGCGTCGTTGCACCAGCTGGAGGGGTCGTTGCAGAAACGGGAGGGTAAGCGGTGTCGGCTCATTCAAAGCAAAAATCTTTGATGAAGTTAGGTCATGTGGTACATCAATGCCAACATTGCAGTCCAAGTTCCCTCTCTTCATCTCATTGGTCCCATTGCCCAGAATTCCAATGTTACGACACAATCATCACGGCCACCTTCACTGCTCCTAAATTTGCTCAGGCGACGAGATTCAAGCTGTTCTCGCATATTTCCATGCTCAAGTTTGATTTCAGGCAGAATTGGAGGCTTATAGTGGTGTCGCAAGTAATCTGCATCCATCAACCATGAGGTTACTATTTTTGGCAAAGAACGGTAAGTGACTGCAGAAAGCGTCTTTGGTAGTTGTCCTTACTAAACAATGATATTTTACACTAGGGCACCAATTGCGTAGGAGGTTCGCCTTGCTGTGCTACTGTTGAGATCTAATTCGTGAGCTTTTCGTTTCCTCCGTTACCTCCTTTTCTCACTTGCTCCATTTGCCTGCTTCACTTAATGCGAGTCTGCTACTCGGCAGCGTGATCAGATGACTGTGGAGCACCAAATCCAGACGAAGGCCTAGTGCCTACTCGATGGAACTAAAGTCACATTTGAACTGAGGAAGACGTTGACAGGGTGATATACCTGCGGAGTCCCCTCATCCAGGCCAAAGGGGCAGGTGAGTTACCGCGTAATCCGTAATATGTTGGTGTGCTCTCTTGCTTTGCATTGCATTGCATTGCATTGCATTAAGTTAATGCCCTTGTGCCAAACCACAGTGCCTTGTCGTGGCATGAAGCAGGACATTCTGCCGACCAACTCAACAACTGTGGCATTTCTTAAGAGGAAGCGAAGAAGTATCGCGTGCACATCGAAACAACGTCCTTCTGCATCAAGTGGACGCAACTTGCACTCAACTAAGGCGTAGTCTTCTTCGAGCACCGCATTGTGTCTGCAGTTCGCTACGCGGAATGACCTCCTGTCGGTCAACAATGGAGTTGTGATTTCGAAGCCTGTTTTCACGAGCTATTTGGAAATCGCATATGAAATGAAGCCCAACATTTAATTCGCATCACAGCTCAGTCGGTTTCGCACGAAAGCAGAATGCAGTGCGTGTGAATGAAGCGAAGTTGGTGTCTCGCCTTTGATGTTTCCTATCCAGCTTTTGAATGAATTACGTATGAGAGAATGCGTATGGCCTACTTCCGCCTCGACTTTCCCTACGGTCATAGCCTCAACTTATCTTCGTCTTCTCTTGCCTCAAACATTAAATTGTCTTCCTAGTGTGTGGCTCTCAGTTTGGGATGCCGGCACAAGCACAAATCGCCACGGTCAAGAAGGGCGATCCTTTGACCGGCTTATCCGATTGTTCGCACTAACTGCATCCCTCAAGTCCACCTTGCTGCGGTCGGGGGCGCGACGAAGCGACATGCACTAATTTTTGAGAACAATTTTGGGGAAGGTAGCATTTCCCTTTTTGGCAGCGGAAACCCGAAGCATAAAATAGGTTTCTGTATTTTTGGCCCATAAGCTTGTTGCAACTGTGGTGAAAACAACAATGGCACAACCTCGGATGCACTCATTATCTGAACTGGAAGAAGGTGAGGAAACCGACGAGGGTGCCTTTCATGCACTCAAACAAAGTAGTAGCTTTGAATGTGGCGTCTCGAGGCTATCCTGAAAACAAAAGGAGGCAAAATATGAGGCGCAATACATGCCGCAGAATACCTGCATACGTCTCCTCAATAAACGGAGGCCAATGGCATGGCTCGAGGATTAACCCAGACAGCTAAGTCAATGTGACCACTGAAATGAAAGGAAGGGAACCAACAGCCGAAGCAAGGAAGGTGGTGCATTGAAGAGGGTAGCACGTTTGGGATGAGTGACACCTTCTCCACCTGAGGGCCTTGTTTGACTTCGCTATCCAAACCTGAAGTCGGCGGGAAGCAGGAGTGAAATTGTTTGAGAACAGAGAAATGGCTGGTGGTGAACGGTGGAAGAACGAGGTTTGGTTATCCATTGCATTCCTTCACACGGACAACGGATTATTTCAATTTCTAATACTTTTTTGTGTGTTGGGTAGAACAGTATGCTGTGGCGGGATGACGTCCTCAGAGGCTATGGTTGCAATGCTTAGTTTGTTTGGTCTGCTTTGACCCACCCAGGGGGGCTGGCCTCCGAGCCAAGTCAGCAACCGCATTCCCTCCCTCCATTGAATGTGGATATTCTGCACCATACTTTGCCTTCCACCGTCTTCAAGGAGGACTGACGACGCTACGGTGGTGGCAGCAGGAAACGGACCCGACTTTGTGGCGTTTATTACCCCGATATGTACCGCCTGTGACACATTGCAGCGGTGCAAAAGAGATGCCTTTGCTGCAGGTGGGAGAATCTCTGACATCTCATGCACTGCCTCATGAACCCTTAAGATTCTGCAGACACGTTGTAAAAGCTGAAGGGACCTAGTAAACCTTAACGAAATCAACGAACGGCGCCATTTCATTTCATTTTTAACCAACTGTTAAATTTATGCAATTTATGCATTTAACTCCATCCGTTTGTTGGCGCAGCCCCATTTTTCTGGTCTCACGGTTAACCAGAGGTCTGTCATTGCCAGGACACATACCTTGGACCACGCAAGCTGTCCTCAGCTGCTTCACACACCGGCCGTACGCCTCCTTCCCTAGGATGCCTGACTTCCTGGGCTTTAAGGACAGACTTGGACCATTACATGTGCTGAAGATGACAAACAACCACCAACTCGCACAACTTTCCACACAGCTGTCAATGCTCCCATCTGCTCACATTTTTTTAAATATTTTGGCCCGGAAACGGGTAGCTGGATTAAGCGCTAATAACGACGAATAGCCTTCAAAAAATTTATCATTGGCATTCGACATCTCGGGTTTTAGCATGATCGTAACATCACCTATGCATAAGATTCAATCGTACTTTGACAAGCATTTTGTCTCGAGGTTTTAAGCGATATACGCGAAGACTTCTTACCGTTTTGACTGTTAGAATCACCTAATCATCGAGCGTATGGCACATCCAAGGCACAGACATTGATACGCACGCGAGTGCGTACTTGAGACTGCCATTGTCGTGGTTGAATGAACTCATCATTGCGTCTGACAAAGCTGGGTGGATGCTTTTGTGACTTACAGCAATGGTTCTGGAAACTTCCCGTTGCACCATCAGCATGCACCTAAATTGGTGGATAGGGACGGAGTGATCAAGGGATTATACTTTTACTGACATGCGGTGCATCAACACGTCTAGAAAGGGTGCTATATTGAAGGGCGGAAATAAGAAGCTCAACAACCAAATAGGCTAACAAAGCAACTAATTGTATAACAAAAAGACTTGAATCCTTCCATTGTGATGATAAGAGATTAGCTTAACCGACATTTGTGCCATTAACCGCTAGGATTCGCCCACACCTTCACGAGTGATTGTTGCAGTACCATGACGATTTTACTACTCATTTCTCAGGATTCTGCCAACAAATTCCACGTTTCCAAAGATCCTGCGCATTTTCCATTCTTGGCGCAGTTTGTCGCAGTGCTCAGTCGGTAGGCCTCACCTCTTTTCAAGAAAACGAGAAGGGAAACTGTAGGAATTAACTACATCCCTCTCGTGGTTCAAGCACCTCATCATGAGAGGATCAGCTATGTTTCAACTAACAACTACTGATTAATCCGCAAAATGGTAGCAATAACTAAGTTCTCAGATGCCAGTGCATGATTTGAAACTCGTTTGGGAGTATTGCGGGTGAAAGCTATCAAGCAAGTAAGAATGTGCCTCAGAAACTCCGCCTCATCCAATTCGTTTTAGGTGAGGTTCGCTAAAACTGACTGTCAAGTGTTGCAGGCTGAACATGCTCAGCAACGATGGGCAACAGCACAAAATGGCGGTTAGATTTGACCGAGGTTCGATACCCGCACAATGTTTCATGCCCGAAGCACCACATGCAAATGCGTATGAACCCAAAGGAAACACCTCCGAATTTTTTCCGCCATTGTTATTGTTCTGGTGCAACTTTGACGCACCCACGAGGAATCAAAGGACGATGACAAGGCCATTATTGTGCCGAAAATCATGCTGAAAGGCAGTCGTGCAAACGAAAACCCCCACTTCCTACTGAAATGAAATTGATACAGCGTAATGCAAGAGCCCAACAAACGGAGCCATAATTGAGCGTAAAAAACGTGACCCACTAAAAAAACGAAGAATTTAATCAAGACGTTCAAACGTGAAAGATCTGTTCTGCAACAATTCACTTGCTTAAAAGTTTAATGAGGACCAGAAATACTGGAAGGGATAATCATTTGAGCCGGGACTGAGCACAACTGCCCCGACGATGGGCAGTAACATGAACATTGGTTCAATGGGTTTAGCATTAAAAAAGGGGAAGAGCCGCGTTAAAAGGGGATGAAGGCTTGAACCACCAATGGAAGTCGTTAATTTGCTCTAAAAATAAAGCGAATAAGAAGCGTTTTCAAGAATAAAGAGCCACGCCTTCACTTCAACCATTACATGTCTCATTTGTCAAGAAATTGGGCTCGGGAAAATGCATTTACACAGGAAGATTTGCCGGCTCAAAGCATGAATCGAGGCGTGGTAAGACTGCACAATGATCAACTTTTGATAGGCCGTAGAAGCGTTGACCTCTCGCCTAGTTTGGCTTTCAGCAGCCACCAGAGCTGAATCAGATGAGTGTAAGACGTTCGATACACCCAATTGGAAGGAACAATAAAATCAGTCAACTGAAGGAGAATAGGACAAAGCTAAACGGTATTCCTTCCAACGAACTACTCAGTCTTGAATCTACTCTTCAGGCGCCGATTAGCAAACACGAATCTTGTCAAAGAACGGGCGCCATCCTCTCCCGATGCGGAAGTACACTTTGGATAGGTGTAACCTGACTATTAAATGCCACGATCAGATTGGTTTGCTTATTCCAAAAAAAAAATACGAATAGAGGTGAGAGAGACAAACTTTGAATATATTGTGCTCTTGACAGTGCCACCGGACCTCATTCCCTCTCAAGAACAGTATGGGATTGGAAGGACGGCTTAAGAACGACAAATCCAACTCTCGATTCAAACTAAGCGCTAGAGAACTCCTCAGAACCTATTTTCCGACCGCAGCTGAGGCCGAAAAACATTCCAAACACCTGGGATTCTGTCCTACTTCATTTCAATCAGTCATTAGCAAGAAGGCAGTCACTTGACGGAGATTTTTCCACCCTTGTCAAAGTGAGTGAAGACGGGTACGATAAAACCTACACTTTCCGATGGGAGGCGCCTTTCATGGTTCACTGGAAAGATAGCTATCCATGCATTACGATTGAGAAGCTTCACGGCATAAACACAAGGTCCCTTGGCCTGCTGACCAAGTTCGCCAGCAGAAGTCGCTTACGACACCACGTCACATCAACCGCAACAGGAGACCAAGTCGAAAACATCCACGCCTAGTGCGTTGTCACAAAAGTAGGTGAGCCTTCCACCATCTGCATTGTCCGCAAACAGCATTCATTCATTCCTGTGAATCATAAGCACACCAGAAAGACGTCTGCGCAATTTGATCTTGGCACCACTAGGCCAGTAGCAAATCCCAAGTCTTTTCCAGTCCTCCATCAAAAGAATAGAACCGTTTAGCCATCTAACGGGTAACGTTTAGCAGTGGAAGAGACGACGTCAAAGGTCAGGAAAACCCATACAATGAAGTCTCTTGTGAGCTTAGAATTGGCTCGGGATGTGATATAAGGTGCCAATTCTCTACGCAACACTGGGATTGTACTGATCGGCTTCATCCTCAAAAGCTGTGAGCCTAGGTAACGACAATAAAGGATAGCATTACACCGTCAACAAGGCGCAGGTGTAACCTTAGATACACGGACATTGCGATTTCTGCAATGCTTGGTCAACTTCCTTGGATACATTCGGGGCAGACGAAAAGGTGGATACGAAGGGCAGTACAAGGCAAGTAAGAGACTGACCGACGCCGATCGATCCGAGAGAATTGGGTACTTCCCAGGACTCGGTGGGTCAACACCGGTGCCTTGTCAGACTTCGCTAGGACAGCAAGCTCACTACACAAATGGACGGAAAAAAAACAGAGAACATTCAAGTGGAAGAAAGAATACGATGAGGCATTCAACGGACTAAGGCCAATGCTCCGGACTATGCAGATTCTAGCATCATCAAAATTTGAACCAAAGACCCCAGTGTTTGCAATGGATAATGAAGCTATCGATGCAGCCTTGGGTGGCGTACTCCCACAAGGGAACAAAATGGAGAGAAAACTTCATCCTTACGCGTTAATGCACGAAACTGACGGAAAGATAAGGCAGAAGAGTGCAACCCAACTCAAACGGTTTAGTTTTTGCGCAAAGATGGGATAGTTTTAGCAGTCAGACCTAGAGGAAGGCCGTGGTGTTAATGAAAGAGTCGACCACTGAATTCCCGATTCAGGCAATCGAAAGTGGTCAAGAGACTTCACAGCGAAACTTCATGCACATCTTGATACCTGAATTGCGTACATAAAATTTCTGCCCCTTACCACGACTGTATTCCAACTGCAGTACTGATACACAGATAAAGGTTGCATTAGGCCGAAAGCGTCGACATATACCTCGGATTCACAAAAAACACTAAGGGAGTGTTCGCGATGACCCGGCTTGCATAATGTCCACAACGAAGCAGAGCAGTGAATATCTGCGAATGCCATCTGCGGATGGTTAGGTAAAGGAGTAACAGTGAAGGACAGAACAGCCAATGATGGACCGACACACAACTCGTCCGTCAGAAGTTAAAGGGTAACCAAACCAAACACCCTTTCCAAATAAAAAAAACATACCAAGTTGATGGAACTTATGCCATAGGTTAAAAAGGATGAAAGTAGTAAAGTTGACAGCGATAGTATAAATTGACGCAGGCGGTAGCAACAGCATAAAACGCTAGTCATAAACTTTAATGGGCTGAGTAGGTAGAATAAGTCCATCTGTAAATGAACGAAAGGAAGTTCATATTAGATTTCTGGTGCAAATGATAAACGCTGTTAGTAGGTGCATGAAAGAGAGAAGAGGGATGATGAAAGCCCATTAATAGCGCAGCACCAGAGATCATGAACGTCAAAGATGACAACTTTATCGCAATTTGGAGTAGATCGGTGGCCGCAGCTTCATTCGGATGCACTTGAGAATGACCAGAGGGATACAGCTTACTGCCGTGATGGCAAATACCTTCCAAGCGAAGTTCCATGTGAGCAGAAAGGCTTGATCTGTTCAAAAAAGACAACGATGCTTCAAAGAGCGATGCAGACAAGGGAGGGTGCAACGATAGCAAATGACCTACCGAAATAAGACTTGAAAACGACAAGCGCAACTACATAGATTGCGAGACTGGCGAGTTCACTAATAATCATTACGAAGTGCCAGGTATGGACAGTGAGCGCCACCATGAGGAGCTCGGTAAGGAGGACTGAGGTGAAGGTGATGGAGACCACGTGGATAAAATCCGAGTCGAAGAGTAGCAGTGCGCCGTACATTATTACCCCACCTATAGAAATGACCTCAAATACCTAAAAATTGCCTGTTCATAAGGGATTGACAGCAAGCAAAGACGACCATAGGTTCGTACGCCTTCTACTTTTATGAATTCCCTGTTCGTGCCTCAACCAAAATGAGGAATGAGAGATACCTTGAACCTCAAAAGCTACACAGCAAATTTGAAAGAAACAAAATTAGAGAAATCTTGCCAAATCAATTCGAGTTTTACCAAAACGGTGTCAATAAAAGGCATAGTTATCAACAACCTTTTGAATGTGGCGCATACAAGAATCATACTACTTGTCCAACGATGAATAAAGAGGGTTGGGTGCCAGGGAGTATCCTAAGCAAGTAACAACAAATTCAAAGTTAAAGTTAAAGTTAATTACTCGACAAGGGGTTAAGGCAAAGCAGATCTCTGAGGACAACGCAATTATTCCCGCCTTCTAGTTCACTGGAATGTCACAATGAATCGACCGTTGGATGAGAGCTACAGATGGATGATGTGCGACGCCTAAAGCTTACAAATTAAAAAAAGTGATAAGGTCCCCATTTCCAATTGCTTAATGCACGCGGCTACAGAGCTTCAAAATAGTCCATGCATCCCCATGCATTTCTCCTTTCAAATTAAAACGGGAGCAGTGAAATTCGAACCTTGCTCGAGCACAATTAAAACACCGCAAAGCAAGTGAGGCAATAAATAAATCCCAATATTAATAATGGTAATGAAACATCGCCGCATACCCCTTGCGTTAGTTTAAATATCGATTACACGAGGAGATATGCAACGTCAAAACACTGTGAATGGTGATGTTGATTTTGAAAGTCAAATAAGACAATGATACTGCCACAATGCTACAGCACAAAAGCGACTATAAACCAAAGGAACTAAACTGTCCACTCAAAAAAGACATTCAGTACGGAGTAAATGAGTGAATTAAAGTCGAGGGAGACAGACCCTGGTATATGCTGATAACGATCCAGACGAAGAAGGTTTTGACAGTGAGTTCACGACCCTTGGTAAGGTCCTTGTAAAGCTCGGGGTAGGTCATGGCAACCGAATCAGCCACGTCTTTGTCCAACACCAACGAGAAGACTGGAAACATAGTGAAAATGGTCGCATAGCCCACCATCAAGAAGCCCGGGAAGAGAGCCACTGAGATGATATAGAAGATCGCCGAAAAAATTATCTGCATCACCGTGATTATGCAGCCTACGGGCAAATAACACACAAGGTCAGTAAAGTGTGTTAAAAATCAAACGTCTGCAGTCAATAGATAAATACTACAATTAAAGGGAAAATAATGAATTCGGTATTCGTCTTAGCGCATTTTACCGGAGTGTAAATGGCGTCTGTCACATTGGTAAACGCATCGACACCTGGTTTTTTTAAGGAAGAAAAGTTTCTCAAATCACTATGCAACCATTGGAAAGGATTGAATGAGGCTCTCGAAAGGTTTCGATGCACACGAATCGAATTGCTGGGAATGCTACCTTCCAGAGCGAAAGGGGAGTGAACTCATACCTATATCATGGCGGAGACAGATGCCAAGTGGGTAAAATCGTGCGAACAGAGAAAAAATAACATTGCGGTGCTGGCAAATGACATATTTCCGCCTGATGTGACCTCTTGTAAGACTAGCAAGAAGGCATGCACCACTTCTAGAGAGAATCTTTATGCAATCCATCACTTCGAGTGTCTCCCCTAGTATAAGCTTAGCCCCTAAATCACTTTAGACAGGGACCAACACATCCACAGAGCCAGCCGTGTTAGACTGAAAGAACTCGCAAAAAAACTCAAGCTGAAGTCAGCCTTATTTACTGAAAGTTGAATAAGTAGGAATGGGTGCAATGACGATTGAATGGTGATTGTCTGCAAAGGAGGGAATGAGTAATAGTGCGAGGTAAAACTTTCCAGCTATGCAGAGGGGTGCCACCGTGTTAAGAGCAATACACATGCTTAAGAAGATGCGAGTACGAAACCACATTATCTCACGTGCTTCAAAGGTATCAAGGGAGGGTAAGTGACGATCGAGCTAGGAAATTGGCAACACAAGACTGAAAAGAGAAGCCAGTGACAAAGTGAGTTGCATCTTTAAGTTGAATTGCAGAGTGAAAAAGGAAAATACAAGCAAAATTAACAAACGAGATGGCAGGGAAGAGTCATGACTTGGTTATCTAACCATTAGGTTAACTTGTGGCAACTTTAGTACCTTACTGACGGGGCCAAGTGACGACAAAAACACACTCAAAAGCAGATGAGTTCGTAGATAAAACGAAAGAACATGACCGAAAACCTTAAATTAATGGGTTGAAATACGCAAAATTCACAATATAGTACCACTTTGAGAGCAAGTAAAGCAGACATGCTGTTTGATCAGCTCATGTATGCAGGTAAATAGATAAAATATGGGAATGCTAAACCAAGGACGATCCTTAGTCTTTAAAGGATGAATAGGTTTGGAACAGGCAAGTCACAATTCCACACTTTGAACATCCATCAAAGTGTTTAGCCACTGTTCTACATAGCATTAAGATAGGAGAATGTACCATACCTCTATGAATGATAAACTGTGAAAGCGAAGCCGTATTCTTGTAGGTGTTGCGTCCATGAACCAGGAAGAGACGCGCGACATGCGAGAACTGAGTTATGCTGAAGTCGGAGGCTAGGCTAGCTTGCCGACCTTCTTTACCCACAATACCGATGCCAACGTGAGCGGCCTGGATCATGGAGACGTCGTTACCACCATCGCCGATTGCCGCCACCACAGCATTTGTATGCGCCTTCAGCAGCTTCGCAATGCCTGCCTTCTGAGTAGGAGAGGTACGACACACCACCACGGCGGGGCACTGACGAATGAGATCGAGGAACTCGAGCTCGTAGTAGCGCAAACACACCTATCATGCAGAAGGGGAGTAGCGACGGAAGGGAGACAAGAAGATGGGTTAGACACAAAACGCATGGCTAAACTATGTTAGGTAATTTAAAGGTAGAAGTTTCCAAGTGAGTAGATGTGGACGATTAAAGCGTTCTATCTCGCTCCTTTTCCTTCAAGAAGCGCGAGACTTGAGGGTCCGTTACTTTCCCCAAGCCCCAAATTAAGCACATTTAGTTTCTAAATGATTACGAAGAAGCGCCTTTGTTAATAATCACAGGCACACGATTTGGTTCGCGATTACCTCCGAAACGCTGTTGTCAAAATCAAAAGCTGCCGATGTCCCTAAAAATGGGTCCGATCACGTAAGTAATGAAATAAAAAGTTTCATCCTCGGTACTGAAACCCTGAGAAGTTAATAAAAACACATAAAATCTGGCCTTAAGTAAAAAATGATAGAGCTACAACTAGCGAAGTTTCAACTGCCAGCAAGTGGAAATAAATAGATTTTATCAAATAAGTTACGAAGGTGTCAAAATCGAAACGAGCTTCCAAAACCAGTTCGCCCCAAAAAAACAGGTTGAAAAGAGTACCTTGCTGGAACATGCAAAAGCATTTTGCATGTAGCATCTAAGAGCCTGCCATTAGCAGGTGTGCAGCCATTCAATTTGAAAAAGCAAGCAAGTTGTGTAGTTAGACTGTGTAGAATTGATGAAACTGATCAAGCGTAAAAATTGATGTCACAGGTTCAATGGTGTGTCATGAAAGAAAACTTCTCCAGCACCACATTCTGATGATAAGGCACTGAATCCAGTTCTGCTTCTTTGCCCAGATGGCGAATTTCATGATCGGACACTTAGAACACAAAATTTACTGCGGAAAGGGTAAAAACGAAGTAAAGCTCAATTGACGCCTTTCACCAAATTGTCCTCACAAGCGCGTGACCGCATCAATGTGTACGACCAAGCCCAAAAGATGAAGCAAAGAAAAAGGTGATGTGTTTCAGGGATTCTGCTAATTACTGCAAGGATGATCTCATGACTCCTTTTTATTGTTCATAAACAACAGTTCCGGTTGATTAGCAAGTAAGAGCTGGGATGCTTAAAATTTCACTAAATGGCCCACAGAGCATGTTTTGAGAACTGGCCGTAAAAGTTCGAAAAAGGTAAATCGAGGAGCCGATTGGACAAGCTGTTTCAAGGGCTTGACAAATAGTTACAGGAGTGCATTATATTAAAAGGATTCACGTTAGAGGTAAAATTAGCGCTAAGAAGTAGGTGGGAAATCACCCATTTCGGTGAATTGCCCTCTAAAAGCCTTTACTTCAGGTGATGAATGAGTGAGAAAGTCACCCACCTCTAGCGAAGAGCCCGTGATTACCAAAGGTAAGTCACAACGTCGGCGGAAGGCATTTAACTCCAGATGGGCTTCAGAGCGACCGGTGACTGGCTGGAAGACGTGCAGCGCTTGACCGTGAGGCACGAGGCGTGAGGACTTGGCGATACATTCGGCCGTCTCCAACTTGTCACCCGTCAACATCCACACTTTGATGCCGGCATTTCGAAGGGTCTCCAGCGTTGGACGCACCTAGAATGGGGTAGTTAGCGTAAGATTGCCCTAACATTCTCACAAAATTATTAAGCAAGACACTTCCAGTGACGCAAAAGTACACATCAATGTGAAACACTACCTTAAAAAAACTATCAAATACCGATTCTATACCGATTTTGTGATGTAGCTGCACAAAAGCATGGAGTTTGAACGAGTTAAAAACACAAAACCCAAGCAATTAGTGCATGGTTTGGAATAAATGTGCCCAATGCCGAAGGGCCCGAACTGAATCAGTGTCGTTGCAACAGGAGGACGATCCACATGAAAAAACATAATCTGCAAGCTCCACAGATTTACAGATGAACAGATTACTGAGCGACCATAGAAAGGTTGAGAACAAAATGTAAGGGAGCTCGAGAAATAAAGCAAAGTGACGAACACAGTCTCAGAAAACTTGACACTAACACTTGTAGACGTATACCACTAACATTGATAGATAAGTAGGGAACAATGAATAGCGCTTTCCAGTCCAGCGACGTAAGAGCCCACGCCAATGCGCCAAATTCAGAAATAATTTGCAACAAAAAACAAGGGCTAACTATCCAAGCCAATTAGGAGAGGGAATCGTCTTCGACAACTAGCACAGCATTTGGGATGCTGATGAAACTTGAAAGATGTTCTACCGCATTAAATCTGATTGGTTTTAAAGAGTGTAATGAAAACATTCAGTGGATAAGGTGGAAAAACGTCAATAGCATAAGCTATCACCAAGTAGACCGTCAATTTGGGTGCTTATCTGTGAAACCCTTAAAACTTCCCTAACGGAACAATTCAAACGCATACTGAGCATTACTTGCTGAGTAGTCGCATTAGACCGAGGAAGAGAAAGTTCACGTTAAATGAGGCAGTTTTTTAACCAGGCGATTGTACACCCACCCAATGCTCCGAAATTTCCATCACTCATTGCAGATGTGATGATAGCGCCAAATAATGATAATGGGTTGCAAATAAGAGCCGATGTTGGGGACTTACGCCTTCCTGTAGCTTGTCTTCTACACCGGTGAGACAGAGGAGCTGCAGATCGCATTCTAAGGTGGCCACGGCAGCCTGAACTTTGCCCGAACGATCCGTTACGCTCATTGTGGCCTGATGATATCTAAAAAAATATCAGTACTACAATCAGTTAGGTTGTGGGACGACAATGTCGCATTTCTGAAACTGCTACCTTTTTAAAACGGAAATGCAAAAGATACGGCCGAAACTTCAAAGAAATTGAAACAGTTCCGGCATAGCCTAGTAAAACGAATCCAATCGGCGGTAGTAAGAAAAATTCGAACAGGGCAGCAACACTTCAAATGACAGAAGGAAAAACAATCGGTTCCCAATTTTCAGCTAAACAACTGCTGTTCCGTTCGGACCTAGAAAGTCCTAATACGATTAGCATAGCAGCAGTCTTCGCAGAATACAGTTATCTCTTATGGTGAATAATACAGCAATGAGAACTAGATGTGAATTATTCAAACATGGAGGAGGGGCCGAAATAGAGGCGGGAGAGAGAAATGCACGCACCGCGAAGCGAAGTCGGCGTATTGGTCCTCAGTGAGTTGGCGGTGTGCCACAACGAGGGTGCGAAGACCTTCACGTGCCAAGTTGCCCGCCTCGTCCTCCATCCAAGGTGTGTACTGGACAAGACCCGCCATTACGGTGTCGGCGCCCTTCAAGTAGAAATGGATGGCCCGACTGGTACGCTCTCGCACAATTACGCCCATGCGTTTCGCCTCAGAGGTGAAGGGAAAGAGTTGGAGGATATCGTAGGCAACTGTTGCACCTGAATGGTACAGAAAAGTAAAAAACAGATAAAAATGTTTCCAATAAAACACAAATCTACTGCAGGTCTCTCCTGTTCGTCGATAGAGAAAGCAGGACTACAGTACATCTGTCAGTTCGTTATCTTGGTAACTGCTGAAAAGGTCTCGCCCTGGCACATTCCAGACGAAAAACATCTACATAATTGTTCCTACGTATGTCTATCGAAGGACTAGAAAAAGGCAAACGCATACATTACTGCCAAATCAACAAAACCCTGTCCAGATTTAAGAATATAGCGCCAGTAGGACTTAAAAACAGCCAGCAAACGTGCCAATCAAGAAGCGAAAAGGTGTTTGGGGAGTTGTACTAAGAACCAGGATGGAGATCTCACTGCTGACACCCCACCCACGGTAGCATAAAGAAGCTCTCATCAAACGGCTTTAAATGTGTTTCAAATTGGATTTCAAACAGAGCGCCGAAGATCTGCGAAAAAGCAGCAATTTTTATGCTCCCGATTTGAGAAGGCTGCCGAACATATCGTACATTAGGCACCCAAACTGACATCACCATTAAGATATAATAACAGCCCTAACTATTTTAGATGAGAAAAATTCAACCATTAGAAAAAAACAACTGAACCATGATATATACCCAAATAAGTGTTCAAGCTACAGAGCATCGGTAACAATTCAGCTAATTGCATCTCAAAAAAAAAAGATGCCCACTGACATTTTCAGAGGCATCCAAATCCGAGACCAAAGTCTCAACTCAACTTGGGAAAAGTTAAAGTTTAGAGCTCATTCAATAATTAATGACATCAGATAGGTTTCGCTTCAATGAAAAAAAAATTTAAATCAAGAAATGGTGTCCATATCTCCAGGCCTTGCTTCGCCTCATAGCGATACACTAGATGAGTTCAAAGACAATAACTAAGAAATCAACAGCACCAAATTGGAAAAGTGCTGAGGAAAGGAAAAATACGCAGTATGACAAGCACACATCAACTATGAGATCTGGGATTGTTTCCACTCTCAAATCAGACAGTGAAAACCTGATAGAAATTAACAGGATTGTGACAATATCAATTTCTATACAACAAGGGATGAGGGGCAAATACTTTAACAATCATAGTGATAAGACACAATGATGAGATGCGAATGCCTTGGCTAGCGTTGATACACTTTAAGTGAAGATAAAGTACCACGAGCGAGAGATAGCTGCGTTTCATAAAGACACAGAACCCACCATTAGGCAGACGTAAAGCCATCATCTGCTGATCTCGGTGGATCAGCGTAATTCCCACCGAAGCCGTCCATGTCACCAAAGCCACTTCATCCGGTGAGCTGGCTTGATATCCCACCGGTTGCACGAAAGCGTTGTAATCTCCACCTTCGGCGGCTCCAGCGCCCGCTGTTCCTGCATTACCATTGTCATCATTCATGGGGGTCACGTTGTGACATAACGCGATAGCCAACACCGCCTCCACAAGCCTCTCGTCTCCGGTTTTGCGCAACTGTTTTGCGTCTAGCGCATCGCCCACCTTCTCCAAGGTGTCGTAGTAACGTCGCAAAGTTTCGGTCAAATCGTCCATGGAGTCGGGTGCAAAGGCCACGCTGCCTAGGTGAAGCTTCTTGAAGACCATCTCATTCTGCGTCAGCGTACCTGTCTTATCCGACAGTAGGTAGGTGATACGACCGAGCTCTTCGGGGATCGTCGTACTACGAACAACACAGCCAGGTAGATCCTCGTCCCGTGTGATCATCAGGGAGTAGACTATCTTCGCCATATCCATGTTCACCCGCAGACTGAAGGAGAGGATAAGATAAATGCCACGTTTTGCTTGCAAGAAAATACAGGAGCGAGAGAATGACTTACGCTAGAGGGATGATGTAGGAGAACAGGAGGAAAAAACGCCAGTAGTAGATGTACCAGGCTCCTTTAAAACCTTTCAGCGCCACCATCACGAAAGCTAGGATGACCACAAAGACAAAGAGGAGTTTGGTGATGTTGTTGATCTCTCGATCAATGTGGCCCATCTTGGTGTGCACCTTGCTGGAATTCATGACTGCACGAGTCTCCGAGCCGCAGTAGATGACGATGCCAACAGCGGTCCCAGTGGCAAGCACAGTGTTGGACCAAAGAGTTTGATCTACGCTCAGTGATGCTTCATTCTTGGCGTTTTCCATTCCGTCATTGGTACTCATGACGTCGATGCGAGCAAAAGTTCCTTCAAAGCTGTGGATGCGTTGGTTAGGCGCTTCAGCATATATTTGAGCCTATGGGAGAAAATGTGGCAAGATTCAAGAAATATCAATGAGTAAACCACTCATAATGAACATGAATGATTATGCACACTAACCTGGATGTCAAAAAGCGCCTCAGGTCTGCCAGCCTCATGAACAATGTTTTGAGTAACCGGAACGGCAGTGCGCAACTTCCAATCTGTCTCGCCGTCTAACTGGTCGGTTCGAATAAAACACGAACCATTGGGTTCAGAGGTCCAGAGCAGCACCATATCTGCAGGCACTCGCTGGTTCTTATGCAGTAGGATAATATCACCGACCTGGGTAAAAAACAAGCCGTATACATTTATGCAGGGAAACAGTATAAGAGATCAGAAATGTTGAAACGAAACTTAGAAATTTAAGCCCAAACGTCGAAAATAATTAACTGATGAGCCCCCTTAGAGCGATGACACCCACATGCTCGCAATCGATACAGATTTCGCTGAACTTTATTCCAAGTGCTCTAAAAGCACATACGCACGCATACACATAAGCACACAGGGCCTACACAAATCATCAAGCTATAACTAACAAGATACGAAACATGGTGCCATCAAATCAGTGTAAGGAATAATGAGATAGTTATGATGGATGAAAGAGTAGAACGATTTTTAAGCAGTTCAGTTGGGGTGCGGGAGGAGAAAACCTACCTGTATCTTAGCGCTGTGGAGGGTTACTTGACCTTTACGAATAACCTTAGTGTAAAGGGCATTGTTAACTTCTCGATCGCGCAACCATCGCCGTATGTCGTCAACAGCCTCACGAATCATCGTCACAGCAACGACAAAACCCAGAGGAGCCCAGTATGTGTAAAGATAACCAACACGCAGTGGTTCAATGAATTGGGAACAAGCCATGATCAGGAAAATGAGATTTAGAAAGACACTGAACTGCTCAAATAGTACCTAGAATGAAGCGAAATAAATAAATGGAACGATATAATAATAGACAACTGACTTATAAGGAATGAAACCACTGAACATACGAGTGGAACGAAAGTGAAGATGTTGTACTTTTGATTTCTTATGACGTTGGGAGGGAATTTTCGAACGCGGTTTGCAAGTCCGATACAAACCATTCGTGATTGGTATTCCTTCTTGCGCCGACATTTCGAGAAAATCGACTTACAAGAACTACAAGCAGAAAATGAGCAAAGCTACCCTGAGATTCCATTTGAAGTTGTGTTAGAGTGTAACATAAGCGAGATAAATATTTTGACAAAGCCAAAGTATTGGTAATCAAGATCGTAGAATGCTATGAAACAATGCTAGACCTAAACACATACTGAAACCAAAAAGAGAAACCTGGAAAACTCACTTACTTGCCTAAAAAAACAAGCAAATTCCCAACAATGACTATCCATAAATTACACTCAGAAATAACAGCGCAACCCACACACGTCAAAGAGAATCAATCAAGAATGATAAAACCTTACTAATTAACCATAAAAACAAGCCTACTTTCTGGAAGAGTCGCAGCATTGACTACAACTACTGCATTCCACCCTTGGCTGGCTAGATGCAAGCAGTGAATCCCTTGATGTTGCGGGCCTCATCTTGTCACAGACTCCGCAAATTAAAATAAGCGCGCACACAAAGAACGCATTGGCTGTTTTAAACGCACAGCAAATTAATTAGTTAAACTGACACACCAATTCAAACAGAAAACCAATGCGAAAAATAGCGGAAGCGACAGACCATCTAGCTCCTGATATACTACGTCTCGCTAGCCACTAAAAGACGAGCCAGACAGCATCGAAGAATGGTGTACATCTGCCCAACAGCTCGAGTGAAGTGGACGTGGAGTACCAATGAGAAAACCATTCACGTTAAATAGTTGAAAATATTAAAAAAAGGCTCCACTTGGCATCCACACAAATAACATACAGGTATGCTGTTACCATGGTCCACACATAAGCCCAACTGACACGAACGCGCTCCTTTAAACTGCATGCCAGGCTGACAGAAGAATGAAGTTTATCAGCAGAGTTTCAACTCTTGCGAATGTTTCACCGGAAATGAAATCACCCCAATTTATCATCGAAAATCCGCTAAACCTACCCAGTGAAACCCTAAAGAGCTCATCAATCGGCCGTTCCGATGCACTGAAGTGGCAACTAAGGACACCCAAAAGCTTAGAAATCCCATCCATTTGAGACACCTAACTCCTGCATTTGTGGCATCGTTGATCACTAAATAAATGCAATGTCAAATTCAGCTTCGTTGATTAAAACCATACATAAGGTAACAATTAGTAAAAAACAAGGCCATAGTCACGGGTATGAGCATAGCACAACCGCCAGCGGCGATGGGTAAATTGGAGCTGGCACTGTATGACGAGATACAAGATGGGACGATGCACACTAAACATTAGCGGACATTGCGGTCTTCACACTATGTGCCAGGTTGTGGTGTGGTTGATAATGTACAGTATAAGGTATGAAAGGCAAGCAAGCCTAACCTGCAGCTCTAGGTGACTAAATGAGCGAAGTAACAGGCACTATGAAACAGTAGCTTTGTAAAATCGCAATCCGAGTGGGGGCTTGAGCAACGCTCACGCGGTGACACTGAACTCATTCTGCATCCTCACAGTGACAACCACTTTAGAGAAACTTACCCGAAAACTATTGCGTAGGCGAGACTCTAGATACGTAAGCATAGGAATCTGCAAAGCTGAGAGAGAAGCAAAATTCACTGCCTGGTTGCAGAACCACACAATATACCTTCGATTGCCATCAGGAATGAAGAGTGAAGTGATATAAAAGCTAGCTCTTTTAGCTCTCAAAAAGCAGCTATACCACAAGTACCGTTGGTCAAATCGTGTTAATGTTCACATACAATCCAAAGCATGCAAAAACTCGCCTCATATTATTTCCCTCCTCTTGCATGTGGACTTCAAATGTCCATAGAACAGCAGAATGCCGAACATGAGAGAGTTGAAACAAAGCGTCTACTAGATCACCCAGACAACCCAAGAGTGGGTGGGGCCAGTGGGTAGCTATTGCCGCTACTAGCAAGCAAAATGATGGAGTTAAACAAAATTTTAGCCCAAATCGTATAAGAGGGGAAAAGATAAAAAAGGCTTGTAGAAAGAGAAGCCTTCGAATTACCACAATTTTGGACCAGCATCTAAAAACCCGGATGATTTCACTCCAAATTAGGACTGAGAATCGCATCGGCCAATTTGCACAGCCAGGACAGAAAGTAGTCGCTCTTAATTGTAGTCAAAGTGGGTTAAAGTTCTATGCAAGCTGTGAAGAACTGTGCGGACGATATGGGGATGAATGCACACGACTGTTGAGAAAAGAAACACCTTCTCATCATGCTGCCAAGCCGTGAACCACCATAATCGACAACCCTAAGGTAAAAGATAGGTCGAAATGAAACACCAAAATCGACGTAGAAACCAAAGCAAGAACCTGGTAGGCAAATTAAATTTCTCCACTACATACCGTCGAGAGTGGGCGTTTATGGGCGAATGTTGGCAAGGGAAAAGGCATAAAATGTAAGCGTTTGATAGAATGATCACGATGCCAACGCTTAGATGCGGCCCTCACAAGGGCAATGCCGCAGCCTTTTTGAGGCAAGGAGCATGTTTTACGGTTGGTGGCAAAGAGCTACGAAGCCATAGATGTTAAGAGGTGTCATATAGAAGCGTGACACTTGCTTAGAGATAGTCAATAATGTGCACATTAATTGATTAAAACTACAATCAGGTGACCATTCATACGAAACGTTAAATTTTGAGGTAATTAAGCGTGATAGCAAGCGCCAACGCGATAACAAGTAGCATGAATGTACTTCTCGAGAACGAAACCTATACACGTGCTTTTCGAAAAGAGAGAGTGAACAGGAAAAAAATATATGCAGCAGCATTGTTAAGCGAAGGTTTAGAGATAAATTCAGTGGCCAATGACGATATGAGCAGCCCCGATTGGTATCAATATTCGGGGTGGGTGACGTGATTTCGATACCGAATCTTTTTTCCTTATCAGTAATGTTTACACTTGCCTTGGTAACATGGAATAACCTTGTCGACGGTGTGCATAAAAATAAATAGCCTTGAATACATACCTTTTATCCCTATGTCGTACTCCATAAAGGGAGACCGAAACCAGGAGGGTTCACGAGGAGAGTACACTTTCCTAACCACTTAACGAAATGAGTTGTTACATTCACCTCCGCCATTCTGCGAAATCTTGAGCTCTCGAGCCACCAAACAGTGTTGAAGTTTAAAACCACCTCTTGTATATCGACTCAATGAACTAGCCTCTGAAAAGAACACTCGACATTTTACGCTAAAGCAGCCTTTACACAAGTGGTGCAGCAAGAAACAAATGCCGAAACCAGAAAATTTGAAACTCGAAAATACTCAACAGAACCACTAGGCAAACTTAGTTTACTTGTGATTAGACGCAACCTCCTACAACTAGGCAACTAAGCAATTGATCAGGGAGCAAAAAAGGCAAGTGGATGAAGAGGATCAGAAAGACGTCAAATTTCCAAGAAAGTCTTCGTTTGACTCTGGTTCGAAAGGAACGAAAATGCCCAAAATACTGCTGGCAAGTAAACTGCATTTGCTGTATAAAGTTTTGCAGCTTTCCCTTAACAAATCCTAAGTAATGAGGTACAAGGGCAAATGGAATCCTCTCACTGTGGCACAAAACGCACTCCCATTTCATAACTGAACGAAGTGCAACCAATAGCTCATTATTCCGATCATCAAAGTAGAAACGCAATTAATCGAGGGCAAAAAGACACTCAAAACAAAGAGAAACAAGCCTTGAGTAGAAACCACCACAAACTGTCGATTTCGGAGGTCATTTGAGTTTCAAAACAGGCTGGAGAGATAAAGAACCCACGAGAAATCCGTTGTAACAATAGGAAGAGAAAAGATGAACTTGAACAGTCTTATAACCGATTCAGGCTAATTGCTCCTTTTACAAATGTGATCAACATGCAGATCACACACAATAGAAGAAGCCGATAAGTCTCTACTTCACAATGAAGAGGCTGGTAGACTCATTAAGACACAAATGTAATACGCCGTCGGTGTTCCTAGTCCAAGGATAGTTAAACATCGCTGCTAAAATCACCGATGCAGAAGCCTTGCAAATGCAGTGCACAACATGGACTTAATTGCAGTTAAAATGCTGAAAAATTTGTCAAACCGTTGTGGATTAAAAAAACCGCATGAAAGTCTAGAAGAATTGTGGCTCACTCTTCTACGTATCCACAAAGATCGCATAAACCCCTGGGTGCAGTTCGAGGATTGTAGTTGGAAAAGAAGTCGGTAGTGTAGGACGCCTGGTTAATCAGATTGGCCCTGTTGGGATACTCCGAACCTATGTCCTCTGGGGAAGGGTAGGCGGCATATGGCGGTGGTTGGGGCGGTAATGTCGGCAGTTGCTGAATTCCCTCGCCACTGCCACCGCCACCGTTAGCTCGCATCCGAAGGTTCATTTCGTGCTCCTCTTCTTTTGAACTCATTACGCTAGAGAGAAAGGTAGGAGTAATGTTTCGCACAGCAACATGAGAATAGTACACGAAGGTGAGGATACGGAGTGGGCTCAGCAGAATAGAACATCTAGCCTCAGAGGCTACAAGAGACCTAAAAGAATAATCTAGGTGTCAGAAAATCCATGACGACCTTATTTGTACTAAGAAGCGACGTTGCAAATATTCACGAGTTTCTAAAATATTTACGCAGCACAAACAAGAGACGAAGAGTACACCCATAGCCTGAAAGCAAATAAGTCCCAGAGGGCAAGCAGAAATACAAGGCCTAGTAAGATTAAACCACCACATGCGCTTACACTTCATAAACAAGTGGGTTTCGCGACCGACGGTAGCTCTGCATTTTCTTGCATACACCTATTCGGGAAAAGTCATTGCCCCAAGCCGATTAGGATTGTAAGCACAAGAAGCAGACAATACTAAACGCTAGAGTAAACGCAGCTTGAACAATGTGCTAGTAGTTACTAACCAAATAATTTGGAAAGCTAAACATTACCAGTTGCCGAAATACAAGAGAGGATGTAACAAATGAAGTCTACGCTTGAGGGCGCACCACCAAATTATGTTCTCAAATAAGGTGTAAATTCTACATGAGAATAAGCAGGGATTAGATTTAACGCAACTAAGATAAAGGAGTGGGGTTAAGTAAGGACGCTTTCACTAAAGAAAACACACCACCAATCAAGATGAGACCCCGAGAGATTAAATGAGCGCCCCTGAATCTACTTGACTGCACAATTTTTTCTGCAAATCGCAGGAAAATAGTCACAGTTGCTAAATAGATAAAGATTAAGTTAGCAAAGTAAAAAACACCCTGGCGTAAAAATGAAACAACACACTTTAAAATATTATAACGCATAACAGCGTGTAGCTAACGATGAGGGTAAACATTTAGTGACAATGACATTAATGATGCACAACTTAAGCAATAAAACTAATTTTTTACTAAGTTATTATTATCAGATATACTTTCCAAGGAATAATGCAAGCTTATGTTTCATATAACAACCCATGACCTTAAATAATCGATGAGCGATTGCCGAACCCATTTCCATGTGCCAAAATACATGTGATGCATTGATCCTTTACGTGCAGTGGTGTTGTACTGCTTTCATAAACTTTTGACTAGCCTTCGGTAACTTGGGTGACCATATTAACCTAGCATTGTAAGCTGGTTTACGGACCATGCCAGCGGTCACATTCTCTCTGTCAAACATGCCTATTCCACCCCATAAATTGTCTTCTTTCTTTGAACTTAAGGCACCATAACGCATCTTATATCAGCTGCGATGGTCATGCTTCTGCTCAGTTGCCTACTTCACTGAACATATCACTAGCTACAGCGCGAGACTGCACTGTAGCGCCCCGAGCATCCTTAGAAGGTGTAGGTCAAAATAGTTGTATTCTAGACGGAAAGGAAGGGAGCTGCGGGCATAGCCGACAGGACAGCCCACGCAACCAGCTTCAAGGTGGTCGACACCAATGTGTGGAACCGGCCAACAGTCCAAACAAACAAAACACTACATGCACAGTACTAAGGCTAAGTATCAATTAATAGGCAGAGAAAACGTGGCTGCTAACACGGCTCAGAAGCCAATGACCAAAAACAGCATCTACATTCTCAAAAAGTGATGTGTCGTGGAACAATGTAGTGACACTTTAGACTTCTGTTGTAGCTTATTGTCTGTTTGAACTGTTGGTTTAACAGATATGTTAGTGTTGGCCACCTTGAAGCTAGCTGCGTGGGCTGGCCTGCCGGCCATGACAGCAGTTCCCTTAATTTCCGTCGAGAATACACGTGTTCTGACCTACACCTGGCCTTCTCTCCTTCCTTTAGGGATGCTCGGAGTGCTACATCTGTAGTGTCCTGAAATTATATTCCTTATCTTGTTAATTTGCAACATTAAGGGTCTGTAATAAAGATGCCAGGGTAAACCGAGCCCCCTAGTGATAGGGTTCGAAGAAAGAATTACGAGGAATGGAAGGAATTGCTATTATTAGGATAAGAACAACACGTGCAGGAAGATTTTGGTTCATTGTTGATTTTGCATAAATGCACAGTTAACTCGAATTTTTTGTTTATGCAGGTCAGCGTTCGTATGTGCATGCGTCACTGTAGTAACCGCCTAGGCATCGCCTTGAGCGTCGGACTGGAAGCAGGGCGCGATTTTTTTCGTATCCGGAATGATTTGCTATGATGAAGCATATATTTTATTTATATGGATTTTGTGGTATTCAGTTACTTCGGTCAGCACTCTGACAAACAAGTCTCTTTTGCTTGTTTTCGGATATCCTCTAACGGCAACCTTAAATCAACTTATACACACCGTTATCTTGGGATGTGCTTTATCCGCTGCATCTGGTTGTGCAACATTTCGAAGGATATTCAGGGAGGTGATATCGGACACGAAATCCTTCTTTACTTTGGGCCTTCTTAATGCATTTTCCATCGCACTGTTTCATTTCGGAATGTCCATGTTGTCCGCGGCGTATGTCCATACAAGTATGTTTCCCTCTTCCTTTAATTGGACCAGTTAAAACATCAGTTCCGATGTTTGTTGTAGCATTTTCATATTGTCTCGGAAAGCACTATTCTTGTAAGGTAACTCGACTCAACGCATCAAATGCTTTCACTGATTCACAACTCAAATATATTCGATCAACGGCTTCCATCCTGGTTGGGCTATCTTTTTAACGGCTAAAAGTGGTGCACCACTTATCCTAACCATACTCTCAGCGTTGTATCAATTTTTTTACACAGTCGTACTGTGCATTTCTTTGTAGACCTACATCTCTCTATTTGTTATCCTTTCCGGTGTCCTGATTACGTCGAAAACAGAGGTGGCCGTGACATCACATGGGCTGCTCATTGGTCTTTCATCAGCTATGGGGAGTGCTGCTTTTAGCATATATATGAAAATGGTAATCTTAGTGTCAACCTTAGTGTGCTTGCGTGAATGCATACTTCTGCTCACCAATCAAATCTTTGTTCATAGGTTCTGACATCCTCGAAGCTCCATACAAGTGATATTTTGTTTGTCGTATCCCTCACAAGTGCCCTCTGTATTTTTCCTATTTGGGCCCTTGTGGACCTTCGAAGGATGATTTACACAGATAAAAGCCAACTAGTAAGCGTTTTTTGTTTTGAAGAGTTAACAACGCCTTCTTGTGGATTTAGCGAATCTTCATCTAATCTTCATTATTTGTGCAAGTTCGAGTTGCCATCTTTAAGTGTTTAGCTCAACACGTTTTTCTGATGGTTACTAAAAGAAGTTTAAATGCATGCCGTTTTTCCTTCAAGCCAATTCAAATCTGATGTCCCCTTCGATAGTAACAAAGCTATTGCCTAATAATGCCATTTGTACCAATGCAACTAATGAAATCAGATGAACTAATAAATGTTATTCTCTGGATTTTGGGTATCGTTTCCGTCTTAATCCACTTAAAAATACTAGGCATAGCAGCACTATCCTCTGTGCTTAAATTCATGTATACTTCTTACTTTATTCCACCTTTTCGCCTCCTGTTTACTTCAAAAGCGGGCGCTTTTTTGGTTAGATAATAGATGAACATTCTTTATTAATGGGTGAAATGAGTGCTTAAGTTTCGATAAATTAGTTATGCAAGAGTTTGGAACCCCTAGTTAAACCTTCACGTTCAAGGGATAACGGTGTCGTTGCTTGGTTTTAATGCTTTTTAACTGGCTCATTTCTTCCCTTTTGATTATTATAATAAAGATATGTGCGCGTTTTGGACCATGTAATAACATTGCTTCTCGATCCTATCACTAAGTGAAATTTACCAAGTTAGTCGAATGTCATGTCAAAGGCTCGTAGTTCTTCCGACCGAATTGACGCTTCAGGTAGCACTTTTGTTTTGTTTCAGTTGGCTCAATCCAAGAAGGCTGCCTACATGCTGATGTTAGATGGAGTGGCGCGTTGCTCGCAGAACCTGCTGGCCATCGTGATGCTTAGTCGCCTCACGGCACTGGGCTACTCAGTGGCCAGCGTGGTGAAGCGCCTTTTCGTTATTCTCACTGCCATCGTCTTCTTCGCCACCCCTGCTTCTGCTGTGACCTTCTTTGGCCTCGGTCTCACCATGGCCGGCCTCCTCTTATACAACCTCGTAAGTTTTCCTTTAATTTTGCTTCCTGCCCCCGGATAGATACTTATGCATCAGTAAGAGAACATAGGCTAGGGTAATGAGGCAGTTGTAGCTTTTCATAAATACGCACGCAGATAAACTACGTTAGAGTAGACTCCATTTCCATTATGTGAAATAATTTATTGAAGCCTAAACCTCTATAATGCTCCAACCGCTTCGCCTAAATCGTGTAATGGCAATACACTTGCTTCTCATGTGCCAGCCGTGTCGGCCACATTTCCACAATTTAGCGTGTTTTATAACAATTCAAATGAGTGGATAGTGTCCTGGAATCCCACAATTTGTCGGGATGTTAAGCGTAAGGAATTTTGTCGTCCTTTCCTAATTTTACTTACATCATTGATTGGGTAGGGATATTGTCAACCGTGATACTTGTGTTAAAACTTGTGCTTAATTTCCATTATTATTAAGGATTCTATTGAAATATCAGGCGGTCTGAGGTTTTATTAATTAGTTTAGTCGCCACTCCTATTTCACGTATGCCACACTAGACAAACATTTTTTGCTTTCAAAGCATTTTACGCCGTCTTAAGTGCCAATTTCTTTTGCACTAAATGTGTGTGCGTAATTCGTGCAGTGTGTTGTGTGGGCAATGACCTGAAATGTTTTTTCTTTCACGAGTCAGGAACATTATTTTGTTTCGATTCTGTTGTATAGAACTTCAAAGTCATATAGGCACTTATGCATCCATCATCACTATGACTAGTAATTCTATGAACGATTTTAACAATGCGATCCGTCAGCTCTAAAGTGATTTCCCAAAAAATAATTTGTCACTCAGAAATGATGAAGTTGATTGGCCTCCAGGCGAATGGGAATGGGGGGAGGCTGTGAGGTAGGAATTTTGATCTCCGGCGCTCCATTATCATAAATATTCAGAGGCCCTACTCTTAGCCTTGAATAGATTGGCTGGCTTATATTAGTCCACCCTAACTTTGCAACACAGGTTGTGAGGTCTACGGCATTCTAATGCTGCGCGTACTTCTTGAAAGAAGGGCAGTGAGAGTTCCGTACTCAATTCTTGTTTGTACCAGTGCTACAAAACAACCCACTGAGAGCTTCACTGCCTAGCTTTCAACAAGTAACATTCAGAAGTGGTTAACTGGATACCAGATCAGCGGCGGTGGTTGGATAAGAGACTTAGTGAAACATGGGCGCACAAAACAAAATTACCTGGCGGTGCAATATTTTACTCGTTTCAAGAGTGAATCAAGTTTATTTATCCGATTGGGCTTTCTTTTCTGTATCTGTGGTAGCGCATAGACGTTACAGTTGTGGGACGCAGGTGAGACTGTCTACCACCGCTACACTGTAATGGGATGAGATGGATGGGACAAGAACGGGTTTGGTTGGCATTTTGTCAACCGCGTGCTCACCTCCTCAGGCATGTTCTTTGACTCACTTGCCAAATCACATTGTCACTTTTGGAAACGGAATTGCCATTCCACCTCGCCCATCACAGGGTAACCAAGAGACACTGATCCTGAAAAATTGCCGGATGTCATGAGCAGATTTTCCTTGCGTTACTTAATGTGTCTATAATTACATTCAAAGAAACGGTTGCGCACCCTATAAATTCGAATCTACCTCAACTGTACTCTTCTGCTCGTCATGTTTATTCGATTGGCATCAATTATGTCCAAAATTTGTGCACGACAGGTGTACCTAAATCCTTCTCACCTTCTTATTTCTCTCCTGAATAAAGGAGGTAAAGATTTTGTTAAAGGCATTTTGTTCACTGCTTTGGTTGAGAGTTTACATGGCACACCCTTTGCTTTCATAGGAGATTCCTTCATTGCGTGAGAAAGCGGTTATGTGGGTGGAGACCAGAATAGGATAAGCTCGTGCACACCTCCAGAGGCGCTATACAATATAATGCAACAACTTTAACATAGAGTCGGATTAAAGAGGCAGAAGATACCAGCTTTGATTGAGCGAAACAAGGTAAACGTTTTCTCTCCTTTTGCAGAGTGAGGATCACCAACCCAAAGACACAGGCCAGATCTCCGAGTCGGAGCCAATTGATGTGAATGGCGCATTGAAGAATGTGCGAATTGTCACCTTTCCAAAGCACCATCAACCCATCAGGAATTTGGCTTAGAAATGACGCATTTTTTGTACCACTACTTTTTCCTTTTGCAAATAGAGACTGAAGGAGTGCCTTTACTTCGTGGCGCAGAGCGTGAAATGGCGAGGTGGGAAGGTTACACTCAGGCAAGCTGTACAATTGATTCTTCTTGTACGAACATTCAACTATAAGTGGCTGCACCAGATTTGGTTGGTGTTGCATCGGAAAGGTGCTGGGATTGATCTTCACACCGCGTGAATAGCTCTGTGGTGCTTTATTTGTTATGGTTTTCGATATCGCCTTCAGTCGTTTAGATAGTTACATTCTCCTAGCCGCGTGGGCTGGTAGCTGGGTCAAGCCGACGGTCCTAATCTTGTTTGCCGCAAATATATTCTGCTTGAGGATTGTGCCTTCTTTTGCCTTCAAGGAAGTATCAAAAACACAAAAGGTCCAGACCGTGGTGATTGCGGAGTTCCAAGACCTCCTTAAAGCCAAAAAGGCATATCACTGGAGTGGAATATATTTGACGGAAAGGGAGATTGTGGCTGTGGGCTCGGTCTGGAGATCAGCCTACTCTCCTAGGACAGTGCAGCTGCCAAATAGCCGAGATCAAAACCGGCAGTCAGGAAACTGAGCATTACAATTTCGTCTTCCGACTTCGTGAGAAGTCCAAGACAACGTATGCTTAAAAACACCCCTTTTCCTAAAAATCTAGACGACAGCTAATTCACGGAAATTTTATTGACAATATTTCACGAATTGACATGAGTAGTGTTTACAGTGGAAAAAATAGTGATGCAGGACAGCATACTCAATATTATGTTACAATTATTATTGCCCCATTAAAATCTGCCACCTTTGCAATGCACCCTATAGCATTTTATTTAAACCAGATACCTAAGTTTTTTAAATGATTATCATACATATTCTGTTTTTTGTGCTCCGTTGTAGATAGCTATAATTTAGAGTACTTACGCGGTCTTCGTTTGAAATTTTTGCTGCAAGCCCGCGCTATTTAACTTTTTCAAGGTAACTTTTGCCTCAGGTTTCTCACGTTGCTTTTTCAAGTTGACACGGTCTTGCTAAAGCGTTCCACCTAAGGTTCATTAATAGTTGTGCCAGATATCTTTTTTGCCGCGGTCGTTGTGATAGCTGCATTTACCAAACCTGTTGCTGGGTTTATATGCGGTAAATTTATCATCAATCGTCTTTGCTTTTCTCATCTTGTTTATGTGTGTTTTTCGACAAATGTTTGTTGCACTAGCCATACGAACCATTTCTGGTGGAGCTCATCTGTTCTTGATTATGTCAACATTTCGGGCAATGAATGCATTCAGACAGTTCTTTTTAAACTCATGTCCTGATGCTGCCCCTGCATTATGCTCTATATAACTTTTTAAGGCAATCTATGTGACTTTGTCATGCTGTGAGGCTGTCGGATATTTCTACATCATGAATTGCGCTTCCACTGATCAATTTTATAGGTTGACATTTGCTGCATTGCTTTTATGAAACTCGATTTTATGATCAAATCATTGTGCCTTTGATCTGTGGGTGTTGGTTTTTACTCAGCAACTTTGTCTTCTGTAGTTGCATTTTGAGTTGTCTATGTATCTTTAGATTTTCTGGTCTTATTTTGTAATAACATTGCGTTAAAGTTTTTACCTTGAGATATGTTGTGCTCTGAGAAATGTACTACTATTTGAATCTTTTGGGGCTTGAAGTTTTTTTAAATAATTAGCCGTGCTGTGATGCCACCGCCTCTTGTGCTCCTATTTATGATCAATACATTTAGCTATATGCGAACGTCGTTTCCAATAGACATACTTGCATGTAATTAAGTTGGTCAAACTTTTGATAATTGCTGGACCTGAAGTTCGTCCACCGATTTAGATTTAATGGGTGTTATTGTTGCATGCATCGGTTATAGCAAATCAATCACTGCTCGATTAATATTACTACTATTATTGTTGGTGCTTGTTTATTTTCGCATGATTCTCGCCATGAATGTGTAAGCAGACTGCGGCAGCGGTTTGTGTTCCAACGCATTTTTTGTTTCTAATGGCGAGGGTGATGTTGGCTTACCTCTGGGCTTTTGCAAGGAATTTATCGTTAAATTTACGCGTTTATCCTGCAATTGCATTACATATATTGCTTGACTTAGATACGTGTGCGTTGGCGTAATGTGTTATGATAGAACATGCCATTTAATCAACGCCTCCTTCGTGCGTTGTTATAATTATGATGGAAAAAATAACGACCCCCTCAATGTCCGAACTATAAGCGTATCATGAGCAATGCGTTTTTAGCTTTGATGGTCGTTTGTCTCGTTCAGTGCCGGGCACCATATGACCTGCGTTCGAGCGCGGAGCTTGTGAACGCATTTCAAGATATGTATATTTATGTTTAATGGTCTCTCACATCCTGCGGCTGGCGCCATGGAATCTAGGTGCTTCGATAGATTCATTTTGGGTCTGGTTCACTGTGCTGTTTCAAATTATTTTAATTTTGTTGCTGGTTGCTTGTATCGTTTCGGAACTCGAATAGTATTCTGCAGCGCTAACATCCATCCCGCACTTCACAGTCACTTCTCTTTGCCAACGCTAACTTGAGCTATTCACGCAGTTCGGTGGTAAATGAGATTGAATAATTTTCTTCACCAAAACTATTTCATCGAGTGCTCTCAGCTTTTACGACTCTTATGCGTGAATTCGAAGGACAGTTGTGAGCCGGAAAAAGTGTTGAATATACCGACTCTAGCATTTAAGGCAAAACATCAATGGGAAGTGTGGGAGCTGTAGATAGCTCTAACTTAATTGTGACCCAACAGTTGAAGTTGGGGAGGCATGCTTTTTCTAACATCGCCGTCAGAAATCTGCTTAATAGTTTTTGTAAGATTAGTGGATGCAAAACCACGCGAAAGTAGTGGTTTCCCCAGACCCATTTGCACTGCTCCTCGTCAGCTCCCGTTTATCCGACACAGCTTCTAAGTAGACTCCCTAGAAACAACTATTCGAACCATTTGTTTCCTGAGGTTTGTTTTCCTCGTATTCCTGCTTATCGAAATTGCATCCAGCTGTATTTTGCTTTGGTTTGATGCCCAAAAAGAACCCTTATAACCTAAGTTGCTTTATTTAATGATTGCCTATAGTCTGGCTAGCTTGCCAAAAGTCCACCATTCCTCAATCATTTGAGTTCTGTTTGCCCAAACCCATGGGCATAGTAGAGTGAATAACTTGAGTTTTATTTGGCGCTGCTTGTGAGTAATGTGCTGTTTTGTCATAAGCCTTGATTGAAAATGTTATCGACTGTGTAGATTCAGATAGGATGTTGGCAGAAATGCAAAATGAGCATCCTATCATCAAATGGTCCGAACGTAATCTCATGTCACCAGGGCGTTGGTTGAGCATCATGGAAACGTTTCTGGCAATTGGTCGTACAATAAGATCGGCATTTTTTCCTTTTACATTAGCCATTGCTGCATCTTTACATCTCGGTGCCTCTGCTTTATGTCAGTTTCAGACACGGAGCATAGTCTTGCAAATCCGAATGCTCTGTCTTGGCTCGGTGCTTCCGGTGATGCTCTTTTTCTGCACCGCTTCTCTCATCACCTTTATGTCGGTGGTGTACCTCATCCTCAATTCACCACCATCTCGCTGTACGGAGGCATGTGAAATGGAGGAGTCACAGGCATCTGTGGTCTCTCTGGCACCAGATCTCCTCCTGCCTCTCCTAGCCGTGATCACCCGCCACGTGCCCTCGGTGGCGCGTTACCTCGTCGCATGTATGACGTGGCTCTGGCCTCTCGGCATTCTCTTCCTCCTTCCCATTGCCTTCGTCGCCCTTCTCTACTTCTCCGCTTTTATGGTTCAACTCTACTGCCTCCGTGACTGGCTCATTGGTAGGTCCCTACCTTCCTGCCGTCATCGCCTTCCGAATCGCCACCATTTCACGAAACTACTGTTGCTACCTTCACACTTGTCGCGTGTGGCGTCCTGGCTTTTCATTTAAACTCGGTACACTTGCGAGATTTGGTTTTATTCAGCCTATGATAATTATATGCACTGACTTGTTTCGAATGGTTTGGTTCAATTAATAACAATGGGATTGTTATTGCTTATTCCTGTTCGGAGGATGCTTATGGTCTTCGGGCTTGGGGGAGTAGTCGAATTCTTCTCTTTGACAGCATGGCCGCTAATGCTACACTACATTAGCAAAATAACTAGGCCATGGTGGCCGATTTTCCATTATGAAGTTGGTAGCGCCCATGCTAGAATTGATTGTTTCCATCGTAATCCGTAACTGAACTGTGCGTGTGTGTTGCTGTGGTTGATGCTTTGGGAAAGTTAACTTTGTCGGGAGCAGCGAATGCACACCTTGAAGTGGCCTCGAATTTGCGATGATAAAACTCAATCTATTATTATTAGGAAGCTAGGCAACTGAAGTAACCATCGAACTTCTCTATGGTGATATCTAGATAAGCTAGAGATGAATTGTCCATAGTTGGTCAATGAGAGTAGGTCGAAACGATGGCCTATCTGTCAGATAGGTCATGCGGCGCTGCACGATTCGACGCTCACTACCCGCACTTTTGAGCTCTTCATGTTACCTTTTCTTGCTTCCTTGGAATGAAGGTAGCATATTGAAACAATTTGAACAGCTTTTAACCACCATAACAGCAGGTATTACTCAGTACACAAGTGTTTAAGCCAATCTTGTTGGTGATTACTGCTCTTCTTTTCTGACAATGTCATTCCATCCGTTCCAGCTATTGCGTGCAAAACGGTCCAACTGCCTTAGCACAGCCTGTTTATGTTGACATTCAGTGTGAGTGGAGTTTACACAATTGCGAATGCTTGTGAAACATTGCACTGTACTCACGATGCTCACGTAAAGGCTCACCTTTTGCGTAACTTCTTCACACTAAAAAGTTGTGCGTTAATGTGGGTCTCGAAATCACGCACTCCATGTGTTATCTGGATGTTAACGAAAATGGCTTTTGAGGTATCACTGCTTGCACTACTACCACATTATCATCCCCTATTGGAGCTGTGAAATTGGAAGCAATCAGGAATTGCTAGTTTAAATGGGTTACAAAATCGTCCCATCGATCAAATTATCCCACCCAGCAAGTGATGTGACCTGCGTACGGGCCATCACCTACTCCTCACAGTGACCACTGTGACAACATTCTACTGAATTGTTGATGAGTTGGTGCACTTTTTAGTAGTGATTTAATCTGTCAGTTAGCATACTCACTCAAGGTGTCCCTAAGTTAGCGTCAGAGTTGGCAGTTCAGGATTGCTATTAAAGCCACTACATCAAGTAGCATCTTTATCTCACCGAAAGTATTGTCACTCTTGGCAGAAATCGCAGCCATCGCCTTCATTTCCACGTGGATCAAAAAGGTCCCTTGGGCCCGTACCAAAGTCATTACATCCATTACTGTTACCTTCACCTTTGGTAAATCAACTATTGCATTGATCTAGGTGGTTTTCAAGGCACCACCACAACCAGCGGCAGCAACAGCAGTGGTGCTGAAGAGTCGCACCTGAACACCGACCACCTTCTACGCCGATTGATAGCGGCGATGTGGGAAGCGCACGGTCGGGCCTTTCACGGTTACGAGGTGGTGGGCATGGAGAAGCTGCCCGCGCCCGGAGAGGGCGCTTTCCTCGTCTATTATCACGGCACTGTGCCTCTCGACGCCTATTACTTCATAGCAAGGCACATCATTAAGCGGGATCGGTAGGCGTTACTCTGATCTGTTGATCAACTTGTCTTAATTCTGGAATTTCACCTCATTTGCTGTTTTTCGGTCGGTATTTCTTTAAGCCCATCACTCTATGACTGTTGGGTATTCTTTTCCTCCGAAATTATTACCGGCTTATCTTGAATTGGTATCCCGATGAGTCTGTCGGGATTACTGACCTAATTTGCACAACCGTTGTTTGTGTGCTCTGATCAGTCTTGTCATTCTATATCATCTGCAACTGATTTCCGACTAAGTTGAGGCCTCAGAAACTTGTTCCCAATGCTGTGCTTGGCTCATGATAGTTGATGAATCTGGATCCCTGCACCGTCATCATTTGTTTCTCGATTCTAAGTGGGCGGCAATCCTCTTGCATCTTGTCGTAGTGGTTTTACTTTGCCACCTTGTTAAGTAATCTGAGGGGTTTCCAATCACATCAGCACTGTTATTAAACCATTGTACAAATTCTGAAAGGTTTTCGCCTAAGCTCCCATCCGTCCCTAGCCCGTTGATGCTCACTTGATTAACTCCTCATAATACCCACTGCCCTTACCACTTCGGTGTTTTCCGATTTCTTGCATCCGTTTTGAGCAATGCGGCTGAAGAAGCTTACGTTATTAACAAAGTGTCGGAGTAATTTTTGTTTATTACCTACTCCAACGAGATCGCCACGTGTTTGGCTAAACCAAGTTTCAATGATTTACTTCTTATGCTATATCTGACCCATCGATTGTCCTCTTTGCCTACTTTTTTCTGCTCATCGGTCCCGCTCCCCACCCTCCACAATGTCTTCTCCCTTGGCGTTAGATTCTGCATTTGAAATTGTCTTTGCGTGGAGTTCAATTTGCATGTCATGCTTGTTTATTTGTCGCTGCGATTGCTTTCAGTAGGATACCGCAGTTGAATAGACAGTTCAGCAGATCCACAACATTTGCAATTGCTTCCATAGTGGCAATGAACTGGCAGACGAGAACGTGGAAAAGTTGAAGTGGCTTCATTTGGGTGTCTCGACTATTTTCTTTCGTTGTTGTTGCTATTTTTGCTAACGATTCTATTTGGTGTTCGGCTCTGTAACTTGGCTCTCGACTCTCCATTGCTTACCATCCGGTAAATTACTTGCTTGTACACGGTGAGGCAAGAGTATCTGGTGAACCGGATATTCAACTCTTCACCAGCCAAAATCTAGTTCTTTATCTTGCGATTTCTGCATACTCTGCTCTGTTCCCTCTTACACTGTTCTCTGAGTGATAATGTTTGCTTTCCTTCCAAAGGTTTTCCTTTATAATGGGCTCTGTAGACTCGAATTCCATTCAGACAACTAATGACTTTCCAAATCTCGAGTCTCATCAATCGCTTTATGTGTTCTGCTGTTTGCAAAACTGCCTTCCAGACGTTCTTGTTAGTGATAACTGCCTGGCCTGTGTTTTGCACTCGATGGTTTTGACAATTGGCACCAACTACTACTTCACTTGGAGTGATTGAATGATCGCTACTTTTATTCAATATCATTTGTAATGCACCTGCGATCCCCCCAGTTTATTAAGCGACTTTCTTCGGGTCATTGCGAGATGCATATTTCCGAACTTGATTCCGTTATAAATGACCGACGACTTGAGGGGCGATGCTAGCTGAAATGTTCCTAGCAGAAAGGCGTGCATTCAACCTGATAATTGAACCCTGAGGCGACTGAAGAAGTGCGGCAATTCGAACGTGTTCTCCTACGACGCTACCTTTGGCAATGATGAGTTCGACTGGTTGTGTGCTACTGGAGGCGGAATGTGTAAACACACTTACGTGCTACGAGTTGCACTGATTCCCTCGGATTTTATGTTCACTCAAGTATGCTAGGAGGTGTCATTCTCCTCTTCAAGGTAGCAACAATGCTGGCATATTTCACCATGCAATTTGAAGACAGATCTCTGTATGGATGTTCCATCTTACTCCTTAATCCCGATCTCCAGGTACAAGGAGACTAAAGGAAGTCGGCTTCGGTTCGTTCAGTCTGTTCTAGCACAGGAAATGTAACTAAGGCAACTGCTGTTTGGCTACTTGGAGAATAATAGCTTAGCATTGTCATGCTCTGCATTGTGTTTCACAGACGGCGATTGATACTGACAGTCTGTATATCGTGCGTCTCTTCTACGCTAATTCACTGAATTCTAATTAAATGTCACGCAAACTCGGGTGTTGGGACTCGCTATGTAGGAGCTTAAGGCCACGCCCAAGAAATGTGCTCATCCCCTGCACTTTTGCCTTGTAGACTGCCGATTCCAGTGGTAGACCGCTTTCTCTTCCGACTACCTGGACTTCAACGCATCCTTCGACTGACCTGTGCTCTTGAGGGTTCAGTGGAAGAGTGTGTTGCTTTGCTCAATCCTTCTCTGGCTGACCCTAGCAAATCACACCATGTCAGCAACAGCTCCAACAAACCGAGTTCGTCTCTCACTGTGTCCTTCCCTTTCGTCCTAATGAAGTGGAGTCACTACCTCCAGTTCTCTTCATGTTGCACATGAGCTAATGTCTTCTGAATAGTCTAGCGCTATCTTAATGCATCCGTCTCAGGAATAGGTTCGCGCTGTTTTGGTACACTTAAATCAGCTTTATGAGCCTACAGATGCCACCAATTGTTGTTCCTGTGCAATTTTTTTCTTGATTTGCCTCAGTAATGTTGCTTTCCCTGTATTGAACTGCCACCACTCATCCAATGATCTTTTGGTAGTGAATAGATCAATCGCACCTATTTTTGTTTCGTGGTAATCGTACATTGTTTTTCCCTTATTTTTTCCAAGCGAATTAGTTGAGCTTTGGGATGGTGATTGAGGGGGATGTTAACACCACTGGTGTGATTTCCACCCCTCTAACTTTGGGTCTATTTCTTATGGAATGGCGAGTCTTGCAATTGTCAGGAAATGTGAGAGGACTTAACAAGAAGTAGGTGAGTGAGCTAAGCCTCTCTAATTTAGGGAAACGGTTAAAATTTTGTCTTTGAGTTTTTCCAAGAATACAATGAATTGAATATCAGAGCCAAAGCTGTGTTGCCAAACGCCATCGGACACTGTTGATAGGGTCTAGTAACCTTTGTTCCAACGCTTAAAAAGAGTGGGACAAAGATATTCCCAGCACCCTTCTTTTGAGGGGTCCGACAGTCTCATAGTAGGTATACATTGTGTGAATTGTAAACAGTTGCCCTGCTTGGGGTAAAGAATAAATCTGCCATTATTCTGGAGGCTGTAATAAGTGCTGCATACATACAAAAGGCTCTTTATCGTTTGTCCTCGTGACCTTTCATGCGAGGCAACTTCAGAGCATGTTGGCAACTGAAAACGACTGTTGTGCCATTGCGGGGCATATTCGGTATTGCACGATAGGAGTGTACTGCAGTGCTAAAGGCGGTGCCTTTAATTGGCTGAATAGTCTTTTTTTATTGAACTCATTGCCGTATGATCGGATTTACCATTGAGCTACGCGTACTCTAACGATTTCGTGAAGTCACTACTTCGTCACTTTATCCTAGAAACGCTAGGCGTCAGGAATCATATCGCAACGGGAATTGGTGAAACGCCCTCCAAGCTGGAAGCAGAAGAGGAGCAACAAGAATGGACTGAGGAGATGGGAACAGTCTCATCTAAAGCCGGTGAAGTGTTAATTCTCTCTCCAGGTGGTGTCCGTGAGGCGCTCTTCTCCGACGAGTACTACTCCGTGCTGTGGGGCAAACGTCGTGGATTTGCACGCATCGCCATCAAGGCAAAGCGTGTGAGTATTGCCTAAACACGCCTTTCAGCGCGTGCTGGCTCCTTGTATTTGACATGGTTGCCTCATTGTCTTTACATCGGCGTGTGTTCGATGCGTTTGTGGTGGGATGGCGTCTGCCTTTTTGTGACCTAGATGTTGTGCATCTCCCGTGCTTACTCCACCAGAAAGTAGCGCCTTCATTAACTGAGGAGTTCGTGTGATTGGTGAGTTTAGGAGAAGTTTAGCAAGAACTAGGCGACTAGTGGTGTATGTGGATGGAAAATCAGGTCATCTTTCTACTGACACGACGCATAATCCGTCGTATGACGAAATTGGGTCAGAGCAAAGTCGGCGTGAGCATCGTGGGCACAGCACAAAAGCATTTGCAATTGTGTAAACTCATCTCACGCTGATTTCCAACAGGCAGACTGCTGAGGCAGTTGACCAGATCAAAGAACAGGAAGGGCAACAGTGTTGGAAAAGCAGTATCCGTCCCTTTAAAACTTGTTTTTCCTCTATAAGTTCCATTTGAACTTAAATGCTTTTCTCCTTCCGACATTCTTGGCACGTGTAGGCAGGAGAGATGGGGGAGGTGGTATCGATGAGGATGGGCAGAGCGAGATGGCATCAGCGCAGAGGGCAGACCGATGCAGAATAAGAATAGTCGTCCCTTAAGTGCAACCCTTTTACAATCCAACTTGGGCCTGAGACTCAGCTTCTTTTGTCTTTGGATTGGTTTGAATTGTGTGTGCATCCAGTGCCTTCACCATAGCTGCTTTCGGGTCATCTACATTGTTCGCATACTTAGGTTCAGGTTCATTCTCGCTTGACTGACTCTTTTCTTACAGGTCAACATAAATTTGTTCAGTTTTAAATATGTTACAAATTCAAATCTGGTGTGGCCTTCCTGAATAGAGGTCAAAATCACCTCATCATTTGTCTCATTCAGCCTATTTATCCCGTGTTCACGGAAAACATTCGTGAGGGCATTCGTCTCGTTCAATATGGCAAATGTAGGTACTTCAATGTCTCTCCGATATCATTATTGTCATTTAGCAGCATCTTTGAGACTATTCACTGTCTATCTGATGCAGGTTGGCTGCGCCGACTCTACGAGTTTACGCGGCTACCGTTTGGTCTATTCTATGGATACTTTCCGGTTAAGTTACGGTCCGTTGTTTGAAATTCTTTTTTGTGTCCCAATGTTTGACAGAGAAATAATAATTTCCTATTATTACAGAACCCACATTGGTGATCCAATCTATCCACGGGAAGGTGAAAGCGATGAACAATTGGCTGATAGGGTGGGTAATTCCTGCAAGATTAGCATTTTGAAGCATCCTGATAACTATTGTTGTTTACCTCTAACCACACATCGCGTTTGAAGTGATGTGCACAATTTATCAATTTGGAGCGTCCCTTTTAGACTCGTGAAGCAATCGAGGATATGATCTTGCGTTACCAGTGGCGCCCGGGTAACGTGGTGGTTGCACTTCTGCAGAGGTTTCCGTGTTTTGATGCTTGGGTTCAATCGAAAAATGCACAAAACTACCATTCCAGACGACGAAAAGACTCATGAATTATTGTGAATTATTTGGGTCAATGTTTTTTATTCCTTTAATAAGATTCATGATTATTTTACAATAGCGAGGTGAGCTTCTGAATGGGCGGTTTTGTTACTTCGTGCGTCGGGGAGCTAGTCACTTTATGACTCCCTGGTGGTGCGGCCTTAAACTTCGCGGAGGCGTCTATTGGGTAGGATGAAATTGGGGAGGTAGAAGAGCCGCAATCCCGCGAGTCTTATGGAGTGGCATGAAATAGATAAGTCGGCTGAGCACTGGATGTGGGGCGTGTATTTACCAAACGGAACGAGCTAACTCGAAAGTACTTCTAAACATAGAACTCAGTTTTACCCAATGTTTTGATTAAAACTAAAAATTTGTTACACTCCTAATTATAACTTGAAATAAATAGGCTTGAATAATGCAAGAACCAAGACTTACACAACTGCTTGCCTAGTGTTGTTTTACTTTTCGGCTATCTACGCGCTAAGTGTAGGTCAGAAGCATTGAGCCGCGGTGCCTGCAATTGTACATAACGTGACCCTCCTCTGGCGTCAACTTGGTAAGCATATCAACCAGTTTTATTCGCGATTTCATGTTTAAATGATCCCGCCTCCGGTGGCGACATTTGCGCAGAGATGTTAGCAATCAATATGTAGGCTTCTTTGTTCTTGGCTCCCACAATACTTTGTGGAAGATTTCATCTATCAAAGCTATTTTATCGATCGATGCCACAAAGTGGCATTGATCTGCACAGAGCTCCTACTGCAATTAACGATAGTTAAATGCAGTCACTTATTCTCTCAACACCAGTATTTTGGCCTCCTCAGACACGCGTAATGGCGCTGTACACCGTTTGCCGCCGCCTAGCTAATGTGAACAGCAGTTCGCCAGTGGCACTCATTGTCCGCCTACAAGAAGCTGTGGATCGTTGGCCAGCGGACCCCACAAAGAAGCATCGTGATGTTCGCGCTCACTTAGAGTGTCGTGTGCGCGACCTCATCGCCAAAAATGCGCCACCGGAGACGCTCGAAAAGGAGGCCACCTCCCTGGAACGCCTGACATCAAACGTATATCGCGACAGATACCCCACACCTCAAGGACTGGGTGGACCTCCACCTATCGTTGCTGCCACCGGCCTCGACCTTCCTTCCACCTCCGCAATTTTGGCAGCTGGAGGCGACCCCAAGCCGGAGAAAGGACTCATACATCGTCTGCTGCGATTCTTCAACTGAACTGTCAATGCCGCATCCTTGCCCGCCTTTGATTGTAAATACACGAAACTTCTCCTATATCCTTTTGTATCAGCTGGGAGCCTCAAGTCGGCGGACGCCCGGGGACAAGTTTTGATGGCGTTCAAAGAACGAATTGGGGGTATCAACACATGCATGGCCATCCCTCCACGAAAAGAATCAACATCAACAGTCCACGACCCATAGAGAACGATTGGAACGGGGATCAGCGGCAAGAACGTAATGGGCGAAAACACAGAAAAAGCACGGTAGAGAGCAGAATGAGCTTATTAATGTTGACAAAAAACCGTCATATTATTATCATTTATGATGAAGAGACGGAATAGCAGATGATGAATGTATAAATATATACAAGGCAGTAGGAGCGAGGTGGGAATACGAAATATAGGCGTACACATACGTATTGTTATGCTTTATAGTTCCAGACTTGCGCTTTCGGGAGAAAAAGGGATGATGGGCTTGTAGACAAAATAGTGTAGCATTAATGAAAAGTTGGGAGGGGTGAGCTGGGGACGTGGGTTAGATGCAGCAAGCTACTCGGATTGACTGTCCATGAAGGCCTCTTGGATTTCTTTCACCATCTTGATGCGATTTAGCATGACCTGCAGCTGGCTGGCCGGAACACGAGTCTCGGAGAACCAAGCCGTCGCAGAGGGCTCAGGTAGAGGACTTAGGTAAAAGGGTCCCCCGCCTGCGACTAGTACTTGAGGGCTAGAGAAGTTACATGAAGACGCAACTCAAAATCAAAAAGAACTACTGGGTTCCAAATCTAGCTTAGGCATGTTTGCCACCCTAGTATCCACAAGGTTAAGCACGGGGACCCTGGGTTGTTCTGATGGCACTTAACTTTCTCTATCGGAGGGCTGCATCAACCAAGCTGTCTAACTCAGCACAGTGATCTTCTTTGCCCTCCGTGAGTAATGTACAATATAACCTACCACTTTTTGAGATAATTTCGGAAAAGTTGGATAGGGCATCGAGAGAGCTGTTCGTCGGTAGAGAACATGCGGTAGGAGTCAGAGCTACCACCAGACACAAAGAGCACACACTCTGAGGATGGATTCTCGCGCTTCAACTTGAAATTGGAGAATCGTAGTTGGGCATGCTGGTCGCCCGTGCGAAGCCACATATGTTTTGTGATGAAATAGAGGAGAGTAAAAAGTAGTATCTGTCAACGGGAAAAAAGCAGCACAACGCGATAGTTTGAAGACCGAAATAAAGAAAAAAGCCGAAAACATTTTTACTGCATAATGACAGGCCAACGCTAACCCCTCCCCACAGATTAATTTGTGGTGACAGTGAAATTAAAATCCATGGGGCGAAGACAGAGAGCTCATTTATGATTGCAATGGAACGACACATCCAGTCGAATAAAAATAAGCGGAAGATAATACTTGCAAAACCTACATGAGGTGTCTCATCACCAAGCTGTCTAGCCTCCCACATATGCTCCTCCTCAATTCTGCAAATGAGCATGCCTTCCGGGCTTATTCGAGGGCGGAAATCGGCCAGAACAGTATCCAGGGCATTGGCAAAGCTCGCGAACCGTGGTTCCCCAAAAAGATTAATCGTGCGACCATTCTCGTTTAGGTACTCCTGAATGCCTGACAAGCAAACGAGATCAGTAATTAACTTAACTAAAACTGTGACAATTGGAGTACACAAACTACGATGATTTGGCTCACCCAAGCACAAATAGAAGATGGAATCGGCCACATAGGTCTCATTGTTGGGCTTGCGCACCTCATGGACGAACCGGGTAAGCGCAATATTGAGCTCATCGTCAGGTACATCGACCAGATCCGCGAGAGTCTTGGGCTGAGAGGTGTGATTCACCCATAGACGCCAGGCGTTAATACCATAGGAAAACTTGAGGTGGTAGGTAGCATCGCTCATCGGTGGACGGCGCGTCGTAACCGTAGTTGTCGATGTGGTCGCCGCTGGTGCTGGCGTTGCGGCCACTGCCTCTGCCGCCCGACGAAGCCGCTTGCTGGGAAGACCTTGTTGCCCAGAGGTCGGTGAAGCGACATCTGCAGGTGAGTCTATCAGTTCCTTAGCAGGACGCTTCTGAGAGAGGGTCTTTAGAGCAAGCGTCTCCGCCTCTATTTGACACTAATAGCAGATAGTGCAGCGAACACCGTTGGCGCTGTGATTGTCATTTCAAACTGTACAACTATTGGAAGTGATAACCTACCAATCCAGAGGTTGTAGGATTGGCATCAGGATCAGGTTTGTGTTTAATTTGAGCAGCAGCAACTGTCGAAGAAGAGGCAGAACCGATATCACCGCCAGATGCCTCGTTCCCCTTCAGCAGAAGGGGTAATGGTACCACACAAGGGAGGGGAAAGGGCAGAGTGAACGGAACTGGCCGAGCATACACGAAAACAGGTACAGGAACGTAAATGGGGACAGGAACAGGAATCGGAACGGGCACGTATGTGACCGTCTTCTCCTCCGGCTTCACCTTTGTTGCACCTTCATCCGAGGGCTGCTCATCCTTTGCGCCTTTCAATGGTTCGTCTGTGGGCAGAAATAAATAAATCATTGTACACCGTTGTTTAGTGGCAAAAAAACAAACGAAAGTCAGACAGGAGCTGCCGAACACTTTTACCCGTTTGAGTGCCTAGGTGGCATGCCGGCGGAGCCTCCGTATTCGCTCCAAAATCACTTCTTCCAATGACCTGCTTGCTGGTTTCGCCACCACCCTCTACATCTGAGTCATTCTTATCCGAGAACACCTCTTCTTCTTCCTCCTCTTCCTCTTCGACCAAATCGGCATCCTCGTCCACCTCCTTTTTTGATGGGGCAGCCGGCTCCTCAACCACCATCATTTCATCCTCCTCCACATCCTCATCGTGCTTTGAAGCCAACGCCTCCTCCTCAGCGGAGAACTGACACTCGACATCACGGGAGTGAATTCCTGACTGGGTCTTCCGTGACACGGATAGCGGACGGCAGAGAACTGCTTTATTTCGCATGGCGACCGGGGCTGCTGGCTGTAAAATTACTTGCTGCTCGATACCCAACTGACGAACCATGTCAATGGGAACAACGGGAAACTGGCCCTAGGTTACAAAATGAAGTGAAGTTTGGGAAACCGGGTGACTATCCCGAACTGATCAGGCGAGGCCACTTACTCTAAGAGGCCGACGACCACGAGGTCTACCTCTGTTGCTAGCACCAGTAATCGCGGCAAAACGGTAACCAGCATCCCTATCCACACCGGCTCCAGCGGTCGTGACCATCGCAGTTCCACTAGCAAAAATGTTGCCTTGCGAATTAATGATTCCGCTAGTTCCACCCGCACCAGTTGCAACGCTGAGGGGAATCCCAGAGGAGGGCGTGTAGCGAGTTCCAAGCGAAAGCAAACCTGATGCAGATGGAGCAATAACCGAAGGCTGCTGGATCAGTTGTGCACCTTGGATAACCTGCAAGCCCTGAGATGAGCCCAAAGATTTCCTGAAATGAACACATGCGACGGATATACAAAAAATAACACGGTACTTTACGAGATCATATAAATAAAAGCATAGCGCATACCTAGCGGGAGCTCTCCCACCGCGTTGAGCTGACTGGGGTACCCTTGGATCGATTACAGACTAAAAACAAAAAAACGCTTTTGCACAAACACAAGGAAGACGATACGACCGCCCAGAAACTATGTTCTTCAACGGCGAGCACTAAGGACAAAGTTTCTGAGACTCATAGCACTAAGATTATATCCAGTTCGCAAAGAGACGCTAAAAACTACACATACTTGCAAGGCGAAAAATACAACAGAACCCCTCAGTAATGATGATCACGAACTTAATCCATGCGATATGCGAAAATACATGAAAAACCACTGACAACAGGAGAGACAAATAATGACTTACTCGGATGCCAACAGGTTGGATAAGGTGCTGAGCCAGTTCCGGTTTAAGAATACTTTTGCCAGTTTGAACGATCCCACCGACTTGTACCTGTCCACCAGCAATAAGTGCACTAGGGTCCTGCACAACAATGGCACCACTCGCATCTATCGGCACCTCGACGAGCTGACAGCTGTCGGGATCAATAGCCGTCATATTTTGTCTACAAAATAGTAATGTGGTTAAAAACAAACTAACCCGAAAACAGCCATCCTCTTGAATAACGAACCGGTGTAGTATGCGGCGCGGCATACGGTTGATAGTTAAAACAAATTATTGGTACTCAAATATTACAAGAACGTTTCAATGTTTCAGCTTCAAAAATTATCCATACACAGGACATAAAATTTTTGTAAATGAAAATGTATAAGATTTTTATGTTGACATAGGTGTAAATGAGAAATTTTGAGATAAACCCTGATTGTTTTACTGCACCAACATACCTTCCCTTGCTATCACCTATTTTTGGTAAACTTAAACAAACACCTAAAGAATTTTAAAAATGGTAACGTGCGAATGTAAAATTTGTTGTTAAATATTTCGCATACATTTCATAAATAATTTTTTAAAATTTTCTAGCTGCTCTATTTTATAACTGTTTATTCTTGTTAAATGTCAAGTAATATTGTGTTTTTTGGGATACCTCTTGCAAATCTGATAATTTGCCCTTTTATTGCATTCGTTATCAATGCATTACTGTATAATAGGTACTTATCCCCCTTAACTTTTATCGTACCGGCTTCACCTACCAACTGCTCTTAGCGGTTCGTTTCGTCAATATTTTAAGCGTGAACTGCTTCTCTCGTACAGCGGTGTTCCGTATTGCGTACTATCACCCAGGGCGTTTATGTCCACCACCATCTTTCGTTGGTTTTCTGGTACTCTTATTTACCAGTGAATGAGACACTTTATTTGCTTCTCAAAATTTTATTTTTCAAAGCACCTCAAAGAGGTGTTTCGAAATGCGGAAGCGTAACAAATGGGTGGGCCAGCTTAAGGACGTAGATTTTAAAGTGGATGTGAGCAAAATATCACAGTCTTGATGCCGTCAGTTTTTGTTTCCCAGCTTGGGTTACTGTGTGAACACAGTGAGGAGAATAATTCGTTGCCACAAGCTTTCAATTTGCACAGCACTGAAAAACTGTGGACTTCCTTTTATTATTTTTTTGTTTACCCTGTCGCTGCGGTGGCTGATTAGTCAATCGCAATGGGTTGCTATTTTGCACTGAAGGAGACTAAAAGACAACAGAAAATGATATGTGTGTAGCTCTTTTTTAGTTCGCAGTCTCGGTGCCTAGGTCAGATGAATCGGATTTAGCAAGCTAGCAAGACAAAGTATGGTTTTACTTACTGTTTGGTAGTAGAACTAAAATGCAAAATAAACATAAAGCAAAATGAGCACTCAGTTTGGTTATTGCTTTGTACTATTAGCACAGCAAATTTATTCACAAACATTGTCTCGCTGCTCAGTCCCGATTTATGACTAAATTAGGCTCGAGGTGAATGAAGGCTTGCATAATGATAAAAGCTTCCACCAAGAGCCACTAAGCTCATAAATTTGCATTCTCAAAACCAACGAACGACTGGTCCATTTACCTGGGGTACACTCCATATTGACACCATGGTGGTGGCCACAGTTTGGAAGAGGTTTTGGATGTTGGCGCCAGTCAGTGCGCTTGTCTCAAAGAATCCGTGTGCATACTGCTGCTGAGTAAGCTGAAACGGACACAAAATAAGCGACTGCCTTCCATTCATCCGCTTGCAGGATTGGCGGGTCCCAGGAATAACAAAAGCCGAGAAGCGCTCCTTTCCCAGGAGGGTCAGAGCCATCAAAGTTTGACTCTCACGCTAAATTGCTGATTCCTCGTGGCCAGCACTGCGCTAGCTGTTATGAGTTTGAGAGCTTTTTCTTCATTCCGCACTGTTGAGAATGATTGTTTACACCTAGGAATCACCTATTGCTTGATCGTACACCATCAAGGAAACAGATGCAAACAGTCAAGCATAGGAGGACTTGAGAGCAAAAAAAATGAAGCAAATCTCTCCTCAAAGCTACCTCTCAAGCCTCAGAAGCCAAAAGAACTAGTCTTGTCGGAACATACCCATGGAATGAATCAACCTGTACACTAGAAAAGCGCTATTCTCATACCCTGTTCATTTGCATAATTGGATGTGGATGTGAGTTTGCGTTCATGTGATTCACTCATTCTTCGAGCGTCGCAGCGGAGGAAAGGAAATGAAGGCCAAAACCACCCCCAACGACAAAACCAGAAAGAAACGTGGACTCACCCGTTCTCCATCCTCTGTAGGTACTTCCTTCAAACGCACCAAGTCGGCTTTATTTCCGGCAAAGAAAACTGGAACGGGCTCACTTCCATGCTAAAGCGATGGAAAAAAAGGAATTCACGAACCAAATTGCATCACCTCTCTTCACAACCAGTCTCCCAAGAGCGCTCGTAGGGCTTGGTGAAGTAATGCGTAAAATGCAGCCTCTCTAACTATTTTTGCGCGTTGTTTGGATCTTGATAAATTGAATTAGCGGAGTGAGAGTTGCACAAATTTGTGAATGCATTAAAGATACAGTTTTGAAGGCCATGGAGACCTCCACATGCACTTCAAAGCACGCCATCTTAAACGCGTAGGAAAGTGTGATGACAATGAAACCATTGACGCACTGAAAGTAGTAAATAGCACTGCAGTGCTATGGAAAACACCTGTCCATTTCTGGTCGAGATAGGAGTCGTGGAGTTCATGAACTTAGACTAGCAGCTTAACAGACACGCTCTGAAGGGCTCTCTGGTGACGCAAGTGAACACTATTGCTCAGGATTGTGTAATTTCAAGCCATAGGAGATCATGAGAAGCAACGGAAGGGGATTGTAAATTAGAATGAAGGAAATTCCAACACCTGGGGCGGCAGACTGACCTCCCATATGCGAAGGGTGCCATAATTTGGAAGTAGACTGCCCTAACTCCTACGATTTATTTGCTAATGGATGATTCTAACATTAGCGAATGCAATTCCTTAATATGCATGCAACTGTCCAGGAAAGGAGTCCTATGGCCTCGAATCAGTTCCCCAGTCGGCACAACATGTGTTGCTGCTTCACATTCGCACACACAGCTAATACAGTTTCTCTTCGAGCAAAAGAAAGGAGCTCGATTGACACTGTGTTGGGGAAATAAGTAAATGCAATAGGCAGATTGGTTTTTCTTTTCTGACTGAAGTTTCTGTCGTGTGAGTGCTCACAGCACCATCGAACTGAAGCTCAGAGGCCAGTCTTTGTCAGTTTTGGTGTCAAAGCCAACTGGCGCCTCATCACAATGGCGGATTAAGTGAATGGCACACACAAAAGCAAAAGTTACTTTATAAAGAGCGTATAACAAGTACCCACCACATCTGCCATTTTTAGCCATTCTTCACGAATTTTGGTAAAGGAGTCCCGATTGGTGACATCATAGACAATCACGAAACCCTAAAAATTAACACAAAGAGGGTAAAGAAGACGACTTTTCAACTCTTCAGACTGTTTGCATGAATAGCAAACGGTAGTGACCTCCCATAATTTGAAAAAGTGAGCTCTATGGTTAGCTGATACCGGCAAGCGGTGTAGTGTTTTGGTTGTTTGGACTTCTGGTTGGTCCGACACATGAGTGGCGGCCACCTCGAGCCTAGCTGCGTGGGCTGGCCTGCCGATCATGCCAGCGGTCCCCTTCCTTTCTGTCTAGAATAAAAGTATTCTGACCTACACCTAGCCTTCTCTCCGTCTTTAAGGGATGCTCGGGGCGCTTCAAGGGGTAACATGAATTCTTACGGTAATGAACCGAGCTAGACAGTTCCAGTAATCGTGATCAATCCCCGGTTGAAACATTTACAGGCCACTGGTGGCTACTTTGGAGAGGTACGCGCACCGAAACCACGCCGTCAAATAAATTGGTGTGGTTAATTGGGAGGCAAACCGACCTTTGCTTCTCTGAAGGTCGACGCAGCAAGCGACCGATAGCGCTCCTGACCAGCTGTGTCCCTAGAAATGCAAATAAATCAGAGGCCAGTCGTCCTTTACGTGGAAAACGAAAATAGTTTCTCTTCAAACATTCATCCATCCATTAAACCTGATCTAGCAGCAGTTGAAGTTCAAGCTTTCCTTGTGCTTCCCTGATAACCCCCTAAGCAGCATATGATGAGCAATTCCTCCAACATTCCAAGCGTCCTCGTGCCAAAGGTTTCGCCACATTGAAGTAAAACTAGCAGCACTTACCAAATCTGCAGCTGTATGCGGTAGTTGTCAACGTTATAAGTTTGCACAACAAAGTCGATGCCTTTAAAGAGAAACCAGAAAATACACGCCACATAAGGTCAGGCTATCAATGCAGGCTGGCGTAAGACCACAGCCCGGGTGTGAAACTTCATACAATCAGAAGAGCAACGATGTACCAATTGTTGATATCATTGTCGGATTGAAAGGTTCACCAACAACTGCTCGAATCAGCGACGTCTTGCCCACACCGGACTCGCCCAGCAGAACAATTTTGTACCTCGCATCATATCGAGCACTATCGGCGTCGCCATTTGTCTTCACCTCCGACTGGCCGTTGTGCTTTAGCAGGCCCGGATCCAACCGTTGCAAAGTCTTAGCCAAATTTCGAGCTTTGGAGGGTTTTTTGGACTTTGAAGCATTGGGAATGGATGTAGACATAGGTCGCGGAACGCCCCCACCAGCCGACATTGAATGTGAGGTTGCTGAAGATATAAGAAAAAAGACGGCTGTGACTTTGCTGATGATTTAAATTGCAGCACTGGGTGCCGCCGAGTAACCTCTTGGCTGCCTGCACCAAAGGAGCTTGGATCTGAGTTAAGTGAGTCACAAAGATAACATTTATGCTGCTGGTGTCAGCGCTATTTCTGCCTCAAGGGCCAGCACAAAGTCCAAACTCGGAACACGATACATTTTTGGGCCGAACAGAAGTGCTCATTTTATTTGCCAACTTAATTTATTCGCACACTTTTGTGGATGAGTTTGAAAAGTCTCGTAAACACTTCAAGTGGAAAGCATTAGTCAAGAAATTAACTCAATCGAAGAGACCGAAGCAGAAGTTGAAGGAAAGTATCCCATCAAACATGGATTCTCTGCTTCAATTATTCTGGTCGTAGACTTATTCGACCTTCGGGTCGAATCGGAAGGTTGGCTTTCACAAAGATTAAAAGGTTGCTTCCATGGTGGAACCGCGTGGTAAGCAAACGGTGGCAATGCGGCCATAAAGGAGTGTGCAACGAAAAAATGGTTCTGGCTAGCGATGAGGAGAGAACATTCGTCGTTTTGGAAGACTCTCAACAATGTATCAATGAATTGCGTAAATGTGGAAACGCTTCAAGGAAGGTTGCACGACTGTTTATCGTAATGCAGGTCGTGAGGGCAGGAGGGACGGGGGAGGGCGGATCCGACTGATTTCGGCCATTGAACATTCAGCATGGCAAACACCTAGTCCTGCCTATCTGAAGTCTAGTCTACGTTTGAATTCCCCCCAAAATTATTCTTTCCCTTGAGCGCATAGTTTTTTACTCAACCGCGAACATTTAAGATTTCCTAATTACGATGCCCGCCCTACAAGAGCAGGTTACATTCCTTCTGTTCTCTTTATAAACCTTGTGGAATAACAGTGCCCAATTAATGTCGTTAAATAACCAAAGAACAATGGGTGGATGCTTGATTGTGCATGATGGGAACTACACCCTCGATCAGGCCGACAAGTGTTCGAACATTCGCCTCTTGCAGTGGACACTAGCAGCAGGACGACTTTCTCTCAGCTTCGGTTATCCAATCGCTCCGCATTGGCGGTGGTGGACTAAACGCCAAAACTCCCACGAAGGCCTCCACGCATCAGAAGTGTTTCTTTTAATGGAAGTGCTCCCATCTCCCGCATAACCCACTAACCCAGCCCACAAATCTCTAACTGGCAGATGTAAATCAAAAGGGAAATGGATTCGGTGGGCATCACTGCGTGTGCCTAAGCCAAGCTTTACACATTTGGTAAACAGAATTTTATCAAGGTTAAAATCTTATCAGATTAGAAGCAAGTATTGCCACCCTAAGGCTCTTGTAAGTAAGCGCCTATGTAGCTTAAATGTAAGGACGCTTGGCGGAAATTGTGAGTGGAAGAGGCAACAGCTGAATTGAGGCGTTCAGTTAAGACATGTCCAGGCAAAAAGTGGGTAGTCAAGTAATTAGCACGCCTTAGTCAGCCTCGGAAGGGAGTTTTTGATGGACATGGACAAGACACACGATGAAATGCAATCCCAATTCCATTTAGGGGTTATTGTTTTTGCAGCATTTAAACGTGGCAAGATGGCTGAGACAAGGTACATTCAAGAAGTCATGGAGGATATCGAGAGAGGGCAAAATGGACTAGAATGGAGCGATGCATGGCACCAGTTAACGCCAAAACTGAAGCAATCACCGGTGTGGGATAACAATCTCTCAATGACAACATCGCAGGCGTCATTACTTCCAGTGCAGCACAACTGAGGTGACAAGTAAGAAAGACATTTTTCAGGCACAGCCTGTCACACGCTTTTGTGACGGCAAATCGGAATCACAAGTTGTGACACCACACCTCCAAGTTTGGATATCTGGTTGGGATGGAAGAGCGGCCCCGTTTGGTTGCCCCAATGTTAACCGCACAGGTTGGAGAATTGAAGACCCATAATGAAGAGGAACTGTACTTAGTAAGCACTAAACTTTTGTTGCTGGGGAACTAATGCCGTGGAAAGACGCAAATTACACCTCAAACACACTCGTAATGTGTGCCCAGACCAGTTCGTCCACAGCCAGCACCGTCTTCTTGAAATAAATTCGCTAACTTGAATCGGCTTCACCTAAGGACAAATTACGAAGGGCAACATGCCAATCAAAGTGGGAGGCGAGGCTGCGTCGATGCTGAAACAATCCTTAAAACCTGAGATTAAAGGCCGGGGAAGACGGCGGTTAAGGCTGAACGCCTTCGCCAGCCACAAGAGTCGCATGCTGTATCACGATGATGAAACAAACGTCCTCCCGAAAAACAGCACCAATGGGATAGCGTTTTTTCTTTTACACAGAGCCTAGATTACCAAACTGAATCCTCATTGGTATTTCTGTGGTGAAGCTTGAAACAACGATAAAGGAAGCCAGAATGCTGAATGAAAGTGAGGGTAATCTGAAGGTCCCGTTTTCCTACTACTCTCAATGTTCACGAATCCGACTCGCCTTCGTTGAGGTGCATGGAGGACTCTTTCTGACCCCGAAAAGTGCGCTAAACTGGAGTCACCGCAGTACATGGAAGTACACAAACCCACCTGTTGGCAGCCCCACAGATAAGAAAAAACAGCAAAGGGCCCGGCTATGGGGCTCAAGTTCCCTTCTATCCTCCTATATAATAGAACGAATTTCGAGCCCAAAAATACCACCTTCTAAGCATCGATTACACTTGAGAAAGAAAGTCTACAAATTGGCATTGAAGGACCAAACAGCCTAAGTGCGGAGCGGTGGACGTTTGCATCTTAGGCTCCTACAAAACTAAGGCCAAGGGTTACGAGTGAATTGCTTTATCTGGCTTCAAAGTGGAGGCATAAAAACTGTGCTGAGAATTTGAGTAGACAGAGTGTAACCGTGGAAACTGAGCAGTTTCACATCGTTAGCAAAGAAAGTTGCAAGCCTCGACGTCGCTCCGGTCCCTCAGACAAGCAGTCCATAAAATCCCCCAAAAAAGCCGGTCAAATGGGGAACAATAAATCAACAATGTAAATGCAAAGAGGTCGGGCAACGATCCTTGAATCTATTTTAAAGCGAATAACCCACAATGCCTTTCCCGTCTCAACACGCTTCAGAAAGGAAAAGACGAATTTTGTTCGTTAATTGGAGATTGATAAATGCGTAGTTTGAAGGCGCCGAATGGGAGGGTTCAAGACTTTCAAGCCAATTCAAGTTCCGGCTTTAACAAAACGTTATAACAGGGGCTCATTGCATTGAAAGATTTGCCGAGAGTATAATGAACTCTCCAAAAGCCCACAGACTTAAGGATGTTTCAAGTTACCCGACTGAATAGCTGTGTGTTTTTTTTTCACATCACTTAGCGCAAAACACAATCACGTGAGTTCTCAACTGGCAGCATTACTTAGAGGTATTTCAGAGCCATAAATCCTGGCTGGAAATTTTAAATTCACATCGATTCCAGCGCTTAACTGCAGTGCAAGCGTGGTGCTGGAGGTGAAATGAGAGAAAGGTGAAGACGAGACGTTGACTAAAATTAAGCCTCATGGCAAATTGAGTAGCCATAGAATTGACAGCTCATTGTTGAGCCAGTCAAGAGAGTTTTGCTATGAAAGTAAAAAGTAAAAGTAGCGGCTTGTCTAAAACTGGCAAGAACAAAAGCAAAAATGGGATGCGCCTCAACCAGTCTTTGGCATATGAAATGTGCTTGGTGGAACTCACCCAAGTATAATTACAAGGTCCTTTATCGTCGATTAGAATGCACCTGCATGTGTGGGGAACCTTTAAGTTGCTTGGTTTCACTGGTGGTAGCCAGACTCTTGCCGCGTGCCTCTGCAACAGCCAACGGTGGTGGAGTTGCACACCTCGGCATGAAGAAGTCTGCTTTGCGGCATGCAAATCCGTCGATCTGATTGGCTAGGCGTCGGCCAATCACACACACCGAGAAGATTTCTCTCAAGCCTATGCAGCAGACGGCGGAATGAACGATGGGAATTCTTACAAAAAGCAACAGACATTCTTACTACATCCGGAAAATATTAACATATAAGCCTTTGTGGAGAGATTAAAAGCCCTAAAAACCATTCACATGATCTATGTCACGAACTTGAAGGGCTGGCTGTTCCCAAGGGCTAACGAAAATGGTTGCATAGGTGTTATGAAGGTGTAAGTGACTTTCGACTTCATATTTTTTTATCAAAAATTAATGTGGGTACTCTGGATGAGAAGCATATTCGTTAATTTTTTGGTGCTTGCTTATTTGAGGGTTCACAGCGGAGTAATTGGTCCCTATACTCTGAATTGCACACTTTTAAGTGCTTTGCAGAAGAGGCATTCTGCATCAAGTAAATTTAAGCTGACTAATCACTGAGCAAAGCCCAAAAGTGCAAGCGAAATGGTTAAAAACGACCCCACTTTTTTGAAAAAGGGAATGACATCGAGATGACCTTAAACAGCAAAACTAACACATTTTACGAACATCACACATTTTCAGTGTAAATGCTTGTATTACTGGTAACCCAGAACGGTGCATAGGCTGTGATTTGCGTCAAAATGCAAGGTGTAGTGCAGAACATACGCGGTTGATTGGTCGCTTTAGCCAATTTGGATGCACAACTCTGAGAACTCCATCAAATCGAAAGCACATGCACTGGCCGCTCAACACCTTCCATGCCGTCAAAACAGTCATTGGGTTGGGTTTTCAAAGCAGTTGCAACTTCTGGTTACTTGAAGCAGGGGACCTTGACCTGCATTTCCTCTGGCACACAGCTGGCATAGACTTAGCCTAAGGGTAATCACGAAGTCCGGAAGCTGTTATTTTCTGTCACGCTTGTTATAAAGTTAAACTATTTCCAGTGAATTGGCATTCCTTTCTGCACAGACTCCAAGCCCGCAGAGTGGCGGTGGACGTAGGTGGGTTAAGGCAACTAACCAACCAGACAAGATTGATTGCCAGTTTGCCCTTCCCCTCCCACCCTTTCTCTCAACTTGACACGTCTGCGGAGCCGCTCAGAATGTAAAAAATAGACGATTTGAAATGGATTTCCAGAGCCGAAGCTGATGACCCGTGGACAATTGCTATAAGATTTAATGAACGGGAAATGGAATGCCCCAACACCTGATCTCGGTTAAATTCTTGTGACTTCCTTTAAGCAAATGAAACGAATAGCCTAAAGATGAGCTAATGGTACTGAATGATGAGCATAGAGTAAAAGTACGGAAGTGGATGGCAAACTTGAAGGCTTTTGAATAGTAGCTCTCCATTTGCCAGTCAAAACGATCAGGCGGATGCCGCTTTTGAAAGGTGTAAGGGTCCTCACTTGGGGGCGGATTCACGCACCGACAAACAGCTCTTTATGGAATCAAGGCTAAAGCGTGAAGTAACACTGTCGTCAAGAGGAGGCAAAGGAGTGATGAGTGCTAAATTGCGTGCCCACCAGCTAAGCTTATTTTTAAGGTGTATCGAGAGTCCCTCTCGGCTAAGGATGAGCAAGAATTTAAAGAACAACCGATTCCTAAGTTCAAGCTTTGTACATTTGGTTGTAAAAGCTTGTATAGCAGCAACTAGCTTGCGGTCGTTCGGATCTTGTCAGGTTTAAAATGGAGCAATCTTCCTCTCCAATAAGCCAACAAGTAGTACCAACTGAAGCAGAGGAACATTGATAAAAGTGCTGCTACAATTTTGGGGGGATCTTTTGTCTGGTTTTATTGTTTCATCATGGCAGTAGGTACCTAAAAATGGTTTCTTGACTGCCAAGGGACATTAAATTTCTCAGATCAGAATGTCTACACATTTTTATTGGTGCCTAAACAGATTAATAAGCTTAAAGGCATGACATATGATTAACAAAAGGATATTGCCTAAATGTACACATGTTCGCACGATCGTAGATTTAAGACGTGTAACAGCAAAATCTAACATTTTCGGTCACATTTGCTACGAATTCTCTTAAAGGCAGACGGCCTAAATGACGAATATCTAATTACAATCACCGTTGCCCAGAAATATGTTCCTAATTATATTTCACAGCTTGAATTCATGCCACGTAGCACAAAAATTTTTGCGCAAACATCCAATTTCAATAACGATTCCCCCACTAGGGTGTCCAGATCAGGACATCCCATGTTATTTAAGCATTTGAATAAATTGTTACTTAAAAGTAAAAAGTAGCATTTCCAATGTTTCTAACATCACAAATTTCGTGGCTAAAATGTCGAGGGAAGAAAGCATCCACATTTGAAATTGGATTGCATTATTGAGCAGGCATAATTGAGATTCTGAGCTTCAAATGGAGAAAAATGCATACCATGATGGATGGAGTGGCATTTGATTGGTTTCAGGGACATTACTGATGGGTGCATAGAAAGAAGCGATGTTTCCAGAAAACGCAGTTCTTGCAGGCTGAATAATAAAGGCTCATATAGGATGCAATTTATCGCAAGATATTACGGATTCGCATTAGTGCATAGGCTGCCCAAAACTCATGAAGGTCTATTACTGTTTTTCTCCAACCACTGTAAGTACGAAACACGCCTTGTCTGCCAACCCAGTAAATAAGGTTCCACAAAACACAACGCCTTGCCTTGTTTTAGCAGCCTGATGCGATTTAATGACCGAGAGATGGCGAGCTGCCCAACAGCAAGGCATCATAAAAGTCGGCTAAGGAGCAAAACGTTAGTTCAAAGGAATACAATCCTTGAACCAAGAATTCTACCGCAAATGATTTGGTGAGAAGCAAAATTAAAAGTACTGGGGTTGTTAAGCCAGCGCTGCCACGTTGTGCCTATGGGAGAGGGTTAAGAATATTCATCAACGTCCTACGGAAAACGAAGCATTGAATTGGGAAACCTTCGTGCACCATTAAGACCACGATAACACTTAATAAGAACAAAGTCATTTGCCATCTTACTGCCAAATTTATGCCCTCCTTTGTGCATTTTTTTCTTGCCATTACGAAATTTATTGCGTAGAAGGAAAACCTGCGAATTCATCTAAATGTCAAGGCGAAGATTAGGCGAATCTAGAAGACACAGCTAATTCAAAGCGATAAGTCCCACTGCCTCTGCAATTTGGACGCGCAATTTGACTGCAACACATGATTACTGAAATCGGGGTTGACAACGGCCTCCTCAGTGCTGTGAGAGTTGCGAATCCTCCTCCTGCCTAACCGATTTTGTTTTTTGAACAAACAGTAACATAAGTTGGCATGGTATTTGGATAAACAGTAGGCAAAATAGCTTCCATGTGAAGCAGAGAAGCTCTCCATCCAAGCCTATTTTTGGTCCCGTTCACCATTAAAGCATCACCTCAGCATTAAGCGAAGGTTTTTGCAGGTCGACTGTTCTTAGACAGTGGATAGCGTCTTTACCAGTCCTCCAGAACCAGATTCAAATTGTCCTCCGTCTGATGCGTTAATGGCACATTAGAGTTGCAGTTTTAATTTTACCTATCATTGCCACCAAGAACGAAAACCAGTTCCCAAGCATCATCCCCCGCAAATCGTTTAACATTTCAACTGCGAAGTATGGCATTCTGTCGGGACAAAGGAGGGCCCTCTGTCCCTCCAGAAGTGACTGATGACAAGCTCTATTAGTTAGGATGAGGTGGGAGAGGTTACATTCTTGCCCTTATCCTCTGCATGCCCCTCCCAATTCTTAAAGTGATTTTCGCCTTTTCTTGACAGCTGTGGGAAGTGGAATACCCGGTCAGGAGGAAAGGCTTGGCAATTATGCAACCGTACGGAGATAGTTTGCTTGGTTTTGAGAAGAACGGTTATTCCAGCACACGCCTAATCAAGGGAAACCTTGTCAAACAGTAGCAAATTAATCTCATTAAATGCAGTGTAAGCTGGCAAGCACCAATTAATTCAAATGAGAAATATGTTAGTGATGGTTTAGTTACTATCATGGGATTCTGAGTATAATATGCAATGTTTTGTTTTGTTTGGACTGCTGGTCGGCCTTCCCGCTGGAGGGTGGACGTTTTGACCCGGCTCTGCGGGCTGGCCTTCAGGCCATGCCAGCAGCTCCACCCCTTCCTCTCTCGGATGCATGCATTCTGCCCCGTGCTTTGCCTTCTTTCGGCCTCCAGGAATGCTCGGGACGCTACATGACACGTGAAAATTGTGCATGATGAACACATTATTCTCTGTCTGCAGCTGGAAGGGCACGAGGAGTCAGTTTTTCATTTAACAGTTATAAAACACTAACGCCTTTCACACGGCTGCAAAGTACACATGCAACTGAAGCTGAAAGGAGGGAACCTTAGTTGCATCCTGTAACGGTGCTGGAGAATAAGGAAGGCGTAAAATGCGGATGAAGTAGGCAGCTTCGGCGTGCGGAAAGTGATGAGAGGGTTGGCAGAACTCAGCGACCAGTGCGCTCGGCGAAGGTACAATGACGGATCGGTTGAGTCGCCTTCGCACCGAAAACCAAGAGTTCATTAGGCATCCAGCGGACTGCGTACCATCTGTACACCTCTTCGAAGCTCATTAAATTGTTTCATCCCATTCAAAACATTCGAAGCACGTCCAGCCACCGCCTACTAATTCGACCCATGCAAGGAGGTATTTGGAGACATGTCAGGTTATTTTTTAGCAAGGCTTTCCTTTTAAAAACACTGCAGTTGGGTTTGTTTAGTCTCCGTAAGGGACGAACCCTGGTTGTCAACTGTTTACTCCAATGGTTAATCCAACTTTTACAAGAACAAACCAAAAGTCAGCCCCTAAAAGAAATGAAAAAAACAAATGCTTTGACTGTGCAGGAATTTTGCCCTAACTTAATTGTGCATTTGTATCGTTGAAGGCATGTCCAAGGTAGTCTTGACGACTTATTGCATGACGGTGAGGAGTGCCAAGTTTTAGTCCCTTTCGAAAGCAAACTGATGCAAGAGCAATTCCATAGGCTGAGAAAAACCAGCACAATCCAGCCAATGCATCTTCCCTTATGGGAATTCTTGTCTGGACACTACTTTTATGGCCGTCGGAAAAGAATGACTGTAATATCTGTGTTCTTTGAATGTACTTTGTAGGGGAGTGGCGCGAAAGGACTTGGAACACGGTGATTGAATAGCGTGACGGTGTCAAGGAGCGTGACCCCGATCCTGCTCATTGTGATTGACTCCTCTCCCCCAACCAGTACTGCATACTCAAAGTAAAGATGTTGAAGAAGTCTGAGCCTTCACATACTAAAGGCTCTTACAGGGGAAGCGAGGAAAAGGACGAACGTCCCACAATGACTTTACAGGTATGGACTTGGGGGGGGGGGGAGGAGGGCGGCGAGGCTGCGACCTTCGACAGCAACTGGACACATGCCATTAGTTAATTTGTCTCTGCACTCAGTCTAGAAAACTAGCAGCTTGTAGGGGGCCTAAAGCGCCGGCTGTAGCGCCCCGAGGCCAGGTGTAGGTCAGAATACTTGTATTCTAGACGGAAAGGAAGGGAACTGCTAGCGTGTCTGGCAGGCCAGCCCACGCAGCTAGCTTCAAGATGGTCGCCACTAGCGTGTGGGACCGACCAGCAGTCCAAACAAACAAAACACCACACCGGCGTGCACACTTTGATCCATCATGAACTGTTCCAACTCTAACTCAGAGCATGGACGCGATTCTGTTAACGATTGTTGCTCCATAATAGGCATGGAAAGATTATTATTGTTAGTTATGATCAATTACATAGTTATTTGTCAAATTGTCGGGCCAAAGAATAAGCAACGATTATCATTATTTCCTTAAAGTTTGGTAAATTGTTCGACCGGAAGTCGAACATGGCCCACTGCCATGCACGGACTTCAAGGGGCATAAATGGTAGGCATGCGTAATTAACTGCAGTTCACTGCTGACTTGCGTTTATTTGAAATAGGTCCACGCCTTTCCAATGGTTTAAAACTAAGCGATCGAATGATTTAAAGGCATTCAAGTTTCAAGTTCACTGGGGGATCCAACGACTTCCATTAAGCAAGCATGCGAAGATCTTTTGATTCACTCTCCCGTGTGCGTGTCTCATTTCCACTAATCGGTGGCCGGTACTTGATAGGCCGATATGGTGAACAAGTAACGGTCCAAGATGCTTCTCACCCATGCGCATGGAGCATCGCTTCAGGTCCAAAAGGGTGGGACATGGAAGGGCTACAAGGCGGCATCTTCAAGCCCTAGTGAAGGTTGTGCACGGTATGAGCTGATGCGCCAGCCGCAAGGGCTGCGAAGAAGATCCGCACCGTTTGTAAAAGAATTTCACTTAGACACTAGAATTGCCACCGCTACTTGTTAAAGTGACTTTTGAGAATCCTCTCCTGTGCCTACAAAATTGAGGTGTGACATTTGCAGAGTTACTCTCCCATTCCGAGTGAAATGATGTGCGCTTTTTAACAGGTGCCTGCTGGAGTAACACGCAAAACCGGAGCATACGATTGAACGAAGCTTGCGTGGATGGAAGCCGAATCAGAATGTAGTCGTAGTTTTAAAAAATGCTGCCTTTTGGTCAAAGCTTATTCAGCTGCCAATCGGTCGATCACTTTGGCATTTCCCGGTCTTGTTTTTCTCCGCCACGGAGTTACCGAGGTTGGCACATGGAAATGATAAACCACCGAACGTGTAGGAAATCATCAAATCGCCTGACATTAGAATAATCAAATGACCGTAAATGCTAACCTAACAAATGCATATGAGCGCAGTTTTTTAACCCAAGTCATCTTAACGAAGAAGTTTGTTCCTGCTGGGGTATTTTGGGGGAAATTAGCGGACGTCCGCGAATTACAAGTCAGCAGATAGTCGAGGACAGAAGCGATTTGAATTGGCCACGTTCACAAGAAAACAAACCATCTAATTTGTCTGTCGAGTAAAATTGTCCGAGGTGTGTAATCCATGACACACTGGAATGCAATCACTACTAATTTTAGCCTCCTAAAGGAATGAAACTTCTGGTTGACATTATAAAACATTAATCATGTGAGCAGAAACTAAGCACTTCTGGCGTGTCAGTTACAAAAGTACTGAAGCAACTTGAAAAATGTCGTGGGTGTAGCTTAAGTAAGCAATGACTGGGGTGAGTGCGTGGGCGGTGGACGCCGTGGAAGCTTCCACCGGGTGCTAGAAGGCGAAGAGGCTGGACAAGTGCCCTGATAAGGTTGCGTCACAAAATGACTGTGTCGTGGACTTTGAATTTGCAAAATCATGTTATGAAGTGATAAAATGTGGTTTTTAATTAGGAAAAGTGGATGGAACTTTACTGATGATGCATAGGAGTTGTGTTTTGACTTTATTTACACACTAAGTGAGTAATTTTAAACACACAAAGTTTATTGGCACACACACACATACGGAATGTAAATATTATCTTTATTCGATCTTCGTAAACTAAAAAAAACGGAATAAGTTGCTTCAAATTTTGCCTCTGGGTAGCCAAAGGGACTCGGGTAACTTGCAGATGGTGAGGCGAATTGCTTTCCGCCGCGATTGGTTGTCAAAGCTGGCGCACCTGAGGGAACTCACTTACAAATGCAAAACTATGAAGAATAAAGCAAGCAAAAGGAGGGCACGGAAATCTCATCAAAGTGAGCTCCAGCTGGTGGAGTAGCTACAGTTGGTTCGGACTTATGGCAGAGTAGGTAGCCTCACTCAAGTCTTCCGCTGACGCTGGGACGTCTGCGCGCCTTCCAACTTCCATAGCATCATGAAAAGTGCTGGAACTGAGGCGCTGCCTCATGCCTGTGGTGAGGCATGCAGAAATAAAAATTTTGTAAGAAAGCAAAAGCATTGTGGCACAGTCATAAGCAAACACTAACTTTGATGCCTCCGACAGAAGGCGTGCACCAATAGCAATTCGGATAGTCTCCCTTGAACTTGCTTGATGGATTTTCAAGTCAGTCATAACATAATCTCCTCTTCCTATAGTCTTCGTGACCTTCGACTGAACAGGATCATTGGGTAGAAGCATGTCTAGTAGTTGAGGCCGACGGAAAAAAACACTCAGTTCTTTTCGGTTCCAGGAGATCCCGGCCTGCCCTCTTGCAGGGGTTGTGAAGGTCTTGTCCTCTTATCAGACCTCAGATACTCATTTTTTATGTTATTAAGTACAAAAGCCACTACACCATTTCATTTGTCGGTGAAGTTTGGAGCTCTCTCCTTCCGAACAGATGGAAGTAATATGCCAATGGGAAGCATGGGTGAAACCCTTGCTTTGCACCATAAGACTAACAGGGAATTAAGCGAGGTTAAGCAAGCAAAACCACCAATTTACTAAGATTCCTCACTCCAAAAATCTAAATGCTGACGATTATCAAACATATTTTGCGAAGGAATGAGCATTTAAAGCATTGAACTTAACTTTCTCATTTTCAGGAGGCGCAGGAGAATGCAGTGGAACCTCCAAGGTGACTATGTCTGCCTTATTTGTAATGCAAATTCCTTACTAATTACTATTCTAAATAAATGAACCATCCTGACACTTAAAAAAGCTCAAGGATCCTTCCACGCACTTGCACAGGATAGCTCCACAGACACAGCATAATTTTGCTTTTCACTTGTCCAATTTTTTAATGCTGCCTGCACCGTGGAGTTTGGGGTGATGTGCGTTGGGCACAAACAGGACATTTCGCGGTGCTTTGAGAGAGGTGCTGCACAGCGCACACGCCTTGCCTGTTTTTACCGGGACAGTTGCCTCGATGTGTCAAGACACGGTTCGGAAAAGTTTCCATCTCTGTGTGACCTTTTATGAATGTTCATAGCATCTTCCAGCGCTTTGAAACATAAATAGCCTTAATGGCAACTTAAATATCAAAAAATTGACCAGCGAGATGTCAGCATTAAATAAGAGTTTTTCAAGCTCCTTAAAATGATGCTTTCGAAGCCTTTTTAAGATGGGGTTTTACACACTTTGTCAGTGCACACCACCTGTTTATCTGCTTGGAAGGGAAGGGACAATTTTGGAAATAAAGAATTGAGGAGAACTCTCCTGCAATAAGATGATGACAGCTTTTGGTAAAGAATATCACCATTCTTGCAGCTTTGAACTGCTACTCTCTCCTGCTGCATTCGCAAGAATGAGAATGACAACGTGCGGTGGAAATTAAGATATTCGATGTAGAGACATGAATATACTTATGAATAATTGTGTTCAGGTGAAGAAAAGTAAGCTGATGACCCCTTATTTATAATAATACGATTGAAAAAGCTATTTTTATCAAGCTTTTGTAAGTTATGTTGGTTGGCGAAGTGAGGACTTAAGCAATCAACTTTCTCCTTAAAACTAAAAAATTAAGACTTCAAATAAGGAAATTAACTCGTGTCTCTCTAAGAAATTAAAAATTTGGTTGAAAAAAGAATGATTTTGATGCAGTTCACGATGTGCTGCTTCAGCTGCTAGGCTTGACTTCGCTGAGGCAGCCCACGCCCGTGCACGCAGCGCTGGAGTTAAGTCACAGCGCAGGCGAAATTTGATTGGTGCGACTTGCACCAATGAGATGAGAGCTTGCCATCACGGATATAAAGACGCAATTGACTGTGTGCGGCAGCGTCTGCAGTTCAGTGGATCAAAGATGGCCCTCATCTACGTTCACTTCGAGTATCGCAGCGAAAGTCAAACCGATCCGATTAAGGAGATTGTGAACAGAGTGAGTGCTGTTTGTAACATTGTAAGATTTAAGAGTGACTCAGGTTGAAGCAATTTGCCACTTGCGTGTTTTTTTTTCGGCACCAGAGATCACATTTTCAAAGCAAATAAATAGTTTATTTTCTCTACTATGGCCGATGTTAATTTGAAATTATGGTGTGTAAAAGGAGTTGTTGGAGTACAAATAGTGAAAATTGGTGCAGTCGCTAGGACCACAAGTGCTTACGACTGGGGTTGATTTATTTGCCCATATCCTTTGATTCGCACCCCTGCATGCCCCTACTAAGCTCCGACTTTGGTGTCTCTAGCCTCGAGGCGATTTGAGATAGGAATATTTGAGAATATTTGCTAATTTACACCTCATCAAGCTTTACTTTTTGTAAGGCTGCTTGCTAACTTGAGTCGTGCCGACAGATCAAAGAGGTGTGGAAAATTTGTTCAGGATAACAGCTTGATGCATGATGGTTGTAATACTAGTTTAGGTAGTTAATAATGCGGTAGGATGAGGCCGCACGCAGCACAGAATGGCGACAAATGTAATGCGCAAAAGATAATGCCACCCGCATGGCAAAGAGCAAGTCAGACGTTGTAAACTTTTGATCACAGGAAGAAACTTGACTACAGTATCAAGTAAGAAGGCCGAAGGTGCGCTTCGGAGCTTTTTCAAGCTGCCAGCATAGATTAAAACTGCAAAAGAATGTGAGATCTTGCTGACCGCCTTACGGTCTGGTCACAAAGTGGGGGGGAGGAGAAACTCAAGTTCAATTTAACAGTTCTGCCACAATTATGAATCCATCATCATCCATCAGCTCCTGAATAAGGAAGGAACGAGAGGTACTCCCAAACGCCGCCGCTCTTCGGAACATGTTTTTGAGGTGGTTCAAGTAGTGTGTAAAACATAGTTGATGGACAGGTGTGTGTGTGTGGGTGTGTTTGTGTGTGAGAAGGGTAACGTTTTTTCACTACATACTTTCAGTACATCGATGAAAAGAAGCTGCTTTTGGAAAGGCCACAGAGCGTGAGTGAGTACCAGCCCCTAACTAGGATCCTTGTCTCCGTCGACTCGGAATTCGTTGACAATTTCATCGACGAGCTCAACAAATTTGAGCTAATAGCAGTCAAAAAACATACCTAGTTTTTCTCCTGAAAAAAGGCGTATTTTTTTGTTTTGGAAATCAGTAATGAATAAAAACTTGCTCCTTTAAAATGAAATTGCACGTTGTTTTTGTGCCGAACCGCTTGTCATCAAGCACGCATCCAAGGCGGCCCTCTGCGGTAAATATATGCGAGGAGCATCAACTTCTGAATTTAAAGCCAGAAGGGGCGAATTTGAGTTTTACTGGGTTGTCAGCAACTGTTTGAAGTTGTGGAGACAAAGTTGCTCATTGGGGAGAAATCTTGTTCAATCACTTGTTGTGTAGTGCTTCTGGAGAGTTTCCTGTGCCTACTGTCCATCTCCATTGTATGCAAAATGGAATGGAAGTCAAACGTTTGGGCACAGCTTCCAGTAGCTGGGTCGCTATACGCAGTGCCTGCTTCCAGAAATTGGTGCAAAGATTTGGAAATTTTCCAGCTGTAGCCGCAGCATGGGATAGGGGTTAATACCAGAAGTGAATGGATCGGCTTCAGAATGAAGTTTCTCCCGTAAGCGAATATACATTACAATTTCATTTTGAAACAATGAAAAGTTATGTTGAGGGGAGGACAGGGGGCAAGTGGATCAGCTAGATAGCTAGTTTAATGCCTAGAAGCAGTCTGCCTACGATGCATAGTCCGCATCCCCTTAGCGGGCATTTTGCAATCCATTACTTGAATTTCAGCCTTCGGATGGCGAAAACTAAGGCAATTTACTTTTTTACAAATTCTTGGCAGTTCATTTGATCCTATACTGCTTGCTGCCCGTGAATCGAAGGCGCCTTTGTAGTCACGGGGTCGGTCAAACTTGCCTCCCGGCGAAGGAAAAGTGTTTCAAGCCTCGTCCGCCATTCTTCTCTTGGGCATCTTTTCTTTATACGGATACGTTGGCTAAACTCTCAACCTCATCGTCATGGCCGAACGGCGGTTGCGCGTGGATCTGTCCATTGCGGTTGAAGGAGGTTGTTAAGGAGATGAAGTTTATCACATAAGAAGTGTCTTGATTGAAAGACTGATGAAACCTGCGATGTGTTTACTGCTCTTACCATCACGCCTTAGGCCAATGCACAACAATCAAAGGCTTGTGCAACAGGTTGAAGAACAACCTCGTCTCTTCTTTTTTACGCAGTGTATGTATTTCGAGACCCCAATGGCCTGGAACTTCGGCTACCAGAAAATAGCATCAAGCAGTCCCTAGGTTGACAGTGAACAATCCCTCAAGTGATTACATGCAGTGTAGATTTGCATACAAGGCGACCTCGGACTGGACATAAATCCCGATCCTGCTGCTAAAATTTCCTGCATAAAGTAATCCTCATCCTGCACCCGAAAGGTCTACACGACTCGGTAAAGTGCTGGCCCATTCGCTTAAAAACTGGTCCCCATCTACAGACCTAGGGCCCCATGCATACAAAAGCGCCCAGTTCAGCACTGTGGGCATTTGAAGGCGAATCGCTGTAAAGTGGACTTTTTCGAATGTGCCACAGTTAATGGTGGACCAGCACTAACAGTGTACATTCTGAGCTGCTAAGTTAATCAACGCTTTCTGATTGAGCTAGCCACCATTTCGACTCAATCCATGCACCGCAAATAGTTATTTGGTGCTGAAGAACTGTTTGTGCTAATGAAATTGGAACTGTTTGGCATTGCAGAACCAAGATGTTACCTTTTAAGGACAGCTGCAACTACTGCCAAACACGTCAGTTTACCTTGCATGCTGACGACGTTTTCTTTGCTTTCAGTCGCGGATTAGAACTCGAGCAATGTTTGTGTCACTGCGTTAATCTTTCCTCGGTTTACGTTAGCTCACTCAAAAAGATGCAACTAGTGAAAATGCCACAGCTACCGTAAGGCCTGGTCTTCAAGGGATTGCATCGAACAGCTTGCCTTATTGGGTCAGTGTTTGCCGATCTGCTTACAACCCGACCTTCCATGCCACGTCATACGACCCGATTTGGCTGATCGCTGCATGAGTAGCAGTTGGCGTCCATTGACCAATTCTGCAATCCCTTCCTCTTAATTTTCGAGGATTTTCAATGCTCCGAAGGATTTCAACCAATTTCATTGAGGCTGCGCCAGAGGTTCAGCTCGAACGCTCTTGCATTGTGAGTGCGGCTGATTGGCTGCTACAGCACCGTGACATTACATTTCGGCAAAAAGGAAGGGAAGTTAAGCACAAAAACCTGTTCTACTGCCAATGACAGAGCGCAAGCTGTTAGAAATGAAGTGGCCTGTCCAGCCTTTGCTTACCAGACATCATTTGTCAGAAATCATGTGTTGCACTTGTCAGAAAAGGGCGGGTGGAATATTTATGAAGCACAGTGCTAATGATCAAAGGTGCTTACAGCCAAGAATAGCCATGTGTTCCAAAGGGCTGAGAGTTGGCTATTAAACATTTTGTATATTTAGTTATTATCATCAAGTTTACATTGCACCTATACATCATAAATGCCATAGCGTTGTCAGATGAGCTTGAAATGCCTCGGCAAGTTATTTTCTAATCTCGGAAGGGCTTGACTCGTTGGTGAGCTTCAACTTCGACACTGCAGACCTCGAAATGGTTTTTTGTTTGAATGAACTGTACGGTTGGGTGACGATTTCTCGTGGTGGTTGGGTTCCTTTTTGCGATCTCGATTCAAACGTCCGATCGGCATGCACAGGCCATCGCATTCGGGTCGAGGGAGGTCGGAGACGTCCGATGGCTGGGTAATGGATGAAAAAAGGTGCTTTTTGGGTTGGGACAGGTTTGATTTGCGTGGCCAAGTAATCTAGCATAAAACTTAGTTGAGACAAAGACAACGTTCGAGGAGCTGGTGGTGCTGAAACAAGTCTCACGGTGTGGTAGAATTGTTAAAAGCATTGAAATGTGGTGAGTGTTTTCCAGCAGCCTTCCGTTGAAATATTTGAATTGGCAATAAGTGAATGGAATAGCTCTCGACTGCAGTGCGAAGGTGTACTTAAAAATACGACTTGATTAATTAAACAAGCGAAACGGCAATGCGAATTAACTGGCAGTATTTTCAGATTAGGCATCTGTTTCTAGTGGAATTCAGCTTAATAAGTTCCAGAGAATTCGAGTTGCGAATGGGGAAAAGACTTCTGGGAATTCCGACAGTTGTGCAGCAGTAGCGGCATGAATACAGAAAGTTGAATTCGCACATTTTGCGGGAAAAAACCCTCAGTTATTCTGCAAACAGCAACCCAAACAAAATGATTGTGAATCACATCTACTTCCAACTTTAAGTAAACGATGCAAGTATTTTGAGTCGCTGAATAGGAATTAGCAAAATTTTGTCGCGGAGCTCTCCATCTTGCCTGTACAAAGCTATCATTTGTGAGGATAAGCGATGCCTCCTCCAGCGCCCTGCCGGCTGGGCAAAATATAGGCGGACACGGCTGAGCAGCTTTGATGCAGCAAAGCTAAGTTAAACCTCCATCCATCTCATTTGACCCCGCTTTTGGGTCTGTGAACCTTAGGCTTATTATGGCCAGCAAAGAAAAAATCCTATTCAGGACAATCCTTTAGCTGTGGCAGAACCACTGATTGGCACGGATGTCTTACGCCACCGGTCGCACTGTGCCAGCCAGCCTGGAACGGTGCTTTGAAGAGTTGAGAAGCTGCATGATGCAGTGGTTGTTAAGCTCTCGGTTTAGTAGAGGCTGCTGCAACTCTCCAACATTGCGCATCTACGGAGTAGCTGACCTTTGAGTCAGGATAGCAGTCCGAACCCCACCTTCTGCAAAATGTAAACTTTCTGCCCGAGTAGTTGGTCCTTCTTCGTCGCCAGGGCAGTCTCAGGGCACCATACATACAAAACACTTTTTTTGTGCTGCATTAAAAGCAGACAATTAATTGCAGGGCAATAATTCACAGAACGGAAATAATTAACATTTAGCATAGATTCAGGGGACAAACAAACGGCTGTACGATTAGTTCTAATGCGCTATGCGAACTGTAGAACATCGCGGACAGTCTGAGGCCATTAATTTGTTGATGAGTTAAGAAAGCATTGCATTGTATTAACTTTGCGCCTTGACCTTTCCATCTTTTCCCAGTTTCCACACAAATACGCGGAGATTATCGCTAATTCCTTCCAAACGAACGGCAATAATGATGTAAGTCACGTGTTGAAGCTACTGATGCTTAATAAGAATAACTGCTTGATTCGAATAAGTTTTATTTACACCGAAGAAAGTAGGGGAAGTGTAGCAGAAGACATTCAAAATGGTTTTCCATTGTGCTCATGTTGGACATACGCTGTTGTCTGGTCTGGCCTGAGGATCTTGTCACCGCCCTCGCGCAATACACACCACTTGCACACGGGCGAACAGGAGCGACGCCTTCGGCTACTGCATGGAATAGCAACTGCCATAACCATCTGGAATCTTGCCGCAGAAAGTGGAGGGAAAGATTTCCTTAATGATGAACAGTTACCAATCATGCGAATGCTGTCAGCAAAGGTGAGAGTGACTGGCAGAGCAACTGATTCCGTAAGCTGCTGACCCATTCAATCGAAAGAAAGCCTTAGACCCACCAACTTAGATCAAACAAACAAAATAATGCTCCACAAACAGGTGGGCTCGTAATACAGCGGAACGCTCGAAGGGATGGAGACGTTCTTTTCCCTCGTTGGATTTAGTGTTGCTTATAGTTCGGCCACGCTTTCAATGAACTGTGTAGTGGCTGAGGAAAATCTTAATCTATGAAGGATAAGTGGAAATAACTTCATTCTCCACGCCCAGCTCCTGCTCTCTCCTTCATAGCTTGGCATTGATCTTGTGAGACCAGTTTAAGCTGCCAAGAAATAAGAGCTACGCTTGATTGGAAGGTGCTTTCATGGCATTCCGAGCAACCTTTTGAAATGCTGTGTGACCAGCGCATTGTTGTAGTCTTGGCGCTGCTGAAAATGTCTTCCTTTCAAATGTCACATTTTGCACTGGTGATGGGCCAGAGGAAGAGGGAAGGCAGAGGCGACAAGCATTCGCCCTCGGGTTGGCACTGATTGAACTTCGTGATCCGCCACCTTCCATGCGAACTTGGATACTTGGCAATGAAAGCGAGTCATCCATTCATGTCAAATTGAGGGTCATTTGATACCTGTTTGATTAGGCCTCCAATTATCTGAATGTTTCTCATCTATTTCCTAGTGAGAAAGCAAAGCAGCTTCAGTGGCGGTTGGAGTTGGCGATACAATTTTGTCATTGCCCTCGTTTCCTTCGTCATACAAATTACACCACCGACGTCAATCTCAGTGGCCGTGAGGGATAGAGAAGTGGTTGAGCTTAATCGTTTCAGTTAATCCCTTAATGGAAACGAATCGTTTAACAAAGAATAAGGCTTGCCTGACCCTTTATTTTTTAAGATAACTTACAGTCGCCTAGTAGTTAAATGATGCAGACGATGCCCGATCAAAGAATGCGGAGTTGGGTTTGGCACACCTCGCAGATTTGAGATACATCCTGAATGTAAAGGTAGGCAGTCCCGGTAACAAAGGATGGATCCCCTAATTAAGAAAAGCAAGGCGTCCCATGATTGCTGGAACTTGCTGACCATAGTGTGGTAGTTGGTAAAATGGTCCGCTTTTCTATCAAAGGCAGAAATGCATTTTCTACCTCCAATAATGATTCTAAAACTACCAGTAGGCACAATTGGTCGGTGGCTCGATTACCGGCTCTTTCGATTTCACCACGACGCAGCTACAAATCAGCGAGGTGACATTTCTTTCATCTTATCGAGGAACTGGCGTTTTATGGAGAGCTGCTGCACTCCCACTGTCGCTCCATAGAGGCTCACCTATGTGAAAATGGATTACTGAGCTTACCGACGTTAGTGATGGAATCGCTCCTCTCTACGCACGAAGTACCATGCAGTACCTAGTCGCAAAACACGGTTGTACTATTTGTGTTCTTCAAATCTGCTTCACAGGTCAGTGGTAGGAAAAGAATTTGAACGCACTTCTGGAACAACGAGGTGGCTCTGTGGAGCGTGTCTCGCCCCAACTCAAACCCGTTGATCTCATAGGTCTAGCCTGCATTTTGAAACTCAAAATAAAGATGTCCAAGAGGTTTGAGCCTTCTAGTAAGACTGGCGGGCCATGGGACGGCGAGGAGAAGGCGAAACATCCCACAACCACAGCTAATTTCTCTAATGTAGTTGAGTTATTGTCAGGCAATGCAAGTCAGTAATAGTGGAGCTAATTTTAAGCCTCACTTTCGCGCCACTGAGTATTTGTAAGCATTGAGTGCCACCGCCGCCTGCCGATCCCGAAGACGCACCTTCCAGGGGTGTGCATTCACTCCTCGGCTAACGAAGAGGAATTCACATCTTGTGCGAGGTGAAAGCATTGATGGACTGCATGCCGGAGACTTGTAGGCACCTAGCGGCACACATCAAACGATGTTTATTGCACCTTTCACTGAATTTCATGGTACACTAACATCTTGCAGCAGTGGTAAATGGAATTCCAGGTTATTCCTTCTTTGAGTTTTTATTGGCCTCAAGGATTTTAAGTAAAAAGTGAAAAAAGAAATGCTCTATTTTTACTGTTTGCTTGCATTGAACACAACAACTGTTCGGCTACTCTCCCGCAGCACTTAGTGGATGAATCTTTTAAGGTTCTCGTACATGGGACCACTTTTAGTCTAGACAAATTTATGGGCCTCCTGCGGATTCATGCCTCCTCAATTGGGATTAGGTCGACTGGGACAACCTCCGTCTGAACAGGCTGCCCATCCTCTGATATCTTAGTCTGATTTAAAGGGAAAAAAAACTTGTCGGATTTGTCCATTTGTCAGTTGCCTATCAGTGGCCATGAATTTTTATTTGGAGCCTCGTGATGTGCCTAACATGGAGTGTCTGATTGGCTTCAGCCATGTGAAGTACACAACCCACCTATCAAAGTGCAGATGGAGAAAATTTTGACAGTGGCGCGTGGGGCATAGAGATTACATTTGTGGGTGAGGGCACCAATGATGGTATTACTTGGATTCCGATTATGCTAACCGTGACAGTGGGTTTTGGTTTCAAGGTATCTCTCCCGTTGAAAACGAGGCAAAGCGTCTCCGGACAATCCTGCTCTGTTGCAATCCCCCTTGTTTTCCAACGATGGCGCAGCCATAAAGCCTGACATCATTCGTTGATTACCACGAGACTGTTTGAAATGAAAAGTGGTGCTGGTCTCATTGAAAACGTCATCTTATGTAGTTCGTTACTATCCGATTGCATCTTTCGCAGTAACAGAGGCTTAAAAGATTTGATTATAAATAAGGAAGTCGGTGATTTGATCAAAAACTAAGCAAGATCAATTTAAACTGATTTCCATCAGCCATAATCAAGGCTGTACTGATGCGTGTTGTAAATGCTCAGGTGAGAGCATGACAACTTATTCTACGGGAGAGCAAATCCGAGACATGAAGGCATTGGAGAGGCGGGACCTGAAAGAATGCTGTCGCATTGAAGGACTTGTAGAAACTGATAACCGCTTTACATCTTCCACCCCACAATCTCTACGTCCGCTGAAATTGGCTGAAATTGCCTACTTTGAACCAAGAATGATTGATCATGCCTAGGTGTCGAGAAAAGGAACGGTTCAGCCACGCATACCTTTGATGTGTCTTGATTCTTCCAAATCACGCGAATGACAAGTCAGAGGACTATGCAAATGATGTGATGCATGTGAGCTGGCTAGAAGAGGGCACCAGTACGGGCGAGGAGTTCACAATCAAGCCAGACGAGTTTGCGTGAAGGAGAAGCAGCAATCGTGCGCTGTGGTGTTTCCCTGCTCGACATCTTGGCCTGTTTCATAGACGGATGGCCGTATGGAAGGATCTATTCACAATCGTTCCCAGAGACGTCACTTGTGCTCTCCTCTATCACTGCCACTGCCCAGACTGTTTCCCCTGTTCAGCGACCTCTACTGAAACCCCATAAAAAACCTGCTTTTTATCTCAAAAAAGCTCACCTGCCTCGAGGCAAATCTCGATGTTTTCATTATCTTATTTTACTATAGCCACCTTACAGTATGCTTTTGGAGCTGCCTGTACGGCAATGGTTTTAGTTACCGCTGTCACAAAGTCATGCTATGACCATAGAATGGTCCAAGCATGCTTGGAATCCCACAATTTATAACTTGTTTTCTCACATTTCCTAATGTCTACGTTTCGATGAATTGTGACAACTTTATATCACCTTCTGGCTGTAATAGGCATGTTTAGTGGATGGAAGAAAGGTGTGCACGAACACCGAGATTAGTCCCGAGAACTCAATCCATCAGCCGGTGACGTTTCCTGCTTAAGGAAACTAAAGGTCGGAAGTAGTTGACATGAGAGCTCTTAGACGCTCTTTATCAATCCCACTTATAATCGCAGGGTGATTTTCGTTTGACACTGTCGATGTTTTCAACTTCCATTGGTGCTTTGCTTAATGCTTTTGCTAGCAATCCCTTCTTTTGGTGAAGCATTGATTGCGGCCTTCGACTGTCCATGCAAACTTGTTTGTTGCTGCGTAACTTGATATTTCGCGGGTGGATTGTAAGCTTGCAACATTGCTAAAGCAGGTGTGAATAGGCTTTGAAAATTTAGCTAGCAGCCAGACGACCTCGAATTCAAATATTCATCTGTTAAGCAAACATCTACACACTCTATTGTGACAAATGTGTTGGCATGGGAGATGGCTATGCGACAAATTGTTTGACATAGTCCCCAGACTTACAAGTCTCGGCGTGATTGACACTGTGCTGCTGTGCGGTGCTCACGTCCACTTGTGAGTTTTACCCTGTGTCCTGCGCAGATTTGTACAAATGGAGGCGCACGCTATGTAGAGAAAACCTGATACCCGACTGAGTGTGTGTGGGTGTAATCCACCGCCAAGTGTGAGTCTCTTAAGAGGCTCACTTGCCTCTACCTTGTGGCAATACCGATTCACCTTCAAAACTCAAAATCACCTCAATCACTCCCCATCAAATCCTTCTTTTAAGTGCATTCAAGTGTCCCCATCAAAACGCTGAAAGAACTATTACCACTTGGGCTATGGAAATACAATGGGGGCCAAGGCGCCAGTTAGCACCACCCAGACCGCGTAGACGTTGCCTATTTGTTCTTGCCATTTCAGCTCAAAATACGTATTCTTGCAGAGCTGCCTTCATTTACACGCATGAAGCGCTGATGCCGGTAAAAGCTTTCAACTGTGACGTGCAAGTCAAATGTTTGGAGGAGCCGCTATTCCCGCAATATTTCAATGCGACTGGTGGTGCACGGCACGCGGATCACCATAAATGGATTCGTGATGCCAGATTGGCCAGAAAAGCTCGGACTAAAGCGGTTTCACATCAAATTTTTTGATTCCAATGCAGTCAGTGTGTCTTTGATAAGCTACATTTTCGGCATGCGCATGTTTTAAGTAGCTTGCCAATATTTTGAATGCTAACTGCAAACTCAATTTACATACATCAGGACAACTGGATTATGAGTAAAGAAAGGATGCGGTCTCCTTTGCACCTTCTACTTCCCTCAGTGTTTATCACCTGTGACCTTGGAGTTCGGACCTCAGGTCTCGAGCTGGTAACTCACGCTCTGTATGCTCCAACTTTTGCAGCAGTCGAGTCGATTTCACAGCTCAAGTACAGCTTTAACTGATGGAAAACGCTTAATCTGTAAATAGAATAAATCTTTGGCTAAAAAGGTAAAGGCACAGCGCAGCGCCACTGATCATAAAACGCATTGAAACGACCATAGAATGTCAATTCTCGACCCAAATTGCGGAGACTGAACAACACTTTTGCAAGCTTTTCCTCATAATGCGCCCTAGGCTGCATAGGGGAAGGATCTGCGAATGACATGCAACTTCAGCTAGGAGTTCCATCCCATCCCCCGAAAGTCAAAATCGTGCAACCGAAGTTTAAACTACTCCACAGTCAATGAAGCTGGCTAAGAACTCGTAAATTGAGAACAGAGGCATGGAGGACATCTAGGTGGAAGGTTTCGTCAATTACCAACAAGTCGGCTGATTGCAACTGTCATACACTTCATCAATCATAATGCAGACTTGTGGCTTTACGGTGGCAAAAGCTATTGTCAAGTGCGTTTATTTGACACTTATGGCTGAATCAAAAGCAACTTTTAAAATTGAAAAGTTGTGTTGAATAGCATTATCTTTAACTCCAAAATGGCCTTGAAAAACTACAAATGTTGCATGCATGTTCCACTTCATTCCTTAAATTCGTAGTGACAGTAGTAAGAAAGCTGTTTCACCTCACAAAGTCGGATTAGTGGAATTCACGTAAAATTGGCGAAAAATGCCCACATTTACCCCCTTAATTTGCCGAGCTCCTTAATCTGTCCTTCCATAGCAATAATACCTCCTCTGTCTGAAATGCCACTTGCCCATCTTAAAGCCTCTTCCTTCTCCATTCTGTGAAGGAATTTGAAGCGACTTGATTGTTAAAATAATGCGCCTTACAGATATTTTAACACACCGTGTCTAAATGTACATGAGAACGATGGAGAGCATATGATCCGCGTAGTGTGCATCACTAATGTGATTGATGGGAGCAGTAAGGTGCAAGGGTTGCCATCGACTTCAGAGCCCTCTTAATGGTGCAACAACACACACTCGTTGGTTTGATCGCATACTGTCGGTAGGCTAGCTATTAACATACTTCGGTTCCCAACTATTTGATTGCAAAATAATTGCATCACAAATGCAGAAATACTGCTACGGCTCAGCGTTATCTAATGAAATATCTTTAATGTAGTAAGAGCTGAAGGTAAAGCCCGAGTCTAGCTTAAATTAACCATTTGCCGACACCTCATGCGCACATCATTAGTGCGACTGCTTCCTGTGTACAGACAGCCACTCGCTCTTTGCAGTTCATTTAGCTGAAACCTGCGGTTAAAATACAGAAAGTGGTATGCGTACTAGGAAGTCTTGGACCCCTGCGTTTTGAGGCGGCGCCTGGACATCAACGAGTTTAATATTAGTCAAATGCTCATACTACTGCAATATGCTGAGTAGGTGCTCGATTTCGTGCTCAAAGAAGAGATTTATAGTGTCTGCCTAACAGCGCATATTTGTAAGAAATATTGGTACACAACACAAAATGCCTAGTCGCTTTAAATTTACGCATCTCATTTTTGTAGACTTGATGGTCCTTCCCCCTACTGATCCGTGAAGTTACATCGTCTACTCCCGATTTTACTTTTGCTTCTAGACTTCTGATACTACGACCAAAGCGCCGGCGATCCCTTTTGGAAGTTGATAATGTGGCCACAGCTACAGGTGGCAGAAGAATAATTGGGTAGCCAATCGACTCGTAATTCATTTCACCTCATCCCACTTTGAAATAAAAGTCGCCTTCCTATTAGCAGAGCCGTTCTACGCGATTCAAATGCACCTAATCTTGCTACTCGCACTTGACTTCGCTGGCCTGTTCTATGTTCACTAGCACCATAATTTAAAGCTGTACAAGAGGTTAGACCCTAATAAATTCCTTTGTACAAGTAATCGGGGTATCGTCAGCCATTCGCAGGACTAGACCGATCCAAGGGCTCTACAGACTCTACAAGCATTTGCTCTGTAGTCACTTATTTTAATGCCAATCGCGCACAACAAAGTGTGATTGTAAAGAAGCTAGTCTTGCAATGAAGTGCATAACATACTCAACGAGACTTATAATGTTGCACCACCACTTAGCCATGTCAATTGAGTGGATTGATTCTCGGCTCCGCATTTGACAACGTAGCAGCAATTAAGGCTTGAGCAGGCTCTTAGCTGTGATGTCCTCTTGTATACCTGCTTCTGCAACCAGTTCTAGTCAACCACTTCCCATAAAGGAAATAAAGCACTTTTGGGTGTCAGCTCAAACGGACTCATTACCTCGCATCATCGTTCAACTTGGAGATGGAGCGATACCCTCATCCATGCATACGCCCAGTTATGTCGAAAAATCTGGTCACAGAACCTCTGCATGCATAAATTGTGGAGCATAATAACACAAAATCTTATAACGTTTTATCCTTGGGAACAAAGGTTATTGTTGATGCGACCAAAATCTACCTCTTCTTGCATATTCTTGTATTACTACTTGACTTTACAAGTGCGAAACTATATGCACGCAAAAATTACATTGCCACGACTAAAACAGAAGGCTCGTAGATGGAAATCAAACTAAAAAGTTTAAGTTTAACGAACAAATAAGGAAACATTTGGGATCTAGCCTCTTATAAGGGTCATCCACAGCGCCTCCCTCGGTCAACTTCCTGCTTCAGCCGCTGGCAGAGAAGCACTTGGAAGCGAATTCAGCCACTCATCGAAGTTTTGTGCAACCACGACAATATTTTCTGTACAAATGATGATTATAATGTGTCAATTTTAATTCGATCAGACGTTTCATTTTTTACGCGAACGAAATCGGGAAGGGAATAAGCTGGCCGTAATAAGACCAACTAAGAAGACATTCATGACAATGGGCTTGGGTGGGAGAAACTAACAGCTATGCAAGCGTTTTAAGCAAATCAATGCAGAGGATTTTATCAAACAGGCAAGCAAGAGAGTTTTGTAACCAACTTTGAAGTGCCCTTAATGGCTAGCATGGCCTTAGTTATAAATGTGTGCATCTTTTAGCCGCCAAAGGAATAGGTCATTTTCACCTTTTCAGCATAAGGTCGCCACCTTCCCACACTTGAGTTATATGCCGTAGACATTGCAATAGGTGAATTCACGACCGCTTTAACATCCCGCCGCCATCAGTGTGAAGGTTGGAGACCACTCTCAGGGAGGATAAGCGCGCCTTGCATTAGGAGATTGTGTGAAGCAGAGGAATGCATTTACTTAAGGATGGTGGCATGCACTAGAGGCTGGTTCGACCGTTGGACAAAAAAGGAAAGGGAAGTGCAACGCAATAACTCCATGTAGGTGTTCAAGACAACTCTTCCAACATGGTTCACGGATGCCATAACTCCAGGTATTACCAGCATTCGTACAGACTACCAGACGGTAGTGGATGCCGAGGGTGAAGGTAACTTCAACCCTTCAGTTGGAGATCGTCACATTCGCCTGCTTGCTCTGCATGTGCTTCTTCCGCCCAGCCAAGCCGTAGAATCAAGCACCAAGAAAGAGCACCGAGACTTCCATGAGTAGTAAAGGAGGCATAATGCGATGCAGGATGGTGATATGCACCAAGGACTACGTCCACTAGTTATTCTACTGAGGCAAAACTATGAGGAGCTCGATACGGGGTAGAGTTATGCAAACGAAGCGCTGAACAGAAAAAAAATAACCAACCCAACTGACCAGCACATATGTAGGTACGCTTGATTACCCTTGCGTAAACATTCATTTACGCTTACGGTCATGCACGACTGCATTAATTCCCCAAGTGCGAGTTTGTAGGTGAACAAATGCAGGCCCACTTTTGGGCATACCTGATGGATGCCCAACACTCGCATAGTTCACCAAATGACTCAATTCCCAACAACCGCACATGTGTCGTAAACACTGACATCCTTCCACAGAAGAGGCAAGCGAGTGTTCCCGCATTGCTCGCACAGGGAGCTCGACAAGAGCCAGGCTCTCGCATACATTAGCGCCAGTTTACAGCAACAATGCTCACAGATTCCTAGGCAATCCATTACCTGTGCTATTCTATTCACCTCACTCCATGCGTAGTCCGCATTCATTTCGTCAATGCTCCAAAAGGGACACCAACCTTATTGAGAAAAGGGTTGGCTCACTTTAGAAAGGATTGTTTTCAACGACGGGTTAGTTGTTTCCGTTGGTAGCCTACTGCTTGCCGCCTCACGTTCTGCAGCAGAGCTCAAGCATTAATAAAAATGCACGCACACTTAAACACAAAAACCTAAAAGTCGCGTGTTCCCCATGCTAGGTGGGCATACGGTCACCCCATCCATTAACCCGTTCAAGAGTGGCTCATCATTTTCCATCCATTAACGCGCAAAATTTAATTAATGAAGCAAAAAAGTGGATATAAAGAGAGCGGTTTTGAACAACTTATACGAGTCAAACACACCTTCTGGAAACTCATTTATTCCAAATCATTTCATTTTGTTCGAAACCAACCCACCACCAACTGCCCACCAACAGTTTCGACCACCACACACGTCCTGCTGTGAATTCCGTCAAATGCCAATGCGACCTGCCGCACCATCAATTTTGTCACTTTAAAGGTCATACTCGAAGTCAATATCCAACGGAAAGCCCTTATTGCGACAGACGAAAAGGTTAGCTGCCACTTCAAAGGCAAATTTCCAATGAAGAGCCTATGGACACCCACCTTGTTCACTACGCAGTCATTTACCTCTTTGGACGGCACCAAGCAATGTTAGGCAAGGTTTGACGGACGATGGTTTTCCATTCTACTGCACAAAACGCTTAAAAAGATTCATAAATGTGCGTCATTTAAGCATGCCAAATAGCCGCATCAATTGCCCTACCCGCAGCTGGTTTCGGTAAGGTCAGTAGGAAGTTTGATGCCACCTCTGGGCTGAAGTCCACTCTTTTGCGGCGCAGCCTATTTTCATAGTCAAAATACAAAGTGGGGTGCTCTACCCATATCCCACCACTCCATTGCTCACTTACACAGTCACTCAACCATTTTCTCATCATTGCGTGCCGACAAGTAAAGACACCTGGTCCTAGCGAAGCCACAGTTGCCGTCTTCTTACTGCCGGGCGACAGGAGGCAGGCACCTACTCTCATATGCCTCACGTTGTAACAGTAATATAAAGTGATTTCCACGCAATTCCTCCAAAACACCTTTTTGTATGCACACTCCTTTAGACATGAAGTAGATCAACGGCTAAGCAGAAGTTTGAATCCAAAACACTCGCACTACTTGGCAAAGAGGATCGGTAGTGTTGTGGGCTATTTTGAATCGGAGCTACTGCCACTCACAGTGGCATGAGAGCTTTGGCAAGAGATGTTTAATAATGCCTGAAAATGCAAACAAAGGCTTTTCTTTCAATCCTAAACCCTGCTTGTTTGACTGAACTTTCCTTGGCATAGGTTGGGAAGCAGAGGCATTGCCAGCATAATTGCGGCAGATACACAATGCTCTGCTGGAGGAGGAAGCAAAGTCCTCCAAAAATTTGCACACAAGCACTGCTTAAGTAGGAGACGTATTGAAAAAAAACATTCATGCTTTTTCTTACAGAACTCGTCTTCAGGATCCACTTTTGGTGTCACACTTGGGCATGGCGATGATCAGATGATAAATGTCACCTTATTTCCTCATCCGCTCTAACTCAGCACAACTTTGGTGGATGTAAAATGATCCTCATGCGCAAATACATGAAAGGAACTACCTTCATCCTTGAAATTGATAAAATCAGGAACTTTTTATTGCATTGTGCTGATCCGCAAGGTGATGATCCACATCGCCTTATCGACTTCTGCATCTGCTCCTTTCAATTTAAGGGAGGACGCCAGTGGTGCAGTCAGCACGGACACGCCTAGCACTTTGGACCTGCAGATTCCTCCACTACTTTCCAAACAGTGAGGGTCAACATAAAACCTGGCTTTGGCAGCACCTGTACAGATTCCTTTCAAAAATGCTTTCCGTTGTGGACGGGTTGTTCGGATGGCCAGGCTACTGTGAGGAAGCGGATGGTTGTCCACGCTTCAAAACAACCCACAGCATCACCAATCCTTTCCTGCCAAACAGCGTGGAACTGCATGTATAAAGAGACGCACCCAAAAAGGTCTTTAAAATTAATCATAAAAACCACTACTTATTACAAGATTGGCGTAACCTACCACTTGCGGGTGCGTAGTTTTGCCCTGTCAAAATTGAGTGTCATGACATGCGTGAGCATGGCAGGAGGTGGCCACCCAGTGGCATTTACATGGAATTATATATTTGTAAGGATGAAGTGCACTGAAAAGTTGCATTGCTAATAACGGAAGTCACTTTTTGGATGTACATGTGATCCAACGCATTATCAGTGAGGGCCACCTAATTTGCATGTTGAAAAAAGGTGGAAGGATTTGGGGCACCTTAACTGTGAAATTCCATGAGTATGCAATGTGCTTTGCCGCATCCATGAGTAGTGCTTTCTTAGACAGTCGCATATGTAGGCACAGAAGTATACCTCGTACCAGCGGGACCTCGTACTCTTTTACTGCCGACGGGACAGTCTATTCCACCCAGTGACTCGGTCGAATGCGCATCAATGCAAATTTAATCGCGGACCTTGTGCATAAGAATGCGGACCTAGTTTCTTTACAAACACCCACCATGGCGCCCAATCAAAGTGGGAACAGAAGAAAGCATTGCAATTATTTGCTGAATGTTTAGACAATTTGGACAGACCTGGTTTCATCCATACCTGTTGATCTTCTAGTTGACAATACAAAGGAGGTTACTGGGGCCTTGGCCTCATGTGTAGCACCTAATTAAGCATTGCCATTGGTGTCGCGAGAATTCTTGCTGCCTCTTACATGAGCAGCTTCTTGTAAGAGCAAATTGTGCCCACTTTGTGCCAAATCATGTGCAACCTGCTACAATAAAAGCGAATTGCGGTGTGTATGGATGGCATAGCTGTGATTTTAGCTATCGTTTTTGGTAGGACTGAATAACAAAATGAAAACGACCCCGTGATCCCTGAGGCGGTAACAAATCACTGCGGAAATACAATGAGGGAGTGGAGAGCCACCGCACACCTGGCAGGTGTTCAGGACCCTGACGTGATCTTGTGAAAGGGTGAGACATTTAAACATCCTCTTGTTCTTCTTTTCACTTGAGCATCAAAAGCTTTTGAGTGCAGACTTTGGCTGAAGAGAATGGGACTAGCAAGTGATCGTTTGTATGCAAGCGGTGTTTGCGTAAAAGAAGCATTAGCAAGCAGTTTAAGTGAGAGGGATGCTGACAGCCAGACCTTCTGCCCTCTCTTAGACACTTTGAACTATCCTTGCAGCGACATAGCTGCAATGTCGTCATCAAGTCACATTTAACCGTTTTGGACGTCAGGAGAGTTGTTTGTACTTCCGTCAGCCATATGCGTTGTCCATCGCTAAGCCTTCTCTACCTATTCATTAAGATAAGTCTTAGGGCGCTAATTGTCGTTGCTAGTCAACTACTGAGTAACCGCCTCACAGTATATCCAATCCTTGGCGGTCAGTTTTCGAAGGCACAAATGCTGCCACACAACCACGGCTGCGAAGTCCATGGGCGGCTCGTGCAGTGCGTGACGTCTGCACAACCTTTCGTCGGAGAAAGTGGTCGTCTATTTTACGTGGGACATTTGTGGGGATCAGTTTAACAGTTTCTTTCACCAGGTGGTTGAGCATGCCGGCGGCAGTCCCGAGCTGGTCCTCTCCTTCGCAACTGGTGTGCTTATTCATGCGTCATTAGCATGTAACGACTTTGGGAAGACTTGAGGCGTTCCATGCACACATAAAAACTTCATTAGCTGGCATAACCCATTTTCCAGACTTATCTGTCAGCATACTTACGTAAAAATCATTGCTGATGACTTAAAATCTATACCATCCCATTTCGTGATATGCATAATCTGCTTCTGGCCACAACAACTTCGAAACGTAACTGAACGCTTGCAGCTCTCAACCTCCTTTTATGGGGAGTTGGTTTCCGGCCAGCGTTAAGGCACAGCCAATGGTTCGAGGCTTGTAGTCAGATTATTTGCTGAACATCATGACTGTTGAAACCTGCCTTAATGCTCAAGCTAGTCAATTTATTAGCGTCTATAGCTTAAAATCTCCTTGTTAAGCTTATGTCCTTAGGGAGTCGAAAGGCTGAATTCTATCTTCTATGACATTCTTTACATTCTATCAATTGACCTACCTTCGCGGCTACTATGGCAAGTTGTATGATCTCTTATTATTTTCCCGGAGAGGGCACCACTTCCGCATGGCGTATGTTAGGTCCGGCACTTAAAATTGCATTATTCGGTGCCAATTCCTACTGCCACGGTTTGTGATGCTCTCTGAGTTGAGCCGCCGCCTAGCGAAAGAAGTGGCTTTTACTGGTCTAAAAGCCGATCATTTATTGGCTCTTCATATTGGGCTACCCTTCATAAGTGAGCAGTGAAGAGGGATGATCGGAAACTTCGTGGCTTCCTCCGCTTCGGTAGATCCTTCTTGCACCAAGGATGAACATCTGTGCCTCCTGTTGCCCAATGGTTATGAATGGAAGTAATGGGGCACTTGATTTTCACTCCTTTGGAACCTTTACATGGGCAATTGATTTTGGTGCAAGTTAAAGCATTTTCTGGATGAGCCGATGGTCTTCAGCAGCCTCATCTCTTCATTTGATTGGTGTCATGGGTAAGTGAATGCTTGGCTAATGTTTGCGATCTCAGCTTTTGCGCCAAGTTTCCTTGCGATGGTAAGTGATGGTGCTGAAAAAGAGGCTAGCTTGCATTCAAAGGCAAGTAAAGATGAATTCTGTATCTTCATTGCCTTGCTTGAGATATGGCCATGAAGGATTCTTGACCCCTGCTTCAGAAAGTGACCTCAACTTGGCGCAGGTCTCGAAGCCCTCGGACGCCTGGCTACACAGCATGCGCAATTTTATTGCTCCACCTCGTTTTTGTTTGCAGGTTGCTAATAAGTAAGAACCGGATGAGATTTTCTCAAAGCATTGCTGCTGCCAAGAGTAGGAGTTTTGAAGTTCAGGGCACTGGCGCTCATCTACAGACTGGTGAAGGCGAGTACCAGACAGCAGAGAAATTCGCTCCTGCCTTAATTAATCTTAGTGCACTTCGGATGCTCCAACTACTCGGTTCGTCGAAATCCACAAAATTCGAACCCACCACATGAGCGCGTTCCAAAGGCAAAGCGGAAGTGATCTTCGACAACTCCAAGGCAGTAGGTGTTGACTTACTTGGCATCTTCCGGACAGCTATTAAAGGCCACACAATTTATGCGCTTCCACCTGTGCCGTCAAACTTGCAATTTTCGCACCCCCAGGAATTTTAATGAAGCCAAATTTACCATTCTTAATGGTTCCAAACTTTATTGCTCATTTTTAACGACGCGCTCCAAAGGATTTGGGCCGGATGGAAGCACAAACGGCACTGAACGGAAAGAAGGGACGTAACTGCTTGCACGCACTTGCAATAAGGAGGCGTCTACGTCCGCACCATGTCTTGAACCTTCTCCCATCGGTGAGCTTCATCACTTGGCTGGCTGTAAAGCCCCGTACGGTGTGACACAACGAAGGCTGGACATGCAAGAAAGACCAACTGTGCCGGATTTACCTCAAAGACTCGAAGCATTTTGCACAAATCAAACACGTCCAACCGTCATGCAGGTGTGAGGCCTTGTGAACACCTCTTCGCGAGGAATTTTTGCAAGTTCAATTCGAGAAGAGGATTCCATTCGCATTAGGCATTGTGGAAATAGGAAATTCATCTGCGTCAAGTTAGTGTCAAGGGAAGTTGTGAGCTTCTGACGATAGAAGCAACCGCTTGGAATGGAGAAACCCACTTCTCAGTGTGTACTGCCAAACACATCTATGAATGTGACCGCAAAATGAAGGCAACAGCTAAGCAGTTGGTAACAAAATACAAAATTTTGATGCGGAATTTACTAAAGAGGATGCCTTCCAAAGGGCGTCGTTTGGTTGCATGGAAGGCATTTCAAAGTGGAAAAAATAAGCCTTACTTATAAGCGGACAGTAAATGAAAGCCTCATAGGACCAACAATACATGGTGAATAGACAAGAAAAATAAATTCCTTTTTACGGTAAAAGGCAACATAACAGGTCGCAGCTGTGCTGGTCAAGCACTAAGCTTTATTGCTATTCTGAAAGTGGCGCATAAGGTCTTCGTCCAGGTGGTCGCTGTGGGCATAGATGCAGGCAAGTTGTTTCCCTTAACTTTCTAATGCTCAGAAACTGTTAGGCGCATCCGTTTTGTTTTCATCATGCAAAAAATTGCTGTGTTTGTTTTCGGGAGTTCCTGAACGTCTCGTGGCTGCAATCACTCACGGGGCTGCGAGAGAACAAAATTGTGCCCTTCTGTGCCCGCAGGAGTGGGTTTCCTTCGACCAGACCCACAAGCGGTATAAGCGCATGCTCTGGAGTCCAGATGCCTGACTGCTTTTGTCGGACTGCCTGAACGGTCTGCATGGCTCAAAGCGGAGATGAATTAGCTTACTATGCATTTGTAGGAAGAAAGTGGCATTCGCATGCTTTGTAAGCACCGAGTTTGATAATAGCAGACAGAATCACGAAGCCGTACACATTGCCTGTTTGCTTTTTAAATGCAATGATCGTAGTGTCCAAGCAGTTCAGAGCGCGTCTCCCAACTGGCCGACACCTCGACTGCCGCGGATAAATAAATACGACAAATAATGCCGATTGGAATGCCAACAATGCACAAGGTAGTGCCCATTCTGTCTCCAACAGCTAGCCAGTGGCTACAAGCACGGTTTTTTTTTCAGTCTACTGCTCCGATCATTTTGGCTGTGATTCCAATGGCGTTGGTGCACCTACGCAGAAAATCCGGCCCCTAACAAGGTGGACGTCCACGTCTGGCGTTGGCTTGGCAAAAATTATGGGTGCAACTTTCACTTTAGCTGTTGAAATATTTGCATTGGTAATCACAACTTTGACGCCAAAATAGTTTCGGACTGCCTAAGGTTTCTAATGGTAGCGTCTGCATTCACACGCCTCCTAACCACCACCGTGGAACGTATTTTTTGTTGAGAAACAAGCAGAACAGAGCCAGTAGACATTCTCACATTATTAGTTTTGTTAGCACAAATTTAATTGCTTGGAACTAATTATGGGATTGCTGTGCATGCGACACTTTCTAGCAGGTGCAATGCTAGGACGTGCTCCACCTCCGAGGGCCCTTGTCTCACAGTTCTAGACGGCTGTCGTGAATGATGCGAAGGGGCTTGCGACCTCCTTTTCACCTCGAGTTTGTGGTCAAGGTGAGAGGCGAGTCAACGATATTAAGCGCGATTGCTTAAAACTGGTGTAAGGCGGCTTTCCAGTTTGCTACCTGTTGGTGCAGAAAAAATTTTCAAGACAATTACTCTGATGTATAGTGCTTTGTTTGTTTGGACTGTTGGTTGGTCCCACATATTGGTGGCGGCCATCTTGAGCCTAGCTGCGTGGCCTGGCATCCGGGCCATGCCAGCAGCTCATTTCCTTCCCATCTTGAATACACGCATTCTGATTTATGCTTAGCCCTATCTCCGTCTTCTAAGGATGCTCAGAAGGCTGCAGTGGTGGCAGCGGAAAACGGACCCGAATTTATCCATTTTCTACCTAGAAAGCTATTAACAATTAAAGCGATCCTAGCCGTGACCATCTGGAAAGGCGGCCTGTATAATAACCTCTCAAAGGATGCAGTGATAGTCGGCTGAACCTCTTACTTCGAAGTTAGTAGGCAAGCCGGACGAACCTGCAGGTGGAGTCGCACTGCCAAGAGGGATGATTGACGTGGTGCCAAGTCTCGCCCCATTTGCGTCGGATGTCGGCGTCTGACATGGTTGGCTCGTGAGTGCTTCTCGCATCACTGATCACGTTGTGATGGCTGACATGGGAGGTGGATGAAGGGACTCGTCGAGGACAACGCTCGAAGGAAGAGAGGAGCTCTAAAGTGTTTGTTTGGACTGATGGTTGATTCCACACAGTGGTGGCGGCCACCTTGAAGCTGGATGCGTGGGCTGGTCTGTCGGCCATGCCAGCAGTACCCTTCCTTTTCGTCTAGGATACAAGTATTCTTACCTACACCTAGCCTTCTCTCCGTCTTCCAGGGATGCTGGGGCGTTGCAACGTTCGAATTCCATTCCCGCCATCCACTTGCGAAGCGCATTTGAAAGCCAAACAAGTAAACTGTTTTCGCATGTTAGGCCCATCAAAATCTGTCATTGCGTGTAAGGTAGGACCAATTCATTTTATAGCACCCATGACTTTCTCTCCACAATTCCAGTACTCTGACCTCAAGTCAAAAGTAGCCATCTTTTGCACTTATCATTGATGTAGCGCTTAATGGCGGGGCCCAGCATTGCGAAAATTTGAAAACATTAGTTTAATAAAGACATACGGAGTAATTGTGCATAAGCTACTTTGCCTATCTTTAAATATTAATGAAATCTTAAGGATTTGTTGCCTTAAAATGCAAACAGTAGCTATATCAGTCATTATCCTCTAGACTGGATACCCACTCCTAGTTAGATATTAGTATGAAAAACATTCCTTCAAAATAAGAATAAATCAGGTAGCAATCCAATCCATTCTGAGCGATTTGTTTTGCATTTCTAAAATAAGTTTTAATGTTGATAAGTTTGCGTGGTTTCTAGGTGCCTCAGAATTAAAAGTGCTATGCTGGTGTGCAAGGGGGAAAATGCAGACCGTTCAGTACTAAAGATTAACGCCTTGATGCTAGGCGATATTAAGCAGTTTTTTTTTCACCACGGTTATTAAATCGTTGCTTTAATAGAGTTTGCAACTGTGGACTTGTTTCCAGGCAGCTACACTGCCGTCAGTTGATCCTGACAAATAAGACCTCGTATGTCACCCACTGAAGGGTATTTTCACTTAGAGTGCTAAGCAAACTTAAAAGAACTGTACAAAATGCCTAACTAGAGGCTTCACTGGGCCTAAAATTACAAATCTGAATTTAAAGTTGTTCTACCTTTGCTGGGCGGGTGGAGCTCAGTGCTAGTCAGTTGTGTATTGGCTGGTGGTCAGCCAATTAAAGCAGACGGTGGAGCACTTATAAGCGGTGACTTACCCTCACCGGAAGGATCCGTTTCGACCGAATGACTTGAGCAATGGATAATGAAACAACTACACTTGTGGGTGCCACCAAGGTGGAGGGCTTGGTATTTTTCATGAGCTATCCTGTTGTTATGCTACTGAGTCACCTGTGGACAGTGGGATATGAAAAATTTCTGAAATCCAGGGTAAGCGATTAGCCTCTTAAGCATGACCTGAAACTATGCGAACTTTTCTAGCGTTTTATCATGCCCGGACGAGTTAACGAGAATCTCGCCTAAAATTGCATGCATTCGATGGCACATGATCCACCTTAATAAGTGGAAAGGTCCGTTTTAGAAGGAGGACTACGCGCTTATGAAAGCCTTTCTCAACATTTAAGGACACGCTAGGTCTGACAGACGACGATTTGCACTTGGCATTGTAAACATGTTTATTGAACCACATCGACGCGGTTATAATTTAAGCTAAGGCTAGGCTCTCGCATTCTTAACTTACAACCAGTTCTGTTGTGCTGATCCGCCTTAGATAGTGGAACCCGTACCAAAGTCTGGGACAAAGGTGCGTCTAGACCTTTTCATATGCGCCTTTCTGGGACAGACCATTTGGATAGCCAGCCTATCTGAAAGCACGACTTTTGGAACTTTGGTGAGCGCTGTATTTCCTTTGCAAACAGTCACCGAATACTAGCTGACCTCATTCTCATGGAAACTAGTGCTCCACAAGAAGTAGGGCCTTACTCCACCTGTGATACTCGAGAGGTGGCTGCAGTCCTAATAAGGCTGTGAATATGCTTCTACTGATGTACAAATGCCTGACTGACGCTACATTTATGTTCCGCACCCACTTGAGCCTCTGCAATGGTCAAATTGAGCATTTGAAGTCTGTAAATCACCCCACCAATGGTTAACCGTCATTTGTTTTGTTGTTTGCCACCAAACCTGGTTTGTCTATAAAGTTCAATGCAATTTGGTGCTTACAAAGCGCTGGTAGAAGTCGGGAAAAGTTGAGCATGTTTTGTGCGTGGAAGAGAATAACAATACCGAGTTAAAGCATCAGCGAATGGCACTTTTCAGTTGGGCGTTTCCGGACCCGTATGGTACGCATTTGCAGGAATCATGCCAACAATGTTTTTCATGGTTTTGCTGGTCCGCTTCCGTATGATCGCGCCCGGCGCACGGACCTTCCTGCACGTCATTTATGGTCGCTTCGGTCGCACCGCACACCTCATGTTCTGCGCCTTCGCTCTTCTCAACAACCTCTACATTATTGCCAACATAATCGAAGGTATGCTTCCATTGCACCAAGCATTTTCTGTTAGGTCGCAGAGCCAAATCTAGCTGTTGGATTGTTTGTTTGAGCCATTTCATAACATGCAAACACACTGTTCAATTAAAGTGAGTCTCCAAGATTGACCAAGGCTCAAATTCATGCACAACTTCCAGGAAGTCAAGGAGTGCAGAGCCTACCGGCGCACTCAAACTATTCATTAGCAGATGTGAGATTGAGCCACGGCCACAAATAACCATCCACCAGGAATAAACGAGCGGAGGTCGCATCGAATGGTGCCCCGCTCACAGGTGCATTTGAGACGTCAGCAAACTCATTTAAACCTACAGGTTGTAACAAGAGCACCAAAGCCATCCCGTCGGAGGCCAAGAAAATGGGCAAACTCTTAATTGTCCTTACACTCTTAATGTTTGCCTTGTGAGTAATTAACCGGATAGGTGAACTCGCTAACGAGTGCTACTTTGCATCTCCTTCCACTTAAAGCTGGGAACAGACTTTTCTCGAGCATTTCCACAGAAATAACCTTCGATTTGGTGTGGATTGTTGCCATCACCATTGCCGGAATTTGCGTGAACTGTGGAAAATTGCACCAAGTGTTTCCTGTCTGCTTGATGGGCAGCGGATTCCTCATGCTCGCCTCCATGGCCTTCTTCGTCGGTGTCTACCTTCTCAGTAGCAATCCCAATCTAGGTAACTTTTCCTGCTATGGCTTTCGGTCCCATAGGCTGCAACTTGGTTAGACTTTTGTAGCACTGGTCTGCACGCCATGCATTGCAGTCCAAATCCTCACGTTTCTAAGATTGTTTTTACAGTCCATGTTGGACTCTAGTAAAGGGAATGAAGCATCACTTATTTAAAAGAAGCTTTTTAGGTAAAATAAGATTTTTAATGATTCGTCTTACCCTTAAGACGTTGCTAAGTGAGTGCTCGGAGCATGAGCAGAATGGAGCGGCAAACGTGACATATTCGTGTTAAATTTTTTAGGCTCAATCACGAAGATATACGAAAAGAATGCGGCGGTGAATGACTTCTACTCTGGCGAAGTTAACCGAATGTCATTTCGCAATTGGCACACTTGGCTTTTTGCAGCCAGGAAGTTCCTAAGTAAGCGTTGAATGGTCCTCGGAGCGAGCCTTACGGAGAGGCATAAGCCTGACTAGCATTGTCCATCCACCCGGTTTAGTTGAGCTGATCCATCTCACATTAGACAGCATTAGCATTGACAACATTTCGCTCCTATGCTTGAACTATGCATAAATTGAATGCAATGTTGAACTAGATTCACTAGCACCACAGTTCATGGACCAGGCGACGTGGGATACCTGTTGCCATGCGGTACCGGGTGAGGAAAGCGTTGGAATTTTCGTGGCATCCGTGCTCTGGATGACTCTGCCCTATGCCTTTGCCACGGCCTGCAGCAATGGCTTCATCGCACTAACACCGCACAAAGCGTTGATTAGCATGCCTGGATTTGCTAACCATCGTAAGCTAAAGTATCGCCTGTTTCAATAGTTTTTCCCTCCCAATCCGGGTCTTAGTCTCTCCATGCCATGCAAACAGCCCCTTTCCGCATTCTCTTGAATGCATGCATTCTGATCCATGTTTGGCCTTCTTTCGTCTTCTAAGGATGCTCGGCACACTATAGAAGTAGCAATACATCTATACGAAGATTTATATCTGGATCTCGGGAATGTCTAGTGCCATAATAGAGCTTATAACCATGTCATGACATTTGTAGTTGTGCTCTTTTTCCCCAATTTGTGTTACAAGCTGCCTAGATTGAAGTCATCTACCAATTGTGGCAGGACTTGAAGGATCATACTGCCCGCTGAGAAAGTGGTGATGGCACCGCTCAGTTCTCAATGAATGCAGCGGAGCTCAGGACACTTAGCAAACGAAGCGAATGGATAATTAGTGAAGTGGCTGAATGGGTTGCAATGCACGATGAAGTATGCAGTGCAGCCACCTCTTTCAATGCCTTGAAAAGTGTACGCCATTGGCCATCTGCTAAGGCATAGGATCGGATAAGGCAGACTAACCATTCACAATTTCAGTTTGAATGCGAGCCACAACACATCCCCGTGTAGGACGGTAAATAGAGTTATTTCAAATTTTCGCAATATCAATGTGAAACACCTCTTCTGCTCCATTAGTTCAACCCTCGGTGGCTGTGGCGAAAGCGCTGTTCGGCAGAGGCGGTCTTTTGGTGCTTTTTATCATGTATGCCTTCATTATCGCAAACATCTCCGTGTTTCAACTCTTCTCGGTCAGTTCCATCCTCACGTTTGACATCTATGCCATTCATATGAGGGTGAGTTTTTAGAATTCTGGGGCAAACTTGTTTGAATCTGTCAGAAGCCTCAGCAGCATAAAGGCAAATAATGCGGCGATAAATAATTAGCTGGAATGATTATTTAGGAGGAGCTAGCTTTCTGACACAAAGACGAAAAAAAATGATACTTAGAAGTTAAATGTCCTTCATGGTGCAGCCGTTTCGAGTGTGCTTCGACGTCAACTGCTGCTTATTGTGTGGAAAGACGCGGGACGACATCTTCCGACCAAAAGACGATTGCAGATGTGTTCCTGTAACATGTTGCATACAGTGCCAGAGCTATCAAATGTGAGTTGCAAATTCTTACCAAAATGTGTGCCAACAACTCATTTCTCGAATTTTTCTCCACCAAGCAAACTTCGGCCAATGCGTCTTCCCTCACACATTGACAACCTTTACAGCACATTTTAAACTTTGGTATTTGATGTCGCCTTTGGAAGTGATGATGTTAGCTGCTAGCACTTGGGCTGTCTTATTGAAGGAACCGATGCACAGCCAATGGTTCGGTTTCGTCACTGTGCGAATGCAGAACACACGCCGAATACCTGAACTACGAGAAGCGCTTGGAGGATGTACGACGTTCGTCCATCTTAGTAATCTTCACTGTTGTTCTTCCCATCGGTTTGTTCTTCAATCTTTTTAAGGTGAGTTATAATATCCGTAATGTTTGAGGATTAAAGCTTCGGACGAAATCATTCCTCAGCATTGTTATTTCAGTTCCATTTTGAATCCATACCAGATCCTAGGCTTGCATATTCCAGGAACGTAGATACCGTTCTTCAATTTTGTGGACTGGCCTCTATCAATGCTGAAATGTTAATGAAGAATGCAAGTTTTGTGCCGATCTAGGCTTACTGCGCACCACTGATTGTTGGAATCAATGTGCTGGTGACGGCCGCACTGGGAAGCCTCCTGTACGCCTTCTTCTGGGAACAAATGACTTCGGCGGGAATGGTGATAGGGGCGGCCATGAGCGCGTCTATTGCCAGCTTTTTGTGGGTTCTGCTGAGCGCGCTCGTTCGATTTTATCCAAATTTCAGCATTGGTAAGGATTTTGCTGGCCAAATGTATGCCAGGCCAACTGGTAAATCCTCCTGGTTTGACTGTCAAGCATGATGGTGAGGCCATAAGGCGCCACCTTCGAAGGTATTCCAATGTGCTTTCTATTGGTCGCTAAAAGTAATGAACGATCTACCAGATGGGGTTAAGGAATTGAACTGAGCATAAAAAATTTGCATTGAAGACAGCCTTGTTACTCTTCCTCGGTGAGGCTTTCAAAGACGATCTTGGTTTTGGCTTTTGCAAGGAATGCGATTCCGACTAACGAAACTCACCTTCAAAAAGTGCTTCTTTAACCATTTAATAACATCAACTAAACGATGTGGAGCTAATTAGCATGGGACTGACTGTTGTGCACCAAAAAATTATGTCGCAGATGGTAAAGCTCATTAAGTGAGTCGAATGAGTTCTAAAGAAAGTGGTGGTCACAAGATTGCATTCCAACTACAACACAGAAGCGTTTATGGCGAATCTTAATGTTGAGATTTCTTTTACTGGTGCGCGCTTTCGCCTTCCAGACACCAACCTTCTGGACGTTTCCGTGTTTTCGGTTTCCATCATGGGAGGATTTATATTTCCTCCTCTGGTGGTGTGCATCGAGAGACGTCGCAAAAATTTCAACAAGGACGAGACCAGGAATCTGCAATGCCAGTCATGGCAACGCATCTACGAAATGGACAACCCACTATCGCCTTGGGCTCTTGAGTATGCAGCGTAAGCGCTCTCGAATGTTGTTCCAAGTCTGCCGGTGGAGTGCAGCCTCCAGCAGTGATGCGAAATTTTCATCATTATTGAAGTGATTTGCGCTTGTTTTAAGAATGCATAACCCACGACGAAACTGGCAAACTATTGTGAGACCTGTCAACTAACAAGCATAGTCAGACCAGCGGACCTTCAGCCTGGTCCATTGCGCTTTCTGTGGCTGCTGCCAAAATAGGTACACGCGAATGCAGTACAGCTTGGCATCCACAAAATTGTGCTTCTAGGTAGCAAATGCAGTGCAAACAATAATGCATCAAATATTACACCACTGAGTGACCTACTGGATGATAACTCCAGCAAAGTTGCGCACCCAGATGACAGCGCTTTGCGGTAAGTGTGGATATGCTTGGCAGGCTAATACGTTGACGTACGATCAGCTAGGCCATTTACCGCAAGCAAAACGAGTTAAAAGAAATGATGCAAAGAAGGCTCCAGAGGAAGGCTTTCACCATGCCTCGCAAATGACCATTGTATCGAATTATAACATTTTTACTTACAGATCATTTGAATTCAACAATTTCAATCTGGAAAGCTACGACCGACCCAACCCGGAGGAGGTGAGAAGAGCCTTTCAACGCTCGTGGTATTTCGCTCTCGGTGCTGCCGGTTCGTTCTTCATTGTGGGTGTCGTCATTATGCCCTGTGTCTTCTACGTTCTCAGCGATCTGGACGTTGTCTCTTTCAAGATTTGGGTGGGTAATGACATGAGCCTCTACCTACTGCCTCCGCTGCCTTAAATTGCCATTTTGGCTCTTACCTACCAGAAAGATTAGGCGATGAGGGGCTAATCGGCCTCCGGTTCAGGTGCCAAAGCAGCTAAAAGTACTACTTAAGGCCACAATTTTGCGATCCATGTTTTGATAACATTTGGAGTGTAGTCAAGTGGTCCTCGTGAGGATTGAATGCATTCAAATGGATGCAACGGGATTGCGCCTCCTTGCTGGGTCCCACACGCCCGATTTAAGGCTTCCTGGACTGGACCCAAGGGGTGCATTTCCGTTGATTAAGTACTGGGTCGATATGCATGAAACACCATGTCAGTTTGTTTGGGCGAAACGGCACGCGTTCGGCCACAATCTACCAGTCTTTACTGAAGCCTTCAACATTGTGGTGTCATTTGTAATGAAAAACGTTTTTGAAAGAAAGCATGCATAAGCAATTTTCCATAGTTTATGTGTGGAACTAGTCTTTGTTTAATCAGAATACATAATAAATTTAATGGTAGGTAATAAGAAGAGTCGGAGGATTAACAAGCCATTTGACAGGACCCAAACCGGGATGCGTCCCAGCTGAATGAAGATCCGAAGGCAACCAATGCAGCGATTATTGCAGCATTCTTCCTTTCACCTTTTAGATATGCCTGGTACTAATGGCACTGGTCATCTCTGCAGCTGTAACTCTTTTTGTGCCAATCATTTGGGAGGCTGTTCAAATATACTGCCTTCGAAGAACCCAAGCGCAGTCCAGGGATAAGCAGCACGTGAATCCCCAAATTGAGTGCACCGATGCGACTCTTGATGATGGCATTCAGTCGTCATTCCCTTGAGGGTACGAAGCAGCATTAGGAATCACCAAAATATTTGGTAAAAGTTAAAGTAGAAACCGCGAAATGAGAGAGGAATAGGCATAAGTGGAACCAGAGTCATTCAAAGCCATTGGTGAAAGAATGGCGCTCCTCTCAAGCGAATCAGCTGAAGCAAGTTAGTCAAATGGGTTAAAGGAGAAGAAACTGAAGCAAATTAAGCCCGCTAGAAACGTCAGTGATGGATTGTAGAAAGGCTTTTATGGAGTTATTAAGCATGACCGATTTAATAGCAGCATTCGTGTTTTGTGTTTCAGACCAATAACCGCGATTCCAGTGAGGGATGCCACACAACCTCGTTCCCCTCTACGACAAGCGCTAATGAGCTCCATTCGCGATAGTTTTTATAACACGAGAATAATTTTTGTCATTTAAAAAAAGTTGGGAGCGAATTCCTTTGCAAAATGGAGAATGGCTGCGTGCTCGTCTGTTTAGTTGGCCCTAATTGTGGGCGCTGCCTGTGACTATTCACGCCTCGCCAACGCCTAGCCTAAGTGGTGCGCTACCATCAGCCTCCTTTGTTTGCACGTCCCATTCACTTAAATTTTCTCTGTCCCATGTGCAAAGGATGCCGTGACAATGTGAATACCATGATGCCGCGTAATACGAAGTATGCTTGAGGGTTAGGTAAGCTTGATAGTGTGTGTGACAAGTTCGTTTGCGCTGCAGCATTGGAGAAACAGATGAACAGATGAAGACTAACCCAATCAATGCCATTTGGAATTGGTTATAAGGTTTATTAATTTCTTTCATCAGGCTGACCAAGAGCAACTTGGATGCTTTGGGTTAACGCAAGAGCACGCTTTACCCATGAGACATTTGACAACACTTTGATTTGTAGCTGGCTTTTTGCTTCTGCGAAAATTTCTGTTAAGTTAATGCAAATTGAAGTAAAAAACATCAACTTGGCATCGAATATCACAGGATCAAGACAGTAGTGGTGCAGCGGAGCTGACATTCATGACATTTTTGAGACTCGGGACGCGAGTATCACACCTTCCTGCGAGATATACAGACGCGGTTTCGGTGCGAAGACACCGAACTTAGGTGCCGTGATCCCCAAGCCAGGTCATTAAGATTCACTCGTTATGAACGGGCCTGTAAGTGTTTGCTGGTAAGAAGGTAGAGACAAAGTCGATGGCATCAATGCCATCTTTTAGAAGAATGGCATTGACAATGTCCCATGGAATGCATGTGAGTATTGCCCAACCGATTGGCCAAGCCGCTCTCCAAAAGGCATATATACATTGAAGAATCTGGGTAAGGAAACCAAGAGAACTGCTACCTAAGTCAAGAAGCAGCATTCACGTCCGGATACATGCACACTGAGACCAACGGAATGCTCCAAGCAGTCCTAAGAAAATGGCAGTGAACTAAGCACGTCTGTGCAAAACAAACCAACAATTTGTGATAGAACAAGGCTGTGCTTGATAAAGTCAGTTCAATTTAGAGCCAATGCCAAGAAGCCTCTGACGATGCTAGGAAAGGATTGTCCCTGGAAAAAAGCAGAGCACACAGTATACGAGCTTGTTGCCTGAACGCATGAGCAGTGAGAACGCTCAGTCTTGGTCAAGATGCTGTAACGGAGTGCTTTAAGAGCTCGTTGTATCTCGTGGTACGTAAGGAGAGTTCTTTGCCCATCACCTTGTATTTTGGTCCACTTATTTCAAACTAAATAACTCCGCTATGCAAAGGGGTTGGAGTGGCATTAATCACACATGGAAACCTACATCTTGTTACAACATTTTGACCAGGTGTGGGTTTGGATAGCTCAATCAGACCGAGTGTTTTCATTTCTCATGCGCTCGGACAACAAATTAAGTCACAATTCGCGGTCGTGGTAAGCAAAGGGGAAATCTGAGGGCTAAGAAGCAAACGACCATTACGCTGCTGGACCAGATCTGGTAGCCTAAGGCATTTGGTTCAAAAAACAATTTCACCTTAAAGACTTGAAGGTTATTAAGGCGAGCTTAGGTCAACTAATTTGATGCTTTTGGCTGTCCTAAAATGCTAGTCTATTTTGAAAGTTCGAGGTAGTAATGAAGAGACTGAACGAAACCCTGTGGAAAAGGTTATAAGAGTAGGGCCGAACTGGAGAAGTCAATGTGAGGAGACGTTTCTGAGCATGTGAAATTCGGTTGGCATTCGCAAGGCCACTAAGTAATGATGCCTTGCTTGGACATGCGTTGATGAGTGCGAACTTTGCCTTTTAAAACTGGTGATATTAGCAGGGCGAATGGACTATATGTGCTAAAAATCCATCCATACAATGTGGTAATCAAAAGCAAAACTCAAGCTGCTCTAACTGCATTTTAATACAATAACGGTCAGTGTTACAAAGTGGTCGAAGGTGGAGATTCCTTTGCATTTGGTGAACACTTTTGACCAAATAAGAAAATTAAAAAAAAAATCAATACAATGCGTCTTCAAGCTTTGGAATAGAAGTTACATGATTTTTCTGACGCTTTCGCTCCGTCTGGTAACCAAATGAGCCGTACAATCCTTGTCTTAGTGGCATCCGACATTAGTCTAAAGCAAGCACTTGTAGTGTCACTTTCAAAGCGACGGTCATGAATACAGTCGAACACTGTGTTTAGTAATTGTTGGAAAGTAGTTTCCATAAGCAATATGGTTTTAAGCATTACAGGAATTCAGATAAACGCGTAAAGCAAGCAAAAACAAATACTACTAAAAGTTTTCAGTAGCAATGTAAACAGACACTGGCCTATTTACTTTAAGGTAAATGTCGTATCCGAGGAAATTAGCGTACAGCGTCGGCTGACATACATCTATCATCACAATTTTACCATTTTTGCTAGATTTTGCACCTATCAAATGCCTAAGAATTGGAATGACACTTTTCCACCGATCACATTCTCCTCCATCCGCATTTCAAGTTTTACTTGCATTTAAAAGCGAAGAAAAATAGGCTTAAATTCAATGCTAACCACAGTGTTCCACACCTTGTTTTATTTAACAGGAAGTCAATATTTTTTATGCACTAGGCACCAACATTGTTGAGCTTAATTTAGTGTGAGGGTACATATTAATTAAGGTGAATAGCGATATTCCTGTTCATGCGTTCCAAAGGGCAAATCGTCAGATTTCGGTCAGGTTAATCGGCCAAATTTGGGGATTGCCGGGCTGCTATTAACTGTGTGTTTTGATTGGCATTTATTCACTTATAGTCAACAGTTATACAGCTGTGCAGGTGTTTTCCACTTACCGCACAGTTAATAATGGAATGTTTTGTTTCTTGATTTTTAACCTTAAATCGTGTGTCATACACTTACAGCTTAAAGTTGGCATCGATTCTGCCAATCAACGGATTACAGAGCCTATGAGCTGCAGAGGTCTCAACATTTGAAGCAAATAAAGTCCATAGTATAGAATCCCATCACTACCTTACAAAACATTACGGTTTGGGCACTTAATGAAGACGCGTTTTCCTTTCTTGAGTAATAGCTTGCCTTATTGCGTCTACTAAAGGTGCCTGGTCGGAACTCGAGCACCCTCCACCTAGTGTGCGATTTAATCCCTCCGGTAGGAGTCAGAATTTGGGCAGCACAAAATACATCCTTCTCTCACCTTGGCGTTGCAGCCATTGCCATACCAACCATCATGCATTGCCAGAGAAAATGTTTTACTGATAAGCCACCAACACCGCATTCCTATTAAACGCCCAGTTGCAGCAAACATCTCATCAGGTTCGCTTAATCCGCTGATTTACAACTATGGTAACAAATACAAGTTGATGGGATGAAAAACTGAGTAAGCTAAGTGTGTGGGGGCAGACTAACGAAACCGAAAGTTAAGCAATAGAGCATATTCGGATTCTGTACCTGTCTAATATGCGATGGTCATTGTAGGTACATGTACAATGCTTCATTTGATCGAGGTGGACAGTGGGCTTCTGTCGCTGTTTCACTTCATTGAAGGTTACTTTCACTGTTAAAATACATTAGCAATGATTCGTTCATTGTAGGCACCAGCATGCACAGCAGTGTCACTTCATATGGCATTGTTCGAGCAGTTGTTATTATTGAAGGCATTTCCCAATTCCTCCCACAGCTAAGTTTGAGGCAAGAGTAGATGCGTCGGGTTGTGCCCGGAGAAGCCGAAATGTGCAAAAATGCGCCATAATTCGAGAAATAGAAGAAAAACCGCAATCACCAGCTGATAGCCTTCAGATTGACAAACAGGCGAGTCGGTGATTTCTTCAGGCATACCGAGAAGGGCAGAATTCACATCTCCTACGAGGTTCTAGTCTAGTCTAACCCACCTACGGTGACCAAAGTAAGCAACAGCATCAAGTGGAAAGTTGCCGTTGACATGTTGATTTGGCATGACTTCCGCCAAAGCCTTAGTAATTGCACAAACTGTTTGAATCTTCTACGAACTTACCAAATACTGCGACCAACTGTGTACAATGGGTGGAGGGCTTGGTGCTGACCTCACTTGTTATGTGCATAAAAATTGAAGCCAAAGAGCATTAAAGGTAATGTAAGCAAGGTACAAGCCTGATTGTGCCCTTTTACATTGCAGAACAGAGTAGCGCGCATCCACGGAACTTGCCATTTCATTCGAGGGAGGATCTGGATTAGTCCTACAACTCATTGACTCAAAAAATCTTGTGGAACACAGCAGCAAAACACGGAATTGGAAGTCGAGGGGAGCCAAGAGTTGTGCCACTTTTTCTTAAGCACATTTTCTCCTCTTCTACATGCACTGCTTGCACCAACATTGTACGACTTATTTAACAACAGCAGTTGGATATAAGTTTGTGATAAGCGCCAACCTGGGCCAAAAAGCAAGTTCCTCAGGCCACAAAGACCACCTACAATAAACAACAGCTTTGTAGGCAAAGACATCGGGTTTCGCCGTCGATTTTTTGACTTCAGGTAAGCCTTTTACTCCGTACAGAGGTGGCAGGCATTTGAAAGGGAGGAGGAATTTATGCAATTTCAGCAGGTCAGAGCATTCATTAGGCACGCGAAAACTGGAAGCAAGCGAATGCGTTTGAAAGTGGTTTTGCTATGTGGAACCATCTGCGACAGGTTCGTCATTCCTTTCGTTAGCTATGCTTAGCGGAGTAAAATCATTACTACATACCAACTTGCCCCCAGAGAGCAAAAATGTTATCCACTTTAGCAAATCTAAATGTCTACTCGCTCATGAAGGGCGGGCCGCAAGATGAACATTCGAAACCGAAATGGCTAAACGTAATTTTGGCTTATTTGGCCAGTTTTCGGGTGTCAATGGCAGCCTCTTCCGTAAAGTGGCATTGATGCGCTGCTATTTTTATGAGGGACGAGGTGTACTTTTGCAACCGTAATTTGTGCACAGCCGACACCATTTGTGATACCTTCTGGCGCAACTGCTTTCGCTTTGCCTTATGAAAGTGAAGCTCCGTGTGTTCAAGTTGCATTTTCGGTTGTTTGAGGTTAATGAGGCCTGATGCATTATGAAAGCAGAACAGTAAAGTGCTGCATTTCCGGACAAGTTATGCAATTTTACTTAGAGATTTCCACTTAGGCTGTACAATGCCCTAGCAAATAGAGGTAGATTGTGCTGAGGTCACAACATCTGCAGCGGAGAAGCGTCTTGGGTTGATTGCTGCCAATGAGCTAATAGGTTGCCAGTAAGCATCAAACTTGTATGCAGACAACGCTGAAACTACTGATGATTCGGTAGTTACATGCCCCCACCTTCTCTCCCATTGTTTCCAACACGCTTACTCTATAATTCCTGAGTCAGCACTTTATTTTACGCATTACTGATGGTGGTGGTTTAATAAAACGTCAATAGGATGGATTCGCTTGTAGTGCTTTGCCTGGTTGGATTGCTAGTTGGTCTTCGACTCTTGGGGCGGCTGCCTTGAACCTGGCGGCGTGGGCTGGACTCCCGCCCCCTTTCCTCTCTCTTGAATGCATGCATTCTGCCCTATGCTTAGCCTTCTTTGGTCTTTTATGAATGCTCAAGACACTACACCACTTCATAGCCAAAGCAGGATATTTTACTTTTGATGTTTTTAACAAAAGGATACGCTGAGGAGTGCCGTTGCACGGGGAAATCAACGCTGATGCAGTAAGATGCTTGCAAACTAAGTTTGATGTAGGGCTATGCCTGTTTCTCACCCCACAACAGTACTGACAATACACACTGAAGCGTCCTGCAACTAAAAATGAAGTTTACTTCTGGATTGCTGATGGCTGAATCCATCAATGCTGCTTTGGAATGTTTTGATCCTTCTTAGCTGGAGCGCACTTGACAAAAGATAAAAAACTAAATTTGATTACATTGAATTCACAAACATGCTGATAGGTGCTGCTGAACGCCTACTTCGAGATCATGCTATCAATGAGACGGAGGAGTACAACACAATTGTTCATTTCTTGTGGCTCTTTTCACCCAAATGACCTGCCCTCAAAGATCAGGAAGTGAACATTCTTATAGTTTAAATTAGGCTCTATGCAGCATCGAACACCAGTGTTTTGTTACAATCTTATAATTTGCACAAAACAAGCATTAACACTAAGAGCACACCTAACGACATGAAAGGAAGCTTTTCTACCTACTTTTAAATGTATGAGTAGTACCTCGGTGTGTGCGTGAAGAGATGATTTCATTACCGCAGAGGCATTACCAAAAGTGAATAACAGCAGTGGCTATTAAATTAGACGGACCTTATGTTAAGTAAACTATGGCACTATCCGAGAAATGGTGGTACGTTAGCTAGAACCTAGGAATAAACGTATCTCAAGGCTAATATCTTCCACATGCACATAGCATGCAACGAAGCTACCTCGGTCGTGCTCTTATTTACCCTGCAAGGCAACCAAAAGCTTATTTAAAATAGCAGATAGTGCAAACCGGTGGCTGGCTTTTCCATTCGTACTCCACGATTTGCGTGGCGTTTGGTTATATGCAGGCAAACACTGAAAGCGCACAGTCTACCTGTGATTTGGGTCATGGGAACCGCAAGCACCGATGCAGTCCCCAGTTGTTGGTTGATTACTTAGCTCCTAGTGGTAAGGGTGAAGAATACCCTCGCATCGTCACATTGAACGCTGCTTGATGCGCTGCTTTGGAACGATTTCGTGAAATGCTCACTCGTTGCCATGGGGAGAGCAGCTAGCATGCATCAGTGTCTGGTGCACCCCTCTGAGAGGCGCACAGAGTTTTCGCCTTAGATTCGGCAAAATGACCGCTTTCCAAATATCGGGGTCGTGTGGCTTGATTTTGCTCACTGCAATGACGGTTTTCGTTCTCTTCCAAGGGTCAAAACCCAACGCATGAGTGACATTGTTGAAGCCCATTGTAATTAAGCGATTCAAAAAACTTAAAGCTCGTTTTCAGGAGACCCGGCTATAAACCTTACTTCACGGGAAAATAAATTTTAGACGATTTCTAGCCCTAGACAATTTAAGCGTTTGTAAATGTGTCCAACGCCCCTTAACATATATCCTCACAAGAAACGGATCCTTTCGAGGGCCGAAAGCCTCCATGCTAAGTGTGTGCACGTTGTTCTGCTGGTTGTTGCTGTTCCCTTTGAAAAACAGATTTAAGGGTGGCTTGTATTATGCATTTTTACGCATTATGCGACAATTAATTACATTTATAGACCTTCTTAAGGCCAAAAAGGCACAACTCTTAAGCAGAATACACAAACTAAGCAAACGGATGGGACCTAGGGCTGCTGGAGTGATTCGGAGGCAGTCACTAAGACTATCCAGACAACCGTGATTGGAACTGCCGATCATAGAAGAATGCATTGAAAATTTTTTGTTACAAGTTAAAAGTCGTCGGCGAATTATGAGCGTCCTGAACGGAAATTTCGAAAGCATCCCCTAACCATAAAAGGTGTCCTTTATAATTAGACTGAATTCTTGTCTTAAGGTGAGGAATCTCCCGCATGTGCAAGATTCTTTAATATGTCAACGGTCCGAAAAAATAGAAGGAAGCTTTACTGTTCTGATGGTATGGCCATTGTTTATCTAATTCGCCCCTAGGCGCGCAGTTCGTCCCGTAAATCGCCTATAGCAGCTAATTGGGACTTGCAGTCAAGTAAATGTCACTGTGGATGATGTGAACTGAAATAAAGACTAAATATAAGAATTCAAGGTAGACTGTGGTGTCATGGAGTTTGTCGAACGGCTACACACGATTTTGTGCTTGACAATCGGACGACTTGTCGCTTAAAGCAGCCGATGCGATCACCTAATGATGTCTCTTGCGTTGTAGGGAGAAATTTTTTAGAAAATGTAGCATAGAGATTGTAATGTTTGTTTAAAATTGTTCATTTTTTGCTTTTTAAAGATGCACTTAGATTACTCTCAACTCATGCGTACATGTAAGACTTGGAAAGCTGTAAAATCAGTGATTTTAAGCAAGTTTTATACAAATCGCAAACTTGTCATAGCAAAATTGGTTCGGCTATGCACCACTTAAGAGTTAAGCACTTAAGTAAGGTTTAAAAAGAACCAATCATTCAGCCGAGTACGAAACCATTGTGCTGTGATGAATGGAGTTAAAAATAACTCTAAAAAGCACGTGAAATGAGGCTTAACGATAAAAAAGCCTTCAAATGACAAACATCAAGCTCTGCGCTTCGTACTGCTTGGTTTATGCTAAAAGTATGCGTGTAACGTCCTGGGCATCTCTAGAAGATGAAAGAGGACCAAGCGTAGATCAGAATGCATGCATTCGAGATAGGGAGGAAAGGGGCAGCTGACATGGCTCAAGATGACCACCATCAATGTGTAGGACCAACCGACAGTTCAAACAAACAAGACGCTACACATAGCCACCTCCTCTGTCGAACGTTGTCCCCGACGCGTTCCTTCATCCACCTCTCGCGTCAGCCATCACAACCTGGCCAGTGCTGAGAGAAGCACTCACGATCTAACCGTTCCATGCGCCGACATCCGACGCAAATGAGGCGAGGTTTGACACCACGTCAATGATCCCTCATGGCAGTGCGACTCGACCTGGAGGGTTCCCCGACTTGTCGCCTAACTTCGGAGTAGGAGGTTCAATGCATCCTTTGGGGGGTTGGTTTACCGGCAGCCTTTCCCGATGGTCCATGGTTAGGATTGCTTCAGTTGTTAATAGCCTTCCTGTAGAGCACGGGAGTGGGATAGCATCGGAGATAAACGCGGTTCTTAGTCCTTCAGCAAAGGCACTACTTTTGCACTGTTGTAATGTGCCACTTGGAGGATAAATATAGGTGTGAAATGCACAGCTTCGGGTCCGCTTTCGGCTGTCAACACTGTAGCGTCCCGAGCATCCTTAGAAGACAAGAGAAGTCTAAGCGTAGACCAGAATACGCGCATTAAAGATAGAAAAGGAAAGGACGTGCTAGCATGGCCAAGAGACCAGCCCACGCGGCTAAGCTCAAGATGGCCGTCACCAATGTGTCGGACCAACCAACAGTCCAAACAAACAAACAAACAAACACTGCAATGCAAACTTCCACTAGTGTGAAATATCAGACATTTAATTGGAAACAGTTGTTAGTGACATGACTAACGTCAGTAAAGCGCATTCAAGCCTCAGTTCGGAGTAGCGGTAATTAATCGAAATTGGCTGTAAGAAGGCAATTTAAGGCCCCTCATAAAGGTGATACTTACCGGATTATGAACCATCAAGCGCCTCCACGATTAAAGTTACATGGCTTGAAGAGGATGCGAATTCAAAATATGATGCCTGAATTTCCATAACTTAAGGCTTGTCCTAAGAAACGCATTTATAAGGATCCGCTCAGGGTGTTGATGGGCTTGGTGCAATGCTTTAAAGTCGACTCGTTGGCACGTCAGATCATTAGTAGAAAGCTGTGGTGGCTTTTATACCCAACAATAAGCCATTTTATGGTCGCAAGCAATCAGCTTGCCTCATACCCTCCGTTAAGGGTTGCAAAAGCTGTTGGGAGCGATGCTTCCACCAGTCTGGAAGCCTTCCAGATGCATCAAATTTGGGGTACTGATAAGTCCAAGCAGAGCAGACACGCTCACAAAAGGCAGCGCTCCGGCCCCAGAAAGCAAACAATGGATTCGCAAGTCTGTTCATTCCACTTGCCAGCCAATCCCAAAAACACTGGGCAAACAATAAGTGGCATTAAAAGGCACAAATGCGCACTAGACTATGGAAGCGAATTGTCAACACTTTTTCTGGGATTTGCATGTAGAAAATGTGAATTAAGCAGTACGGTTTGCATACAGAAGTTGCTGACCGTGGTAAACCGTATTCATCAACACAACCGGTGCCTCTCGGCGCTTGGAATGCTGCGCACACGCCAGTCATTCCGCCATCAGATGTTGCCGTCGAAAGTCGCTTTCGGTTGCAGGTTACATTGCCAAAAGTTGTGGTCCATAACTTGCTAATTCGTGCTTGTGATTGCTGCTTGTAACATCCCTCCAGAGGCAGCATTGTCAGTCCCTTTTTTGCATGTATTCTTAAAGTCGCCCTCCAGTGGGATGAAAGGCAGTGCTAAAAATGCCATTCATCATATCACGCTTGGAAAGGAGAAATCAAATTAGTGATCGTGTAAAGTTGCCAATGGAATGGCAGTTGGCTCCACAATTTGCTGACCTCTTAAAGTTAGCATTCATTCTTAAGTTCTGTCGAGGTACTTAGGTTCGACAAAATCTTGACTCCATTCGATGGGACTTCCACATGTCATCGGCATTAACTCATACCCGAAGCCGATTAGCTAGTCCACTAAAGAAACGTGTTTGCCTTTTTAGCTGACAAGAAAAGCGCTGAGGTTTGGACGAATTGTCGGTCTCGGTTTCGGTAGCAAGCGCGTACACTGGGAGGCCATGTGCTTTGCTGACGAGGCGTGCTGTTGAAAGGCCACATATCAAAGGCAAAACGAGAAGCTAAAACAATGACACCTTAACTGAGCAAAAATGTTACAGGTTTGTTGTTAGCATGCTGCTGAGGATTAGTTATAGGTGTTTATTCAGATTAGGGAAGAAGAGTAGGCAACACCTGAGTTTTTAGCTTCTAAGTTACTGCCATGCATGCGGACCAGACACGCTGCTGGGCATTTTGATTGATAACCGGTGTCGTGTACATCCCGGCAGAGAACACAAACAAATAATCCAAATCATTGTCCAGAGGAGTCTTGAGAAGCTTACATATGAGAGATATCCTTACCCAATTAAAGCTCATTAAGACGAACTCTTTAAGCTGAGGCAAAACTCTACGCTTGGCCAGCAAACACAAAGCAGATTTCCTAGCTCTTTACATTCCACAAATATGATTCTGGAACTCATGGTTAAAGCCGTGGTACTTTTGAGAGTCGTTTTACAAAGGCTGACGGTTTGGAATAAGAAGAAATTTGGGCATTTGCTTAGTTGCTAACCCATCCAACGGTCCGCATGACACAAAGACGTTACCAAATGAAAGAGCCCGGCAATTCATGTCTCCTGAATACAAGCGCTCGTTCTGTTCTTTGTAAAAAAAGCTATGAAATTTCTTTGGTGACAAACTTTTCATGGTAAACAAAATTGTGGAAAATAAAACCGCTGTGCACCTCCAGCCCCCCTGCTTTGAAGCAAAACCGCTGGTTGTGCTTCCTTCCGCCAAAGCCAGCATTTACTCTTACTTGGGACATTGCAGGAAGTCGCGCTAACCATCACGGCGTGGAGCGCATTGTCCGTATTCACGGAGGGTGACAAACATACACGCAAGTTGTAACAGATGGAATTGAGTAGATTTTGTTTGTTTTGGTGAATTTCGCATGTCAGTTTTCACGAGTTTCAACATCAAAGTCTCCAGTAAAGCAAGAGCGGTAAAAATTACAATGCTGTCTAGGTAGTTAGGTAAGCATTATTGTAGCATCCCTAGAAGACGGAGGGAGGGCTAAGCGTAGATCAGAATGTGTTTATTCAAGATAGGAATGAAAGGGGCCGCTGGCATGGCCGCGAGGCCAGCCCACTCACCTAGACTCAAGACGGCCGCCATTAATGTGGGGGACCAACCAACAGTCCGAACAAACAAAACACTAAATAGCCTCTTTCTTCTCTCCAGCGTTGTCCCCGACGCGTCCCTTCATCCACCTTCCGCGTCAGCCATCACAGCGTAATCAGTACTGCGATAAGCACTCACGAGCCAACCGTACCCAGCGCCGACATCCGACGCAAATGAGGCGAGGCTTGACATCACGTCAATGATCCCTCATGGCGGTGCGAATCCACCTGCAGGTCCGTCCGGTTTGCCTACAAACTTTGAAGTTAGAGGTTCGGTCGACTAACACTCCATCCTTTATGATGTTAGGTTACCAGCCGCCTTTTTAGATAGTCCACGGTTAAAATAGCTTCAGTTGTTAAAAGCTTTCCTGTCGAGAACGAGAGTGGGATAGCATCGGAGATAAACGCGGTGCCTAGCCCTTCAGCAAAGGCACTTCTTTAGCACTGTTGCAATATGCCACGTAGGGATAAATCTAGGTAGAAAAGGTACAAAGTTGGATCCGCTTTCGGCTGCCACTACTGTAGCGTCCCCAGAAGGCGGAGAGGAGGCTAAGCGCAAATTAGAATACGTGTATTCAAGATAAGAAAGAAGCTAAGAGGCTGCTGACATGGCCGGGCTAGGCTCGAGATGACCACCACCAATGTGGACGACCAACAAACAGTCCAAACACACAAAACGCAACAATTGTAGTCAGGAGAAAACGAACCCCAAGTTGATTTTAAAGTACTCTAAACACAACACAAACGTACAGCATATCACCATCTTTCTGTTGCGGCATTTGGAATACCACAGCTCAAAAGTCCGGTTGTGGTGTTAATAAACTAATCTAGTAGAAAGAGACTTCACTAACTAACTAAATTATGGAACGGACGGTTGATAGCACAGTCTGGCCATTTTCCAACAATGCAATGTTCTCGTGGCGAAATACACTACCAAGTACATTATTTAAACCCTAGGAAAACGGCTTACAAGTTAGAAAATAGCTCTACATTGAAGACGAATCCTCGATGCAAACAAACACAGGTCATTTAATGAAAAGGTTTTAAATGCGGCGCATCACTTGATCACCTTAGTAGTGCGTAAAATCGACTCTCACCCACCTGTCATAACTACCCCGTGGTCCAGTGTTGACAACCTTGATGCAGTATCCCACCTTCCCGTAATTAACTTTTGCACCAGGACCTTCTCAAGCATTTCACTTGCCATTAGAAACTGATTTTGCATTTTAATATGCTTGAGCAGAACGAAGACACAAGAAAAATTGCTTTCGCTTCCGTTAACCTATTGCTATGTGTGGCCGCATAAAATACTATCGTAGACACTTATGTTTAAAAATAATGCAAAAGGTGACTTTAGTGATTGCATTCAACAGCTTTAAGCATTCATCTCAATGTATTTGTCACTCATGGTTCTGAGTTTAAAGAAAATGAAAGCCGATTATGCATTCATGAACATCCGCACTCCCAGGAAAGGCACACTGATCTGCAGTCCATGCACGATGACGGGAACAAGATTGACTACTTGGCGTTTGGCTGGACTTCACTCCGCCTAGAAGGACGGAGTGAAGCGCCTGACCTGCACTGGGTGGCAATGTGGCATTGAAGGTCTTATTTGCATAGCTATGACTGCAAATTCAGTTTAACTGTCAAGCAAAGCAATGCGGTCAAAGTGTAAGACATTTTAAAGCACGCAAGACATTTCATTGGCTGCAAATATTTGCAGCATCGCAAATTCTGCTAGCGTTTATATTTTGCAAACCGTTGCTTAGGCAATTATTTATCCACTTCTTGATAAGTGCTCGGTTCAATTTACCAATTTGCAATACAAACTGGTGGTGGTAGCCAGTTTTCCCCAGAATGGCCTGTGCTGACGGGTCAGCACAAACCCGAGCTCGACAATCTCTTCTGCTACTACAAGGCCGCAAATGAAGACAGGAAGGCACGCAGTGCATCTCCTGTGCTGAGATGAGTGGAAGTGAAGCATCAATGAAATGTTGGATGCGTTTGTACTTCGTCATAGCCGCATATTCAGTTAAACTATCAATCACAGCAATGAGACCAACGTGTAAGACATTTCATTAGCCACAAATATTAGCAGCATCGCGAATTCTTTTAGTGCTTATTTTTTGTATACTGTTGCTCTGGCAATTACTGTCCACTTACTTCGACTCTGCTTCTTTATAAGCACGTCACTTTTATGCTGTGCTGGAAGGCCAGCACAAACCCGAGCTCGACACTCTCTTCTGCTAATACAAGGCCGTAAATCAAGACGTGAAGTCACGTAATGCATCCCCTGTGATGCACTAAGTGGAAGTAAAGCAACAATGAAATGTTACTTGCCTTTGTACTTTGTCATAGCGCATTACCGTAAGTAATGGCCTAGCCTGAGCATTGATGCTGCATGCATTGCAGATGTCCTGGACGGGCAGCATCAACACACTGCAACGAAAGGATGAGCAGGCAGTCGAATTAATTTGAGCAAACACAAAAAAACTTGTTTTCGAAGTTGGAAGCGGCCGACAGATGTGTGCATGAGGCGCGGCCCTCATCAGCGTTAGCGTCTCGTACTGAGCATCGGCCTCCCGACTTGTAGTGCCTTCCCTTACACTTCGTGGTGGCAATTCGCTTTGCTTTTCTGGCAACTCGCATGCATAAAGTTGGCTAGGGTTGATACAAGTTCCCATCACCAAAAATTGATGCGCTTCCAGCGCAGGATGTCGTTGAGCTTACCCTTACGGAGGATTGAGGCAACCAGGCAATATTTGAAGCAACGGGACTTGTGTCGTTAAATTTCAAAGGGGATTTTCACATTTTAGAACAATTTATTCAACTCAAATTTCAAACTAACTAGGCTGCAGCATAAAATGATAAGTTTCTTTCCCCTTGTGGGTGATGCCTTGAGAAGTAACTCTGAACTACATTTCGGTAGCCATGTCCTAAAATCTACAGTGCAAGAAGAAATTTGACATCAATGTGAAGATCGACATTATTTGCCGTGCGGTTCGCTGAGGTATGTGGCGTGCAATGCCTCATAATTGATGCTTTGTTTGTCTTTGTATGCTGGAACCAGGTTTTGCAAGCAGGTTGCAGGTGCAGGTTCCACTGTATTGCAAATCCACTTTGTCAGATCGGCAGCAGTCAAATTTGCAGCCACTTAAAGCTAGCGTATAAGAAGAATTATGAAATGACAAGTTGATGGCAAAAGACGTCTGAGTTCTCCAACGTTATGCCGATTGCTCAAAGGATTGCTTACCATCGAAACAATTTTTGTGGGCTCCGTGAAACCAGGACTATCAATAGGGGTGAACGATGATTCGTTGTTGACGCAGGTTTCATCAAGCCTACAGTGTTTCTTCATTCCATTTGTCGGCGTCTGTTATCAAATTTTCAAATGTTCTGTTCAACTGGACGATGGCCGTTGCCGTAGTTGATTGTGAGGGCGAATTTTACGCCCTGCAGAGCTCATAAATTAAAACTCATAAAAAATCACTTCTTCTTTTTATGTCGGGAAAGTAATTTCATGTTTATTGTGCCCAAGCAATACGAGATTGGGAGCTCTGATGGTGGGTTGGCATTTGCCACCGCCCCGGCGACTGGTGACGGCTGCTCAGCAAAGACATGCAAGCATCAACACGCACTTAAGTCCCATTGTGTGCTGACATTCGTTTCTATCCACTTTTTGCAGAACAGACTCGAATTTTTACGAATTTCGACACACCATTGCTTTAGTTTTAGGTTCTTTCATTAGCAAGCGCTCTGTTATCCTTTGCTTCCAGTGCCAGCTTAGAGTCAAACAAGTCGTGTTATCCTCTGAGAGGTAATGCGCCAACACAGGCACTGCGGAAGAACAATGGGGGAATTTCTAATGCATTTTGACTCAAAATCTACATCAGTTGGTGTCACAAGCAACAAATCATCTCCAGTCTAGCTACTATGCGCTTTTAAAGCTTCGAAATTAAGTTAATTCTAATGGGTATTTTAAAGACCTAACGCAATTATCCTCTACAGCTTTCATACTTTTGTTAGCTTTTTCGGCTTTCCTTCATAATAATAAGTGAGATGTCTGTCTGACTGAATATGCATTCTTTGCATTATTCGCATTGAGGTGACCATGGTCAGCGCATGACTTGCAGGCTTCGAAACAAAGCACGACTTACCTTAATGGTGAGGCTCACGAATGGCTAAAAGTGGAGAAGTCAGAAGTGGAAGGAGATGTTATGATAGCAAAATAATGGAAATTTTCGATGCAGTGTGTCTCCTTAATCCCCAAAAATCGACGTGGCCGGGTCGGAAGCGAAGGATAAGTTGATGACGGTACGACTTACCCTCCTGGCCAATAGGCTAATGGAAGTGGCTTGCCACCGTGAGGAGTTTGGGATAAGTAACTCCCACAGGCGGAGCAAAAAGCCAAGTCATTTACAGCTAAAAAGGTAATACTTGAGGTCTTTTAAATTCCATCCAAAGCTCGTTTAAAGCAAGTCTGCCTTAGGTGTATGCGGAAGCTACTAGAGCGCTTAACATCGAATTCACTTGATGAGTTATGCTTAGAAGATCATTTCGCTAATTTAGCTGGCAGTATCACTGCAATTCTGTGTTTGTCTTGACTGCTGGTTGACCTTCAATCGTTTGGGTCGTCGTGTTGACTTTGTTGCATGGGTTGGCTTCCGGACTATGCCATAAGCTAAACCAACTCCCTCTGGTAAATATTTTTATATTCTGTCCTTCATTTCACCTTCGTTCATCTTCAAGGGATAAACAGTAGCTGCCGTCACGTTCACGATTTTTTATTACGTAAAACAAATGTAAACGGAAATTGGCAAAGCAATTCTAACTCATGTCAAGCAATCTTTTTCCTTATAAACAAATGATTTAGTAAGGTCATTGTAGTGTTTTGTTCGTTTGGACTGTTGGATGGTTCAGAACACTAGTGGCGGCCACCTTGAACGGTGCTGCGTGGGCTGGCCTGCCGGCTATGCCAGCAGAATCCTTCCTTTCCGTCTACAATACAAATATTCAGACCTACACCTAGCCTTCTTTCCGTCTCCTAGGGATGCTCGGGGTGTTACCGTGGTGGCAGCGGATAGCGGACCCGAATTTGTACATTTTATACTTAGATTTAAACCTCCAAGTGGCGCGTTACAACGGTGCAGATAAAATGCCTTTGTTGGGGGACTAAGAACTGCGTTTATTTCTGATACTATCCCACTCCCGTGCTCTGCAGGAAAGCTATTGGCAACTGAAGCGATCCTAACCGTGGACCATTGGGAAAGGCGGCCGGTCAATTAACCTCGCAAAGGATGCAGTCATGGTCGGCTGACCCTCTTACTACGAAGCTAGTTGACAAGCCGGACGAACTTCTAGGTCGAGTCGCACCTGCCAATGAGGGATCATTGACGTGGTGTCAAATCTCGCCTCATTTGCTTCGCATAGTCGGCGCCTGGCACGGTTAGCTCATGAGTGCTTCTCGCATCACTGATTACGTTGTGATGGCTGACGCACGAGGTGGATGAAGAGACGCGTCGGGGACAGCGCTGGAAAGAAGAGAGTGGCTATGTAGTGTTTTGTCCGTATGGACTGCTGGCTGGTCCTCCGCATTGGTAGCGGCCACCTTGAAGCTGGTTGCGTGGGATGGCCTGCCGGCCATGTCAGTGGTCTTGGCCCTTCCCGTCTAGAATACAAGCCTTCTGACCTACACCTAGCCTTCCCTCCTTCTTTTGAGGATGTTCGGAGGGCTACAATTATCATTGTCCTTTTTCAAAGTCTTGTCCAACTTTTAACGCTAAGAAATTTCTTTTTAAAGCTGCACTGTGTAGCTTACTCTGACGAATCCTGCAATTTCTGACAAGACTGATAAATTAAAAGCGATGGTTGCTGAGGCCTGCATTACGGCTTTAAGTAAATTAACCGTGTCTCACAAAATTTTTTTACAATATCCATTGAAATTGACTCACAAATAATTCACATTCACGTGTAGGGCGCGTGAGAGTCTTTAAGGGTCCGCAGTGTGAGAAATCATTGCTCCAACATCAAGTTGTTATGCATAAAAGTCGAAGCCTGAGAACATGTTTACAGTCTAAATTCACCGCGGTTTTTAGTGCCTCCAAAACTGGTTCGCACAATAAAATGGTAGTTGAAAGAAAACATTTCCCCTGAATTTGGTCAGCTAAAATAGACGCGGGTTGATCAAAGCATTGCACGGGTGGAGGCGGCTATTCAAGTAAGCCTTCTTGCCCTATTCCAAAAGCAGCCTCGATTAGCCAGTAGGCAAAAGCGCCGTCTGAGGTGTACTTATAAAGTTCCAAGGCTTCACATGGCGTCCCACTTTGAATGCCAAAGGACGGAAAGCTTTGGGTAATAAGCAATCCGGCCAATCTGATTAGCGGGAGCTTAAATTGCCAAAATTGCCGAAATTGCAAGCGCATTGATAGTAAAAATGACTTGCATTTCATACAAGCTGTTCTTATGCTCCGCTCTCCTTTCCTCACGCAGCCACAATATGCAAACAAACACGATAGGACCAGAAGGATTGCATATTAAAATTGGAATGCTTGACCAATGGGGGCATTGACAAGTGAAAACTTGTCATGGTGTAAGTTTTTTGTCACAAAGCTCATTCAGTCGTTGCATAGTTTGTTGAAACTGAGTCCGCGCTTTGTCCCATTGAGGCGCATTACAGGATGGAAACCTCTCAACACAGTGTTGGCAAGTGATCGCAATGCTGAGCAAAGATGAAAGCGTCCAATTGCGCGTTTGAACGTAAAATGCTTGAGTTTGATGAACTGCACTTCAAAGTCCTTTCCGATTCTACTGATGACACAAGCCGCCTAGTACTGCCTGTTAGTCCCTGCTGCACTTGGCTTAATTCGCATTGTCCAGCTATCTCGCAGACTTTTTTGACTTTACCGTCACCAATCTGTGACACTAAGCACTTTAAGTTTATCATATAGCCTCGCCGAAGAGCAATGGCCACACAAATCGTCGGTCTCCAGTTTGTTTTCGGCGTAAGCATAAGAAAAGGACGTCATTAAAGTAGAGCTTTACTGTAAAAAGGCTTTTTTGAAGCAGAATTTCATTCATTACTTCAGCGTTAATGCGAAAAGATTGACCTCCATCCCGTCGGTGTCTCGCTGCGGTGGTGCATTAACGAGTGTGGAATTGGTTGGATTTACACCGCTCTGAAGAAGCCCTTCAGAGGGATGTTGTGCGAATCTGGCATTCTATCAAGATTTGCCTAATATTGCAGAAATGTATGACAAATGTCACTTAACTTTTTGCGACAAAATCAGTAACACAAGCGTTCTCTTGGCATCTAAGAGTTGTTCTGGTTTGTTTAATAACTGGTCGTTTGGGGACTATTTTAAGAGCTCGCATGGCACACCGACGAGTTGTTTTATTCCAATTTGAGGAGTTTTTTTTTGAGCGCAAGTTGGATTCCTCACAATTCCTTACAAAACAAGTTTGATTGATAAAACTTTGACTTGTTCGCTGCTCTTTAGTGAGTATCTCCATGACCGACTCATCTGGCCCCAAAAGGTTCCCATTGCCAAGCAATGACTTCCTTTGGTCTTTGAATTATTAGGTTTGGTATCGCTGATGAAGTAGAACAGAGACATGGAGGTTCTGTAGAAGTAAACGCTGATTTGCTTTTTCAGGACAGATTTGTGGTATGAACTTACACCACCTATTACATTATAAGGTATTAACTGTGAATATTTCAAAATCAAAGTGATCAGAGAACAAATCCAACGTAACCGCGAGGTTGGAAGCGCTTTTTGCCCTCGAGCCTTGGGTAATTACACGTGAATTTGAATCCGAACGCAGGGGAATGACACCCGAAGACAAGCCGGTCGGAGTGCTTGCTAAATAAGAAGAGGATTTCGCAAATCTAGGCGATGAGGAAGTGAATAGCGTTGCTAGGACGGGCGCGTTGCAGCTAAGGGTAAAGCAGAGTTAATCTCTGCACAATTGTTATGGGCTCCTCTTTAAGGTGCGGGTGAGTTCAATGCACTGCCCCTCGAACTGACCCATTCAAAGCACTTTACCCACAGAGAACGTAACAAACAACGCCTGGCATTCCATTCTGGTGATCATTCGATGTTAATAGCATTTGCAGGACGCTCTGCGCCGTCCAAATTTTCACCCGGTTAGTCTCAAAAGGTAAGTATACTACCCTGGCCCCGTTCTTTAATTCCAAACCTTGTCAGACATCATTTGGTTATGTATTTTAGCATCTTAGGTAATCAAATTTTGCAATTAAATGGTGTTTGCTGGCATTACAATGCAATCATTAGCATTTCAGCCGAACAGACACATTAAACAAAGTACGTTGGTGGATGAAATGGCATAATGGCTGACTATAAAGTAGGGACACATAGCAATAATCATGTTCCTGTTTGATGACCGGCCGTTGATTCGGAATTCGCTGGAATCTGCATGCAGAGTTCAACAAACGGGACGTGAAAGACAGTGAATACTTAAATCCATAAGCGCGTTGAATTCGCATTTTAAGACAGCACGAAATTAATGTTTGTTCAAAGAAGAAGGAAATGTCAACGAGCGTTTACGTCTACGGTGCAACTATCAAGAATGAAACTACTCGTATCGTTACACCACTGGCACTGATTTGACTGCATAGAACCGCTTTACTAAAGACCATAATTAAAGATTCCGAAATTCAGAACTAGTAGCAAGTTTGCATGCATTTAAATATGAATCAGGAGAGTAGATTGCAGCGTCCCAAGCATCCCTAGAAGACAGAGAGAGGGCTAAGTGTAGATCAGAATCCGTTATCCAGGATAGGAAAGAAAGGAGCTGCTGGAATGGTCGGGGACCCAGCCCACGTGGCTAGGCTCAAGATGGCCGCCACCAACGTGTAGGACCAACCGACAGTCCGGACAAACAAAACACTACACAGCCCCGACGCGTCCCTTCATCCAACTCTCGCGTCAGCCATCGCATCGTAGTCAGTGCTGCGAGAAGCACCCACGAATTAACTGTGCCAGGCGCCGACATCCGACGCAAGTGACGCAAGGCTCCTTCATGGTGGATCGACTCGATCTGGAGGGTCGCTCGACTAGCCAATTAACTTTGGAGTAAGAGGTTCAGCCGACTATCAATGCACCCTTTGGGACGTTATTTACCAGCCGTCTTTCCAGGTGGCCACGGTCAGGATCACTTTACTTGTTAATAGCTTTCCTGTAGAGCATGAGAGTGGGATAGTATTGCAGATAAACGTCGCTCTTAGCCAGTCAGCAAAGGCACTTCTTTCGCACTGCTGTAATATGCCACTTGGAGGAAATATCTATGTAGAAAATGGACAAAGTTGGGTCCGCTTTCCGCTGCTATCAATGTAGCGTCCCGAGCATCCTTGGAAGACGGAGAGAAGGTTAGGTGTAGATCAGAATACGTGTATTAAAGATAGGAATGAAGGAAGGGAACTGCTGGCATGGCTGGGAGGCCAGCCCACGCAGTTGGGCTCAAGATGGCCGCCACCGATGTGTAGGACCAGCCAACAGTCCAAACAAACAAAAGGCTGCATGGATCATGGTGTAGCTAAGAAGCTTCCTGAGCATCATTGCAAAACAGATGACAATAAAGTACGAGAGTGGGTGCTTTGACATTACTGTCATGCTTCTAGCTTATAATGCTACAAACTTTGAAACCCTATTATTTACTTATAATAAAATCTAATAATTTAATAGTTCAGGTAATTTTTATCACAGAAGGTGAGAGAAGAAAGGATACCATCATAACTAGGGGCAATGGAAGTGGTAGATAAGCAGTTGAAAAGATTGTAGGAGACTTGGCATATAGATATGTCTAACCACTCGGTTTAGGCAGGAAAACATAAAACCTAAACATACAGTACAATAACTGTAATCGTTTTTTATGCATTTTATAGTCATATTGACTCTTTCCTCGTCGCATTTGCCATCCATGACGATTCATACCATCAGAGCGTTGAATTTATGCTACGCCAGAGTTCATGTACAGGAAGTGATGACATTCAACACTAATCGCTAGGGGTTAGCAGCATCGGCCATCATCGACGAGTGCGCATTTAGTTCCTCTTAATTCCCATTCCCTTATGCGATCAACATAATTCCACCTAAGTTGAATCAAATTCTAAAGTAACACAGAGGCCCGAAAATGTTTCCGTCTGCGTGACGCCGCGTATACTTGCTGACAACAATTGGCACTAGGTCTGTGACAACAACCGATTACCGATGAAGCATCTCACCTATCCCCGAGCCATTTTAGTGTCCCTAGTGCTTACATTCCAGCGTACTCAACCCCACTTACCGCACCCATTTCTTCTGTCTAACCTTCTAAAGCAGTCACAAAACATGTTATTTAATAGAAAGTAAAATAAGAACGGATTTCACCTTGTCTTGTTTTGTAAATTATGCTTGTGTAATGCGCCCTAAAGGTCCACTGCACTGGCACAGTTCCGATGTTTCACCACATCAAATCGTAATACGTCATGTCACGTCGCACCCGTTTTTTGTATTGGCAGCAGCATACTTGATGCGCACCAACGATGCCTAGCAATTGATAATCGTTGCTAATGGACTGGTGAAAGTTTTGTACACTGTGTACTCCCAAATTGTCTGGATTACACGCCGCGTTGAGTACCTCTGTAGAAGATTAACAATTTGTTGAGCTTATTCTGAGCGATCGCTTACTGACTGTTTTCCTTAGAGAAGCCAGAGTTGGCGGTTAAAGCTAAGGTGGAGAGTAGAATGCGGCGTGTTGTGTGTTAGTTGTTTAATCTAATGGTAAAATGCATGTAGTGAGGTTGTGTAATCGAAGTGATCAAAGGGAGGCGCTATAAGCAGGTGAAGGCAAAAGGATGGAAGATAAGGTGAAGGTAGAGTAAATTGAGATGTTGCAGCGCCATACATGCTGATGATGGATGGAGAAAAAGAGGGAAGTGTAGCTATGAAAAAGGCAGGAGAGGAGAGTGCATCGTAGTGAAAGAAGGTCGCATTTACCTAAAGAAGCTTTTGAAGGCGGAAGGCAGATCGTTTAAGAGAACAAAAAGCTAACTTGAGGCGTGATTAACAATATTCATTAAGTAGGCGGACTAGGTGAAAATTAAGCACTCGAAAAGAAGAAGAGAAAGTAGAAAAAAGGGATACGCAATGAGAAAGAAAGGATGGCAAAAGGAGTGATGATGAGCTTTTGCTGGGGTCAAGGCCATTTTGATAATCTCGCATCTGGTCTCAGTCCACTCAACCTACTTCATCGCCACAATCTACAATTGCGATTTTGTTCACCGATGCCATACCCCTTGGCTTTGTCGCATACCAACGCTGCAGCAAAACTATCCAGAATCAGTTCTCCGCTGTTTCGAATGCCGCCTAAATCCATCGCTTGTGACTCTGCGGAGTCACTTGCAGACTGGAGTAGTCTATGCCCGATTTCAAAGCCATAATCTAAAAATGCAAAAGCGGACACTTAAAAATAAACAGCCATTAGGGACACAAAAGCAAATTGTCGAAATTTTCGACTCCTATGATTACCCCAATTCGGTTGCAGAGAATGCTAGGGAACACTCGCATGACTGCTCTCACGCATTCAAGTGAAAGGTCTTGAAAGTGAATTTGCTGATCAGCCTAAAAAAGGCAACTTTGCAAAGCAAATGTTGGCAACGCTCAACTTTGCTTGGCTTCTTATCTCTAGGGTTTGCACAATTCCCCTTCAACTGGATAACTTGCTGGCATTGGAAGCAGTGCGATCGCGATTGAAGCAAAAGCCAATCGTATGACAGCAAAAAAGTTGATCACATCAAGTCTAGTCTAATTTTGTCTCCCCAGAGTGCGAATAATGCATGTTTGAATATTGTTTTCAATGAAGTGGCCCAACAATTGTAGGAAAGAATACCGACGACTTGGATGAAACAGCGACGAGTAGTGATTTTCCTGTGGCGTCTCATGGCTAAAATTTTGAGAGCGGGTGAAATGAAAAGGTTCAATAAAAAGTCCCAAAAGGTAAAAGGAGCTCACTCAAACGCGCAAATTCTAAGTTGCATTAAGTCCATTTCCCACACGATGCTGGGTAACAAAATAAGAATAGACACACCGAAAAACTCGATGGGAATCTTTTACTTGAACGGATGTGTTGAAATATCAAAATGGAATGAATGTAACCATTCCTTTAACTGCTGATGTAGAATGAATGAGGCGGTTTCCTCAGCTCTTCTCGTATGTTGCACTTTATAATCCCATTTTTTATGTATCATTAACCGCAACTTCTCGAGCACCTTGGAAAGGCCGTTGGGCGGGATGGACGATGGTCGTGCTGCCAATAACAGCTATCGCTGTCATCGAATCTGCCATCATTGCGTACACACTCTGAGCCTTCGCCATAACTCCTCGAGCACAATGCCGAAAACCTTTTGCCACAAACCAGAGTTCATTCACTTATCCGATTGTTCTACCTTGCGGCGGATCTGGAATCCCGTTTGAGACATTGGACGCCAAGATGAAATTAGTTTGCGCCTTTGTGACTTCAAAAAAACAAGCCGAAACGTTAAGTCGGCCATGTCAGGCACAGGAGAGCTGTTATGCCTTTGCGTAGTTCACTTACCTCTGATCGGATGTGCCGAAAGTCGGCTCGGCAGGCTAAAACTTTGCCGTCCGCTCTTCAATGCTAACTTGCGTCGGACACGCTCCGTCCGCGTAACAAAACACGTGGAATTCGCCGACTTATGCTAACAGAATATTAAAAAAAAGTTTAGCGCTTGAACTGTTTAAGTAGGGACTTTGACGTGCAGATAAATTTCTCGGAGTCGATTTTGCATTTGCTTAGGTGACTACCAACCGTCTTAGGCTGCGCTGAGGCAACCAGATTTAAATTTTTTTAATTTTCAGACATGCATAACAATTTGGCATTTCCATGATTAATGCACCAGATGTACACTTCAAATAAATAAGCGGTATCTTCGACGCACCACAAGTCGAGGTTGAAAACACCACCCATAAACTTCAAGCACCAAGTCTAAGATGGCATTAAGGTTGTTGGGCATTTGGCAGTGAGTCACAGTTGCTCTCGACAGAAAACCTCCTCCCCCACCCCTGTCTGGTGAGGGACTTGGAAATTATGTAATGCCAAAGAAACTCATGTGGTAGGTCAGTTGACTCTGTTAATTTTTGCATTCCAAGGTCGGTATGCGAAATGGTTAGGCGGAGGATCTTTGCGCCCAAAACCACCCTCTGGCTGACCTCTTTTCCGTCAACGAGTACTTTTTCGGCTTGTAGCATGATTGTATGGATTGAATTTGTCCCATGATTGTCATTTCCCAACATTTTTTGATCCCTCTTAGCCTCATGCGTCTCATACCGTCATGATATTAGACAGACTATGCTCAGCGGTGCTTGACATTCCGGATTACTTGGACCGTGTCAGTTTTAACTCACTCAATTTTGCGCTCAAATGACTGAAAGTTCTTTGATGAGCAATGAACGACATGAGAGACATCAGATTTGAAAGCAAACTGTACAGTTATCGCCATGTTTTGCTCTTTCATGTTTTACGGTCGAAAATGAGCAGAAAGGCTCTTCAAATGAAGGAACGCTCCGCGCATGTATAAGTCACAGTTAGGCCTTTGGGGCACTTTCACTCAAAGATGCAGTAATTTTTGAAACTACAATGCCTAGAAAATTCTCTAAAGCCAAGCAAATGGGTCCCCTTTTTTTCCAATCTGCATATTGCTCTCCCCTCCTGCCAAACGGTCCAGCGATTTGGCGTGGTTTTCGGTGCACCACACTGCGTCCAGACGCCGTAAAGCTTGATGGTGGCGCAAATTCATGATATATTTTTGCGCACTTTAGGAGGACAATATCTGGCCAACTCCAGGTGGGGTGCCATTTGTCATGCGGTCAGCTGTTCCCCAGTTTTTGATACAAGCTTAAGTGTAACTTGCCGGTGGAACCTTTAGTTAACCTCTGTGTAACTTTACAAACAGACCACAAGGTCAGGCGATCACTTAAATGACGGCAAAACAATTCATTGCTTTAATGAGTTTTGGGTAATTTTTCGGAAGGAGAGGGCCTCTCAGTTAGCACGCTTTCTCACTTTCTTCACCAAGGGTTGTAGACTAAATTTGGATGTCAAAATGGTATGTGCTCACAGCATTCCTACTTATGGTCATTTAAAAGAAGGCAGGCCAGCCCATTTTACTGGGTTCAAGGTGGCGTGTGTGGGACCAGTCAACAGTTCGAACAAACAAAACACTAAATAGCGCCTTTCTTCTTTCCAGCGTTGTCCCCGACGCGTCCCTTCATCCACCTCCCACGTCAGCCATCATAACGTAATCAGTACTGCAAGAAGCACTCACCAGCTATCCGTGCCATACGCCAACATCCGACACAAATGAGGCGAGGCTTGACACCACGTCAATGCTCCCTCACGGCAGTGCGACTCCACCTGCAGGTTCGTCCGGCTTGCCAACTAACTTCGGAGTAAGAGATTCAGATGACCATCACTGCATCCTTTGCTAGGTTAGTTGACCGGCCGCCTTTCTTGATGGTCCACGGTTAGGATCGCTCCAGTTGCCAATAGCTTTCCTGCAGAGCACGGGAGTGGGATAGTATCGAAGATAAACGCAGTTCTTAGTCCTTCAGCTAAGGCACTTCTTCTGCACCATTGTAACGTGCCACTTGAAGGACAAATCTAGGTAGGAAACGCACAAATTCGGATCCGCTTTCCGCTGCCACCACGGTAGCGCCCCGAGCATCCCTAGAAGACGGAGAGAAGGCTAGGTGTGGGTCAGAATACTTGTATTCTAGACGGAAAGGAATGGGACTGCTGGCATAGCCGGCAGGCCAGCCCACGCAGCACTGTTCAAGGTGGCCACCACTAGTGTGTCGGGCCAGCCATCAGTCCAAACAAACAAAACAAACAAACACATGAAGTTTACTCTGGATGGTGGTCAAGTCCTCCAAGGCAACATCTTCTCATGGCCATTTAAACAATGCGTCCGGTCGGAAAGCGCTGTTTTCTGCGACACCATTAGTCAGTCGTAATCGAGCGCCTTCATAACATGATTTTCTTCTTTATGTCTACTTGGAGAATAGTAACCAACATAATGAAGTTGCACATTTTGATCACATAAGTAAGGAGTTCCTTAGAATCCAAACTGACCCATTAAAACAGCGATTTGTTGTAGAGCGGGCATGGGCAAGATAATGCAGGAGTCCTCACTCTAAACCTTAAAACCCAAAGTAAAGATTTTGGCAACTTAATGATGTAGTTTTTGCTGCGATTTCAAAGGAAAATAATTATTAAAAATATGCATTGCATTTGATATCCCAAAGGGACGGAATAACTGTGAAGCTAAAATGCAGATGACTGGACTTGTCCTGGGAGATGAAAACAACAGTCGCATAAGATTTCTTGGGAATGCTCTGAAATCTTGAGAACTAACACAAGGTCGCTGATTGTTGGTTCAACAAAGAGACATCAACCCGTTTGTAGTTGGTTGAGCTCGATGACAGAGGCTGCACCATCGCATTTGCTTAACCCAAATTTTAGTGCTGAGCACGTTTTAGCCCAACTTTTTCCGCATTTCTTAAGCGGATTGCTTGACTATTTCACCATGGAGCCATTTTGAGCTTTTTGCGAGAGCGTAGCATTCAAACATGTCGGAGATCATTTAAGAAGAGGATTTAGGCGGTTTGGTACGGTCCCGCCATACTCTAGTGAAAGGAAGCCTGTCCGCATGCACTACTAATTTTGCTTTACCAAATGGGCTTAGTTGGTAAGCCATTCAAGCAATACTACTGAAAATGTGTTGTCAAGTGTGGAATTTTGTGCAGACGGCTTGAGATCTGCTTATACAGATGCTGAAGATGCTGTACACAATGACAAATGGAAACCGATTCATTTTGACACACTGACACGCATCGGACCGCAACTCACAGCTACAATAGCTTAATTCTTGCAAGCGATTGCATACCCAAGCGAAGCTAAACACAACAAGATGAGTCGGTGGTGGACAACTTAGTAGCAAAGCATTCACATAGAATGAGGTTCTTGTGCATGGTGCAACGCATGTAGTGGTCCTGCCTGTGGCATCGCTGCTCACAAAGTGCGAGAGTCATTTTTATTTCTTCCAGCTAAGCACGTTTATGCACAGATGACTAGTCCTTCCAAGAGGCACCATAAGGACTTTTATTAACTAAATCTGGGGTAAGCAAGGGACAAAGCCCCATGCGCACCATCTCGTTAAAATTCAATTTTAGCGGAAATGCGGGTGACACATCCGTGAGTAAATCACCAAGCAATGATAGCCAGGCAAAACAAAACAGTCTGGCAATGCTTAGACAAGCACCGTCATGCAGATGCCGAAGTGACACGAACCGGGCTAATGCTCGGGAGCAGTTGAGAGCCCAACAATGTTACCTCGTATCTCAGTTGATGGACCCAAAGGCTATTCAGCATGATGTGCTGCTAAGAACCTGACCTCTTGATGGACTTTAGAGATTGTCAGCCAAACTTTGCTAATTTGTGGAATCCAAAGAATTCATCTCTCAATCTCGCCGCAGATTTTTGTTTGATGGAGCAATTCTTGCCGGGTTAGTACACCTCGACCACTGTCAAGGTAAAAGCCTATCCGTGAGCTCTTATTTGCTACCAAAGCGTTCGTCTACTTAAATGATCCGAAATGGTAAAGTGCCCATTTTTTGTAAGTAAAAGGTGGCTTTTTCGCCACTTTCGCAATAAGTCTGACAAGTAAAACCCAGCTATAAGATCTGCTCATGGCCATTTCGGTGCTGAAAGCTCTCCTATGGAGTGGTGAGTCCAATAAGTTTGTGATAGTTGGCAAACTTTAACACCTTAGGTAGAATTCCTTAGGCTTGATGAGACATTTGGTAATGTTAAACACTGGGAATGGGATGGCAACCAAAGCAAACTAGTTAGGAGAAAAAATTGGACAAAAAGACATGCAAGTACCTAAGCGCCAATGCTGGCGCTTACCTGAGCTACCGTTTACCGCAGACACCTCTGCATTAAGCTTACTTTGGCATCAATTTGAACTGTTTGGCTTACTGGAAGCTTGTCCAGCAAAATCAAGTACGATTGGACTTTTTCTGGCTGACGGCTTAGGATATGCCTCCACAGTGGTTCCTTTTCGCACAAGTCTAAAAGTGATGGCAAAATCTGGCAGATTAGTGACACTGCTCCTTGAAAATCGCCTAAGGAAGGCATTACCTCCATAATCTTGCAAAGTGAATTTACTTTGTCAGTTGACAGCAAAGGCAATCACAGATGCCTGGACCAAACAGGTAAATGCCAGAAAGTATTCAAAGAGTACGAATCCGCCCTACTCGGGTGATTGAGAATTGCCATTCGAACTTCTAGGCAAAGGAGCTGCCTTATTTTTGACGACGTGCACAATTTGAGGGATAAACTTCTGCTCTCCTTAGAAGGGCGAAAAGGAAGGGATGAGGATCGGTACGGTTGGCATTTTTACCTGAATAGGTTCTATAAAAGGCACTGCCTCTGAACAAGGTTTCTTCGGCAAAAGATAATTCACTTGCCATACACCGCCGATCTTAATGAGGAGCCAGGAAATCGGTTGCGACAGAAGACCAGGTCGCCATACCAACGGCCTTCTGCCCATAAACTTTAATTTTTCTCCTAAAATGTGATCAGTCTCAAGTCATACCGAATTGATTTAGCTAGCAACAGAAGACGTCTTATTTTCTCTTGCGGCTTACAATTTTTCTTGTAACTCCAAGGCCATGAAACACAACAACGGGCAACCGAAATAAGAGGTGTAAAATTAGCCCATTTCAAGTTCTTAATGAAACTTTTGTCGCATAAAATAGCAAATAGAAGCTTTTTTAATTGCAGCAGTTAAAGCGCAAAAGACTGGCATTCAATTCGGGGCAAAATTACCACGAAATAGTCGTCCCTCGTTGGTACAGCTCAACCCTAGAGAAAAATCCCAGCAATAATAGGCCATTTTTAGAAAGTCAAACATTTAATCTTCCCAAAAGGTGGGCAAAATTTTCTAGACAAGCACAACTAGACTTTTAGTTTGTAGAAAAGGGAAGGCTTGTCTGCTCTAGGAATTGCGCGCTTATGCCCAATTCGCCTAACAAGAAGAATTGGAAGTCCAAAACACAAGTCTGGCTTAAATTGCTTGCTATATGTCTCCTGCTCTTCTTAAGTTATAATCTTCAAATGTCTCGAACGCCATGTGTGGCCTTTTTTGCGAGGAAAATGGAAGAAGGAAGGAGCACTTCGTGTCAGTCGTACTTTAAATCAAAATAACAGGGATATGAACTGGCTAATGGTGATTGGTCGTGCATATCAACCAGTTGGAAACAGTGAACCATCCACCGAGGCAAAGACATTGTCTAACTCAAATGCAAAATTTATAAAGCTAACAGCACGGCATCGGTACATGTCGCCTGCGTTGGAAAAATTGTCATTGCAAGGACAACAAGGCGACGAATCAGCCCACAAAGCTCACGCAAGTCCTGCCAAGCTGATTGCTGAGATCCAATTCTTGCAACTGTAAGTTGAGTTGTTGCCAGTGCTTTGAATTGGAAGGCCTTTGCAACATGTCATTTGCTTGGGTCGTAGAGTGAGGAGGGAGTGCGCTGGAAATGCAAAATCCTTCCCTTTTAGTTTGTTGTTTACCAACTGATTGTAATGATTTCCGCAAACTGCCGTGTTTCCATTACTAATGGTGATAATGGCATTGATGGCGGCGAAACAACTGCTTGCATTAAAAACTGGCGCCATATCCATCCAAAGCGGCTGTTTTTGTGTACTCAGGCTATAAAAGCAGCAGTCTTAGGGCTGAACCTCATTAGCCAAAAGCCTCATAGGTGGGTCATGACTTGCAGCACCTTTACGGCAGATCAGTGAGTACTTTTGGAAACTTTCTGATTATAAGCAACTCATTAGAATGCACGGAAGATAATTTTTCGGTCCCACTGATAAGTAGTTCGACATGTAGCCATGATATGTCTTTGATCTTGTACAATTTAAAAAAAAGACGCAGCTTTTGTTGTTGTAACAGCGTGTTTTGTTTATGAAGCCCAAAATAATTCATTTGTGCAGCCGAGCCAACTGAAAGCAGGTGGGTGGAATTCTTTGAGAGGAAATATTTATAGCAAGATGAGGATGGAATCCACAATAATTGTTGTTCTAAAGGATTTGTGGAATGTTAAACGCCTGAACTGTAATGGTTTTGAATTGCTTACAGGCATCCGAGTGTTGCATTCGCGAATTATGCCATCAAAGACAGAAGGTGAGTGTCACAATTCGTCAAGCCCTCACCATCCATGACTTTGTACACGAAGCATGTCACTGTCACTTTTGAGCACTTGAACACTTTCTTCTTTGCAGAACATCCACTATATCATCCTTCCTCATTCTGTTTGCGACTATGGAAGGCGTCGTCTCCTTCGTTCTACCCATCGTTGACGCATTTGGACCGCTAGCTCACATCCAGCACAAGTTCTACCTAGAGGTATTAAGACAAACATTTGCGTATGTAGCTAAAATAAACTAAACTAAATTGCAATTCTACTTGCAAGAAAGCGGTTGTCCAGAGAAAGTAGGAGACTCATAGGCGCTTATATTGCGTCTAACTTCGTCACGGTCTAAAGGGTGTCCTCCAACCGGCTTGGAGATAAGCATTTTTCTCTAACAAAAACAATCACGTTGATTTGAAACAGGCTTCAAAAAGTTCTACTTTTACTGCTTTAAAATGTCATGCGGATTGACTGAGTAAAGCACTCTTTAGGCTGTCGACCGAGGACTTTACCTCACTACTGGCATTCAGAACTTTCCACCAATCCGACTGTGCCAGATTCCACAAAGTTGGCCAAAAATACTTGCAAAGTGTTAGTGTAATGCAAATTTTATTGCTTGTACATCTTTTTAACAAAAAGGCATGTGCTACACCTTGCCAGCCCGTGGACAAATGCTGTTTGCTAGGTTCCAGCTTTGCGTGGTTTTACCCAATTCACTTCAAGGCGGATGGACCGAAAGAGCGTTTGCATTAACCGGGTAAAACTCGCAACTCTCTGCTACAGCCGCCACCTTGTGACTTTCTCAATGCCGACTCCTAAAAGCTAAGGAGTTGATTAAAATTCCACCTAAATTAAATCCTCAGCTTTGCCTCTGTCTTGCACAGATTTTTTATTACTTTCCCACTATCTTACCACTTTCACGGCCTCATCAGCCTACCGTTTGCATTACCTCAGAGTGCTGGCATAACTTTTGCTGTGCAGTCTTTGAAAGAGTTTCATCTTTACTGATCCCATTGCCAACCTCGTGAGCTGGCATTTTTCTGCTAATGGTACCAAACAGACGAAAAGTTTATGTAATTCAGGAGCACAACACGGACTCACTGTAAGCTTGTTTTCCTCTTCTCTGCAGATCTTCAAAATCCTTCAATTTACGGTGTCAATTTTGGCGCTGGCTTACCTGCAAGCTCTCATGTCGTACTACGAACGGCAGTTTCGAGGCTGCAAAATCCACTCAATGGAACACAAGGCACCGAAAGAAAGTGAATGCAATGTGGTTCACGATGAAACCATCAACGTCAAACAGGAGGATGGTCAAGTTGATTTCATTGACGTGGGCAATGCTGAAGGTGCGTCCAATTTGGGCGAACATTTAATCGCATAATTGAGATTGTCTTTCCATCACGACGAAGATGTTCCAGGGCCTCTAAGGTTAGCCGCTGTCTGGTAGCCAATGAAAATGGTTGTCTGGTAGTGTTGTTAAACTGCAGCATTTGTTGTACAGGCATTCATTTTCCATTAAAAGAATGGACTTTGGTTTGCTATAAAACAATCGGAAACCAAATTATTTTGCTACTCATGGAGTCACTAATGCAAAGCCATGAGGTCAATTTTCTTGCATCAAACCATCCACAACCGAAAGTGCTTCGGAAGCGAATAAAAGTGTCCCTAACAAAGAGATGTGGAATTTGTTTATTTAGGTGGACAGAATGATCGCTATGAATGCAGACACAGTGACGAAAACGGGTACGAAAGTCCATCGAAAACACTTGGATTTAAGCAGGATCTGCCCTTCAGGATTAAGAAGACAGTTTTTGAGGTGCATATTTTTGCATTCCATTTGAAAGTTTTGTGCATCCCATGAACTTTTTGCATCACCCTTAAGCAGTCGAGAATCGTTTTGTGCTAAATGGTAGATCCGTTACGAGCGCTTGTCATTCCACTTTGACCGCTTACAATACGAGGCTGTCAATGCGCGGACACTGGTTAGCTGTCACAAGCTGTCAGCCTGTGCTTTTCTATCAAGTAAAACCTCCGGCACTCATTGTAAGGACTTCTAAGTACTTATAATTTATTTCTCGGCTTTTAATATTGCAAGTTAATGCGCGGTTTCTTTTGCTGCTTTCAAATTCCTCTTGCGTGACTTGAGAAGTGATGGGTGTCAGTGCGCTTGACCGGCGGCGCACTTTGCATACTTCCTTTTTTCTACTTAATAATTGTTTTGCCTGAGAGATGCAGCTTTTTCTTTAAAAGCCAAAACTGCTCCGTATGAAGTGCTTGCAGAATAGCCAAAAGTAATTTGTTTCGTTGCAAGGCTACGACAGTCTTTAATGCCTTTTGTAGGCATTGCGATATTTGGGCGAAGTAAAATCTGTACTGTGTTTTGTCATCCGTGGGTCGCGGCCTTTCACCACTCCTCTCAAGTTTCACCATCATCTTAGAACTCCCTAATACGCTGGATGGCTCTTTGAGAAAAAGCTCAAAAGCTTGTCGTGCCTAGTCTTCATCAGCTCCTCGGCTTAAATCATCCGCGATTTTCGTATCTGTGCTACTTAAAAAGCAAACGTGCCTCAAAATTTGCTCAGCAACTTTTGCGAATGCCCCCAAGGCTTGAAATCCACAGCATAATTTAGCGCTCGGCAACCGGTCAACTCATTTTGCTGACTAACTTTTTGATTATTTACAAAGTCAATCTTATCTCAAGCCAAAAGCTTAAGCTACTTGTTGTCAAGAGACAAAAGTGCTTGCAGTCCTTACAAATCTGCATTTGTGCTGAAGCTATTGGCAGTAAAGATAAATAGAAAACGTTGGTGAGTTGAACAGCTCATGGACGCCTTCTAATAGTAAAGTTTGAACATCCGCATTGTAGTCCTATTGAAAAGCGTTGGTTTTTTGCAAATAAAAGGAATGTTGATGTGTTCCGGGCCGCAGGGTGCAATGCGACTGTTGTATTCAGGCGTGCGTAGTTCCAAGCTATCACGTCGTTAAGGCCGCATACTTTCCGATTATGCATGTAGGGCGCGGGCGACGCCGACGGCGGCGAGTGTCCACGCCCTGGCAAGAGGCCGAAGGCATCGGAGGGACTGCTGAGGAGAGGAACCGCCTCCATTGGGAGGATGTTCGGGGACCAAACAAACGGGAACAGCGAGCGTGATCCCCCATACATTAAGAGTGAGAAAGGAAATAGTCTCTACCTTCGACTGGGGGCTGTAAGTAAGTCATTTTGGACCTGATAGCCCTGCGCATCATTAAAATAAATTTTGCATTCTGCAATGTGTTTAATAAGTCAGGGTGTGTTGATTGCAGTGTTTCACTAAGGTCTGCGTAGTGAGGATTGCAGAGCCATTGCAGTTGATGACATTTCGTTTGGTTTGATTGCAAAAGCAAACAAGTTTGGCCTTATGAAGTCGATTGCTAGAAGCTCACTTTTCGAAAGACACTTGAATTGGTGTGGCAGCCGGTGTTGCCCAGCGTACAGCCACTTTTGACCTGACCAGTTGACCGGTAAATGCACGAAAATGCAATTTATGTTGATGAGGTGGTTTTTTCCTCTTAGTTTTTGGATTCGGTGTCATAATTATGGATGGATTTCGCGTTGCCGATCAATTCGACAGCTGGAATGCCGCACTGGCCTGCCACAGTGTTTTCTGGATACCGGTGAATGTTATCCACTCTGTTTACACCTTCTGGCAAACCTACTTCCTCTTCAAATACCATCATGTTAGTCTAATTTTTACAATGCTTGCTAAAAAGCCAGAGAAAAATTATGTTATAATGAGCTGGAAGAAAGAAAACCTCCTGGTGTCGTACACGTCAGCAAGGCTTTAAACTGGAGGCGCCTGCCTATAAACACGTTTTTCTGCCAAGATTTTATGCGATTTTTACTCCCACGCCTGTGAATTTCTTCATGTAGATGTGCAAATAAAAGTCACATCAATTGCAGAGTGTGTTTGCAAGTATTTTCGCAAGCTGCTTTGAGTTGCGCTGCCTGTAAACGCAGGCGCTTTCCCCACTGAGCACAGTCGAGGTACTTCTTGCCCATCTTCAGGATACGGAGCTTATAATTCCATTAAAACTCAGCAAAACCAATGTTCTTAAAGGTATTTGAGCCCAAATGATCACTAACTGAAGGCATCGCTTTCGCTTCTCGCGAGCGCATGGCTGAAGAAGAAGAAGAAGAAGAAGTGTACATAACGGGTGTGAAATGTAGTGTGAAAGACTGCACGATTCCTCCTATTGGCTTCCTGGTTCTTATTCTCGTGACTCATGGGTCAGTAAGGCAGTAGAAACATTATTGTTTTTGAAGAAAGATGATTCGGATTAGCAGTTTAAATGCACTTCGCAATCCAAGCGCCTGCTTCGCTGGGCTCGCTAAGCGGCGATTAGGCTTGGGCCAAACCTTTGATCTCTGGAAGCTCAATCATGAAGAGCAGTTCACTTTCACCAGTACTTATAAACCCTGCATTTCTGCCCTTTCACAAAAGTTAGGCCGAGACGTCATAGGCCTAGTAGATTTGCTGATTTATGTCCGTTCCTTTCTAAGACCATTCCTTCAGCGTTCCAGGAGCACTTTGATTTGGATTTGCAAGTAAAATCTTTAGACTAACGAAAGATCCTTCCTAAATTTTACATTCAAGCACTATGGACTCATAAGTATCTGCTCTAAGAGAGAATTTATGTCCATCTTTTGTAGACTATTTTAGGCCATCTTCATAAATGCACAACCCATGCGCAAACGGCAGTGCAAAACTTGACCCTGGCGGTGCCCACCCTTTGATAGCACCTAAATAAAGGTTTTTAAGTAAAGTAGTGTGATTGTATTAATTGGTTGCTTTACCATATTGTTTATAATCTGGAAAGAAGAAGCAATAAATGCGCAACTCTCGTTGTATTGCAGTGCAGTGGCAACGAGGCGGACATGAAACGCGTTAGTTTGCGGCGGCACGGCGGATATTTTGGGTTCTAACTTGAAGTTTGCTTGACATTTTTCTAGCAATTCGAGCATTTATTTTTTTATACTGCTGTGTGTGACCTTCAAGTTGTCAGCAACTATGATTGCAGTTGAAGATTTCTATCAGGATAGTGGAAAAGTGCTTGAGTAAAGCGGTTCGCTAATGGATTGTCGCATGCCCTGCTTCATTCACCAGTTTTGATTGTGATGAACAAAACACGGCATTAATATGGAGAAATTGAAGGTAGGGAACTAAGGATGCCGATTGCGCACGATACATTCCTGAAAGATTGAACGATCTGCATAAATGGATATGTCTCTGCATTGGGCCTCGTCCTAATACGTCTTTTTGTAAGAAACAATTCCTTCATCGACGACTAACAGCCGAGCACCAGTGCTTTAGTAACCCTCTTAGTTTTCCTTCAAAACTGCAGAGACCTTTATGTTTCCGGACCTTTAGGCTTATTACAATCTCTTTTACATAACACATAATAAATAAGTGATTTCGGTGACCGATGTAATGGCATTTTGGGACTGGTCACCGCTTTGCACACTCTAGTGATGCGTGTCAACAGGGATGACGACTTAAGGTAAACATTGATGCCTGCCAAAGCCGCTTAAAATGGTTTCAAAGGCGTTGAGCATAGACTGCGTGTCTGTAGATGTAGCGCCCCGAGCATCCCCAAAAGACGGAGGAAATGCTAGGTGTAGATCATGCCTTTTTGAAAATGGTTGTGCAGCGCTTAGAGCATCACTAGAAGACGGAGAGAAGGCAAGGCGTAGGTCAGAATACTTGTATTCCAAACGGAAAGGAAGGGGGCTGTTGGCATGGCCGGGAGGCCAGCCCACGCGGCCAGGCTTAAGGTGGCCGCCACTAGTGTGTCGGACCAACCAACAGTCCGAACGAACAAAACGCTATGGTAGACATTTTAAGCATTTCTTTAAAGGTTTTACTTCTTGTTACCTCATCGGCTCACATTTGTCCGCAAATTGGACTTGATTTCTTGTGTAAAAATTCATAACCATGTTTAAATTGTGACTAAAATGGCACGATTCACTTTTTTGGGTGCTTTTGTTTTAATAGACGACTTTAATGGTTTCACTCGTTTAAACAAAAGCGCATGCACAATTCACTTAAAGCGTTTACTTGCATGTGCACAAGCATGTTTGGTGTCTTTCCCAGAATTCGAGGTGTTTATCTCCCAAAAGCCCATGAAAATGTTAAGCCTTAATCAGAAATTTCTTGATCAGTTGCTGGAGCGTCAAAAACAATGGGATATCACCACTTGTAACCTGGGAGCCTAAATTTGAGGCAGTCGCAGCTAGCTTAACCATTGCCTTACAAGCCATTTGAAACGGTCTTGCGGTTGATGGGATTGCCTAGGACAGGGACAAGAAATCTTTAATGGGCGGGAAAATCCACAGAAACTTTGCACCGCTTCAAGCTTATTGCATCCCACTTTTTTCACTCAGCTCCATTGTGCTCGATCTATGCAAATGTCCACGCAGTAGAGCATTCGAGCACAACACGATTTACTGGAATACTTCACCATAACTTTAAGTCTATTAGAGGAAATCTCGTCCTTCGGTTGCTAAATTGTCAATGTCCCAATATAACCTAATAAAATTAAGCATCGCCAATAAGGGGAGAGGACCTCTTACCAACAACTGCCATCCTTTAAGTGTAGGTGGCATTTAATGTGCAAAAGTTCCTTGTTCGCTTCATTCTCGCCCACATGACGGTGGTCAATCTGGGTCAATGGATGGGCACCGTCGTGCAAGAAGTGATGGTTTCAGACGACGAGGAAGGACACCCTTCCAGGCCATTTGCCGCGCTGAACCTTTCCATCTTGACAACCTCCGCTGCTTCCAGTAGCCTTAATTCAACTGGAGCATTACATTGTAAGTGTGAGTGAGTCCCTATGGGGATTGATAACCTCCTCATTCATGTGTCTCATCCTTTTCTTCTGAAAGTAGCAAACGATCAAGTCTTGAATTGGCCGGTCCATACCTCCTTTACAAGACTGGTTGGCATTAAAGCCTGAATTTTAAACACATTTCTAGGGTTAAAGTGTCACCGGATTAAATTGTTTTGTCACCCGCGAAAGCAAAATGACTCAATGCCTGCAAAACCCTTTACACTGTGTGAATTTCACTAAGCCGGACTTAGGCGACCGCTACACATGCTTGACAGCTTGATTTTACGGTTTAGAAATGGGCAAATTCAGCAGAATTTCACCCTTCCTCATGCCTACATTCAAAGCATTTTTCTATTAATTATGTACCGAGAGAAAGTTCTTTGTCTCCCACCCAAAGACCTAAAAATACAACTTTAGGCATTGCGTCCCGTGTTTACTTGGCTAAGCCGTTGAGTCTACCTTAGACAAACTCGTTTGCAAGAATAGCTGCAATCAAAGGTGGAAGTAAGCGTGTTTCTTGTACAAAGAAATTCAAGCGGTCGGGAATCGCTTCGACAGTGAGGGTGGCTAGTGGCCAGTCCATGCGATCACAGCGCCGCCCTCACCGTGCTAAGCAGCCCAACACCCAGCGCCGTAAAGCGGCAATAAAAAGACTTGCATTTCCGATGAGAAGGTGTTTTTAAACAAAGATTATGCGAAAATACACACCTTATAGGGCGGTTACCACTGAAGAACTGGTGAAATGCCAACTCGGTGAACTATTGGCAGTTTGTTCCTGCTTAAAATCAACAATGCCATCAGTAAAATCACTATTAGCGCCTCAATCTTCAACAGTGAAGCAGACATTGTCCATATTTAGCAAGCTGATTGTCATTTGAGGATATTTCTGCCTTGGGGTTTGATTTTTTCCCTTCGTTTCAACGATTACACCCTTGGATCACTCATCTTTGCATTGCGTCCTTTGACAAGGCGGTTTTAGTCGTGATTTCCTTTACAAAACAATTTTTGGCAACCGGATGGCAAACCAGCCTCCCTTCGTGCAGGCTGCCACACGTTCACTGCCTGACCTTACTTCCAGTGTTCTTTTACGCAGTGTCACGGAGCAAAGGAAGTGTATGGTCTCGGCTAATTCATAACATATGCTTAATTTACGCAAAATTTTATAATATGCTTAATGCTAGAGGTTGGTTTGGGTTAACTTTGGTCAGGTACTGGGATTCGTGGCAGCTTTTTCATTAGCTTGATCAGAGGCAAGCCTTTGTATCCACTGATCATGCTAAGTAGTTGAGTTTGCCCAAGATGGGACATCGTTTGCTATGTTTGACCACCGTCTAGCTGAGCGGCAGCATCAAGCCATATTTCAAACGCCTACTTGCCAATTCATTGTCTGTCTGAGTAGCTGACACTTATGGGTACCAGATGGTGTAGAATGCTGGGGCCTTTGAGAAGGCATAAACAAGGAATGTACCAAAGACTTGATGCTTTAAGTCATCCTATTTACCCAGCAAAGGGTGGAAGTATTTTTAGCCTTTTTATCTGCTGTCTTAGTTGGTTTCACTCTTAAATCATTTTGCCTTGGGAAGGATTTTTTCGAATTGGTTATGCACCGATTTGGGAGCCTATTTTCACCTCCTTGAAGGTGCTTAAAGATGGAAGTGATTCATTTTACGGCACTTTTTGTAAAAAGCTAATTTCCAGCCGCATAAGGACTAGAAATCTTGAGAAATGCATCCTAGCTTAGTACTAATTCTCTCATGGGTTGATTTCTTTAGAGCCTACGGCTCTACCTTCACAAAAACGTGGAGAGAAGTTGGGATCACATCCCAAATAATTTGCGCCTGTAGTTTTGTCTTGTTTTTACTTGAGATGAACCGGCTTGGCCATTAAGCCACAACTTTCGTTGATTGTCCTCTTCAACCCTGAAGGGGCTGTCAGTTAACAGGAATGCACCAATTCAACCACCTTTGAGACTATCCTTCAACTGGCGCTTCAAGTCAATTTTACACTGACACTAAAACTGCACATTAGCCACAAAATATGGCTGAATTGGACTTTGAAATAAAATGGGTTTGCTTTTTGGGGAACTCATTGACCTCCCACTTAGTTAAGTGTGTTTGGCACCGAGCCGTAAGGCTTGTTCGCGGTGCTGCTGCCTGCTGGTTGAGCATTCACCTGCCCCAGCACATCCTCTGCCAAAGCACTGAGTTGTGAGTTTCTGTCAGTTTGCTTTAAACAGGTTGTCCTTGCCTTTCAGCTCAATGCAAATCCCAAGTTTCAATCTTTGCGCATTATCTAATTCCATGTGGAGTTGAATACAGCCTGATTGCGTGTGCCATCTTCTACAAAATGTTTCGTCGCGTTGGACACATCGCCAGGTCTGGCAGTGAGTTCCAATGCAGTAAATCCCCAAAGAGCCTCCATGAGGAGTCCGCATCCGCTTGCGAACACCCATCAAGGTATGCTACACTAATACAAACGAGTATATGACCTCATAGACTCTGAGAAGCATTGGTTCCATTGCAGTGTCGCTAGCAATCAAGATGCCGAGGTTTGCTTTAGCATTCATTTTAAGCATAAAAATAGGTAGTTTTAAGACCTTACGTTTCCAAAGGATGACAATTGCCACAATTAACTGCTCTCCTCGATTTCGAGCATAATCAGTAGACATCGTTTTGGACTTTGCTACTGTGCACTAAGCAAAGCCTTTGAAGAAATCACTAATGCGACACTTTATGGTCACAAGACAAAAGTAGGCAGCACGTGTGTCATGATTATGGCAAAGCCATGGCTCTGAAGAATCACTTAAGGCTCTTCTCACTCGTATGTGGTGCTGGTGGATTTCGGCCATCTTTTAATGTTAAAGTCATCATTACTGTGCCTTTGCTTTGCGATCCAGTTATGGCAAAGCGCCATTTGAAGGAGATATTGCATGACATTTTGTGCGACAACTGTTGATTTTTGTATAACTCTTCGTGCCGAGGCATGCAAAATGTTACCCTCAGTTTGCCTCACTCCAGCAAGCTTGTCCATCGCCTCTTGTGATGAGTAGGTAATTACCCGGCCCATAGGCTTGACACATTTAACTGAGCTTAAGAACTCCATTTTAACAATTAGGAGTGTTAAAACCATGCCAAATTGCATTACAGTTGATTTATTCGCATGCGCTACACCAGTTAGTCGTGGTTGATCTTTTGACTGATTTGCTGTCCCGAACAGGCACCGCCCTTAAGCAGCCAAATTATGGAAAATTGAAAAGGAATAACTTTTCGTTGCTGACACTGCATGCATGAAATATGGCAGACATTTTCATAGGCTTGGAGTAATGTCCTCAGACAAAACGACCAGCCAGCTGCCAGACAAAAGGGCATCCAACCGGTGGCGCTTCTACGACGTGGGATACAGTTTTATCACTTTGAATTACGTGCTCGAAATGCTTAGGCAATCACATTCCACATTCCTGTTCATATTATTGCTCTTATTTGTACAACTCTACAGGACGTAAACAGAAAAAGATGGACTGGTTGTATCGGGTACACGGTTGAGATGCGGAAGCCTCATTTGCCCACTGATACGAATGTTCGCTCGTCTGATGGATGCATTTCATCGACTCTATCGTTGAACACAAGTAAAAGCAGCTGCACTGATGTGAGAAATTCGCCTCACGTGTTGGATAGCCGTCGGATCTTGACATTTTCTTATGCCAGTGAGGCGTCCACAGGCGTTCCGGCTGTTTCATCTTCACTGATATCTCATTTTTGTTGGTTTTTGAACTGCGTAGATTAGCAAGCCAAATGCCCATCGTAATGGAAACGCATTTATCAAGACAGTTTTTTGCAATTACAAAATGATATTTGCAGTCTTTGGGGTGTGTTATGGGATTCCTCCACTATGCGGTGCTGTTCTGTTTACGCCTTTACTCAGGCCACCCTCTGACCTCTCAGCAAACAGCGGCCAAACTAAATAGTGCCGCACAATTTGCACCACAACCTGACGTCTTGCATTGTAACAGAATCAAGACCTCGCCTTGGCCCCAGCAATTTTGTAGCATGAAAATTTGCATGGTTTCATAAGCAGTTTCCTTACCGCTTATTACAGGATAGCTGCACATTACTTTAAAACTCGTCTTCCTCCCAGAAGACTTTCGGATACTGACCTAAAAACTTAAAGCATGCTGGATAATAATAAACTTTATGGTACAGGCGGATGGAAGGCTGTTAAACAACTAAGCATCCGGTAACGAAAAGTCTGTCGGGCTTTAATAACGGTTCAAGTAGCTGAATGAACTCACCACCCCAATTTACAAGAATTCTCACAAAATGCTCAGCTATTATCTCATATTGGGATGTTATGAATGTACTACAACAATCCATTATTTTGGGTCCATAAACCCATAGATACAACCACGCGGAGTGTCAACACGCTCACAAAGGTTTGTTTGCGGGCCTCCTGCTAGTGATGGCGACCTTGGTGGCATTGGCCCTCTTTTACACCTACATTCAACGCAACGGTCGCTCCGAAGCACTGACCGTCTTTCAAGTCACTGACATTGCTCTCCTCTCCATTGGTATTCTCGCCGTAAGCATCGCACTCATTCAACTTCGAGTATTGGGGGTGCGACAGCTGTCAGGAGATACCGCTTTTGACGACGATCTCCTAATGATTGGCCTTCTGGGAATACTCTTCTACAATATGTTCCTCTTGGTGCCGGCAATAGAGGGGAAAGCAATAAAGAAGGTTACTGGAATCATGTTTGTAGCAAAGTCGGTCTTGGAAATAGTTCAGGCGCTAATGCAGGTAGGTCTTAATGAATGATATGCAATAAAGCAGTCCATTTAGCAGCCTTTTAAAGTGAAGCTGATCGAAACTGTTATCGCACAATCAGATTATAAGGTGTGTTGTGGAAGTACATAAGTGTGCGTAACAAAGCTTCTGCGCCTTCAGCCTCATCGGCAGGTCAATCTCAAGCCTCAGCTTCGAATCCACACAAAGCGTTTTGCACTTTCTACTCTCAAACGGATATCAGTAGCTCACAACAAAAAGGTCACTCTGTCACCATAAAAAAACTTATCCTCGAGGTTTTAAAATGTCTTCTTGAGATGTTTACAAGTTAAGGGGCTTTTGTGAGAGCAGCAGCCATTCATTCGATCCCGTGAATGCCAAAGTGCCCAAGAAAATTTGCCATCTAGATCCATGAAGTCAACCACTAAACATTTGTAACAATCCAAAGAGAGGAATTTTCAACCGCGCCTTTCTTGCTTTCTAAAAAGGATCTTTTATGGGTAGTAATTTGACAGTGAGTGCTAATTTGTGATTAATCATATAGATGTCTTCATTTTTGCCATTCCTTCTGTCAGCGCTCAAGTAGGTAGTATATTCTGTAGCGTCCCGACCATCCCTGGAAGACGAAGAGTAGGCTAAACGTAGATCAGAATACATGTATTCAAGATAGGTAGAAATGGGGCTGCCGACATGGCTAGCAGGCCAGTCCACGCAGCTAGGCTCAAGACAGCCGCTGCAAATGTGTGTAGGGCCAACCAACAGTACAAACAAATAAATCACTGCATTGCCCCTCTCTTCTTTTGAGCGTTGTTCTTTACGCTCTTCTTGACCCACTTCCCCGTCAGCCTTCACAACGTAGACGCTGCTACGACAAGCGCTCATGAGCTAACCGTGTCTGGCGCCCACGTTCATGCAAATGAGGCGAGGTTTGGCACCACGTCAATGCGCCCTCACGGGGTTTGCTCGGCTTGCCAACTAACTTTGGAGTAGGAGGTTCGGCCGACCATCAATGCATCCGTTGATATGTTAGTTTACTGGCTGTCCTTCCAGATTATCCATGGTCAGGATCGTTTCAGTTGTTAATAGCCTTCCTGTAGAGCACGGGAGTGGGATAGTATCGAAGATAAACGCAGTTCTTAGTCCTTCGGCAAAGGCGCTTCTTTCGCACTGCTGTAATAAGTCACTTGCAGGATAAGTTGGGGTAGAGGCTGCACAAAATCGGGTCTCAAGCATCTCCAGAAGACGGAGAGGGAGCTAAGCGTAGGTCTGAATACGTGTATTCAGGATAAGAAGGAAAGGGGCTGCTAAAATGGCCGAGAGGCCAGCCCACGCAACTAGGTTCAAGACGGCCACCCCATATGTGGAAGACCAACCAACAATCCAAGCAGGCAAAGCACTACATGTTCTTTAAGCATTTAGTTCTAATTTCTTTTTTTTTTTTGATTGAAAAAGTACGTGAGACCTTCAGTGCTCTGCTTGAGTCACTTACAAACAAACGCTTATTTATGCTCCTTGTGGAGCCTCTTTAGAATTGAAAAGTTAAATAAGAATTAAGAGTGTAGTTATAGAAACAAATCCATGGAAACTTTGTCACAGCTACACAAGGTTTTTAGAATCCTAACTAAAGCATAAACATGAATTGACGTTCTCTATTTTAAGTCTGTGGCCTTAATTGTGATTTTTGCATTGTCCTTGAAGGTCTTCTTAATTCTGGAAGCTTCTCGTAGTCAAGCAAGCAGCGCAAGACAGGCGATTGAGAAGCCCGGTCGCGCAGTCCTCACTTTTCTGCTTATCCTCAATCTGGCGATGTGGATAGTCACAACCTTTGGCTTGAAACACGCTGAGGGCTATTCAATTCACCGGGCACACTACTCGGGCATCGCATGGAAAATAATCACACACCTCTCGATGCCCCTCATCGTCTTCTTCCGATTTCACTCCACTGTCTGCCTAGCAGATGTCTGGAGCAACGCCTACCGTTACCACAAACCCATCGCTGTCTGAGACCCGCCATCAGCAGCTAGTAGATTCAAGACTTAAGCAAGCTTAAACGAATGATACAATCTTTATTGTGTATGTTCTGATTTCAGAGTAGGTTTGGAAGGGCAGGTAGCTCATTGAAACAGACTGCTTCATGACCGTGCCAATTGAGCCAAAATGTGGGTAATGAGTACAGCCAACTCCTTGATTACTTTCCGAAATAGTCGGAAATCTTAGCACATAATAATAGTCTCGACAGCCAGTAATTTTGGCCTCTGTGCACTCTTAGCGCTTATAATAAAACACATCATTAAAATTATGCTTGAGTTATCATCCTACTGCATCAAAACTTGAGCACTTTAATGGTCTGCGTGTCTTATCAACTTGTAAAGATGGCATATGTTACATCCGACAAGTACACCACACACCTTTAGGTCTTTCTGCGGCCTTGCTGCTATAGGGGACCGAAGTACTGATAGGAACGGATTTTGGCGTGGACTTGGATGGTTGGTGAACTGCGCAATTCGACTTCCTACGTGAAGTGTCTAGCGCTTGAGTCGAAACCCAACGCCTATCATGCTGTCTGGCTGGGTTGCAGCATTCATGCTCAACCATGCATCCATCGAAATTCAACGTCAACAGAAGTGTCTTAAAAAAACCTTCAGTCGTCGGAAGCTTGTCGTGGAAGATGAATTCCACATGCGAAAGTTCTTTAGAAGAGAGTGCCTTGCCTATAATTACAAGGACGATGGTACTGGTGATTGGTTGATGTCCGTTTGGCCTTACTACTAGGTCCCTGAAAATAGTCATGTGGAACTATTCTTTAGGTGATTTCGTGAGGAGCGCTGCTTATCACATGTGACTGACGGCATGCCAGGCATTGTACTAGACTTTTGATGCGGTCAGCTCTTGTGGAGCCTAACCGTTGCTGCACAGCAGCGGACTCTGTGTCGCTTTCGTGCACCCCATTGGTAGGTTGGAAACCATCACGGCGGATGTCACCATCGACAAGCTCGGTTGTCTGTAACTACTAAAAGCAGCTCTAATGCCTAATGTCTGCATTCTTCAGCTCCTGAAACGATGTTTGATAAGTCAACCCCTGCGACCTCAGGGAAGCTACACGTGTAGTTGAAAGCAGGTCAAAATGGCCTGTAGGGTACACTTAGCTAATATGCATTCATAAAAGAGATTTCCTAGCTAATGCAACACTAAGCCCTTAAAAAGACCTCTTAGGTATGAGAGGCGCATCGCACTATACGATTCTTCGAAGCTTGTAATCATACGTCTTCCCATAAGTCACAACAATAACAAATTTGGGCCCACATTTCTGCATGCTCAGGTGTAAGGTTCACTCCTTAACCTTAATCATGCTAATCAGTTGGGGTCAATTGATCGCCCACTAAATGTCGCCCACCGAATTGCTAACTGGCGCTAAAATACCAATTTACCGTGAACCCCATGCGACAAAGAAGCCGTGTTTCGGGTGTGTTGACCCAAATGGTCGCTAACAAGGGGCTCGTTTTAAGTATGCTTCTACTTTCATGCACAATGTGTTATGCACTCTCAGTTTTTTTTATTAATACATGCTTTTGGACAACAGAGGGGCTTTAAGCTTGGTTCTGGGAAGCTGTGCAAGTGGAATGGTGCTCTTCTCCTTCTTCCTCTAGCCTTCAAGTCCTAAAAAAGAATGTACGAGCCTGACACACGGGTAGATTCTCAAATTTTAGATGAAGGCAAACTGGCAGATTAATGTAGTAAAATAAGTTGCCATGCCATTGCGGACTTTATTCAGTTCATTTAACAGTAGGCTATCAGTAGTATTTGTAAGGCTTCACCAAGAAACTGCATTCGGGCGCCTGTGCTTTGGAACAAAATGCTTAATACGTTTATAAACTACCTCGACTTGCTATTTTGAATCGTACCTACAGCACAATTTTTAGCTATGGTGAGACGCATTAGCGCCCAAGTCTGCGTCTATTTAGTCGTTTACGCTCTCACTTCATGGTTTCGAGTCGTACCCAATTCGTTTTTTTTCCCATAGCTGCACCCACCATTTTGAAAGGATGGCTGCCTTGCAATAATCAAGTGCAGTAGAAAGCTTGATGGAAAAGCCTAGGTGAATGAAGATCTTTCAATCTACTTATCACTGCAAGGTGAGCACAGAATGGATCGGCAGAAGCGTTGGGAATTGAAGAAACACTAGTTTGCGGATCCATTAATGGCTTGTAACGTGGTGACGGGCGTTCTGAAGTGTAGTCTACCTCCACAAATATAGTTATAAGTGTTAGCTAACAAATCCGCTAAAAAAGATCCACAGTCCACGATTGTTAAAAAGTCGAACTGGTGAGTTCAACCATGGGTGAAATTGTCCTCCTTAAATGTACAGAAACGTCCGAGTCGGATTTTGTGCTTATTTAAACATTAATTGGGAGTGTTCGAAAAACGATATCATTGCTTAGGCTGGTAAAAGTTTCGTCCGCCCAACCGAGTGATCCAGGCGCGCATCTTAAAACGCTCGGTAGCCGAAAGATTTACTCTCCTCCTTCTGTAAATTTTGATGGTACGATAAAGTCCTCCAGCAGGTCAGACCCGCCTTGTTCGTGTAGGTGAAATTAATCACTGAAAGTTAAGCATAACTTACGCATGGGGCTTTGAAAGTTGTGCACCTGAGTCGAAAATCTTAACAAGGCTTGTCTCTGCCCATAATGCCAGATGCTTCATACTTTGCATAGCTGTGAGCTTAAAGATGATTGTGGCGTTTTGTTTGCTTAGACTGTTGGTTGGTCCCACACAAGTAGCGACCACCTCGAAGCTGGCTGCGTGGGTTGGCCTGCTAAAATACCAGCCGTTTTCCTCCTTTGCGTCTAGAATACAAGTATTCTAACCTACACCTAACCTTCTCTCCGTCTTCTAGGGATGCTCGGGACGCTACAGTGGTGGCAGCGGAAAACGGACCCGAATTTGTCCATTCCTTACCTAGATTTGTCCTGAAAGTGGCACGTTACAATGGTGCAGAAGAAGTGCCCTTGTTGAAGGACTAAGAATTGCATTTATCCTTGATACTATCCCACTCCCGCGCTCTACAGGAAAGCTATTAACAATTGAAGCGATCCTAGCTGTGGACCATCTGGAAAGGCGGCCGGTAAACTAACCTCTCAAAGGATGCAGTGATGGTCGTCTGAACCTCTTACTCCGAAGTTATTTGGCAAGCCGGACGAAACTGCAGGTGGAGTCCCACTGACACGAGGGTGTATTGACGTGGTGTCAAAACCTCGCCTCATTTGCGTCGGATTTTGGCACGGATAGCTCGTGAGTGCTTCTTGCAGTACTAACTACGTTGCGATGGCTGACGTGGGAGTTGGATGAAGGGACGCGTCGGGGGACAACGCTGGAAAGAAGAGAGTGGCTATGTGGCGTTTTGTTTGTTTGAACTGTTGGCTGGTCCGACACACTAGTGGCGGCCACCTCGAAGCTAGCTGTGTGGGCTATACCATACCAGCCGGTTCTCTTCCTTTGCGCCTAGAAAAAATTTAACAAAGATAATTAAAGTAATTGTTCAAGTTCCTAGAACACTAAGTGAGGATTTTGTTTTGGTAGATTAGATGCATTCATGCCACAAAACGTATGCTGTCGTCCGCGCACGATAAAACTTTTGTGCGTTTTTAGTTTGAGGTAGCAGTTGAACCACAAGAGCGAATTCCTTTGTGTAGGAGCTAAATGGCACAGAGTAAGGATTTCGAGTTAGAGGAGAATTCGTATCTTCATTTGTCGTACATCAACGGAACAGCGGTCCATGTCCCCACCTAGTGCCATCATTAATAGAAACTTCTTTTCCACATTACAACATCTAGAGGCTATTTTTCATTTAATTGTTTTTAATTGGCTCAGTACATATAAAAGTTGGCGTCTTTTTACTATTGCGTTATTTTTTAAGTCCCCATAGAGACATTGGCTATCATTTAGGATCTTCCTGGTCTCCATGAAGTGAAACTTTAAATGCTACCAATGAGCATTAAAACTAGACGCACAGAACAAGTAATAATGGTCAGCTGGAATCGGTAAGCCTCTGCCAGCAAAGCCTCAGTTAAGTAATAAGTCTTACAAGCGAGTCCAGGACCGCACCCAAGACGGAGCTGCTCAAAGCCAGGCATAAAACGTAAAGTATGCTTCACAAATTTTTATTACTAACAGTGATTCGTCGAGAAGAAAGGAGTCCTTCCATTTTCATGGATCAGCGCATCCAGTACAGGGGCGAGCATGCCCACTTTTATTGCTTCCGAAACTCGTACTTGCCAGAGCCAGCGCATGCAACATTGCCACTGGACATCTACAAAAGCAGTCTGAAGAATACAAAATCAGGTCGAGGGAAATCCACTTCCATGCAAACACGGAGGCCTGGCTAGCTTACTCAATTATTTAGTGCAGCCTAGAAGGCTAGCATAATGTTATTAAAGTGGTTAATACGGCAGGTGCATACGACTTAACTCAACACCTTGCCATAATTTTGTGCCAAAAGATGGCAAACTTTGGAAGTATCTTGCTATTGGGTTCTGCAACGATTGAGGTTAACTAAAATCGCATCCACACGTGCTTAAAATTTTCCCGCTGTTGCTTAAAAGTAATGCTTCGACTACTACATCGTAGGCAGAAAATGGCCAACAACCAAGGAAGCCTGATTTTGCATAAAAACCGCCTTGCCATAAAAGGTTAACACATGAGGATTTGGTGGCGAATGTGTGCCGCCACTTAAAGGACATGACAGTAAAGGCTTTGCCCATGCAATCTATACCTCGAAGTAGAGGACGCGAGCGGTGCTGTCAGAGTTGAAGTGTTTGCAGCATCTTTGCGCTGCAGTAGCGAATCGTTGAGTGGCAACAGAATCACCGTTCACATGCTGTGTCCTTTCTCACCGGCGAGAGGATTGGGAGGACTTGTGCGATGAGCTGCATTGGACAGTTCATCATGAAGGCGAAGCTACTGGATTCTAAAGTGGCGATTTTGCCCAAATGCTGGAGGTAGCAGCCTTTGCTTGGGGCCTTGCTTCGGTGCCATTTTGTAGCACTGCGCACCACCTCTCTGGTTTCACCTGCAAGGTGAGTGAGAGCGTGGAGAAGGCAGACCAACGGCATCGTGGCTGTGGCGAAATGTGCTGATTGGAAGAATTTAGAATTCTCTTCCGCTTTTCATGTTATCACTGCCCGATTTTGAGGCTGCCTCTGCAGCAGTAAACGCTCTTAAAGACTCTTAAGGAGCTTTAAGAACGCTTCACTTACTCTCGCTTCTGCTCGTTTAAAACAGCCCATGCAGATATGGATGCGTAGGACTGTAATGGCTGCGCAGTTTTTGACCATTGATACCATCTAACAAAATGCCCTCTTTCTGCTTAACTTTGATCATTGAATAAATGTGAGAAATTTAATGAACTTCCAAAGAGGAAAGAAAGAGACCATAAAGTCACAGTTACCGCTTTAACTACTTTACTCGTACTTCATCTTAACCTCACACATCAAACGCTTAGGTGGTAAAGGGTTGCAGGAGCTCGGCATTCCCTTCATCGCATTGTGCAGTTTCCAAAGCCTCTAGTCGTAAAACTGAGCGTTTTAGCTACCTGACTGATTCGAAAGCAAGTCAAGTTAGAAACTTGCAAATCTGTTAGTTCTAGTGCCTCAAATTGTCAGTCTAAATGGGAAGCAAAAGCCTAATTCAAAATGGCATGCCTATGTGCACCTTTGCTGCTTCCATGCCTTAGCCCGCGGTCGGTTCATGATAATCTAAGCGTCAAAGCCAAAACGCCCTATTTCACCTACGATGCAATTGTGGGTTTTTGGAGCACTTCTGCACTCTCTAAAGCAATTTGCCGTTTTACTTAATTAGCATTAATGAACATGGAGAAAAGCAAGCGAAAAGGCGACGCACTCTGATTAGTTTAATTAAGCGACTTTAAAACTCAAGTTGCTGTTGAAAAGGACCTAACGATTGCAAATAGGATTCTCTATTGCACCAAAGATTTGTGACTCCCAACCTCGCAGTGCGGATTCGCAACTGCTTATAAATCCAAGGGTTAGGTGCGGTGGTCGTATCAATCAAAAGCGGTGCTCTGGCTTATGTGAATTTGGCTCCGACTTATCCAGAGTTGCCAACATACCGCATTTCTCTCTGCTCCCTTAGTTATTAGTGCTACTCTTTGGTCCCTGCTGACTTCAAGCAAACCTTAAAGAGTAGTGAAGTGGGAAGGAATGGCACGCTCTGGAAGAATGTTTCAGCTTCGTGAACTCCAAAATCAGCAAAATAATCTACTAGTTCCGTATCTCTGTGTAAAAAGAGGGCAAAGAAGTCCTCCAAACGGTGGTGATAAATTCTTTTATTGTACATGCTTAATCGACTCCAACTTGCCATTGTGTCGGCTTGCGCCTCCGTTAAATGTTCCCATAACGATAACTTCCCTTGTTCCCAATGGCCCATCCTCAGATTTTGGCTTTGTCCAAGGGTTGAAAGCGGTAAAGTCAAAAGTTAAACACTCCTTACTTAGAATCGTTCTCCTATTTTAACAAAGATTGGTGGCATTTGGTGCTGCGCCAATTTTGCGAGTTGGGCAGTTCCAGTGCACTGCATTTCCGCAGATGAGAATGGCCAACTTCCCTGCACCAAAGTACTCAAATTTATCGCAGATGTGGATGTTAAGGAAACTGCGCAGTTGGAATTAGCTTTAGATACGGCTTTAGCTATGAATCCTTTTTTAGAAGCGCAGTTTACTTGGGTCATAACTATAATGTCTGAAACTCCCAGGCAGCTGTTTTAGCTGGAATTTCTATCAGATGAAATGGGAATAGCATGGCGTATTCAGTTTAAAGAATGCTTACATTTCAAGCGTCCTAATCATAAATCCGTGCATCAAAGAAGTTACTTGTACTAGTGCAAGGCAAAATTGTCTGCTCCTGCGAATGCGTGCAAACGTTGAGGTCAAAGGTCAAGCGCCAATCAATGCCATCCATAAGCATGCATTGACTCCCCACGAATGCAATCAAACACTTAAACAAACTTCTTCACAGGACGGCCCAACAAAAAATGACCTCTCAGCCAAATTGCCATAAATTGCTTTTATTGCCAGTCCATTTAAGGTGCATGGGTTTTGACAAATGTGCATGAGACGTTGCCCCTCCTCGGTCTTCGAAGCGAGCACCGCGACAGCGATTTTCGTGAGCTTGTAGGCAGAGCAAAAGACTCAGTCTTTAATGACAAACAAGTAAGGTTAGTTTGACTAGCGCAATAGCATTACTTCATTGATGAAGAAGAGGATGTTTTCCTCATGCTTAGAAGCGGCCCTTCCTTCCATTCAGCCAACATGTGTGTCAGCAAGAATGGCTGCGCTATGCACCAACCAATCGCCACTACAAGGAATATTTTTATCAACGCCAGCAAAATCTGTTCCAATAACTGAACCAGGCAGTACGCCTCGATGAATGCCTTCAGAACATCCTCGCAGAAAGGATGGGGATCTTGGCAAAGAGAAGTCGAGGCACTGCTTGCGTTTGAAGGAGCATTCAATCTGGGCCTTAAGTTTGGCAAACCACTGCACCACCCACTGGCAAAAACATTTGCGTTGGAGTGACGTCGCAATGCAGCAAAGAAACAGAAGCCTTGCCTAACTTTTTAAACGTTGGCCGCTTAGTTATTGACGCCTGACCTATCACCATTGGCGTGAGGAAAACTGGCTTGTGAATAGTTTGCAAATGGCACTTATATGCTTGACTAAAAATCATTCTATGCTCCGCCTCGGCTAAACGCTTCAGCATGTGTACGCACTGCCCTCATTCAGCGATCGGCATGGCACTCAAAGGGGGCATCGATGCCCTTCCATTCTCCCTCATCAAATTGCGGTGCAGAGGGACTCCTCCTTTCTCTGCATTAAAATTTCAGCTGACAAACCTGAGGTTTTTTGATGAAGCAAAAGGAATGGCAACTATACGAAAGCGTGCACTTAAATTTTAACATGCTTTTGACATGCTGCTGCTTAAATGTCATGCAGTCAATAGTCAGGCTGTGATCGAAGAATTTTGTCGAACATATTGAGTCCAGGCTCAAACTTAATCCAGATGGAACTGTCGAATTTGATGCAAGTCTTAAGATTTGATTGCATTCCGACAGACTCACTACTTGCAAAATACTGGATGAAAAGCTTCCATTATGTTGACCTATTAACCCACTCAGAAGTAAGAAATTTTGATAAAATGCTGAAAGCCCCAGTTGTGATGCCGATAGGTTGGCTAAATATTATCCATCTAACTACGTTGCCGCCAAAAAGAAATCAAAGTTGTGAACCGAAAACCCTCAGACATGGCACACAAAAGAACCCTAAAAAGACACATCGGTTGGGGTTTTTTAATGACCAAGCATACCAAGCAGATAAATTGATGTGTATAAGTTGTTACAAATGAGATTTGTTGGAATGGCCAAATTGCAGTAAGTGATCATGCAGTTCTTGACTCCTAATTTAGCGATACTTAAAGATAAATTATCAAGCACGTGTTTCTAACAGGTTTGTTGCTTGTCAAACCACCAATTGCCTGTTTCGACTTCATCGGTCTGGCTGGCCTCATGGCCATGTTGATGGTCTCAGTCCCTTCTGCTTAACAAATGTGCATGCAACCTGCCTAAGTGTCTTATCATTTATCCCTCGAAGCCCTTCACCACCTCTCCCGCCACATCTACAGCTTTTACTTCTTTCACTTGGTGCTCCATACTCGGCTATCCGCCGCATTTTACCACGCATGGAAGCCCGTGCATGCTGCGGAATCAGTGCGCTTACTCCTGCATGCTCAGTCGCCCTTTTGTCAGCTAATCACATCCAAGTAGCTTTTAGCCAAAGTCACGCATGATGCCACGTCTTTATACGAAAATGCAACTCAACAATGCAGCCACACAGCATGAAGTGAAGCATTCATTTTGGAGACTCACCTCTTGCCATTTGCAGTTGGTTACTTCTATCATCTCGCCTAACAGGGCCGTCGACAAGATCGCGTTGATTCGCCCCTTTCGAGGAGAGGAATCGCATCGCTCGCTTAACCAACCATCGCCACCCTCACACTACCGCTCTGCATAGATACGGGCTTTGAGCTTTTATTTAGCAAACTATGACATTCAAGGTTTTAACAGGAAAGTACGCATGGTGTCACTTCAAAGGGTCCCCACTTCGGGCATAACACCTCGAGCACCAACACGAGGTTTCGGGAGATCAAGTGTCGTCAAAACTGTGCGTTGTTGACCTTTCCCATCTATAAGCTATTAAGCTCGGGGAGCACAGAATCAGCTGCATTAACATTGAATAACATGCTCGTTCTCCGTGGACTAGTGATGATAATACTTTCGGGAGTAAACAAGCCGTTGTTGTGGCAGAGTTTGACTACCACCAGAAGTCAATGGCAACCAGCATCTCTCCGCCTTGGCGCCTGGGCGAAATGGAATTTACACCATCAAGCATTCAGTTCTCTTGGCAAAATAAGCCTTCCAGGAAACAGTTACGATGGTGTGAATTGGAAATTGCTGCTTGGACATTTGCATCAAACGCGTGCTTCGCAAAGACCGAGCGCTCCACCACTCTCCACACACTGATTGAAATGTTCGGCGCATGTTTTTACGAGTGTGGCGCTCTTGTTTGCACAAACTTTTATGTGTCTCCTACTATTAAATGCTTGTTATCGCTGTGAGTGGCGTCGACCTACTAAGTGCACCGGAATGGGCAGTCGACCTGATGCTGCGTATAGCACTCACGGTGCTAGTGCAATCCATTTCCCTACAGTTACAGCTTCCGAATGCCGAGGAAAATTGGGAAGCAACATCAAGGACTTCAATGAAATGCTTTCAATTGTTGTCTGCGTTCCCAATTGCATGGAAACACTTGCAAAGTGTGAGAATGGTGTGGGTTTCTTTCTTCATCTTTGGATCGCCTCACCCAGATCAGAACCATCTTGCCTATTGCGTGTAAGGCGTGCAGGAACAACATCCAACTGTCCTATCGTGATTCAACATTTACTCCATAACAAGAGACGGTGCTTTTCTGCCACTGACCAGTTGCTGCTTGATCCGACGGGTCGGAGTGACGCCATCCGATGTGCAGGACCAAGGCGCCTGCTTCCACCTCAATTCCCGGCGCCGAAATTCACCAAAGATGTTGCTGCATGCCACAAAGTGCAAAGTGGTCTGGAGGAAACCTTCCAAATGATGTGAATCGAACGAATCTCTGTAAATGCCTGCAAATGGAATGTTGAGACAAAGAACAGCTTGATCATGGCTCCTCATATGCTCATGCATAAGATTGCCAAAATAATCCAAATAGGCTCCGAAATGCTCACCGTTGTATTGTTCGCCCTGCCAATGCGTTCCTTTGGCAGCAAAAGCAATTAGCACATTCGTACTCACCCAAGCAGACATCCGAACTTCCATTTCTTCCATGCATTCCATTTTGCGCATTTTGGACTCTTTGCAACAAATTCGGCATGCTTGCACGAATACTAGGCCTACTGTTGAAATACCCGTTTTGAAGCTGCAGAGATATGCAGCACTTGATGGAGCACACTTGTGCTTTTACACGGCTCTCCTGAGGCACCTCCGAACGACATTTTTCGTGTGATCACTAAGAGAAACCAGCACACCAATAAATATTGCATCATTGGGACTCAATGGGAAAAGGCACGTTTTAACCGATCATCACTTGACATTAAGCATCAGCGCATAAGCCTGTGCGTTGCATTTCGGACAGCAACTCCTTCGATGGCACTCTTTAACCAACAAGCGCCAAAGTGGTTAACTAAATCTGCAAACATCATTTGGGTGCATGTGGCGTTTCCTCAGAGCATGGGACCGTGATTGAGCTAATCATGCAAGCCGCATGTCGAACCACAAATTCACGGAGCCTTCACGCGGAACAATAGGCAGCACAAGAAGGAAGAGATGTTGCGATCTAAGACAGCGAGGAAGGAATGAATCGGAAACTTGCAACGCATTGTCTAGTCATTGCCGTAGCAAGTGACCGCCACAAGCTTATAGTGCTTCACAAATCCTCCCAACAAATGGATGACAGCACCACCACTACGACTAGGATTTGATGCTTTTCAACCTCTCGAGGCAATGCCGCATCAAGTGCCTTGTCGACTACTTTGCATTGCATGCATGCGCTGATAGGCACCGTTGTGAAGGCGCAAGTCACGGACCTCACCTAGCACCAGTCAGGATACTTCTGCTGCACACGGCTAATGTAGTGGCAACACGTAATGACATGAGGTGCTGCAAGCCGCCGGATTCAAACCCACTCAAGGGATGAAACGGACCATCCGACGGCGCACTATGGAATGGCGAGAAAGAGCGTGGGTTTCGCCAAGCAGAGTGGAGGACAGACATGCTGACAAAAGTGCATTCGTCCTCCCAACTCCATCAGTTTTGCATCCATCGCGCCACACAAACAAACCACAACTGACAAGTATCCTTTGGTAATCATGCGATTCCATGCTCTGATGCGTGCCATATTCGGGAATTCAGACTGCACCTAGTCCATTCACTGCGTCGTCACCACCAACGTGCCACCGTTGGAGGGCATTTGGGAGTCATGCGCCAAGCTAAAAGCTGACATTTCGTTATTGTGCAGCCCTGGCTGGCAAGTCAATCTAGATTGGACTACATATTGGCTGTTCTCTTCCATGCATGGTCCACAAAGCAATGCTGAGCTCTTTTACTCATTGCCATTCCTGGCGGTGCTCTCTGCTTCTACACATCCACCCGCACGTGCACAAGCGTATCTATCCGAGCCAAACGAGCATTTGCCCACGGGTGTCACGCGAAACGGGGACTGGGGCAGTTGTAAAGAAAGTGGAATGCGAGTGGGGTGTGCCACACACTAGAATTGTGCCTCAGTCCGTTGTTGTGATTCAGGTATACCTCATGGAACCTACGCACCGTGGACATTACTGACGAGGAATACAAGCTGATGCGAATTTGACTGTGTTCAATAAAGCCAGCATCAGAGAGAAGAATACTTTCTTGCGTTTGCAATCTACCTCTTTCAGCCACGATTAGCGAGAATCCAGGAGCATGGTGACGATGAGGTGCTATCACGACTGCACACTTAAACGTTGGTGGAAATTCAAAATACGAGGGATAACAACGACATCAGGCTAATGCCACCTCAGCTTCATACTGATTTGAATTGCGCAATACGACTTTGGGGATTGGTTCGACACTTGCTGCCTTGGCCAATCAATCAATTGACCTATAGCTTTTGAACTCAAACAAGGAGTTGTTGTGCAATCGTAGATTTCGAACTTCTTCGCAGCATGCACCGTGCTTCATAATCCAACTGTCGTGGTGGCATGCAGCCGCCTTTCTTCTGGGCTTAGCACTTATTCCAAGGAAACCATCTGTATTCCCAACCCTTCCTCCCTTTTACAATGCCTCATTCTCTGACCACTAGTAATTGTTGGCAACAAGAGTCGAATACAGCATTTCTGCGCAGACACAGATCCGAATGACATCTCGTAAGAGTTGCCTACGGCATAACCAACTGCGCGTCCAGTTTCGTCACTGGTATCAAGGGTGACTGCCTCCCTTCTCCGGTGCCACTCCTTCGACCGTATCCAAAGTTCAGCTATGTGGCACACGTATTTTCAAGTCTCTTGCACCAACTGCCAATATGGCGCCTTGTGCTGCTTCAGAAGGGTGCTCAGCTTCCCATCTCCTTGACACTTCTTATTTCCGCTTGCCGATTTCCACTCTGCCGATGTCAAATTCGTTTAGTTTTGGCTTCGCGAACATCTGCATAGTCCTTTCTTCCTGCGTTCTTTTGCCCCTCTCGAAACCACCACTTCTGTGTTGCAATTTGCCAATGCTACGCAATCCCCAAAGCTGAACCGCCATGAAGGACGCATTTTGCAAGAAATCTCACTGCAACTAGAGGTGCCTATTCTGGCTAATCACTTTACCAAGTAATTCGCTCCACTATGCTACTCATTCACTTTTAAGGCGTCATCCATGCTTTTGATGCGCGCCTACTAGTTTATGCTATCACGTCTATTTTCCCCCACTGTGAGCTAAGACAAATTTGCAAAGCATTTTAGTGCAATTTTCTCAACAGAAAGCAGCAAAGCATGTGTGCTACACATGCGCATGGCGTACAGGTCTGTTGAAGCAAAATGTGATAGGTCGGCTATCAAGCTTCCGAGTTTGATGGTGAGCAAGGACGGCTGCCACAGTGACTCGAGGTTACCGTGCTCTCATCGAATGATTGATGCAGCACATGCAGTGCATTCTCATCTTCGTCCAAATTAGCCGCCTCTTGCTGCAGAAGGGCAGTGATCACGTGTCTGAAAGGACAACAAGAGGACAAATCAGTGGCAAATCTAGGAGTAGTTGGCAAAAATCACGCCTGCCAAGAGCCAGCTAAGCGAATGTTATGATTCGCTAGGGGCATAAATGCAGTCAGAACAAAGCACTTGTCACATTCACATGCACTCCATGAAATAATCTTCCAAGCAGGGCTATTTAGCAGAACTTGCACGTTTCGCGCAATGTGGACTTGAAGCTTCCAATCAACGTCCTCGTAGGGTGGGTTTGAAAGGCTACCAGTGCTAGGAATTGGCCGTGGACACACTCTATCCGACTTCGTGATGGGCTCTTACGTCACAACCGGAAAGTGGTGGGCTTCATTCAATTTTGTTCGCACATCTGCAATCCATAGTGACACAGCCCCGACGATGGATGAGTCTGCACATGTCAATGCAGCTAGCATCGAGAAGACCATCCGACAATGCACCGCACGGCATCAGTGCGATGAGACTCGCAGACAAATGCCTGTTGACAAACGTCAACTTGTAAAACATTTGCATCTGCGCGATCATAACGGCAGCAATCATGGCAGGATCTGATCCTTGCAGGAAATCGCCGACATGTGGTTTCGCGACTAGGACTGCCCTCCTACAAGCATCAGCACAAAGGCGTCCCTTAACAAAGCCAAGGAGTGCACCAACAGCAAAAGCGTCGCACAGGCATGCTCCTCTTTTCCTCGGTGACCTCACTTCCTTCTTTCATCCGACAAACTGCGCCAGTTATCAGGATACAGGTGGCGTTGAATGAAGACGCCCACAAGTCAATCGTTCCACGTTCGCCTCTCGTCATAGCCACACAACCCCCCATCCAATCACTCCTACCAACATGTGGTTCAACTTAGTCTGCCAAGCAAAACTCCATCACACACGCTTATTTGGCTCCGCCTCCAAACATCGTGCACAACCACAGGTACACTGTGTGTGCAACAGTCGTAACAGCGCATTCGTCTGGCTGTGTGCGACGTGCATAATTGTGGGTGTTAAATGCGAGTTGGAATGGGTACGTGGAGTCGAATGATCTCGCGCAGTAATATAAGTTGTGGGGAAATTGTGCGGATGTGGCCGCGCCATCTCCTCATTCGCTCCAACTTGTGCTCCCAAATGCTGGCATTTCCTCTCCTCAGAAAGCCTACCACACCTCTTTCTTCCCTTTTTATGGCGAATGGCCTAAATATCGCCGATGTAAGCATCAGGCTCGTGCTTCCCTTCAAAGACAACGTCTGATATTCCTGACACAGCCACGTGATACAACAACAGCACCTTCAGAATCAGACGATCAGTTGGTCCTCCACCATCCCATTCTTCATGCTGCCCACAAATGCACGCAAACCTGCTTGCTTATTTGGTGTTGTCAACAGGATGGGGTGGTGGTACTGCCTCATGGGTCAGCTAACAACATTCAGAGCACAAACCCACCACACTCACTCGAGAGCCAGCACTTAGTACACTGGGAGCACATGCCAAATGACATAAATTTCATGAAAAGGTAGCCTTGCAATAGCGCTCTACCGTAGCCATGTACGTGGTCAATTCGTGCCAATGCACAATGCACCGGTCTGCAACATCATCAGCCTTCCCAAGAAATTTCCCAACCCAAGTGTCCGAACCACAACTCAGTGTGTGTGTGGAATATGCGCCGTTGCCTCAACACTTGCCTTTCCCTTGCGCATATGGGAGCCACCACCAGTCTCCGCATCTTCATCGTCAACGCCATTCATGGCCGATGCCTGTCTTCCTACTCACCTTTAGTCAGTAAACTGTGTTGAAGCATTGAAGACTGTCGGTGGAGCCTATGCGACCAACTCACACACTTCCGAACTCGACATTCCATCTTCACACCTCTGCATCCGTCTAGGCCCATCACGCCACATCAAGCAACACCTAAACTCACTCTGTGTTGCTTAATGCAACTGCACACACGCATTGCATTCTTACCATTTCGGTGTGTCGCATGTGTAGCACTGCATGACACTGGTGGTCTGTGGCAAGAGGATGGCATTGTCACGGAACGAAGTGCATGTAACAGAAGACAGTTCCTGTAAGACGAGACCATTCAGACATGTACGCCAGACGTGTCCTGCTGGTGGCTTCGCACCGGCGCAAAGTGAGTAGATTCGGGGTGTTTCACGGACCACGTCCAGCAACATGTCCAAAACGTAATCCACCACATCGCCAACACATTTGAGATAAAAAGCAGAAGAAAGCCATAAACAGTGATCACCAATTTTCAGTGGGTAGTAATTAACCTGCCAACTAAACGACTCGACTTCACCGCAACTTGGGCACTGCGCAACCAAAATCCATACCAATGAATACAATATGAAAAGTGCACCAACATGGATAGGGGATGCCTGCATCAACTAACTGCTGGATGGTGCACACATCGAAACACACTGTGTTATAACCCACGTGCAGTGTACATTGCAGTGAACCACGCTGTCAGCTCTCTGCTCACTGGCAGCAGGTGTGTGAGAAATGGTTCTCAACACCACTTTCAGTATCCATTCAAGCACCCTCTCCACACCCATCATGCACAAGCCTCCTCGAGTCTAGTGCGACCTCGGATTAGCAGAATCTGGCACTGCTCCACTGGAGGCACATAGGTAGGACGGTGCACATGGAAAGGAAATAGAGCCGCCATCCACGGTGGTGATGGTTAAGGTCATGCGCGCACACAGAACTGCAGTGATCTGGTTCCACTGGCCCACGGTGACGTCACCTCGTAGTAGGTTATAGCAACCACACTAAGATTCACAATAAGACAGAACTCGGCACACAGGAAGGAAAATCTACAAACGAAGTAGCCGACTGCATTGCAAACGCTCTACAACTCCACACTGGGCAACTCACCACACACCTTCCACCCACAATACCCATCATTGCGCTTCACGGCACAAAGGGCAACCAAGTCCGTTCAGTTCCCACCGCCGGATTACATGCACCATTCCCATACAATAGGGTGCGCTCCAGCTTACTTTCCTGTGTCGCACTCAGATCATTTCGTCGCACGCCCAATAATGAGCCACAAAAGAAAAGTAATCAATTAGAGGGAAGAGTAGAGCGCAGCTGGTGTGCATTTAACTTGCCATAAATTGCTAGTGTATAAGGCGACTCAGCCACTGTCAAGCAGTCAAGGGAAGACTGCCCGCCATCAGGCGTTTTGACGTTCTCCAACTATCCCCATAAATACAGAAGTAGGCTGAACATTGCTTCCACCATCCCAGAAACCCAACGTCGGGCCGCCATTTCGCCTCTGCCTCCACAGCATCCAATGTCTTCTACCACATTTAATGCGTGATTTCTGATGTTGTCAAGGCTCTGAACTGCAGCCCCTTGAAGTACTTCTAGGTCTACGACTGATTTAATTTAAGATAAAATGCTCGTCTCTGATGATGCTAGCACACATTTATCATGGAAGAAGATCTGCGTGAACGATGCTGTGGGGAGCATCTGAGTGGAATCAGTCTGCCCATCACTTCTGCTTAGCCCTTCTGATCGTAGGGAAGTAATGGAGACACAGACCTCGACATTGAGGCGACCAATTGTATTAGCTAAGAAGCACGCACCCACACCCCTCCAATGCCCCAACTCACGACATCACGTCTACCTCGCACGCAGCAACAGCAACACAAGTGGCTATGAGGCTAAACTAATCTTCTCCAAAGTAGTAAGGCGGTACACTTGTGGAGAACGGAAGGCGGTCAGGAACAGACAAGAATTAGTAGTCACAACTGTAGCCATAGCTAAGTTTGGTGATGGCAATCGCCAAGGCCAGTCCCGCGCACACACCAGTAGAGATGTTATTCCACACGGGTGCTGGGACTTGACTGTAGTGGTAGAAGATGGCGCTCACATCCGATGCCGCCACGAGGCATGCTAGCACCTTTAAGCTCACGCCGAGTCCCCACGACATACTGGAGTCAGGATCGATGCACGCGGCTGCAGTTTGCAAGATAGCCGCCACGATGGAGAGCGCAAGAGCAATCGCCAGGCAGCTCAGCACAACCACCATATCGTGTGACTCTAGGCAGGACTGTGAGCAAAGCCTTCCACATTCCCACCCTTCGTAGCTGAAGGCGAATGTGTTGAGCGCCGCAACAACGTAGAACACAATTGCCTCCCCGATGAACACACCCATGTCGATTGGACTCGCACCGAGTACCCGCGCCGACGTTGTCAGTTCGGTGGCCCACATCTGCCGCATTTATATGCACCGTGGCATTTGAGTGGGTGTCGAGTGAATGCGCTCAACTGTTAGGCGTGACTGCACACACATGGGTCAGGCGCATTGCATCGAAAAGAGCGTGTTAGGAATGGAAACCTCGCCGTGGGCACCCAGCAACGCGCCAATCTTCCGTCGCTATGCCTGAGATGGTTGCCTGTAATACGCTCATTTCGTTCCATGCAGCGTTCCATTGTTTACTCGGTTTGTGCTAATTTAGATCCAGCTCAGCTATTCTTGTGTTTCGAGTGCCTAAACTTTAACTCTTCGCATTCCACATCCCCTCACCCTCTCTTCCACAACACAGCGACCTTTTACACAGTCCCATATTTTCAGACACCCTTCACTAACATTAGAGCGACTGCATCATTGCCAACCACTGCAGTCGCCTCCGCAAACTGGACCGGACAACTGGTTAACGTTGTGTTTCGCACAAGTTTAGCCACATCCCTCCGACTGCGCACTTGTCATCACAAAATGTTCAAGTGATACTGGTCATGCAGTGAGCACGTTGCGTGGATTTGCCATAGTCACAAACTCTACTACGCCCAACAACAACAAAGTCATCAGCCTGTGTTCGACTCCCATGCTGATATCTTCAACACTTGACTATCATCCTCGCCTTCTCTCTCCTGTATGCGCGCAGGTCCTCTCCTTGCCCTCTTTACCTACTCCACCTGTCAATGCACTCTGTGGCGTCACCTGGCGTGCACTGCCACAGGTGCCTAACACCTTCAAGGACAGTGTCTTAACTGGCCCCTTAAATTGATCGCTGGTGAATGAAAGCAGACGACACTTCAGCCCAATCTCAACGCGTTGGCACAGCGTGCCCATTTGCAATTTCCACCACATGGCTGTATCCATAATGACTCCAATGTTGTCCAATTCACAACGCTACTTCTTACAACTCCTCCACACCACTAATTACGGTGGCAGTGTCTCATTCCATACTCCTTAGCAGAACTTTGACTCAGTTGACCACAGCATTCGCGTATTGGGTCTGCGTAGTCTACGATTATGCTCAATCATCAATTTCATCTGTCAGCGATAGGTGGTGCAAACACTTACTGATGTCATAAGTGCCATTGTCGGTGGCTCGGAAGACAGGAATGAGCTCTCACACTACTTTGATGTGGAAATCGCGTGGCGGTCACTCAATTCAAATCAAATCCACTTGCAAATCATGCCTGCCGGTGCGGAGCACAAGTGCATAGCAAATTGCCACTTATCCACCAAACCTGCACTACTCTCAAACTACGAGGCACGTGGTTAATGGTCTGCTTTATGTTGTGCTTTATCCGAATGCAAGCTCCGCGTTCCCTGCTTGCTGTCCCGCAGTTCTTCATTCGGCCCAACACACAACCACCCAAAGTGCGACCACATTTGTTCCAGTTAGAGCGCGAACAAATGTCAGCATGCTATCGATTCCATTCTCGAAGCATTTCTACTTCAACTTTCACTTTGGCGTCCTCCCATTCAGCAGGGTGGATGGAAAATGACAACTTCCAGCGCTCCGTTCTCCACCTAGATTTTGGAACCAAAGCAATCCACCTTGCTGCCCCACCTGATGAAGTGATCGCGTACATTGAATCTGCACTGATCATCTTCACAGCACATGTTGACAACATTAGGGATCGATTTGGTCAACGGGCAAAATGGCCTTTGCCTCAGACAAACGTCTGCGCCACACCATGCATTCCGTCTAATAACTCCATTCCCCTTTCCGAGCAAATATTTTTGCACGAACGAGTGCACAAACAAGGTCTCCTTGAGTGCCCACGGGAAAGTCCGCTTCGCATGTGTGTGGTGGATTCCTGTCCCCAGGCGCTTATCGTCGTGCCGTGGGGATGGAATAAATGAAACAGCCAATTGACTTAACCGTGGCGATACCACATTTCCTTTCATTTCACGCACAAATGAACAGCGTGAGATGGCAATTGTATCAAAGCAGCACCTTCGCACGCCTTGCCACTCCGTTGGCCATTTAGGTCACGGCTATTGAGATTAGTTTGGGCAGTGTAAATGCAACTGTGAATGGTCAGTGCACCAAATTGGACCACTGAATTGTGCGTCCATAGGCGCACAACATTTCTACACCTGTCAATTGAAAGACGCATTGTTTCAGGGCGGAGACTCTGCAATCGGCTATTGTTGCTTTTGATTATGCCAGACACAATTCCCGTTCGACATGAGGCCACTCACAAAGTTGGGGAGAAAGCTCTAGTCTCGTCACAAGCGTGCTACCCTTATTCGGCTTTTTAGATTTCAGTGATTTTTACATAGTTTTACGATAAAAGGAACAATTGTGCTCATAAACTTAAGCATGATTGCATTTTTGTAAAATTGAGCAATGTTGTACAGGTGCGTCTATGAGAAAATTATGGTTTAGTCGAATGATGCGGTTATTAATGTAAGCATGCATTGAAAGCTCAGCTGCGAAATGGCGTTCAAGTGGTTAACAATTTGTCAACTTAAGCCTCGCCGCTCAATGCACTGACAAGACAGCTACTCTCCTTTGATCTTAACTGATTTATATGTTTGACGATGCCTGAGTAAGCGTTTGAAGTAGAAGTAAGTGAGATTGTAAGTGTGAGCCACTTAATTGTTTGGTGAACAAAAAATATTGCTCCTCTTTGTCTCATCAATTTGTTTCTGCACTTGTCCTTCACACCCGCATGAATGATGTGCAGGTGAATTTGATTTGAATTGAGCGTAGCTGCAGGCGCTACACTCGCAATGAAATATGTGTAAAATACCGAGAGCCTAGAGAAAAGTGTATGAGATGCAGTGATAGCGCCACAAACTGCATGGGGCTGCACTTATCAAAGGCCAGCATGTCCCATTTGGCGGCAGCTGATTGGTGGAGCACGGGCATTGGCTTATTTCAGCCAAAACATTAAGCGCGTTTAAACAGCTTGAAATAAAGTGGGACGGATTATGATAGCAATTAAGCAGCTACCGAGGATATTTTCCGAAATGTGCATAAAAACTTGGTTACCGAGGTTTTCACTGCACCGACACGATGGAAACAGGCACGTCTGCCCTGAATGGCATTGAATCCGAGCTAAAGTCATCAGGCACGACAAAATTTGTACCATTCTTAATTTGCAACCAAATTCACTTAAACATAAAACAAATTACGCATAACTAATTGTCTTAGCAAAGAATTTTGGGTTAAAAATGTCGGTTTTTATGCACACAGATAATTTATTTTGAAGTCCTTATTATTCATGCCAATGCCATCCATCCATCCATCCATCCATCCATCCATCCATCCATCCATCCATCCATCCATCCATCCATCCATCCATCCATCCATCCATCCATCCATCCATCCATCCATCCATCCATCCATCCATCCATCCATCCATCCATCCATCCATCCATCCAACCATCCATCCATCCATCCATCCATCCATCCATCCATCCATCCATTCATTAGTATCAACTAAATTTCAGCCTTCGTGATCCACCCTGGAACAATGCGGCTCCAAATTGACAGGTGTAGAAAGGTTGTGCGCCGATAAATACAGGTCTTTCAAAACCGTTTAACTGCCTATGGACGCACAATTCAGTGGTCCAATTTGGTGCACTGACCATTCACAGTTGCATTTACACTGCCCAAACTAATCCCAATAGCCGTGACCTAAATGGCCAACGGAGTGGCAAGGCGTGCGAAGGTGCTGCTTTGATACAATTGCCATCTCACGCTGTTCATTTGTGCGTGAAATGAAAGGAAATGTGGTATCGCTACGGCTAAGTCAATTGGCTGTTTCATTTATTCCATCCCCACGGCACGACGATAAGCGCCTGGGGACAGGAATCCACCACACACATGCGAAGCGGACTTTCCCGTGGGCACTCAAGGAGACCTTGTTTGTGCACTCGTTCGTGCAAAAATATTTGCTCGGAAAGGGGAATGGAGTTATTAGACGGAATGCATGGTGTGGCGCAGACGTTTGTCTGAGGCAAAGGCCATTTTGCCCGTTGACCAAATCGATCCCTAATGTTGTCAACATGTGCTGTGAAGATGATCAGTGCAGATTCAATGTACGCGATCACTTCATCAGGTGGGGCAGCAAGGTGGATTGCTTTGGTTCCAAAATCTAGGTGGAGAACGGAGCGCTGGAAGTTGTCATTTTCCATCCACCCTGCTGAATGGGAGGACGCCAAAGTGAAAGTTGAAGTAGAAATGCTTCGAGAATGGAATCGATAGCATGCTGACATTTGTTCGCGCTCTAACTGGAACAAATGTGGTCGCACTTTGGGTGGTTGTGTGTTGGGCCGAATGAAGAACTGCGGGACAGCAAGCAGGGAACGCGGAGCTTGCATTCGGATAAAGCACAACATAAAGCAGACCATTAACCACGTGCCTCGTAGTTTGAGAGTAGTGCAGGTTTGGTGGATAAGTGGCAATTTGCTATGCACTTGTGCTCCGCACCGGCAGGCATGATTTGCAAGTGGATTTGATTTGAATTGAGTGACCGCCACGCGATTTCCACATCAAAGTAGTGTGAGAGCTCATTCCTGTCTTCCGAGCCACCGACAATGGCACTTATGACATCAGTAAGTGTTTGCACCACCTATCGCTGACAGATGAAATTGATGATTGAGCATAATCGTAGACTACGCAGACCCAATACGCGAATGCTGTGGTCAACTGAGTCAAAGTTCTGCTAAGGAGTATGGAATGAGACACTGCCACCGTAATTAGTGGTGTGGAGGAGTTGTAAGAAGTAGCGTTGTGAATTGGACAACATTGGAGTCATTATGGATACAGCCATGTGGTGGAAATTGCAAATGGGCACGCTGTGCCAACGCGTTGAGATTGGGCTGAAGTGTCGTCTGCTTTCATTCACCAGCGATCAATTTAAGGGGCCAGTTAAGACACTGTCCTTGAAGGTGTTAGGCACCTGTGGCAGTGCACGCCAGGTGACGCCACAGAGTGCATTGACAGGTGGAGTAGGTAAAGAGGGCAAGGAGAGGACCTGCGCGCATACAGGAGAGAGAAGGCGAGGATGATAGTCAAGTGTTGAAGATATCAGCATGGGAGTCGAACACAGGCTGATGACTTTGTTGTTGTTGGGCGTAGTAGAGTTTGTGACTATGGCAAATCCACGCAACGTGCTCACTGCATGACCAGTATCACTTGAACATTTTGTGATGACAAGTGCGCAGTCGGAGGGATGTGGCTAAACTTGTGCGAAACACAACGTTAACCAGTTGTCCGGTCCAGTTTGCGGAGGCGACTGCAGTGGTTGGCAATGATGCAGTCGCTCTAATGTTAGTGAAGGGTGTCTGAAAATATGGGACTGTGTAAAAGGTCGCTGTGTTGTGGAAGAGAGGGTGAGGGGATGTGGAATGCGAAGAGTTAAAGTTTAGGCACTCGAAACACAAGAATAGCTGAGCTGGATCTAAATTAGCACAAACCGAGTAAACAATGGAACGCTGCATGGAACGAAATGAGCGTATTACAGGCAACCATCTCAGGCATAGCGACGGAAGATTGGCGCGTTGCTGGGTGCCCACGGCGAGGTTTCCATTCCTAACACGCTCTTTTCGATGCAATGCGCCTGACCCATGTGTGTGCAGTCACGCCTAACAGTTGAGCGCATTCACTCGACACCCACTCAAATGCCACGGTGCATATAAATGCGGCAGATGTGGGCCACCGAACTGACAACGTCGGCGCGGGTACTCGGTGCGAGTCCAATCGACATGGGTGTGTTCATCGGGGAGGCAATTGTGTTCTACGTTGTTGCGGCGCTCAACACATTCGCCTTCAGCTACGAAGGGTGGGAATGTGGAAGGCTTTGCTCACAGTCCTGCCTAGAGTCACACGATATGGTGGTTGTGCTGAGCTGCCTGGCGATTGCTCTTGCGCTCTCCATCGTGGCGGCTATCTTGCAAACTGCAGCCGCGTGCATCGATCCTGACTCCAGTATGTCGTGGGGACTCGGCGTGAGCTTAAAGGTGCTAGCATGCCTCGTGGCGGCATCGGATGTGAGCGCCATCTTCTACCACTACAGTCAAGTCCCAGCACCCGTGTGGAATAACATCTCTACTGGTGTGTGCGCGGGACTGGCCTTGGCGATTGCCATCACCAAACTTAGCTATGGCTACAGTTGTGACTACTAATTCTTGTCTGTTCCTGACCGCCTTCCGTTCTCCACAAGTGTACCGCCTTACTACTTTGGAGAAGATTAGTTTAGCCTCATAGCCACTTGTGTTGCTGTTGCTGCGTGCGAGGTAGACGTGATGTCGTGAGTTGGGGCATTGGAGGGGTGTGGGTGCGTGCTTCTTAGCTAATACAATTGGTCGCCTCAATGTCGAGGTCTGTGTCTCCATTACTTCCCTACGATCAGAAGGGCTAAGCAGAAGTGATGGGCAGACTGATTCCACTCAGATGCTCCCCACAGCATCGTTCACGCAGATCTTCTTCCATGATAAATGTGTGCTAGCATCATCAGAGACGAGCATTTTATCTTAAATTAAATCAGTCGTAGACCTAGAAGTACTTCAAGGGGCTGCAGTTCAGAGCCTTGACAACATCAGAAATCACGCATTAAATGTGGTAGAAGACATTGGATGCTGTGGAGGCAGAGGCGAAATGGCGGCCCGACGTTGGGTTTCTGGGATGGTGGAAGCAATGTTCAGCCTACTTCTGTATTTATGGGGATAGTTGGAGAACGTCAAAACGCCTGATGGCGGGCAGTCTTCCCTTGACTGCTTGACAGTGGCTGAGTCGCCTTATACACTAGCAATTTATGGCAAGTTAAATGCACACCAGCTGCGCTCTACTCTTCCCTCTAATTGATTACTTTTCTTTTGTGGCTCATTATTGGGCGTGCGACGAAATGATCTGAGTGCGACACAGGAAAGTAAGCTGGAGCGCACCCTATTGTATGGGAATGGTGCATGTAATCCGGCGGTGGGAACTGAACGGACTTGGTTGCCCTTTGTGCCGTGAAGCGCAATGATGGGTATTGTGGGTGGAAGGTGTGTGGTGAGTTGCCCAGTGTGGAGTTGTAGAGCGTTTGCAATGCAGTCGGCTACTTCGTTTGTAGATTTTCCTTCCTGTGTGCCGAGTTCTGTCTTATTGTGAATCTTAGTGTGGTTGCTATAACCTACTACGAGGTGACGTCACCGTAGGCCAGTGGAACCAGATCACTGCAGTTCTGTGTGCGCGCATGACCTTAACCATCACCACCGTGGATGGCGGCTCTATTTCCTTTCCATGTGCACCGTCCTACCTATGTGCCTCCAGTGGAGCAGTGCCAGATTCTGCTAATCCGAGGTCGCACTAGACTCGAGGAGGCTTGTGCATGATGGGTGTGGAGAGGGTGCTTGAATGGATACTGAAAGTGGTGTTGAGAACCATTTCTCACACACCTGCTGCCAGTGAGCAGAGAGCTGACAGCGTGGTTCACTGCAATGTACACTGCACGTGGGTTATAACACAGTGTGTTTCGATGTGTGCACCATCCAGCAGTTAGTTGATGCAGGCATCCCCTATCCATGTTGGTGCACTTTTCATATTGTATTCATTGGTATGGATTTTGGTTGCACAGTGCCCAAGTTGCGGTGAAGTCGAGTCGTTTAGTTGGCAGGTTAATTACTACCCACTGAAAATTGGTGATCACTGTTTATGGCTTTCTTCTGCTTTTTATCTCAAATGTGTTGGCGATGTGGTGGATTACGTTTTGGACATGTTGCTGGACGTGGTCCGTGAAACACCCCGAATCTACTCACTTTGCGCCGGTGCGAAGCCACCAGCAGGACACGTCTGGCGTACATGTCTGAATGGTCTCGTCTTACAGGAACTGTCTTCTGTTACATGCACTTCGTTCCGTGACAATGCCATCCTCTTGCCACAGACCACCAGTGTCATGCAGTGCTACACATGCGACACACCGAAATGGTAAGAATGCAATGCGTGTGTGCAGTTGCATTAAGCAACACAGAGTGAGTTTAGGTGTTGCTTGATGTGGCGTGATGGGCCTAGACGGATGCAGAGGTGTGAAGATGGAATGTCGAGTTCGGAAGTGTGTGAGTTGGTCGCATAGGCTCCACCGACAGTCTTCAATGCTTCAACACAGTTTACTGACTAAAGGTGAGTAGGAAGACAGGCATCGGCCATGAATGGCGTTGACGATGAAGATGCGGAGACTGGTGGTGGCTCCCATATGCGCAAGGGAAAGGCAAGTGTTGAGGCAACGGCGCATATTCCACACACACACTGAGTTGTGGTTTGGACACTTGGGTTGGGAAATTTCTTGGGAAGGCTGATGATGTTGCAGACCGGTGCATTGTGCATTGGCACGAATTGACCACGTACATGGCTACGGTAGAGCGCTATTGCAAGGCTACCTTTTCATGAAATTTATGTCATTTGGCATGTGCTCCCAGTGTACTAAGTGCTGGCTCTCGAGTGAGTGTGGTGGGTTTGTGCTCTGAATGTTGTTAGCTGACCCATGAGGCAGTACCACCACCCCATCCTGTTGACAACACCAAATAAGCAAGCAGGTTTGCGTGCATTTGTGGGCAGCATGAAGAATGGGATGGTGGAGGACCAACTGATCGTCTGATTCTGAAGGTGCTGTTGTTGTATCACGTGGCTGTGTCAGGAATATCAGACGTTGTCTTTGAAGGGAAGCACGAGCCTGATGCTTACATCGGCGATATTTAGGCCATTCGCCATAAAAAGGGAAGAAAGAGGTGTGGTAGGCTTTCTGAGGAGAGGAAATGCCAGCATTTGGGAGCACAAGTTGGAGCGAGTGAGGAGATGGCGTGGCCACATCCGCACAATTTCCCCACAACTTATATTACTGCGCGAGATCATTCGACTCCACGTACCCATTCCAACTCGCATTTAACACCCACAATTATGCACGTCGCACACAGCCAGACGAATGCGCTGTTACGACTGTTGCACACACAGTGTACCTGTGGTTGTGCACGATGTTTGGAGGCGGAGCCAAATAAGCGTGTGTGATGGAGTTTTGCTTGGCAGACTAAGTTGAACCACATGTTGGTAGGAGTGATTGGATGGGGGGTTGTGTGGCTATGACGAGAGGCGAACGTGGAACGATTGACTTGTGGGCGTCTTCATTCAACGCCACCTGTATCCTGATAGCTGGCGCAGGTTGTCGGATGAAAGAAGGAAGTGAGGTCACCGAGGAAAAGAGGAGCATGCCTGTGCGACGCTTTTGCTGTTGGTGCACTCCTTGGCTTTGTTAAGGGACGCCTTTGTGCTGATGCTTGTAGGAGGGCAGTCCTAGTCGCGAAACCACATGTCGGCGATTTCCTGCAAGGATCAGATCCTGCCATGATTGCTGCCGTTATGATCGCGCAGATGCAAATGTTTTACAAGTTGACGTTTGTCAACAGGCATTTGTCTGCGAGTCTCATCGCACTGATGCCGTGCGGTGCATTGTCGGATGGTCTTCTCGATGCTAGCTGCATTGACATGTGCAGACTCATCCATCGTCGGGGCTGTGTCACTATGGATTGCAGATGTGCGAACAAAATTGAATGAAGCCCACCACTTTCCGGTTGTGACGTAAGAGCCCATCACGAAGTCGGATAGAGTGTGTCCACGGCCAATTCCTAGCACTGGTAGCCTTTCAAACCCACCCTACGAGGACGTTGATTGGAAGCTTCAAGTCCACATTGCGCGAAACGTGCAAGTTCTGCTAAATAGCCCTGCTTGGAAGATTATTTCATGGAGTGCATGTGAATGTGACAAGTGCTTTGTTCTGACTGCATTTATGCCCCTAGCGAATCATAACATTCGCTTAGCTGGCTCTTGGCAGGCGTGATTTTTGCCAACTACTCCTAGATTTGCCACTGATTTGTCCTCTTGTTGTCCTTTCAGACACGTGATCACTGCCCTTCTGCAGCAAGAGGCGGCTAATTTGGACGAAGATGAGAATGCACTGCATGTGCTGCATCAATCATTCGATGAGAGCACGGTAACCTCGAGTCACTGTGGCAGCCGTCCTTGCTCACCATCAAACTCGGAAGCTTGATAGCCGACCTATCACATTTTGCTTCAACAGACCTGTACGCCATGCGCATGTGTAGCACACATGCTTTGCTGCTTTCTGTTGAGAAAATTGCACTAAAATGCTTTGCAAATTTGTCTTAGCTCACAGTGTGAGGAAAATAGACGTGATAGCATAAACTAGTAGGCGCGCATCAAAAGCATGGATGACGCCTTAAAAGTGAATGAGTAGCATAGTGGAGCGAATTACTTGGTAAAGTGATTAGCCAGAATAGGCACCTCTAGTTGCAGTGAGATTTCTTGCAAAATGCGTCCTTCATGGCGGTTCAGCTTTGGGGATTGCGTAGCATTGGCAAATTGCAACACAGAAGTGGTGGTTTCGAGAGGGGAAAGAACGCAGGAAGAGAGGGCTATGCAGATGTTCGCGAAGCCAAAACTAAACGAATTTGACATCGGCAGAGTGGAAATCGGCAAGCGGAAATAAGAAGTGTCAAGGAGATGGGAAGCTGAGCACCCTTCTGAAGCAGCACAAGGCGCCATATTGGCAGTTGGTGCAATAGGCTTGAAAATACGTGTGCCACATAGCTGAACTTTGGATACGGTCGAAGGAGTGGCACCGGAGAAGGGAGGCAGTCACCCTTGATACCAGTGACGAAACTGGACGCGCAGTTGGTTATGCCGTACGCAACTCTTACGAGATGTCATTCGGATCTGTGTCTGCGCAGAAATGCTGTATTCGACTCTTGTTGCCAACAATTACTAGTGGTCAGAGAATGAGGCATTGTAAAAGGGAGGAAGGGTTGGGAATGCAGATGGCTTCCTTGGAATAAGTGTTAAGCCCCAGAAGAAAGGCGGCTGCATGCCACCACGACAGTTGGATTATGAAGCACGGTGCATGCTGCGGAGAAGTTCGAAATCTACGATTGCACAACAACTCCTTGTTTGAGTTCAAAAGCTATAGGTCAATTGATTGATTGGCCAAGGCAGCAAGTGTCGAACCAATCCCCAAAGTCGTATTGCGCAATTCAAATCAGTATGAAGCTGAGGTGGCATTAGCCTGATGTCGTTGTTATCCCTCGTATTTTGAATTTCCACCAACGTTTAAGTGGGCAGTCGTGATGGCACCTCATCGACACCATGCTCCCGGATTCTCGCTAATCGTGGCTGAAAGAGGTAGATTGCAAACGCAAAAGAGGGCATTCTTCCCTCTGATGCTGGCTTCATTGAACACAGTCAAATTCGCATCAGCTTGTATTCCTCGTCAGTAATGTCCACGGTGCGTAGGTTCCATGAGGTATACCTGAATCACAACAACGGACTGAGGCACAATTCTAGTGTGTGGCACACCCCACTCGCATTCCACTTTCTTTACAACTGCCCCAGTCCCCGTTTCGCGTGACACCCGTGGGCAAATGCTCGTTTGGCTCGGATAGATACGCTTGTGCACGTGCGGGTGGATGTGTAGAAGCAGAGAGCACCGCCAGGAATGGCAATGAGTAAAAGAGCTCGGCATTGCTTTGTGGACCATGCATGGAAGAGAACAGCCAATATGTAGTCCAATCTAGATTGACTTGCCAGCCGGGGCTGCACAATAACGAAATGTCAGCTTTTAGCTTGGCGCATGACTCCCAAATGCCCTCCAACGGTGGCACGTTGGTGGTGACGACGCAGTGAATGGACTAGGTGCAGTCTGAATTCCCGAATATGGCACGCATCAGAGCATGGAATCGCATGATTACCAAAGGATACTTGTCAGTTGTGGTTTGTTTGTGTGGCGCGATGGATGCGAAACTGATGGAGTTGGGAGGACGAATGCACTTTTGTCAGCATGTCTGTCCTCCACTCTGCTTGGCGAAACCCACACTCTTTCTCGCCATTCTATAGTGCGCCGTCGGCCAGTCCGTTTCATCCCTTGAGTGGCTTTGAATCCGGCGGCTTGCAGCACCTCATGTCATTACGTGTTGCCACTACATTAGCCGTGTGCAGCAGAAGTATCCTGACTGGTGCTAGGTGAGGTCCGTGACTTGCGCCTTCACAACGGTGCCTATCAGCGCATGCATGCAATGCAAAGTAGTCGACAAGGCACTTGATGCGGCATTGCCTCGAGAGGTTGAAAAGCATCAAATCCTAGTCGTAGTGGTGGTGCTGTCATCCATTTGTTGGGAGGATTTGTGAAGCACTATAAGCTTGTGGCGGTCACTTGCTGTGACAATGGCTAGACAATGCGTTGCAAGTTTCCGATTCATTCCTTCCTCGCTGTCTTAGATCACAACATCTCTTCCTTCTTGTGCTGCACATTGTTCCACGTGAAGGCTCCGTGAATTTGTGGTTCGACATGCGGCTTGCATGATTAGCTCAATCACGGTCCCATGCTCTGAGGAAACGCCACATGCACCCAAATGATGTTTGCAGATTTAGTTAACCACTTTGGCGCTTGTTGGTTAAAGAGTGCCATCGAAGGAGTTGCTGTCCGAAATGCAACGCACAGGCTTATGCGCTGATGCTTAATGTCAAGTGATGATCGGTTAAAACGTGCCTTTTCCCATTGAGTCCCAATGATGCAATATTTATTGGTGTGCTGGTTTCTCTTAGTGATCACACGAAAAATGTCGTTCGGAGGTGCCGCAGGAGGGCCGTGTAAAAGCACAAGTGTGCTCCATCAAGTGCTGCATATCTCTGCAGCTTCAAAACGGGTATTTCAACAGTAGGCCTAGTATTCGTGCAAGCATGCCGAATTTGTTGCAAAGAGTCCAAAATGCGCAAAATTGAATGCATGGAAGAAATGGAAGTTCGGATGTCTGCTTGGGTGAGTACGAATGTGCTAATTGCTTTTGCTGCCAAAGGAACGCATTGGCAGGGCGAACAATACAACGGTGAGCATTTCGGAGCCTATTTGGATTATTTTGGCAATCTTATGCATGAGCATATGAGGAGCCATGATCAAGCTGTTCTTTGTCTCAACATTCCATTTGCAGGCATTTACAGAGATTCGTTCGATTCACATCATTTGGAAGGTTTCCTCCAGACCACTTTGCACTTTGTGGCATGCAGCAACATCTTTGGTGAATTTCGGCGCCGGGAATTGAGGTGGAAGCAGGCGCCTTGGTCCTGCACATCGGATGGCGTCACTCCGACCCGTCGGATCAAGCAGCAACTGGTCAGTGGCAGAAAAGCACCGTCTCTTGTTATGGAGTAAATGTTGAATCACGATAGGACAGTTGGATGTTGTTCCTGCACGCCTTACACGCAATAGGCAAGATGGTTCTGATCTGGGTGAGGCGATCCAAAGATGAAGAAAGAAACCAACACCATTCTCACACTTTGCAAGTGTTTCCGTGCAATTGGGAACGCAGACAACAATTGAAAGCATTTCATTGAAGTCCTGGATGCTGCTTCCCAATGTTCCTCGGGATTCGGAAGCTGTAACTGTAGGGAAATGGATTGCACTAGCACCGTGAGTGCTATACGCAGCATCAGGTCGACTGCCCATTCCGGTGCACTTAGTAGGTCGACGCCACTCACAGCGATAACAAGCATTTAATAGTAGGAGACACATAAAAGTTTGTGCAAACAAGAGCGCCACACTCGTAAAAACATGCGCCGAACATTTCAATCAGTGTGTGGAGAGTGGTGGAGCGCTCGGTCTTTGCGAAGCACGCGTTTCGTGCAAATGTCCAAGCAGCAATTTCCAATTCACACCATCGTAACTGTTTCCTGGAAAGCTTATTTTGCCAAGAGAACTGAATGCTTGATGGTGTAAATTCCATTTCGCCCAGGCGCCAAGGCGGAGAGATGCTGGTTGCCATTGTCTTCTGATGATAGTCAAACTCTGCCACAATAACGGCTTGTTTGCACCCGAAAGTATTATCATCACTAGTCCACGGAGAACGAGCATGTTATTCAATGTTAATGCAGCTGATTCTGTGCTCCCCGAGCTTAATAGCTTATAGATGGGAAAGGTCAACAACGCACAGTTTTGACAACACTTGATCTCCCGAAACCTCGTGTTGGTGCTCGAGGTGTTATGCCCGAAGTGGGGACCCTTTGAAGTTTCACCATGCGTACTTTCCTGTTAAAACCTTGAATGTCATAATTTGCTAAATAAAAGCTCAAAGCGGTAGTGTGAGGGTGGCGATGGTTGGTTAAGCGAGCGATGCGATTCCTCTCCTCGAAAGGGGCGAATCAACGCGATCTTGTCGACGGCCCTGTTAGGCGAGATGATAGAAGTAACCAACTGCAAATGGCAAGAGGTGAGTCTCCAAAATGAATGCTTCACTTCATGCTGTGTGGCTGCATTGTTGAGTTGCATTTTCGTATAAAGACGTGGCATCATGCGTGACTTTGGCTAAAAGCTACTTGGATGTGATTAGCTGACAAAAGGGCGACTGAGCATGCAGGAGTAAGCGCACTGATTCCGCAGCATGCACGGGCTTCCATGCGTGGTAAAATGCGGCGGATAGCCGAGTATGGAGCACCAAGTGAAAGAAGTAAAAGCTGTAGATGTGGCGGGAGAGGTGGTGAAGGGCTTCGAGGGATAAATGATAAGACGCTTAGGCAGGTTGCATGCACATTTGTTAAGCAGAAGGGACTGAGACCATCAACATGGCCATGAGGCCAGCCAGACCGATGAAGTCGAAACATCGGGATTGCAAAGTTGTGTGTTTCAATGATCACATTTAAGCACAAAGGGAAAGCTTTTGTTAGGTGGCATTAATGGTCAAAAACTGCGCACCCATTCTGGTCCTACGCATACATTGTACGGACTGCTTCTGATCCTTGTATCTGCAAAGGCTGTGTTTAAGCATGCAGAAGTGGCAGAGTTAGTGGAGGGTTCTTGAAGCTTTTAGGAGTCTTTAAGAGCGTTTACCGCTGCAGAGGCAGCCTCAAAATCGGGCAGTGATAACATGAAAAGCGGAAGAGAATTCTAAATTCTTCCAATCAGCACATTTCGCCACAGCCACGATGACGTTGGTCTGCCTTCTCCACGCTCTCACTCACCTTGCAGGTGAAACCAGAGAGGTGGTGCGCAGTGCTACAAAATGGCACCGAAGCAAGGCCCCAAGCAAAGGCTGCTACCCCCAGCATTTGGGCGAAATCGCCACATTAGAATCCAGTAGCTTCGCCTTCATGATGAACTGTCCAATGCAGCTCATCGCACAAGTCCTCCCAATCCTCTCGCAGGTGAGAAAGGACACAGCATGTGAACGGTGATTCTGTTGCCACTCAACGATTCGCTACTGCAGCACAAAGATGCTGCAAACACTTCAACTCTGACAGCACCACTCTCGTCCTCTACTTCGAGGTTTAAATTGCATTGACGATGAAGTTCTGCTAATGCTGCTCCATCGAGGAGCATAGCTTTGTCAAGCTAAATAGCCTCCACTTTCTCCGCAGTTGTGTTCTGGCAACCCAAAGTGCGTCTACACGGCTTATTTTTAATGAGTTCAATTTGAGCTAATTAAGTGGGAAAATGAAGGCAATGAAATGGTCGTTGGTGTTTGAATGAAGTGACTTAAAGCTGCCTCCTAAAGCGATGGCAGGTGGAGTGGACGATTCGGTCACCTTATGGCACTTCATGTCAAATGCATAAATTGAGAGGCCCAAAGTCCCTATACAATAGGCAAGCACGCAAACGTTCTTACGCCCATTTTCAAATGCTCGTTTCTATTGTGAAGGTCCTGTTTGACTCACCACCAGCTCGCATTTCACCCGTGTGCAAAAATCATGAACCGCAATGTTTCCATCCACTAAATGTCACTTTGTTTGGACGGCTCCCGAAAAAGGGGATTGGAGTGGTGCCCCACCCTCACTATTAGAATATGCGCCCATACAGAGTGAGTGTTTTAATGGGATGGCGGCAGATTCGTCCCACAATTGTGGTGATCGACGGCAAAGTCTCTAAATTTGATTCTATGTGATACACATATTTCGTTTCAGCCACAGGATTGGGAATGCATTCAGTGAATCTCGTCGGAATCTAGCTTTTCGTGCTGGGGAAAGAAAAGGATCTTAGGAAGCATGCCTATAGAAACCTATCAAACAGAATGTTATTCAACACCCTTTAATAATTAGGATCAGGAAATGGTGGTGCAAGGTAAATAACTAAGAAATGCTCAAATTGGTATCAAAGACTGGCTCAAAAGGAAGGTATTAGACTTCCCCACAATTGATTGCCAGAGTAATGAGGAAAAAATAATATCTTATTAAAGCCGCGGAAATTCCCAACTCACAGTCGGCAGGACGTCTCGCCGAGCAATGCACCGACACGTGACCACGAGACATCGTGGCACGCCACAGTGTCAGAAACAGGTATGATGGCGACACACCGAACTGTAGCATTATTCGGCTAAAATCCGCTCGGATACGGCGAATGGAGGCCCAAAATCAAACAACATCTAAGCTTGGCCTTTCAAAGATTGAGCGTGTGCATCAGCCTAAGCAACTGCCATTGCCTGGGGCGCAGGAATTGAATTGCTCTAAGCCACGATCTCAATTGTGGTAAGAAATATTACGCTGTTGCCTATGAAAAATGCAGGATGAAGTTCCTAAGACTACATTTTCACGTCCTCTCGCACTTTCCGCCCCCACATCCACCACACGAACGACTTAACGGTTTACCGAAGGCAGGATTTGAGAAAGTATTAAATGATTTGTTCTAAAACAAATGGAGCAGTGCACGTGAGGAGAAGGTAGGACGGGTATACGAAACTGCAAGCATCATAAGTTTTCACAACTGTAGCCGCAGATGGATTTAGTGATGGCAATTGCCAGGGCCATTTTAGCACACATACCACAAATCGTGTGGTTCCACAGACGCGTTGTGAGGTGGTTCCACCGAGCTGCATGGCAGTCAGTAACCAGGCAAGGAAAGCTTAAGTTGCCACCCACTGCTCACCGAAAATTCGTCACCAGCACATTCAATGATTCTTTTGCATGCATGCTAATAATTACCACAAGTTCAATCATCAGCGATAACTGTGACATCGACTTGGCAAAATGCGGACCCATCGGACTGGATGAACCATCACTGCTGTTGATGGTGGCAATGCGGAACTCTATAGGCGACTTCAGATCCAAGTGTCCGTCTGTGGTCAGCATTTCTATTCGAATGCTGCTATCACCCCCCTGTCAGAAAAGAGTGGTGACTACAGTACACCTGACCGCGGAGACCACACATCGGGCTTCTGAAGTGGTTCATCCTCCACTTCAGCAGGACACTTAAGGTAAACCCAGGCGCAGCGGCTAACCAAAATAAAACAATGGTTACCCTCCTTCTGTTCAGTTCGGCCATCTGAATAAGCATCCCTACGTTAGGTGAGGCAAATTTATTAGCATTTTAAACACGTCAGTCTTTGCAACCATTTAACATCAAAGCAGCTAAAGGCTATTCCTAACTGCACCGAAACGCCTTGAGCTGCTGGTCAGTATTCAAGATACCATTCGGTTCTTCAGAGGGTATGGTTTGGGGCATCAAGTAAAGATGAGCAAAGGTGGATGATAAACGTAGAAAGTTGAGTGGCGCAGAGTGTCGGGATGAACGAATTGGAAATGCGATGGCACGAGGAGAGACCCCTTACTTGCCGATCGAATGTTTGATTGAAGCCTTAAGTAGGACAACCGGCGTCGCATCCACCCTGTCCACGAGGATCTTCCCTAGGGCAGCCAATGGAATGACCTACATTTACAAGCTGATAATCGCTGTTAGGATAATGAGTGGATGGGTAAACTTTGCTAAGATTTCGAGGGTTGTTTCATTCTTCTAGTGGCACTTTCTCTTACTTAGCCGTAAAGATCTGGCGGTGCGGTCATTACTTATCGAGGCAGTTAATCCTACGAACAGCTGTCAAGCTAATCCTTGGCTCAAACTAAAACGATTGCAGACCTACAGGCTTGACTTAAAAATTCTTCACTAAAACGCTTTAGTTTGTGCCTCTTAAACGGCTTTGAGCGTTGTGGCCAAAAAAACGAAATGGAAATGTTATTCAGAAAGCCATGGCAATTTTAACAACAGCACGTAAATTTACATACGACCGCGTTTTGGCTTCCAGACATTAGACGCCTCGGTTGCTTAACTCCTCTCCGTATCCGTGGCTAAAAGTGAAGTCAGTGGTACCAGCAATCAGTGCAATCACAATCTGCTTCACCAAAGAAACATCTTTGAGGGCTGCAAGTTCGCTATAAATTTTGGCTAAACTGTTGCCTGTTGCCCAAAGCAAAGCGCTATCCAGGGAAACGCTGTCCAAAAGCACAGCCAATGCCATTTTTAGAATTACGACTTATAAAAACAAACTTAAAAAAGCTGAAAGAGTGCCAATGCCCCGGTTCCCTACCCATTCAGCCACCCGTAAGTTATGAGGTTTTAAATTCATTCATGAAAACACAGCAGGTGCCAGTACCCAGGTAAATTGCTTGAAAGCCAACACTAGATCCTTACGAAGGAAGAGAGCAATAAACAGTTGTTCTGTCCGTTATTCAAAATGGTGGAACACGGGTGGTGACCGTGAACTGGGTGAGTCCAGCCACATTGCCAGACTGGGTGTCAGTGCCTTGAAAGGCAAGCAAAAATCAGGGACCTAGCCTACTTACCTGCTTCAAAATAAGAACCGACATAGTGAACAGAACCCAACAAGGAAAACATGCCAAGCGCAGGCGATGCTGTTGCTCAGGTGCTGCCACTAGCATGCCTACCATAAATGCTAACCTCTTACCGACAGTCTCATTGGCAACTGCGTCTTTCGCACCACATTTCGCACTCACCCCGAAGAAGGCCTTTCTAATAACATCGTGAACAATTAAGTCCTATGCCGCTACGTGGGCATCAATTTGTTGCACATTTGCGTAAGACGTGTTTGCGTGCTTGCCTATTGTATAGGGACTTTGGGCCTCTCAATTTATGCATTTGACATGAAGTGCCATAAGGTGACCGAATCGTCCACTCCACCTGCCATCGCTTTAGGAGGCAGCTTTAAGTCACTTCATTCAAACACCAACGACCATTTCATTGCCTTCATTTTCCCACTTAATTAGCTCAAATTGAACTCATTAAAAATAAGCCGTGTAGACGCACTTTGGGTTGCCAGGACACAACTGCGGAGAAAGTGGAGGCTATTTAGCTTGACAAAGCTATGCTCCTCGATGGAGCAGCATTAGCAGAACTTCATCGTCTATGCAATTTAAACCTCGAAGTAGAGGACGCGAGCGGTGCTGTCAGAGTTGAAGTGTTTGCAGCATCTTTGCGCTGCAGTAGCGAATCGTTGAGTGGCAACAGAATCACCGTTCACATGCTGTGTCCTTTCTCACCTGCGAGAGGATTGGGAGGACTTGTGCGATGAGCTGCATTGGACAGTTCATCATGAAGGCGAAGCTACTGGATTCTAATGTGGCGATTTCGCCCAAATGCTGGGGATAGCAGCCTTTGCTTAGGGCCTTACTTCGGTGCCATTTTGTAGCACTGCCCATCACCTCTCTGGTTTCGCCTGCAAGGTGAGTGAGAGCGTGGAGAAGGCAGACCAACGTCATCGTGGCTGTGGCGAAATGTGCTGATTGGAAGAACTTGGCATTCTCTTCCGCAATTCATGTTATCGCTGCCCGATTTTGAGGCTGCCTCTGCAGCAGCAAACGCCTTAAGGCATTTCTACAAGACTTATTACTAGTGCCTACATTTGATGTTGAAGCTCCTGCACAGTGATGGTTGGGTAGCAAAATGGTCGTAATCCATCTGTTTGATGGGAAACCTGCACAGATTCAAACCATCCCTATCCCGAGTAAAGCAACGAAATGGTCTTCACTCTAAAGCTGATCAAATGAAGGCGAACTCTCAATTGGTGAGAGTTATGCTAATCTGTCTGTCATCACCTCGACACATCACCAACCCCTTACTGTCTGCCGCCTATTGCATGCAAAGAGAAAGCCACAACTACCCCAAGGCACACTATCACGATTGAGACGCAAGGAGAGGAGGGAGTGTTAGCACCAGCATCCGCGTCTCGAGGACACAACTTCTGACGCGTGTTTTGCCAAAATCCTTCTACAGCGGCTGTTTTGCTAGTAAAGGCACTCGCGGGTGTGCAAGCAACGCTGCCTTTGCCTTTGGCAGTGTGTGCGAACTGTTTGGTTGCGAATTGCGTTCGTAGGAATGGATGTGAATTTCTGTGCCGCGTAAATGATGGCTCGCTCTGGTGAATGCAATCGATGCCTCGACGAAGCGAAGCCGGTGAAGGCAAATTAAAGAGGCTGGTGGATTGGAGACAGCTTATAAATTGGACGAATTTTGTGCGACTCCCCATTGTTTTATGTAATTTGACGAAAACCTTATTTTAACTACATGAAACGTTGCATTATTTAACATTGTATGAGCTCGTCACAATTGAGTGTAGCGCCTCGAGTACCCCCGGAAGACGAATGAAAGCTAAGCGTGGATCATAATAGATCCATACGAGGTAAAGACGAAAGGGACTGCTGACATAGCCGCGAGGCCAGCCTGCGCAGCTGGTTTCAAGATAGCCGCCACAAGTGAGTCACACCAACCAACAGTCCAAATAAACAAAGCACTCCATAAGCCTTTCCTTTTCTCTACTTTCCTTTGAACATTGATACACTGGATCAGGATAAGGCCTTGCATTTCATTGTTTACATAAGTTGACCTCGGCTTTGTTACTTCTTGACCAGGGGAGGCAGGAAGTGTTGACCGGGTTTCGTTTCAACCGACGGCTTCCATAGGATTGCTAATCAATGGTTGCAGTGTGAGTCCAATCTTTTGCTTGCTTCCGGTTAATAACTGTCCAGACCTGGTCGCTGTGGCGCGCATAATCTGTGTACATTATTATTAAAAATGCTTTACTTTTAATTGCTTTTCAGCAACTCATGCAAGGATTTGACTCCATTGAATTCAATCAACGTCGCACGGCAAGGCGCATCTGGCGACTTGCAGCCGAATGTCAAACACCGTCTAAGGGGATACTCGTACACCAAATGCGCTCAGCTTCCAATAAACTCTCTAGCTAGAGTTAACTTACTAAATGCTAATTTCTCTCCTCTTTTATCTTCTCAAAGGCTATCATCTAATTTCATGTTGATTTGGTGCAGGTGAAGATGCTGAAGGAAGCGTCGTGAAGTGGGACTAGCGCTTGTCCGCCTATGCCAGTTACGTGTGCCAGTGGACAGCCGTTATTTGAAAACAGATAAAATAGCAGGAACTATGAAGAGGTGTAAAAGGCTCCTTAATAACGCACCGCCTTCTATTTATCGCACACTACAAAATGATTAGCATCCTATTGAAGCTTCTGGTGGGTGTCAGTTTGGCACAGCGAGCCTAGAACAATGATTTGAGTTAATAGTGCCTTCCAGCATAACTTTAAGCGGGCTTTGCTACAAGGCATAAAGCAAAGTCGTGCAGCCAAACGCGTAAATGATTGACCTCATGAAGTTGTCATTTTTGCGTACACTACAATGGCTTTCCCTCGGGGTTCCCTACTGCACTGTTTTGTTTGTTTGGACTGCTGGTTGGCTCTCCACATTGGTGGTGGTCATCTTGAATCTAACTGCGTGGGCTGGCCTGTCGGCCATGCCAGCAGTCCCTTTCCTTCCCGTCTTGAATACAAGGATGCTCGGGGCGCTACACCCACCTTAACCATACTGTAAACTAGCCGAGAAAGGAGTCCAAAATGATCTCTGTTTTGAAAAATGGAATATTTAGTTGATTTTAGTGATCATTAAAGCATATCTTTGATGGATTTTGACTGCTAACTCTTTAGCTTAAGGCGACTCTTTGAATGTCACGTCAGTATTAAAGCAACTTTGTGGAAGTGAATCATCCCAAACGTTACATTCATGGCTGATTAAGTCGCGTGTCATGAAATCCGAGCAAACGCAAGCACGAAAGTGCCAAAGCGTTAAAAGAAACTCGGATTGTAAATATTACGCCCGAATTCGAAAGTACGACCTGTGTTTTTGGCTTCAAAGCGGCCGTTTGCACGCAGGCCACATTTGCTTTAATAATGGGCTGACGAAGGACCAGCGGTGGGACGTTCACACTGCCCTCTTTCAAATGCGTGCTCAGGCGGTGGAGTTCTTACTTGACCGAATAAGTTAAAGTCATAGCAAAAATGGAGTCTTTCACAAACGGAATTTTGGCATCATAGCGATGGCACTTTTCTTCTACCGCGAATTTTGTAGTTCTGAAGCAGTGTGGATGCCAAAGTAAGCAAAAGCCTGCTTTGTTTTGCAATGCAACTATCACATCGCCCTTTTGGTACTGATTCGCCGAGCTCTTTAGTAGGGTTTGTAGCTTCAGCTCTCTCCCTGTCCCTTACATTGGTCGAAGTCGCAGACACTGCTTTGTGGAATCAGGCCCTTGTCAAAACATAAATGGTGGTAATTTCATGTCTCCAGGCGAATACAAGCCACAAGGCGTTTCGGCATTCTGCTTTAATTTTGTTTGCCCTTTTATTGCAGTATTGACTTTGGGACCAGGCAGGCTTCGTGCTTGGGTACACACGCTCTTGACAATTCGTGGCGGACAGTGGCAGTTTGTGCGGTCATTCTTTTTTAAGCAGGATGCAAGACAAGTAGCATCCAGTCAACTTCAAACTGCATTCCTCCTAGACTAGGTGCCATTAAATTTTACACCCATCTTTGAGACATTGGGAGCCGCATCTGTGGCCCAACACCATGTTAGTGGGTTTGTGTTTCAACGTCGCATTCAAGAATAGTTTCCTTTTTGTCGTTTTCTTCCTGCTAGGCTTTTCGTGTTTTGTTTTTCGTTAAGCTTTACCGGCTGAATACTGAGGGATGTGCGTAGTTGTACTGAGCAGCCGTGATTGCGGTGCCGAGTCAATCGTTCTCCTAGTCGCCAAGGTTTTGGGCATTTCAGCTGTCACGCCAATCAAACCTATGAATCGCTTATTTTCAGCATCACGACAAATGCTATTTATCTGTTATTTGCACTGCTGCTGGATGGTCTGCCAGGAACTCTTTTGTAAGAGACCTTCTTCAGGTCTAAATACTTGGGAATGACTTTGTCCCAAGTAGCTCACCATTGCCAGGATTGCTTTTACATCTAAAATTTAGCTGCAACAATGACAAGGCTTATATAAGCTTGTTGGCTAGGTCACAATTTCTAGCCTACTACTATAGGAGGAGAATACATCGCAAAGATCCGCTAGTTATAGTTTGTTCCGCGGGGGATGTTCATTCTCCCCAACCTCAATGCATCTGTATGAGACCCAAATTGTGACTACTTACCAGTTGCTGTTTTAGTACGGATAGGTAGTGGAGGGCAGAAAAAGCGATCTTCCAACGTATTAGGTCGCTTCAACTCAGATAAGAGTGTCAGTAACAAAGCACTCATGTTTCGTCTACAATCCTTAAATACTACTGAAATGTGATTCGGCGTCGAGGTGAGTTTGGGACAGCTCCATAATCAAACAATTCTGCTGCCCATATTGCTTGAAAATCCAAGGCTTGCTGATTTCGGTTCATATTTTTAATAAGTTGATTTAACTACGAAGAAAGCTACTGCTTTCATATTGATAAAAACACTTACCAAATGATTACACTGCCTGCAGTTACGAGTTTTCAGAATCTTGTGGCTCAAAGCCGAAGTCGTCAAATTTCCTCTATGAAAATCTTTAATAGCATGCATACCAAATAAAAATGCGCCAAAGTCTACATCCTTTGAGAGATCTCGGTGTTGGAGCCCTGTTTGCCCTCGGACAAAATCGTGATTATTCAGTTCAACGGGGTCAAAGTTCGAAAATGCATGGTAGTGATTGTATGCCATGAACAGAACATAAAAGCCCGTGCAAAGCTCTCTGGGGATAAGAATCATTCTGAAGGAAATAAAATGGCCATAAATTTAGGTTGGGTCTCAAGCATTGCGGCGAATACGGCCAAAGGAGGGAGAGCCGTCTCGCAGATGTTCAGGGCTTGATAATTAGTAGAATGCGAATTATCAGCTCATGCGACAATGGAATTAATCATTCCCAAACAGCTTAGTTTACGGTACCGTTATGTAGCTTTCCTCTCGCAACCTACTTCAACGAAAAGAAGCAAAACATCAGAGTGCGTGCGTAATTTCAGCCACAATGGGACTGTGTGAAAATTGACAGTACCAGTGCCACTAATCACTGGAAGACAAAGCCGGATGAGGTAACGTGTGGAAGAAGCTATCGTTCTTGATGGCGCTAAATTGTTTAAATTTGCAGCATTCTTTAACAATAGATGGATATGTGGATAGATCTAGTCGCATCTGGACCTCGAGACGTCAAACGCAGTACCACTTACGATAAAATCGCTACTAACAGCAGTTGTGGTCTCCTTCATTGCCGCAGTGGACCAGAGCCTTGCCCTTTTTGTCGACTCCAACTTTAACTTGTTGCTCAGAGTCTTGTGATTCACAAAGCTATTCGGATTCCTCGTTGTTATTCAAAACATATTCACCACCCTCTACGACCACAAAAACCTTAGAGTACGCTCGTGTAATCCCACCATTGTTGCTTTGCTTGGGAGTGCGCCTTAGGCATCGCAATCAGCAAAAGCAGTCATGGACACAAAATGTACCAGCGATTTCCGCATCTCCACGATCCTCTTCCCTCTTTCTTTTCAATCAACAGTTGTCAACTCACGTCAGCTTCCTTCTGCACTGCACTTTTAAATAAAACATTGTTGTGCATCAAAATAAGGACAAGTAAGTCAACACCAAGTTTGACCTCTACAACTCCACTTGCCGATCAGTTATTTAATACGTACAATTACTGAAGCAGTTGACAGTGCTAGAATAGTTTATGACTCGACGTCTGCACAATCTCGATGTTCACTGAAGTCAAAGAGCAGCAAAAATTCTTCCTCATTTTTCCACTTTCTACCATCATTTTTAAGCACTGGTGGCTCCCTACGAATCGCTGTCTTGACACCTGCCTTTGCGTCATGTTAGTTACCGAATTTGCCTTTCTAGAGGTACTTCATAGTTGGACATTTAGACCTGCGCCATGCTAACTTGGGAGATGACATTGTGATGATACAATCATCCGAGGCTTTAATTGCATTGCTGTGCTGTATTTAAGTTCACACACGCCTGTCCTTCCACATCCTTTAATGTGGTGCACGAAAAACACCGCGTAGCACGTGAGAAGGCCTAAGTAGTAATTTCACATCCAAATTAAGACCACTGAAAGCATAGACTCCCATGGCGGAGTTGATGTGGTGTGAAATATTCTTTCATTATCATGTTCGGGAGTAAAAGACGCCTCTGCCACTTTGCTGCCTGCAAACTGTAACTGTGCCAGGTGACGTGTGACAGAGAAGCTTGGTGCAGTCTTTAAGGATAAATTTGTGCCTGACTTATTGCTACGTGCAATAATAGGAGTATTTTCAGTTTCTCCAGCCACGTGGCCTTCCTGGGCTTGAAACAATCGCCTGAAGTGCCAATGTGGCTCGCTTCGACTTCGCTGTAGGATCACCGAGCAATCCCATTCGTACACGTTTGAGAAGACAGCATCAATTAAATAGAACGCCTTTACAACAAGAAAATCATAAATACTATCTCCATGCCTTGAAAAGAAATACAGTTAAACAACCTCTTCTCCAATCAACCATTTGATGCCGAAATCACCAGCTTCCCTTCATACTGCTAAAATCCAAACAATTTTTCTCCATGATACCTTTCGAGTCAATGACTAAGTGAAATGAAAGTCTGAGAGGAGAAGCCCTTGCGCCGAAATTAGCTGCGATGCGATGTCACATCCTCTGGCACGCATTCACTTTACTTCGTTGAGCTCCGCCACTGCTGAAACGCCTTTCTCGGTGCCAATGCGGCAAGCCGTTTGCGCATACTGTCAAACAAAAGTGTGTATGACAGGGAGCCAAAATATTTTCACATCGACATTTCATGATCTATGAAAAATCTTAGATTGGGAAACAAATTTACTCAGCTAAAAGGTCAGTGGGCTTATTGGACGACCATAAAATTTGCGCCGATCAACCATTGGCTGGTGGCAAATTTGCTGATTGGCTGTGACTAGTGCCCATGAAAATTTATTTTGATCCTCGAAAAAATGGTTAAGGTCGATGTAAATCAATTTAGATTATTACGACCTACTTTGTCACTTTTCGGTGCCATACAAGAAGTAGTTCTACTGAAGTTTGCGACTTGGAAACCAACAGCCTGATGTGAAGTGCAGAATGATGAGCTTATTTTCAATGATTTGTTAGGTTTTTTCATATTTTGCTTATCTATTTAACTGATTTTGCTTCGTTTGTTGGTGGTGGTTGAATCGGAAGGGAAAAAACCACCAAGTTGCCTGCAGCACCGACGCAGCATCCCCAAGGAACGCTTGTAGTGTTTTGTTTGTTTGGACTGTTGGTTGGTCCGACACATTAGGGGCGACCACCTCGAGCCTAGCTGCGTAGGCTGGCCTGCCGGCCATGCCAGCATTCCTCTTCCTTTCCGTTTAGAATACCAGTATTCTGACCTACACCTGGCCTCCACTCCGTCTTTTAGGAATGTTCGGGGCGCTACAACACTCCTCTAATGGATTGCCATTATAACTTCCCAATAAAAAGAATTAATGAGTGTAAAATTTGAAATGTTAGGCAATCGCTGCACTGCTGGAGAAAAGACGTTTTATTAGCTGCCATTTAGACCTAATGAACGACTAGTTTTCTTCCATCTTTAAATGTATGCTTAATTTTAAGCACGAACCTCAGTGTCATCGACAAGGTTGTGGAGACTTTCGTGAATTAATAACCAAGTAAGGAAGAATTATGGCAGAAAAGTTTTTCAGCCTTAACCGATCCAGTGAATACGAAGGAATGATAAGAGCCGGTAAATGATACTAGTAATCGAAACAGGAATTGAACCATTATCCTTCCATTTGCCTTGATGGTGGTAGCGCCCCGAGCATTCCCAAAAGGCGTAGAGAAGGCTAGGTGTAGGTCAAAATACGTGTATTCAAGACGGGAGGGAAGGGAGCTGCTGGCATGGTCCAGAGGCCAGCCCACACAGCTAGGCTCAGGATAGCCGCCACCAATGTTTAGGACCAACCACTAGTCCAAACAAAACACCACGTAGCCCCTCTCTTCTTTTCAGCGTTGCCCTCGACGGGTCTCTTCATCCACCTCGTGCGTCAGCCGTCACAACGTAATCAGCACTGCAAGAAGTACTCACGAGCTAACCGTGCCTGGCGCCGACATCCGACGCAAATGAGGCGAGGTTTAACACTACGTCAATGATCCCTCATGGCAGTGCGACTCCACCTGCAGGTTCGCCCGACTTGCCAACTAACTTCGGAGTAAGAGGTTCAGCCGACCATCACTGCATCCTTTGGAAGGTTAGTTTACTGATCGCCTTTCCAGATGGTCCATGCTGGGATCACTTCAGTTGTTAATAGCTTTCCTGTCGAGCACGGGAGTGGGATAGTATCGAAGATAAACGCAGTTTCTAGTCCTTCAGCTAAGGCACTTCTTCTGCACCGTTGTAATTTGCCACTTGCAGGACAAATCTAGGTAGGAAACGCACAAATTCGGGTCCGCTTTCCGCTTTAGCGCCCCGAGCATCCCTGAAAGTCGGAGAGAATGCCAGGTGTAGGTCAGCATACCTGTATTCCAGACGGAAAGGAGAGGAACTGCTGGCATGGTCTGCAGACCAGTCCACGCAGCTAGCTTCAAGGTGGTCGCCCCTAATGTGTGGGACCAACCAACAGTCCAAACAAACAAAACACTACAATGGTGTCTGGAAGTAGATCCGCCTTCACCGACTTGCAAATGGGGCTCAGTTAAACTTTATTACAGTGATATTTTTTGAATGCGTTGGTCTACTACTCCTCAATCTTTTGACTTAGTTCCTTCCAGTTTTGTCTGGCATCTGAGCCTGTGTTTAAATTGCGAGCAGAATAATTTGAAGGTGATTCAACTAGGACATCCCTCCTATGTGCATGTAGTACCCTGTGAAATGCTCGAAGACCAAAGAAGCAATGCCAAGATAGAACACACATCACAGCAGAGAAGGATTGAAATAGTGCTGACCGAGGTGCGATGGCTAAGCTTTAAGTGCTTGGGAAGCCAAACCGAAGAGTTAAGCAAACAATTAAGGCAATTCTCCTATTTACACCATCCGTGAGTTGGAGATGACGACGCCTCACGTCCAAGCGAGTTGTCTTTGCCAACGCTAATTCCGCAGATTTGACCAATTTCCCCAGGTGACAGTGAGTTGCACGCATTTGTTTAGCTGTCATCACAAATTGGTCCCGTCATTCCACCACTCACATCTAATAACACTAAATTTATTTGTTGACAAAATAATTTCGAGCATAAGTGACTGTAGTGTCTCCTCTCCCATGCGAATGTTTTGCGTGCTTGTGGCGGCAAGCCTTACTTTATAACAGTTGGCAAATAAAACAATTTGCAGTGGGGTCCGGTATGCTCATAATAGTTTACCTCGAATGGCAGATGACCGAATTGTTCACTAAAGTGGAGAAAAGAGCAATCGGTATGTCACCGCGTACAACGTATTGTGTGGAGGTTCAAGCACAGAACAAAATGAGATCTAAAGGCACCAAAGATAGAATCTCAAGGAATAGGGTAACTGAAGGTCAAGAGGCAACCACTGACCGAGGTGGTCCAGTGTCGGCACTCAAAAGGGATTGTCACCATATTCATTCAAGCTTCTGCTGCACTTTGCATGAAAAAGTTTACTGTTCTTTTAGGCTTTATTCATAACCGAATCATGTTCAAACCCATTTATTAACAGATTTATCGTCTGTGAGAACTGGACTACTCTTGAAGCAATGTAATGTGCCATTAACTGGGTGGAGGTTGACGGCTTCCCGGATTTTATCTTTCTTTCAGTTCTTCAACGTCAGAAAGGAAAGCATTTGACTCCTTCAGGACGGTGTATCCTGCTACTAAGTACGGCACCCGCCCCATCCGTAGCTGTGGAACCATCTCATTTCGTGGAGCAGGCGAGGCTAGACCTTTTGGCTCGAGACTCCGAAATGAGACGATGGAAGAGGATGCCGCAAAAGAAGGGCGGCAAAGCGGTGTTAAGTACTTGACAATTCTCTACTAGTTATAGTTGGTCATTGGTATCGATACTTATTGCATTGGGTAGGTGGGAGAGTTTCCATTTCACCCTTAAATCTTTGCTCTCCGCCTCCATGTCCGCAGGAGCAATGTTTAGACAAAGCAATAGGTACGGAGTCTGAAAGTCTACCTATTTCCCGTCATCAGTAGTGCGGATCTTCAAGCGAACTAAGAAGAAGCTAGATTCCATTTTAACGATGATAATGCCGCCACGTGTCGACATCGACCGTGGTCCGTCTCCACGTGATTGTAGTCTTGAACGCAAAAACCACACTCGCCGACAAAGCACGTTTCGGTGATTGTGTGAGAGTGATAGTCTGCGAGCGAGAGGGTGAAGGTTCGACATGCACGCCTTCCAGATGGAGATTAACAACAATTCCCAAGAGGAGGTACCCACACCACTTGATCTCACAATCAGTTCCTCTGCCTCCGCCACGGTCATCAATGGCATTACTGCTGGCGCTTCGTCCGCCAAAATACAACCGTCACAACTAAATGACCTTAATCATGTGATCCAATCCATCCGTGAAGTGATTTCCTGCTGCGCCTGTTTTAATTCCGACTTCGGCATGAAGGAGTGTGCAAATGGTCACCTTCTCTGCCATACATGTTTTCTCACGCTACGGCAGGATGATCACCCGCAATGCCCCACCTGTAGAGCCGTCCTCTATCCCGACAGCAGACGCGCTCTAACTGCTCAAAAAGTTCTCTCCGAACTGCCCGATGTCTGCTTGGAGTGCGGACAAATGATGCTGCACAAAGATCTTGTGGGACATAAACTCAACACCTGCCCCAAGCGTCGTGTATCCTGCGGTCTTGCACCCCTCGGATGTGCGTGGTGCGGTAGTGCAGAGGAATATCACGGCCACTACGAGAATTGTAGTGTGCGTCGATGTCTTCAGGAACGTCCTCTGGAAGAGAGTCTTTCTAACGTGCTTGCACGATTTAGACGGAGGGAACAGATGTTGAGAGAGATGTTCACCTGCTTTTCAGCCGTTTTTAGACACCTGGAAGGCTTCGAAATACAATCAGTATGTATCCCACTCTCGCTAGCACGAATTACCCCAGGTAGATTGGTCTTCAAAAGCGATCAATTCCATGGAAGTCAGTCCCGTTGGACACTGAAATTGATGGTTAGATTCGATGATGATGACGATGGCATCGAAGAAATCACTGCTCCTGCCGCCCCAGACATTGGCGAATCTATCGCTCCGGATACCTCGGAAGTACAAGAAGTTGTCGAGACGGGTGTAGAAACTGTAGAACAGGTCAACGGTTCACACGAATCCACAGAAAACACCTCACCTTCGCAAAACGAGGAAGCGAATTCCTCGCACCGTCCACGAAGGATATTTCGTTTCGCAGGAACACAACGCACAAGACCATACCCAGATTGGAGGCAAACAAGAAATGGAAGTAACAATAGCAACAGCCCCAATGGAGGAGGTGGATCAGAGAGCGGGTATAGCCAGCCAGATCAGTCCCAGTTTGGAGAACTAAGCTTCACCATAACGAAGGAGAATAGTCCCGGAATGGGAAGAAAAAATTATGCCTTCATTCCACTGCAAATTGAGTCGGCAGAGACGGGTGCTCAAGTGAGTGTTCGACCGATGATTTCTATGTACAGATTTGCATCGAGGGGAGAGAGAACTGGCGCGTTTAGCTTGTATCCCATGCGATGGAGATACTTGACCAATCTGCGAGAACTCAAAGCCTGTCGCCTGATCAACATGGAGATGGTAATTGCACGGAAACTGGTGGATGAGCAAGCGGAACAGGTGTAGCGCGGGGTGGAGGCTATCATCAACGTTATCACTATCGTCATTAATGTGGGCGATGCTAATGATAGGCATGCACCGAAGTTGCGTTCGGGTTTCAGTTGCAGAGATGGCTGAATTGAGGAGGCCACTCTCTGTGCACTTGTCTGTGTGTGTATGTGCATTTGTTCGTCCTTTTCGAATAAATAAATGAAAAACATTGGTGAAGACTGCACTATTTCAAATCGAGTACAATAAAGTTTATTTATTTTGCCTTCGTTTAATATAGATTGTTACCCAAGCAAAGAAAAAGAAGCTTAGCCTGAATTTGAGCCTTCGCGTTTGGAGAAAAACTAGAACCGTAATAATGAAGCGTCGTGGAAGAAATGATTCACCATTTTCGCAAACATGATATGCGTTTAAGTCTCCCACCAGGATCTGCACTACTCGTGAACGTCGCGGTTACAATTGCCACCCTTCTATCATGACATTCCGCCTTCAAATTCGTTAAGCATTTGTGATGAAACATCTTTTGGGTGAAATTTACGTAGACGGCACCAGTAGCTAGTAACCTTTGAAAGAACGTCACTTAAACCTTAACATGACAGCATTGCTGAAGGCCGTGGAGAGAGACATGCCGCTGTCGGCTGGACCGGTGGAAAGGCAAATCGGAAGGACAACATCTACCTCCGGCGAGCACTCCAGCGCTGTCGGGGCGTGCATAGGGGGCTGAGTGGTAGCACGACTACTCACGTGCGATGGCCACGAGCGTTACTATGATCAAACGCGCATACATGACTGAACAACTCGTGATAGCGGCACATGAGTGGCCACCTGTAAGGTTCCCGATCAATTAAAAGACAAGTGATGCGGAAAGCAAAGTATCGTCTCCGGCGGCCTTACGCCTTTCCAGCTAAAAAAGGAAAAAGGCACGCGATACGACCGAGGTGAAGGTAAGTTACTCCAGCATGATCCAGACACAATCAGACTTGAACAAGGACATTTGAACGGACATCTGCACTACTTCAGTATGCGCAGGGACTGAGAAAATATGATCTTTGCTGTTCTGCTAGGCATAAAATCCTCGGTTGCGACCTAATGAGCAGCTAATTTAGACGCCACTTCGAATGAACGACAAATAACGATGATCTCGCGTGATTTCGGTAATCGGTGAGTGCTCCCACACATCCAATCAAATCAAGCAATGATAGTGGACTTGACTAAATAAGATGAACGGATTTTATTACATTTCAGCCATTAATATCACAGCTTCCACAGTAACAGCCCTCAAATAAACAAAGCCGCAGCATCAAGGTACTATATCCGCGTTGCGATTGTTGACGTTGTGATAGACACGTTAACAAAAAAAGAGATACACTGAGGACTATGAGGCGGTTAGAATAATTAGAGATGGTAATAAAAGAGGAGGGACTAGCGCTGCTCCAGATTTAGAGTTTCCTGAGGCACCAATTTCAGCTCGGCCAGGGTCGAGTTGTCCGAGAGATTTGCAGTCAACTAAAAGTGCACATTCCATGTCAGTTATTTCGCTTCAGCATCAAGGTCACTTGCCTTTGGCAAACGCTACTTACATCGACTCGGGGGAAGGTGGTGAGAAGTTTGAAATCTGCAACAGTGTAGCCCAGCGACTCCATGTAGTTCTTTAAGTCACGAAGGGTGTCCCTCGCCCTAAAGCGCCGCGTGATCATTCCATTTTGAATGGGCCGTTTCTCTCCATCAGGGAGGTGTTCGTAGGAGGGTGGAGAGGGTAGGGTGGTGGGCAGACGGAAGCGCAGAGTGGCTACACCCACAGCACCCGCTGGAGGCTCGGGCGGAAGGGCGCGACCTGAGGCGACCTGCTGAATCCGCGCCTTGAGCTGTGCCGCCTTGGCCTGCATTCGCGCCTCTTCTTCGCGCTGTGCTGCCTCCGCTTCCTCGCGCTGTTTTGCTTCCACCTAAGGCAGTGATGAAGAAGAGCGGGCAAACGGATGGACGTGAAAGACTGACTGACTGAGCGAGAGATTGGAAGAGCAGCTGAAAAATTAATTGAGCAGATGGGTGACTGAACGAATATACGAGTGAATTGTTGACTGGATGGAGTAAGCAAGATCTGGTTAAGTCAATGATCAGTTGAACTAATGGAAGAATAGCGAGTTTAATGAATCAATGAATAGAAGACTATGACATCGAGTGATTGAGGAAAATCCGAGCAGATGAAAGAGCGAACAAACAAAGCCTAAGCAGGTGCCTTTGAAAAAGCAGAGACATGATTGAGCAAGCAAAATGACGGACGATAAATCGGGCTGGCGAGAGGACAGTTACTAAAGATCTAGTTAAGTATTCTTGGGTGCGAGCATATGAGTATGCTTCTCAGGTCTGTAGTCAAGGCCATAGGAAAGCAAACGAATGCATAAGAGTCGTGATCGAAAGATGAAGAAATGAACAGGCAGGTGCACCACATCGTTCCACTTTTCCGTTTTACACTGCGACAAAGCATCATCAGAACCCGACTTACTTTCATAAGAACTTTGTGAGATTAAAACCATACTAAAGACCAGCGATAAACCTCTCATTGGTCAATCAAAGGCGGATGTAAATAGTAAGTGAATAATTCTGCAGGCAGCTTTGATCGCACCGCAAATATGCCATACTGAATATATGAACTTCAATCAGAATGCAATTACTAGCATCATTAAAGTCAGGTACAGTGAAACCCGAAGACATGCATATTACGAGCTTAGGCATGCACCACCCTCGTCAGGCTTTGCATTGTATTTCCCTGAAATTGTGTTTTCGACCCTTCTGCCCACGCTTCGAATATGATCAATGCCGACGCTAGTACACCTGTTGTACAATTTCCCATTTTAAATCATAAATGGACTGAAAAAATTGTCATTCCAGATTACAGAAATTTCCGCTACTTAAATAGCCTAAGTAAAAGTTTTTGCACTACTGATTACCTTCAGACGGTCCTGTTCGAGCGACTCCTTGTAGGCCCGATCCTGCTCCTCACGCATCATCTCCCGTTCTGCCCGTTGAGAATCGGCCCGAATCTCAGGCTGCAGACATTCCTGGTACATCAAATATTTCTGCCAGAGCTCACTCACCACGTCCTCCGCATCGAGTTTGCCTCGAGTGTTGGGGAGTGGAGTGGGAGCAGTGGTAGACGATGTGGAGACAGAGTCCAACGGTGGAAAAGCATCCATTGGATGATTGTGATCATCAATTGATGACCAGGAGTGAGAGGATGCGGGAGTGGTAAATCCGTGGCCAGTCAGAATGGTTATTACCTCGTAAGAACCGCCCAATTTGCACAACATTATCAGCAGTGGGAATTGGTCCGTCTGTGTTGAGGCAGGGAGGGGAAGCGACAAAAAGGCTAAACGATTGGATATCACAGACGACTACACCATTGCTAGGTTGCTTCGTGGACCAGGCAGGCGCCTGGCTCGTACGACATCGATAATCCATTCATGCTACCATCAATTAGTGCAATAATGCCATAGAGATGTTTCCAAGCTTCAACGCCTCTCATTGCCCCCCAATTTAATTTTAGAGGATGTTTTGCAAGGCAGAAGTTTGGTCAATAGGCTAGCTAATAATGGACGTTTGGCTCGAACAATGAAAGCTGGGAAAAATAAATTTATGAGGATAGGGTAGGACAATTAACTGATTTAGAATGGCCTTACTTCAGTGTGCAGAAAGCGCAGTGCTTAAACAAACTTGATAAAAAGATGCTACACTTGAAGTACCTGCATATGATTAAACTCATTGGCAAGGTAATCGAGACGTGGTTGCATCCAATGCAGAACATTGGTCCTCGCACCGTCGAGAGTAACGTCCCAGGGCCAGATCTTGAGCTGATTCGCTTCCATAAACTGATTCATCTGCTGTGAGCAAAGCAGACGATTGCAGAAGATGTGAGCTGCTACACTGTGATCATGGTGTAGGTAGATAAAGAGGGGCTTGCGCTAAAAGCATGAAACAGAACAGTTGATTAGGGAGCAAGAGATAATGCTGTCCAATTACTCCAAAGAAAGGGGAGACGCACATCAATAACGCGGGGAGTATTGAAGCACTGACTCAAGGCCTCATTGAAGGGACGAAGGAGAAAGGGTGGAATGAAACTCCCAGGGTTTGAACAGTAGCGCTGAATAAACACTTGATAAAAATTTTCCAACGCCTCCTGGGGAGAATCAATAAGACTTTGAGGAACTACAAAGAAAAATACAATTCCTATTTAAAAATCGAAAAGCCCACTTCAGAATGAATAGGGGGGGAAGTTATTGTTTCGTTAATCCACAAGTGACGAAGAAAAGTCTCAGACCGAAGACTAAATTGTATTGCAAAAGTACCCTAGACCATCTGTTAAGCTGAATGGAATGCGAGTAGCCCTAATGAGAAGTAGTTCACTCGAACCCACCTTGACTGAGTATTCAGATATTTTTACTCACGAACTACCCAGTCATTCTGACTCGCCAACTGCGTGCCGGCAGGATTCGATCGGTATGACCCCATGAAATTCCAGTGGATGATGTTACAGAATGATTAAACCAAAACATGCATGAAATATGAAACAGTGTCGCCATTGGTACACCCGCATCTCAGCATATTGGCCGCCAGCGACGCTTACATTAGGCAGACATACGGTGTACTTGTTGGCTAAGAGAAAGTGTCTGCCTTAAATCGTGTCATAAACAGATTGGGTAGCCCACAAGCAGACTTACAATGGTCTTATTCCAAAGATTATCATATTGCTTTAGCTTTAGAGCAGCAATGTCAATTTAAAGGGATAAAGGGTGAATTTTCCATCCAAGTTCGACCAAAAAAGGACTGCGTAAATTGATACATAAATTACAGCTCAGACTGATTAAAAGTTCGCCCGTTATCGAACATGAGGGGAGCACTCTATAAAGAGTGGCTCCTGGATCCTTCCTATGAATAAGACAAGAAATATTTAATCCTCGATCCACTGCGAATACTAATTAACAGAACTGTATTCGGTAGCACATTCAAGCAAGAAAATGTTTTAGGAGCAACTTACTCAACGGTATGGAGTGAGGATTGGTACTATCACTGGCAAAGGCCATTCCATCATTTGGGTCGTCAAGATAGGAGTAAATGGTGAAGTCACCATCATCGTCCAATTCCTATATTAAAGTACAGACATTCAGACATTCGCGGGTCCTGAGCAATGGCAACACAGCTTAACACGGCAAATACAGAAGTTTTGCTTGATTTCTGTCATAGAAAAGCGTGATTTCCGTAGCTAACTGCATAATAATGGAAAAAGAGCACAAAAGCAATATAAAAGACCTTAGAGGAGAGGCCGCAAACGCGATAATTCACTTTCTCTGATTCGAATGTGTTTTTACAACCATTTGTGTGTGCGTGTGTGCATCATTTAACCAAATCCAATTGCACCGCTAGCGCACAGAATGACGCAAATGACATCACAACACAAAAGGCAGCTTGAAGCGCAAGTAAACTTCGCTATCTATATCTGAGCTAATGGTGATTCTCCAAAACCTGAAATCACACCGAAGAATGAGCTGAAAGTGGTGTTTTCGACTATCAATGCCTCGGCCATCAATAACAACCAGCTCCTACTGCTAAACAACGAGAAAACAGAACTTATCAATGCTACTGAAAGTCAACTCAGCTGATTGATAGGGAGAGCGAAATTCCAACTTACCATGACGCGATAAGTGGTTAGACTGGTAAAAATAGTTTACATCCCTCAAAATTATAGTAGTGATGGCCCAGTCACGTGCATGTGCATATCAGCGCGCGATGGGGCAAAATATGCGCCGAAAAAAATCAATAGGCGGAGGGACACGCACACGCACACTTTAGCATTACTTTGGACGAGATCGCACCCTCTTCTACTCCCAGAGGTGGCACGAAAGCTGCTATTCCAAATGACAACGCCCACTTGATCCATTAATACGGCGATTGCGAAAGAGCATTTGTGACTCAAGCGCGTGAGTTGACTGCGATCTTGTGACAAAACCGACCGCCTATGTAACTCACCTGACTTAGATCGTAATGAATCTTCTTCTTCGCCCTTTGAGGCCGACGATGGTCCTCGCTAGTGGTAGCACGGGTGCTGGACGATGAGGCCTGAGAGGTGGTAGGAACTTGCGAATTTGTGAGCTAAAAAGGAAACCGACGCACCCATACTCATCCATGCGAAAAAGGAAATAAACGTGTCTGGCATCATCCTACCTCAAAGATGTAGGAATTGTCGTGTCTGAGGTTATAGCGCTGAAGCTTATTTTCGCTTGACACGTTGGAAGACATGTTCAAGTCCCTTACCATCGCTTCCAAACTTGACGAAGCCCCAGATTCCGGGAGAGACCAAACCTGATTAGACACAGAAATGCCAGATTCCCTGGCAGCTGAGCGTTTCAAGCCAGAGAGACTTGTGGCTTCGCAGATGTTTCGCAGACGAATGACTTTACCGTCGACTGAACGGGTGTTTGTTGCACCATTGCGTTGGTGGGAAGACCCTGCTAGACGAACCCTCAGGTCTAGTGCAGTTGGAAAAGAGGCATTTTCGTGACCCGCTACAGCGGTATTCGACCTAGAGGGTTGGAAAATTCCGTTGCGTACATTCCTTTATGCAAAACGATGGAGGCAAGACCTACCGTACTCTGTGCCGTCTAACCAACCGGGCAGTCCATGAGTTGTTCAGTGGAAGATGCAAACTTCGAAGAGTGACCTTAAATGAAAACAACCAAAAATTGTACGAATGTGGATGCTTTCTAGCAGTAACCTCTTTGCAACATTTTACATGATCATTCACACTGCTCTGATCATGCATTCCATCGAGACGCAGAGCAACCAACAAAGCTGCTTTGTCCGTAGGTAATCCGCAATTTTCGGCCGCTCGAACCAAATAGTCGCGGTGTCTATCGACCAAACGCCGTTTAAATTCACCAAATGTAACCGAATCACGTATATTTTCAATATTGATGACCGCAACTTCCTTTTTACTATCGTCCATGTAAAGCGTAATTTCGAAGTTTAATAGTCTCGGACGCGGGCTACGTGGGGAGTCAAGCGGAGGGCTATGTGAGGGAGATCCCACATCGGTTTGTGATAAATCTTAAGCAAAAGGTTAAAATGGTTAAAAGTTGAAAATATGACTTTAAAAAATACCATCAGGTTTTCTATCGACAAGGAAAAATTCTACTGCTGACTCTATATTCCAGTCGAACTGTTGAAGAATTTCTTCAGCAGTTTCCCTCTGTGTAATGCCCGTAAGTTCCTGGAGGAAATGCATACCACATAAGACCTTACTTGAAATTGCTCAACTAGATCCATTCGCGCACCCACCGGACCGCATAAAGCAACAGCGTAAGCGAGCCTTTTCGTGCAGTGCGATCGCTTAGCTATGCAGTGAAACAAAGCCTTTGTTTCGGTGCAAATGTGAGTAATGAATCAGCTATCAAAATAAATAAAAGCAAATCATGCCCGTAAAACAAATAAAACTATCACTTACGCATATTCGGTCTAAGTTTACTGGCAAAGTTTCTAACAAATACACTACCTTTTGGCGCCCGAGTGTCCCCTAAAGACTATAGAAGACTAGCTACAGAGTTAAACATAAATATTCAGTATGTGAAGGAATTGTGGCTGCTAGATTGACTCGGAAGCCGGCTCACATGATCGGGTCATTATGACCACCTAGTTCACCAAAAGCCAACCAAGTATTACACACATCGCCCTGGGTGTTTAACTAGTAGCTTTTGACCGAACCGCAGAACAATCAAGAGCCTCTCGACACTTCTGTTTAACGATACGACTCTTCCTCTCATGCCTAAGCCCCGAGGGCTCCTGAGGTATTTCAGCCTAGCCAAGCTATTTATGCTATCAAAGAAGGAAGCATATAGGATTTGGCTTAGACAGTGCCACCAGAGCTAACTAGCATTGTAGTGGGTGCCAATTTTAGACTATGCGTCGAACCGTTGTACGCGTTCCGCTCCATTTGAAGGTTATGCTAGATTCTGACAAAACAGTGGAGCAAGAGGAGCGGGAAGGATCAAGTGCCAACAGTGCCAACACCAACTCGCATAGAGCTTGAGAGATCCTCGCGGTAACGGCGGCCAGAGCTGACAATTTGTTTATTCCAAATTACTACGTTCCAAGGAAAAACAACGAGTCCACTTGAGCACAACATTGGGCGCCTTGGAAACGAGAGCCCTACCGCTGGGCGGCCTCCAAACTTGGTGCACCATAAACTCCTTCAAAAAAACTTGCATGCATATGAAACCAAAGACGATCCTAAAACTGACACACGACTGGAATTTACTGAGCCTAAAAACCATAACGTTCAAACCCCCGAATTTACCGTCGGTACACCGTCTTCCGAAAACCAAACCCTGATTGTCACAGTAACGAATTTCTCCCCCAGTGATCGAGTCTTTCCGTAGGGGCTTGTCTTGGTGTAATTAATCAAATGCACATTCGATTAATAACCTTACAACAGCAACTCTTGGATGTTCCTGTTCTTTTTCACCTGATTCCACTCTACATTTAGCCGAAGTACAGAAGAAATCCCAACAGTGCTGCGTGCATGCACGGCTCCGCCAATATTGGTTCAACCTGCCTTTGGTGGAAGCACTAAAGGCTCATCAAAATGCGGTTATTTAATAATAATCGTAGTCGCAATAGTAGTAGTGAAAGAGATAAGAGCAAGTCTGAACACGCACGCATTCTAAGCACAGGGGGTGAAAGAAGTTGGGGAGAGGAACCACAGAGCTTTAATGGCCCCGGGCAAAATAAGTTCGCACATAGAAAAAAGGCGGCAGGAGCAGCAGGCAGTCGGCAAGAAAGAGAGGGTGAAAGAATGGAAGGAGGGAGATAAGGCGGGGAAGGGGACACCAGCGAGCTAGCTAGCTAAGCAGGCAGATGGACAGGCGAAGCGGGAGAGAGAGTGAAGGTGGGAGATCAATTCACGCGGCGCTGCAGCTTTCCTATCTGCCCGCCTGCCTGTCACCTCTCTTCCTTCCCCGCTCCAGCGACCGGCTTGCGTGCGTATGGGGAAGAGAAGAGGAGCAAGAAAAGGGAGAGAGAGCATCTAGGTGGTGGAGTTTGAGCGCTAGGTTCGTGGGGTGAAGTTCCGTACCTCGTTGAAGATCATCTCTTTCCACTCCTCCACTGATCGACTTTGACTGTCCACATCGGGATCGTAGCACCCAGGGGGCGGCTACAAGCGAGGAGGAGGATGGGAAAGACATCGATCGAGTAACTTCGGTTAGTTGACGTAAGGGAAATGTGAATCAATCTCCATAATGGTGAAATAAATTTTCCACTCATATCACAAACAGATAGCTTCTTGGTTCCTTTGTACGCTTACAATAGGACAGCTTCCAGAACCGCATGCAATAAAATAAATTAACAGGAATAATTCCAACAGACTGGAATAAAAGCGATTGGTTGGTAGCTTGCGAATCGTGAAAGGGAATCCAAGTAAGAGCGGTGCAAATCCGCGGTGAAATACCATTTGCCCTGCGCAGACCTCTCCAATCGTCCATAATTCAGCCCTCCCCCGCCCCCGACGCGGGTAACGTGAGCCCCTGGATATGGTGTCTGTGCCACAAGCCTTCCACTTTTTGCACGGCGATGTAAAGCCTGTTGCAAGCTCACATTACCTTAAATACCTCCTAAACCAACCCAGAAGCCACAAATCACCGCAATATGGAATGTCTCCCCTATAAATATGCACGCCTTTTTCATTGGTTAGAAAAAGGTGAAACGTTTAAACAGCTTGCAAAAGAAAGCCACAGTCGGATTGAAGGTCAAAAGAGTTCACCAAATCAACGTCAGGCCATACACCAGACTTCGAAAAAGTGGAAAATCAAATGCGACAAAGGCCTAATGTCACAGAGCGGGGTCAAACAGGACCGAGGGTCATTTGACTCCAAGCATCAACAACCAATCTGATCAGCAGAAGTTTGGCTCCTCGGTCTTTATCGTAATTGTAGTTTAACTTGCACAAGATCTTTAACATCCACAGGCTTCAATAATCACACCGCACCCACGTTGAGGAGGAGGGAGTCACAGCAGAGCTGGCTTTCGAAATTAAAGGGGAAAAATGCCACTTCTAAAGAGGCTCCGAAAAGTCCATCTCGATGGAATTTCATCAGATCTCCGTGGCCCAATCAGCACCTGTTGTGCTATTAAAGTAATCAAAATTTATTTATCCCTGTAATTGAGTGGTTTATTCAGTGAAAACGAGGAATGTAGCTTCAAGTTGGGAGACCTTTCAACCTACATGGAGTTTCCCCAAAGGACAGCAGCCTTTGAGGTGATGCAGTGTCGCGCCATTGCCAATGTGACTGGCTTCCCTAATGCCTCAGCGTGAATGCGTCTAGAACTGCTGAAAAGTGATTCATGTGAATGATGAAAACAATGACTACAAAAATTTAACCACTTATGAAAATGAGCACTACCTCTGAGTTATTTTTTACTGCCTGTCATCACGTCACTTTTCACCACAGAGAATGAGGTGACATCAAGGTTGTCCGATAAGCCAAAAGGAGAGCCATTTAGCTCACATACGACAAGCAAGAGTGAACAGTCATTGAATTGTGGTAGCCTTGCCACAATGATTAAGGCGGGATTATCAAAGCAACAATCTATACCTCGAGAATGAATAAAAAGACCACTCAACCAGAACGAGAATCTAGATTGTGAAATTGATGTGGTTTGGATGCCAAAAGATCTCAGCCTCTCCGCCGCCTTCAACTCACCAAATGGTCACAGTAAGTGAAACTGGAGGTGGGAAATTTCATGGTAAATTTTGAAAAAAATAGCCAGAGAGGGAAGAGTGGGCTTACCCCGTTAATTTCGGCATCGTCGCTCCAAAGGCTAACATAGGGGTGTCTGAGCGCCTCGTCTACGGTGATTCGCTCCACCGGATCAATGACCAGCATGCGACTGAGGAGGTCCCGCGCCATGGCTGGGTTGAGATCGGCGTGCCTCTGGGTGGGGAAAAGGCATTTACAATACCGACAAAAACCTTCCATATGCAAACACAAATCAAATGATTGTGGGCAAGATAGATTCACATATTGGGTGAATCTGCGTGTTTGAGCTCCTATAATGCTCCAACGTTACAGCTTGTAGAGTCAGAAAGAGGGGAATGTGTGGGTGATCCAGTGCACTCAGAACCCTGGAGCCGCTGGGGACCGATAAGGCAAAGAGCAGTTTCAGACCAGAATAGAGGTTAAAATTTCGGCAAGTCATGCAGCTAATCTGAAGGTAGCTTTCAGAGAGCATGAATAAGTCAATATCCACAAAAGGGGCAAAGAGATCAACTTTGATCTGACGTGATGTTTGGGATTGAGATTCGCTCAGAATAGTATAAAGGCGTTTGAATTAAGTGCGGCTTCAAAGTGGAGACACGTTTCAATGGGAATAATTTTGCTAACCGATGAGTCAGAACGAAAGGATGAATGGACGACGACGAAACGGAACACCCTCAACATTAGGATCTTAGCTGCAGGAGCGCATGGAAATCCGCAGAACAAAGTACTGAGGACAATCATTCAAATGCTTCTTTCGTTTTACAGCCATATTTTGGAGTTGAAAAGTCTACAACAAATGCCAAAATCAAACAGGAGGAGAGAACACTATGTGAGATTGAATTGAAGGGTGGAAAAAAAGTAAGACGCTGACAGGTTGTGGGACCCGTCTAGGTTTAGCACCTGGGAGACTAACGAGCAGGCAAGTGGAGTTACACGCTGCCAAGTAGTGTGAGATTTTCGATGGAAAACTAACGACTAATGGTCTATTTGTGAAAAAAAAAACAAGTGCCTAATGGAAAGGAGCACAGCGATGGTTGGAGTTATATGGCACTTGAGTAAAATAACAATACTAGGGTCATCAACGTAGTTATTACATTAGGGGAGGATATGAGAGCATAAAGCTTCAATTCTCCTGATTCGACAAACTAAAAGAGTTAAAAATAATCCCCGTAAGAGAGGCCATTCAATGCATGGTGCATTAGATTAGAATACGTCATTTGAACAAGAAGTGAAATTGACACGCACTAAAAGCCACAACCTGCTTTCCCTTCCAGGTGGTGTCAAAGGGAGATCGAGATAGTGTAAGAAGGAGGCAAATCACCAGATCCAATTCATTCAAACAGTTTTTAAGGTAATTGTAAAATTCCGTAAAGCCGATTCGAGTGGGAAGTCAAAGACCCACCAAAGCGGGTCTAGAGAATATACCAGCAAGTAAAAAGATGAGTGAAGACAACAGAGCCATCCTTAATCAAGACGGCATTGAACGAGAACACTGCTTGAGGGATTTTTTAAGTGCAAACAAACGAGGGGCGAAGTAAAGTCATAAGAGAGAAGGGAAGGGTTTTGGTGCCAAATTTGTAAATATGGATGCTTGTGGGCAAGGCGGAGGTGAGAATAGAAGAGACAGGGACATACCCGGCTGGGTTCGGGGAAGACATCGTCGGGGAACATGGTCTCAAAGGAGCGCCGGGGCACGTGGGGCCGGGAGAGGACGTAGTTACGCACATCACGATCCAGGCGATCAATGAATTCGCGAGAGGGAGTGCCCAACTCGGCAGTGATCTTGCTCCACTGGTCGATATGGTCGGTGCCCGGGAAGAAGGTGCGCTCTAACACCATCTCCGCGAAGATGCATCCCACCGACCAGATGTCGACATTCGCAGTGTAGCCCATGCCTAGGATTACCTCCGGAGCACGGTAGTAGCTGCCGAGAGCAAAGGTAATAATACGACTCCATCAGATGCTTCTGCCTCCAGTATTCTGGGTTTCAGCTAACAGTGGCTGCCCTGTAAGACCTACATAATAAACCTAATTGCTGACTAGGGTTTTTTGAAGGAGGGAGGGGGTGGAGTGGGGAGGGGAAAAGACGTGTAGGCTACCGTAATGGCAACAGTAAGCAAACATACTTTCAATATGCGCATCCAACTTTGGCATTTCGCAGCTTCACAGAAGAAAAGCATCTGTAAGGTAGTAAGGCTGCGCCTAACTCTAACAGTTACCTCAATCCCTGGTCTTGGGTAATACAACACAGAACACCACCCAGCTTTCAACAATGCTTACTTAATTCCACACCCTATCCCTCTGCCTACGGCACACATTCATGAAATAAGACTTTGTCGATGGATGGAAACGAGTTCCAAAACGATGTTTTAATCAACGCTCGTTCGTTGATACCATGTGGAAACCATTCCACATCGTTAACTTTTGAAGGATAGAACGTGGGTGAATAGGGGGAGGGGATGACATGACTATTTTAAAGCTCGCTCCCTTCCCCATGAGTATCACACTTAATCAAAACTCGATGCTATTTAAAGGCTTTTCAGAGGAAGGAATGCTTACCGAGTGACCACATAGGGCGTCATCATGAAGTTCTCAGAGCCAGAGCGCGCGAGACCGAAGTCGAGGATCTTGAGGGTGCAATCATGCTTCACCGCAATGTTGTTGGGTTTGAGATCGCGATGAATAATGCCCGCCACATGGAGGTGCTTCAGACCACAGAGAATTTGATACAACAGGAAGGAGAAGCGCTCGTGGTCCAACTCCATGTGGATCACCTGCAGTGCCAGTCAAAAACGAAATTAAGTATCCGATGCTAATTGTGCCGTGCAAAAAAAGGTACAGAAAGCCGCACAGAATAAAACAAAAACGCGATGAAAGTATCGAAAATGAGTTGTCTGAGGTAAGTAGCGACTTTATGTTAGCATCAAATGTGTGATTTCATCCAAATCTTGGTAATACTGAACATAAATATTCCAGAGAACACCTAAGCATTGAGAATTAGTTGCCCATACTGATGCTGCTAGGCAGTGCTGGTATAAGACTATGCTGGCTTCTTTCGAGGTGTGCAACATTAAATATCACAAAGTCCAATCACTAATGCTACCACGCTTGCTTGAAATTGTGCTAGAAATCGGTCATTTTTCCTCCAAATTTCATAAAGTCTGCATTATCCCAGTTTCTCAATTCGTGCAGAGATTTTCACAGAGCTGTCAACGTTTCGAATCCAATTCGAGCCATCAATCATCCTGCACTATGATGATGTCAAAGCGTCAGTACTGGAAGGAAAGGTGTCATGACGACATTCCCAGCGGTCAATGAATGTGACACTCAGAGGATATGCCGACAACGCTGCCCAAGGGCACAAAGGTGCCGAAGAAGGACAAAGCATATTAATGAAAGGCAGACTTTCATTCTCCAAGCCAGTCTGCAAACAGATTCCATTAATTGATGTTCCGAGAAAAGTTAATGTCAATGAAAACAACTCCGCACGATGTCCGTGAAGCTTGGCAAGATTGAAAGCTTGCATAAATTTTGGTCAAAAAAACCCAGCACGCATTTGCCTCGGTTACCGTGGCATCGTGCCGAAGCATTCAAGACCATCACCACTATCACTGTGTTATGAAATTGAAGCTGTTTTTTTATGAAACAACTGCTGGAGTCTGTATTAAAGACACAGCTGTCAAAGTTTTGCATCGCGCACTGTGACGTTTGCCTTCGTTTTTTTTCCAATTTGTGTGCTTACTCAAGTTCACAAACGATGCACAAAACAAGACGTCAATAAGATTCCTCAAAGCGCCTCAAGGGCATTTTGCAAAAACAATCTCAGATAGTGTGCAGAATTTTGAGAAATCGACTCAATTCCTGTTTCATCGAACTGCCTCCGACCTCTGCAAAGCACGGTGGCTCAGTTCGCCTAATTTCAGAAAAGCATAGGGCTTACCTCGAATTCGCTTAAATTATAGCAATACAAAGGTAAGCAATGCAAAACAAATGTCTAGGTGTCGATAATCCTGAAACATGTTTGACTGCTTCGCAGCCAGATTGCTCAGCCAAATTCTTAGTTTAAAAAAAACAGAGTAAGGCAATAAACGCTCATAAAACCGCCCATCATAGGCTTGTCATAAACCCAAAGTCATCTCAGCCAATTGCCGAGTCCGATTTCAATGAGAAAGGCTACGTTGATTAGTTTGACTGAGGGGATACAATAATGATGAGGTGTCAATGTGAAACCCCATCGTCATGCACGAAAACAAAGTAAAACTCACAAGAAACACAGCAAAATATAAATGTTTCCGTTGTTAGGATGAATGAATGCCATACCTTCAAGCGGTTAACATTAATCTAGGGCTGGATTTCTTATTGTTGCAAAAGGTGCCAATAAACAATCAAAACCTAAACTAATTCGCGAAAAGACATGACCAAAGCCACAAAACTGCGTCACACCAGCAAAAAATAGGTTTGTTCAAAAATCAAACAGTCAAAGGAGTGACTCAAGTTTAACTTAGAGAAATTCAAGGATATAAACCAATGACAACCAACAGATATGCTCCTCAGAAATCCAAAATACAAATCGAATTTTACTCAATTACCTAGCAATAAGAGGGCATTCAAAGTTAAAAATGGGCTATTTAGAAGTTTGTAGTTCTCTATTTCGCATGGCGAAGATAAGAGCAGGTGTCGAGTTTGTGACTCCAGTGCACATTTAAGGCATCCGAGATGACACTTCATGATAAATGGGCATCATCTCACTTTTTACCCTCGCTACGAGCTTCGCAGTCAATATGACTCACACTGTTGTCGTTGACGTCTGTGATTGTTGCTACTGCTCCCGCCACTGTAGCCATGAGCAGGCGCGAGAAAAGTGAAGCACGAAAGAGGGAGGAGGGAAATTATTCTTTAATTTCTCTCTCACACACACGGTGGGGGCAGCTAAAACACACCCTTCACTTTGATCACTGGTAAGTGCCAAAACATTACATTCACACACGTACACGAACATGTCTACGCAAACAACAATACACTGGAAGATCGTCACAATGATGCAACATGAAAGGCTTGCAGCAACGCGATTCCAAAGTGAGCCGAGGAGAAGCCCTTCAATGCCTTATTTCAGATTGAGATGCAAAAATAAATGAAGCACAGCTTGAATCATAAGGGAAAACTTAAGTAAAATATCCAGACCAGCAGAAAAGTCGACGAAATTACAAGGGGGATGATGTGGTGTCTGTCTGGAGGAAACAAAATGTAGAACGCAGCATAAAGCATCAATGCCGAAGTGCAAACACGGATGTCTAGACTAGAGAGTGTGGATTTTTGGAAGCACGGGGACAAACTCACGTGAGACAGACTAGCATCCATAAGCTCCATAACTAAGTAGACATCCTGAAATTCGTCCAGCGTAGATTGAGGACTGAAGGCATCGAGGAGGGATATGATCTACGAAAAAAAACAAATTAAATAAGCCAAAGGAAAACATATTCAAATAATTGCGCTTAGCACTCAGCTACCACAACATAGCAGCTACCTTAACGTCGAGGGCCCCCATTAACAGATACCTAATAATAACTAGAACTGCCAACTATTTGTAATCAAAAGCACGCACTACGATGTGAGAGCATGTGAACAGGGTCCCACTTGGCATAAAGGAAACCAATGAAGTTAAATAGGGCACTTATGTAAGAAAGGGATGTTAAAGTTAAAAACAGCACAACGTATCCTTGTAGAAACCAGGATGTACTCTTCAGATGTCCTAATGGCTCTAACAGCGAAAAAAGAAACTCAAGACACTAGTCTTAGTGTGAATTCTAGACAACCACATAAAACTGGCGATGATGGATAGCAAGAATGAACACGCGGTGCTTACATTCCTGTGATTGACGAGTTTCATAAGGACGATTTCACGGTAAGCGCGCTTTGCATGGGTCACATTTTGGAATGGATGCGTCAATTTCTTAATCGCAACTTTGCACTGAGAAACCGAGTCGAAAGCGGAGCTGCATTAGGGGCCAATGGGAGAAACGATAAATTCATGCTCACATACACTAGGACAAAAATAAAAGACAGAACAGCAACAAAAGCCAAAACCAAAACTGTGGCTACTCACCCGCAAGGCGTCTAAGTACGTAGCAAAAAGAGATTGTTGGTTGTAAAAATGACAAGCAATGCACACAAATAGTAAGTGCGAGTAAAGCAATAAGATTAATCGCTCAAAAAAAAACAAAATGGCAGGGAATTTCAAAAAAGACTAAACTTACACAACATAACCCTGAGCACCGGTTCCAATAGGTCGCAGACCAGAATAGCGGTCAGGAATAACAAATTGCGATTCTCCTACGGTTTCAACGTGAAAGTTTGGTGGAATTTGAGGAATGGAAGCGGAGTATTCAGCAGGATTATCTGTAACCGGCATCATAAACCGACTATAGAAAATAAAATAAATCTTATTCCCAGCAGCCGATCAACACGAATTGCACGAGACCGCCAGAAAAACAACTGAGCAAAACAAGCGCAAGGGAATCCTATTGCTCTTTATTTACTTGAATAATTAGGCAATGTCGTAAAAAATATTTTTAAACATATAAAAATGCTTAGAAGCTCTGTTATTAAAATTAATTTATGATGGGTAAAAAATGAGATAATTAAGCAACGATAGTACTCACAGAAAGAAAGTATTTTGGGTTACACTAGGTTGTAGCCAGAATTAGCTAAAGCAATTTATTAATATGCTTACTACATTAAAAGACTATAGGAATTCAAATCACACACTTTGGCTACAGTCCAAATTCTTCATGTCAATTTATCGCCCCTCCCATGCTTAAGCACCATGATCGGATGGTTAAAATCAGTCTTCATTTTCGAAAAATTACTTGCTGCGTTACAAGTCTTCTTTGATGACGTTAGGGGTCAAAGTGCAGGGCAAAACGGGCGATAGATGACACTACCCGAACACCAGCCCACTGGGCCAGGTCAATGTGCCCACCCAATTGACCAAATGATGGCCGGTGTTGCGTTTCGTTTGTTTGGGCTGTTGGTTGGCTCGACACATTGGTGGCGGCCGTCTTGGATCTAGCTGCGTGGACTGGCCTCCCAGTCCGGCTTGTAGCCCTTCCTTCCTTCCTTGAATACACGTATTCAGATCCCCTCTTAGCCCATTGTCCATCTTCAAGGGATGTTCGGTACACTATAGCGGTGGCGGTGAAAAGTAGACCCAGCTCTGTGCATTTTCTACCTAGATTTGTACCGCCCTTACTATAAAAGGCTTGTGTTTCCTCGACATCTTTAATTTAAACAATGAACACAGATAGGACCTGGGAAATTAGTCTGTTTCGGTAGGATTGGCATCGCGCTACCCGGTATTACTGCTGTAGCGCCTCGAACATCCCTAAAAGAAGGAGAGAAGGCTGGGTGTAGGTCAGAATACGTGTATTCTAGGCGGAAAGTAATGGAACTGCTGGCATGGCCGGAAGGCCAGCCCACGCAACCAGCTTCCAGGTGGCCGCCACTAATATGTCCGACCAACCAGCAGTCTAAACAAAAAATACGCTACACCACGTGGTTCCACCTATAAAGAACATTGAAAGAACACAAACATTACCGATGCTATCCCACTTTTGTGTTCAACTGGAAGGCTATTAACATCTGAAGCGATCCTAGTTGCGGACTATATGTAAAGGCGGCCGGTAAACTAACCTTTTGGAGGATGGATTGATGGTCGGCTGCACCTCTTACTCCGAAGTCTGTTGGCAAGTCGTACAAACTTCCAGGCCATGTCGGTCCAGCACGGGGGATCATTGACGTGGTGTCAAGCCTCGCCTCATTTGCGTCGGGTGTCGGAGCCTGGCACGGTCAGCTCAAGAGTACTCCTCGCAGCACTGGTTGCGTTGTGATAGCTGACGCGGGAGGTGGATGAAGGGACGCGTGGGGGACAACGCTCAAAAAAGGGAGAAGCTGTATAATGTTTTGTTTGTGCAGATTGTTGGTTGGTCCTATACACTTTTGGCGGCCGTCTTGAACCTATTTGCGTGGACTGGCCTCCCGGTCATGCCAATAGCCTCCCTTTCTTCCCATCTTGGATGCACGTCTTCTAGGGATGCGCGATACGCTACGCCTAACATTCCAAGTTAACAATGCATTCCATTAACCGCGTGTCTTCTTGGCCGACACTCTATTTGAAATCACAAAAATATATGCCAGCTTCGCCAACAAAGTGTACGGCTCTTGTCAAAAAGTTATTTTCTGTTTTCTCTAGCTGAACGATCTAAGGAACATTGGAATCAGTATTACGGCATCTTGGGCCTTTCCCAGGGTGCATTTATACACACGATAGTTAGGAGATATTAGGTATGACATTTATCTGGCCTGACTCATCTGCTCTTTCATTTTACTCTAAATCGGAGTTGGTGATTGATGCGTGGTTTGGATCCCGTTTAAGGATTCAAAAAGGAAAAATGGGGTGGAACATGCACGTATTAAATTGGAGTGGGGAATGGAGCTACGGTCTTGGTCCAGAGACCAGCCCCTTCGGCTAGGTTCGCTAGCCATCCCGGTATACGAGAGCTAGCCATCAGTCCAAGCAAACAAAACATTACATCGTGGTTTCGTCTTAATTTATGCCTCATTAGAGGTGTAGCTGGTGTCCTGAGCCATAATAAACTCAATCGTTGCGCATACAATCTACGCCAACGGTCAGCAGCTAAATGCATACAGGGGCTACAATAACCAAACTTAAAATATCCTTTTGCGTAAAGCATCAAATCACTGCGGTAAATTCGTTGACAATGTGTTGTTGAAGCAAACCGGTTACTTTATATTTGTAAACTACGTGGTTTTCGCACGAGCATCTGCCCTACAGATAGAATCCACATTTGCAACACAACGTTGCTCATTTAACTCGCGGTTTTTACGAGGCATCCTTGACCAAGTTGCATGAGTTATGCTCGAATTTTACTTATTTTGCCTACGTGCTTTAATCGTGTGATAAGTATTTTTAATGAAATTTATTGTGAGCTTTTTATTTTTCTTGTTCAAATTTACCCCTAGTTGGAGTAATCAGAGATTGGTAGAGAGGTAATTTAAGAGTGGCTAGTGCAGTATTGCGTGCCGAAGGTTCCATAGAATAGTTCGAAAGTTGTGCTCTATAAAAGGTCTTTGCATTGTACTGATTTAGTCATAAGCTGACACACTGTTTGTTTGAATGTACTACGTTAAGTAGTTAGTGTTTGATACGACTTTAAATTTGGTTTGTGGGATGATACCTAAGACATTGCTGAACGTCAAGACTGGCACCGACCATTTCGAACTCAAGGATTATTTACCAGCACTTTCAGAATTCAGTCATGTAGAACCTCATCCAGAAATGCCCCGAGAAAGAACTGTTTTCAATGCACCAAAGAAGGTGATTCTGCATATGTTTGCAGCATAAATTTATATGAAGTTCCATTCGCAAATTAGTCTACATGGGTCCTGCTTTTCAAATAGCAGTTAAAATTTATAAAATATCTCCGCCTTTGGGTTTCCTATGTGGGTCCATATTTTTTAGATCCTACCTTTCGCATTACAACTTTTGAGCCAACTTTCCTTTGAACATTATTTTCCTATTTATAGCTGTCTATTGTCACTGACAGTGTAATCTTTTTTTGGAAAATGCCTTTGTATTCTTGTAAACGGATCTAAGTCCTTACATTATTAAAAGTTTTAGCTTTTACTGAACGATTTAGTTTTGTTCCCTGGTTTACCATTCATTATGACTTTGAACTTAAGATTCAATTGTCCTGCTGCCAGAAATTTGAAATTTTAGCCGCATTATTTTTCGACCTTGACATTGAAGCACATGTGTGCCTCTCTTAAAAAGGCTTGCCGTAACCCAGGTTTCGGGGTCGTTCCTCTGCCCCTTTCCCATATAAATTTGTTAACTCACCAGATGGAATGTATTAGATTTTTGTATACATTGGGCAGTTGGTGGTACTTTAGCAAAGCTGAATCGACAAATTTTACTGCGGTTTACAGTTTCATGAAACGGTACATGTTTACGACACAATTGATCCCAAGAAAATTCCAATATTTAATCCGAAGCTGCGTCGAGACGATAGGCAGCACGATAGGCGAGTTGGACTAAACATTGCCGAGGAGGTTAGTTTGCATCAGAACTCTTAAATACTTGCCACATGCTTAAGCTCACTGTTTATCCACTGATACTACCTTAGGAGGACGCTAAGCCAGTTCCGTCAAGGGTTTCGTCAGATATTGGACACTACTTGAAAAGGCAATGCGATCCACAAGACCGGTCTCATGTCCACATCCAACTGGTGGAAAATCAGTTTTTTCGGCGCAATGGGGTCGACTTCAAAAATCTCATGGCTGATCAGGATCGCTAGTGTTGATTTTTCCATTTCGGTAGTGATCACCCCGATTATTATTAGCATAAACACCCTTTGTGTCAATATGAAGTAAAAATGAAGCATTGTGAACGCACAGAATCTTTGACGCTTTGACGTATTTCAAGTTATCGTTGTGACCAGTTTAAGGCGATGAAATGAGGCGCGTAGATGTGAAAAGCATGATTTGAGTCTTGATCGGATAATAATGCATTCTGTAGCTTTATTCGTATCATAAACTGCAGCGACAAATCAGTCTATAAAACTCAAGCCCTGCCCATATTTTGTTCTCTCAAACGAGTCGTTATGACATCCTAGGTTAGTAGGGATTGGTGTCGTTTTTCGTGGCTTAACGAAAACTGCTCTAGGGGTTCTATTGGCTAAGTTCGAGCAATCAAACAGATGTCGGATGCTCTTGATCAGAGAGGAGTCAGCATTCTTGTTTGGGGTGGTAGTTGTAGGTCGTGTTGATCAAATTTGCCCCCAAAGCGCTAAGAATGACTAACCTAAACCGTTGTGGGTTCTCGCCTTTTTAAGTGTCACTGGCACCACAGCACAGTTTAGAAAAGAGCGAGTTGCTTTCATGTCCCAAATGCTTTAATGCGTCAACTTCCATTACATGGAGCGGCTTAAGTGAAAGCTCAAGTGCTTCTAGCACATTTGGCCTTTGTGTGCGCCGAATAAACCCAGCCTAATGCAACTCCTCATTCTTTATTCGTGAGTTAAAAACTTGAATGCTAAAAAAGGATGCCAAAGTTAGAAGAATTGGCGGAAATCTCTGTTTTTCATGGACCATCCACAAAAGTGGCTACCCTCATTAAAAGTGCTAGTAGGAAGCCATACGCTAATGATCTACCAAGGCATGATTGACAGCCGAGCTTAACTTAGCAGTATTGAGTCCCTAAATTTAATGCGAATGCTTACCAATCCTCCAACGACTTCTTTATTCGTGTGTAGGCTAAAATGAGTGAAAATGGAAATTATGTACCCGCAAACTTGAGTCTCTAAAAGTTTACGAAACACCTATCAAAGACATAGGAGGAAGTATACTGCTGTGGTCGTTTATTTTGCAATTTCTTTTCCATTCATTTGTGCGTGTAAGGGAATGCAGTGCATAAAAGTGCCTGAAAATTTCACTTTGCAGCACAACTATTACTAAATTGCATTTCAGCAAATACCTGACCAAATCCATTTGTTAATCATGCCCCTGGCATCCTTGAGGACTTGACTGGGTCTTGGATTGGCTTTATTTTGATGTGCCGCAACCTCCTCAGCTCATCCCAGTAAAATGCGAAAACCGCAACGGCGAAATAAAACTTAAGTGTCTCCATTAGCCTCGACTTGGCGTACAATTTTAATGGGTGATTTAAGAAATCTGCGCAAAATAAGAAGAGGTCTGTCCTAGGGTTACTCGACGAGCAAACGGCGTCGGTGCATAGGAATGGTGCACCTGCGAACCCTTTGGCACCACAAAATTCTACGTCAATGTCAAACTACTTGGGTCGTTAAGTCATTGCGCGTTCGCCTTGCTCTTGATCCACTCATAAAAGCAGTTCCTCGCGCTTTATTGTTTGAAAATTGATTCGCACTACTGTCAGTCCTCAACTTATGTTCCATAGCTGTAATGTCACTCTAAGACTGAGCTACTTTTTCTGGGAAAAACTCAGTCTGACTCAAATCTCGATACAAATGCTGAGCACCTCAGCATAGGCCGCTGGAGCTAAGCTTTTGGAAGTTTAGTTACGTTAGAGGATGTTCATTCGATTGGAAAGGTGGGTGGTGAAATTGGGCGTGGATTAAGGTGCATGGAAATAGAAGTGAGGACACACGGAATGAAGAGCTGAAGAAGGAAAAGAAAAGTGGGTAGGTGGATGGATAGTTGGAGAACTGGCTAGATAGGTAAATGAACAGATGGATGGATAGGTGGAGGGGTAAGGAATAATGTGTGATGGTTGGGTGAATGGGTAACCGGAAGATAGGGGGGATAGAGAGATGGTGGATGATGGACAAATGAAAGGAGAAATGCACATTGAAAGACCTACAAACACCAAAGAAAGCTCAAACAAATTTCACAAGAGAATTGAAGCTGTAGAGGTTGCAGGTCTAAGTGGTTGCGCACTTGGATGGATGGATGGATGGATGTATAAACGAGTGAGTGAATGAATGGATGGATAACTGAATAAATAAATAAATAAATAATGAATAAATGGGTGGATGGATGGATGGATGGATGGATGGATGGATGGATGGATGGATGGATGGATGGATGGATGGATGGATGGATGGATGGATGGATGGATGGATGGATGGATGGATGGATGGATGGATGGATGGATGGATGGATGGATGGATGGATGGATGGATGGATGGATGGATGGATGGATGGATGGATGGATGGATGGATGGATGGATGGATGGATGGATGGATGGATGGATGGATGGATGGATGGATGGATGGATGGATGGATGGATGGATGGATGGATGGATGGATGGATGGATGGATGGATGGATGGATGGATGGATGGATGGATGGATGGATGGATGGATGGATGGATGGATGGATGGATGGATGGATGGATGGATGGATGGATGGATGGATGGATGGATGGATGGATGGATGGATGGATGGATGGATGGATGGATGGATGGATGGATGGATGGATGGATGGATGGATGGATGGATGGATGGATGGATGGATGGATGGATGGATTATTGAACGAATAAATAAATAAATAAATAAATAAATAAATAAATAAATAAATGATGTGCATGGCGGATCGGCAGATGTGCAGCGAATGGATTGATGAATGGATGAACGGAGGATAGAAGATTGAGTAGAGAGCAAATGGAAAGGGGATCAGTGGATGAGGGAGTGAGTGGTTAAATGGATGGTGAATGGATCGAACGATGGATTGATGAATAAGTGGGTGACTACGCGATAAAAGAACCAACAAACGGATGGCAAATAAAGTGACAAGTGATTCTGGAATGATCTGAAGAATGCAGACTGAGCAATTGAATGGATAGATGAGGGCGGAATTTTCGTGGAATGGATGGATTGATGGACAAATGGATGAACAAGTGGGTTCTTAAGAGCATAAAAAGACCACAGCTGCAGGCCTTCTCACACCGAACAACTCGTTAATTTTACTACCCGTCCCACCGAACGGGCACGCTAACCCCTCCTTAATCCATTCGCTGAAGCATCTTCCACTGTGGTGCAAGTGATGCGCAGCTGCTGCTGCTGCTGCTGCTGCTGCTGCTGCTGCTGCTGCTGGACTTACTTTTTTGGCAATAGTTGTCAGGCAGCTCGCTGGTTGTGCTGCTTTTTAAGCCTTTTTAGGATACCATAAAATTGTTTTAAGCTGTACAAACAAAGATGGCTGAAGAAGGAAAGGCAAATTGGTGAATGTGCTGAAAGATAGGTGGAAACAGGATGAATAGGCGAGTGTAGGATGGATGCATGAATGAATGGCGGAATGCTGGATATAAATGAGCGGATGCGGCATGGATACTAGACTGGATAGGTAAATTGACAGAGGAATGCAGGATGGACCGAGTCTTGATGAACGCATAAAATTGACGGGTGAATAGGTAGAGGGAGGAAAGCGAACAGGCGGAGTGGTGGGAGGATGGGCGCTCTTCATCTATGAGCAGAACTATTGCAGATAACCGCATTGGCCCATTAATGAACCAACTGATAGGAGGTAATAGTGCGAATGGTTAGCCGAATAAGAAGAGAGTTTCAAGGGAACTCACATCTCTCCTGTACGTAGGTACGCACACGTCCAATTATGTTAGCACGTCGACTGACCCGACCGAAGGTGAGGTCATTGCTAAAGGCGCCCAATCGAGCCATTTTCTCCTGCTCACAGTGAGCCGGTTCACTTGACCCAATACCGTCGGCAATGAAGTAGCCTGGAAACGAATGCTCATCGAAGGGGTGGGCGGAGCGCAAATCTGCTCCAAGGCGTTTCCACTCCGCCGATGACACATCATTGGGGCGACACTGCGGTCGACACTTCTCCGCTGCTTCATCCAATAAGTGTGTACTGGGAAGGGAGGGAAACACAAGCAGTCGTTTCGCATCGGGCTAAATTGACATGAAAAGACTTAAAAACAATGCGCCTATTCCCCACTTGCAGTACACAAGTAAAAGGAAAACCCTCACAACTTTCACAAAGGCAAGAATTTTTTTGTGTCTGCATCCCATCGTAGTAATATTCTGATGGACAACAAGGTGGACTTACTATTTCTGGTCCCTAATGGCCTCATAAGCGGCTTCAACAATCTCTCGTGTCTTCTTGCTTGCTCGGCCGGTGTGCAGGTCGATCATCACCTCCACCAGATCATGCGTATCCAACTGCATTCTCAGCTTTTTCAAAATTAAATTTGTCCTTAATTCATTAGTAATGAGGCGATGGTTTGCTTCCATGTGAGTATTTTCTGCCCATGGCGATTTCCTCAATTGCTCATCCACCACCACGGAGCTCCTCTTCTCCGACGCAGTCGTCGAGGGTCGAGGGAATCGAATAACCGCCTGTACATCGGGAACTTTTTGCCATGCGATTCGACTTGGTGGAGGAGGAATAACTTTTCGCCTTCGCATGGTTTCCTTTCGACTGATTCGATTGAACCAGTGTGAGACTCGCTTCGGCAGTCGCTCTTCAACTGAAATTGCCGTTAAGGTCTCACTGATCATTGTCCTAGTTGGTTCAGCCACTCGTGCCACGTAACTAGCCCTCTCGTCCACATAGTGCTTGCGTGCTCTGACTAGCTTCAATGGTTGAATATTCTTTAATGTCATATCTATAGGTGTGATCACTTCCACCTTCGGTACGCTGGTTTCATCAGCTCCACTCTCTTGTAGAATTATGTTTCGCCATCGTCTCTGTCGCTCTGACCAAAGAGGAGGCAGTTTTGTGCGACCGGAGGGTGGAGGCGATGGTGGAGGAGGCGACAGGGGAGAGACGCTGTAGACGCTTTCGATTTCTGGGAATTTGTGAACAGCCGGAGGTAGGTTCTTGCTCATCATTGCGACCATTTTGAGCTCCAGTGGAGGAAGGTGTATTGAAGGTGTCAGAGAAGGCTGTTCTGACGATACGCTTTCAACTGTTGTTCTTCTTTTTTTGTGCCTTCTTTTTTTTGTTGAGATTCTCGATACAATCTTAAGTGACTCCTTAATGTGAGCGGATCTTGTCGCTGTGGTCACCTTCTCTCCGCCTTCCTGCAATTGCAATTTTCTAGAAGACACGAGAGATGCAATTGAATTTTGCAACAGCACCAAGATGGCAAAAGCAGGAGACATGATTACTTTCGTGATAGATGCTCTTCCTCCTGTCTCAGTCTCGAGGTCTGGTCGTAGGCCTTCCTTTTCGCCGTAGCAGACACGTCCCCCAATCGTTCATAGATGACAGAGAGCTGAATTACAAACCCAATCCCCTGACACCTTGCTTATTGGCACTTTCAGGCCTCCTTGCAAAGACTATCACCCATTGCACCAAATAACGGCACCACAACTCAACTTACTCTGTAAAAACCAACTGCTCCGACCTACCGTCTTTTTCGCTGCCTCCACAGCTGCCAAGTGCCGTGCGAATTTCTCCCGTTGAATCTCCAGCTCAGTATTCTTCTCAAGCAGCTTTATAATGTCTTTCTTAAGAGTGGAAATGAGTCAGAGTAGAGTACGAGGGGTTCACTATCAGGAGTTTATATGAAGCAGATCAAAGCAGTGCTAATTAGAGCCTGTGGTGCATGTCTAACCTAACCACCAGACGTTTAGACATCTAATGAGCTCGCCAAACGTAGTACCTGAGACAAATGCTTTCACCACCTAGTGGTGGACGAGTCGACGATTGAATGTGTGTTCATATGCCTTATTTAGCTTTGTATAAGACCATTTAAGAGGAGTGCATACCTCGACTTCGATAACGGGAGTTGACAGAAAGTCGGACAGCTCGAACACCTAAAATGAAAGTGATGAAGACTTCCATTTAGTCGGGTTTTATGCATCCAGCATAGCCCACCACCTCGCTATTCAGCCAACACTGCTGTTTTAAAAGGCAGCACCGCATGACTGCCTCAAAATGGTCGAAGTTGCATGAAAATGTGCGAAATCGCAATTTCAGAATCTAAGCTAAACTACTCTGCATTAGGCTAGGCTCATCAGAGTTCCCACGAATGCGTCTGTACTCGAGCCCTTGTTTCCTCCTTTTACCATAACATGAACAGGTACCGCCAGCTTTTAATGACATTATTTGCTGAAATAACCTCCCTGGTGTACTGCAGCTCTTTTCTTTGAAACGGTGCTAGTGCAATGGAACCAAAAACTAATGCGAGCCATTTCGCTTCTAGCTTGCTCCAAATTCTCACTTAATCCGCCGATAAGGAAAGGTCATGGCGATCTCAGAGAAGTCGTATAAAAATTGCGGGGATCGGAGCAAAGCTAGAGGCAGCGGACTGCTTCCCATCCACTGCTCACAATTTGGATCCGCAATTAGTTATAGGCTGCAATGAAGCCTTTGACTGCGTTGCTCTGGCCATTTTCATCAAGGGCAAAAAGCCATCAACGAGCTCTACTTGCTTAAAACGCAGTTTTTTTCGTCTTTGACGGGTAGGTCTCATGTGCGATTGCCTGGTTGTAATCTTCTCACTCAGGCTCACGCATGAGTCCACACTAAACAAGCACCGTGCCTCAAAGATGGAACGAATTCGTCCCCAGCCTGGAGGGTGAATAGCAAATGGATGAGTAGAGGCTGGACATAGATCAGCGATCCGGTCGATCATCCAACCAATCGGGTCCAGACGGGGATGTTGGCTGCCTCTGTTCGCGCCTGTCATCTACTGTGACAGGGGGCAATGACGAGCCGCCCTTTCATGTTAGCATAGGCGTCAAAGCTTCCAACACTGTAACTCAAGTCAAGCACGATTACCTTCAACTCTGATCATCCACTTTTGTCATGGCACCTAATCCTATAACACTGAGGACAGGTGCGCCGCCTGGTAAGTGTTAAGTACTTTCAAAATGTAAACTAACATTTGCACAATGATTTTGCCTGGTTGTTAACCAGTTACAGCAAAATTTGCATTTGGTGCAACAAGTGGAAGACTTTCCCCATCCTATTGGTCAAAATTTCCTCCCAGCGGTAGTCACACAATTCCAATTAAGGCAAAAAAGACTTTCATCGAAACATCCATCGAAGGTTCAATGAAAGTAGGAAGCTGTAAACCAACCGACAAGGAATCTGTTCCTTCAGAGAGCATCGTGGAACCGAATGGTGCTTGGGACGGCTCCTCTGCAATCTAAAACATTTGCATCCACACTTAGTTGCCTCGGCAGAGTAAACCTTAAAAGTGATTCGGTCTTATGCTAATTGAAGCACCTCTACGATGCTTCAGGTTGCTTCGAGAAATGAGACGCCATAGCCTATTAAATGTTTTGAAGGGTTTCAGGGGCCTGTTGCAAGCATTTGCGTCCTTTCTTAGCCATTATATCAACGGACATCCACAGACTCTCGTTCTTCAAACACTCTCACAGCATGAATTGGATTTTCTGAAAGGCTTCAAGAAAAAGTGAAACGACAAACACTTACATCCTCCAACTGCTGCTGTGGTGTAGTCGGTGAAGTGTACAGCTTCTTCATCAAAGGCTTTCCAGTCTCCTGAAAAGTGAGCAGACAAGGTGACTGGCAGAATTTCTTACCACACAAACCCACCATCACTGAGAGTCAGACTAGTGGTTGCCTTAATTACTACCCCAATTTTTTTTTTGCCGCCTTTTTTTTCACTTGAGCTAATCCTTTTAGGGAAGAGACTTCACTTTTGCGTGACAAGAAGACTCGAATAAAATGACAAAGTTTTGTAAATATTTGTGGCATCTGCTGGCAAAAAGTCAAAGCACAGCTTTCACCTGATCTGCTGACAAGACTACCGCGTCTCCGTCGTGAATCGTCGCACCCTCCTCAGGCGGCGAGTGAACGGCTGGTGCCGCCTCCTTCGGTTGCCCCTGCAAGTGGATGCGTACGACGATTAACTCACGACTTCAGCATAATTGTGAATTGTAGAGGCTGTGTTTTGGTGTTTGGATGTGCTACTCTCAAGCTTACATCACAATGGCACACAAATTCACCTGACCCCAACCAAGTCTGTAAGAATAGGCAGCAAACAGGACTTTAACTTGTTTGCCCAAATGAAAACCTGGCTGGTGCTTTGCGAATGGGCAATTCTCAAACCGGACTTGTAAATATATATTCTGATGCAAAAAATGGCTTCACTATTCCGTCAACGTGTTTTTTAACTTCAAATAACGCCTTCTGCAAAGGAGCCCATGCCGCAATGGTAAATAGGAGAACTGGGGAGAAATAGGACGTTAGAAGGACTCATGTAGAGTTGGAGTTAAGGCTGTAGGCAGAAAACTGTTGGCGTTGGGAACAATGCTAATGCAAAATTCGAACCACCTGACGGTTACTCACCCCTTCCAATTCACCTTCTTGTGGCAGCACTTCTGCTGAGGGGGGTGCCATGGGGCGGGCCGGTTTCTGTCAGGAATGATTTGAAAATGGGAGATAATCAAGTGTGACATACGATTTCTAAGCCGTTCTCTGCCTTTTAACTCCTCAGTGTGGCTCATAAAGGTGCGTCACCAATGCATATTCTACCAAAGTGTTGTAATGTAATCATTTCTATTGCTAGGTGGCAAAGCTTATCATGACGAGGTGAAGGAATTCACTGCGGATTGGACAATTCGTAAAGCATATTGTCGAATGTACAAAATGGTGTTCAGTTTTGTTTTCTTTTACAGGCAAGTTATTGACAAATGAAGCCCGTGGTAGAGCTCTCCAGCGTATAGATGAAGATGAAAAGTGAGAGGGCATGCGATGCCTCTTTACAAGCCAAATAGAACCCAAATTCGTTAATAACAGTTAATATCATTAAAATCAAGAGAAGGTGGCAAGATTTTCTTGCAAAATCCTTTATACTTTGCCTCCTGCTGAGCGATTCCCTCCCCCCCCCCCCCCCATAAGCCAATCGTCTGTGGGCGTACGAGCTGGCCATCAAGGAACCCCTTTACCCCAATACATTCTCCAAAAACAAACAATGCTTTACAAAAAACTTAAATCAGTGAAAAGATCAGTGAGACTGTGTGCAAATAGCCTTTGTATCTGCTCCCCGCTTCTATTATTGGTGCTGTGATGGTCCACACGAGCACTGAGCAAGAGGAGCGCTGAAGTACGTGCAAAAGCTGTGCATCCGAGCCACGTGATTGGCTCTGCAGGCACTTTGTATGGCGCGAGACACTTTTTTGTCTGTCATCGTTGAATCATTTGTCCTGATGAATGGTTAATGGGCTCTGCTTGCCTAGGATGCGCTTACAGTTTAAGCGTGTTTTTGAGCAACATTAACGGAATTTTTTTAATTCCCAGAGGTTGAAAAGGCAAATTAAGTCTACAGTTCCCATGCGGTCAACCAGACCATTCCTTACTTAAAGTTTAAAATCAAAAGAAGACAATAAATAAATAAGAGCTAAGAATGTAAGGCTAAGGGGAGGATAGTACGAACGAGGCATTACCTCACTCTCTTCTGGCCTTTGTTTGCTAGTTTCTATGGAAGAGATTTCCTCCTGTTAAACAGTTGCAAGACATGTTATGGAAACTGTGCATGCTATTGCAAAATTAAGAAATTTTTAGCATCATTAGGGATTTTTGATTGGAGCACAAAATTACCATCGTCTCATCACGATCGATGGGAGTTCCAGGCAGGCCCTCCTGAAATCAAATCAGTAGTAGTTTGCTATTCGTGTGCAAAAGTGGGAGTGGTCTTTGAAACATTAACGTGCTTAGTGTTTTTTTTACAAAGCACGGCAAAGCAAATGTTGTGCCTTAGCTTCAAATGTCTTGAATTTTACCGGACAAAATCAAGAAACGGTTCACTGCTCGATGAGACGCACATTACAGCCCTCAGCCAACCTTCAAATCGCATCACTTTTTGCTAATACTTGATTTTAAATTGAACGAGATGAATAAGCAAAATCAACTTACTTTCGCCAGCCTCTTGGGAGTCGTTATGACAACTTTATGTTTCTTGCTTTTGCCCGATTCTTTCTTCGTTGTGGCCTAATTAGTTCACGAAAAAATGTAAATCACCGCCAAAAGTTCTGTGCATAAGTAAATGGAATGAAATGTAACAGTCGTTACTCAAATACTGAGTTGAGTAAAAACGGCTCGTGAAATGACGAATTGTCCAAAGTCGGAGCATTCATTGGCACAGCGCTACTTACTTCAAGTGCCAGAGCTGCCTCTGAAACTCCAGCCATTTCCTACAATCGCATGAATGAATGTTGGTGAGCATTGAGTTCACCACTGCCCTAAGCAAGCCTCAGATGCTTTGGCTACGCTGATACAATGCAATGTTGATAGGCCGGCACATCAGAAAAGGAACAGTTGAATGAATGAAGCTGAAAATGGATGGATGGCCGAGTCATTAGTGGTTGAGGGTCCGCTCTTTTCGGAGCATTTGCTTTTTTGTTTGTGATATTATTTCAACCGCAAATTACGTTGCTAAGCACATCAACAGGGAAAGTGAAAAAACGTACCGGGGATGAGGTAGAGGTGCGTCGATCCGCGGAAGCTTGGAAACCCTACATAGGGCATAGTTTTGATACTTCCACAAGAAAATTCGAAATTTTGACTTCCTCAAATGCCAAAAATTAAGTCCACGTTGACCAAATGCAAAGATTATACATTTTAAGGGTAATTCTTTAGCTCCTATGCCAACAGTGACGCCGGTTAGGTAACACTGCGCTCTTGAATGGTAAAGCAGTTCCAGCCATGAAGAAAGCATGCGCCTCACCAAGTAAGTGACCAACAAGAAAATCTGTTCACCCGTACGTGGAGCACTGAGAAATCAACCTTGTAGGTGTAAGCCATGCAATATTTTGGGCATCCGTTACACCTCTTTGCGTAATTCGACAAATCACTAGCACAATCAAATGGAGGCGAATTGTGGCGCAATTCGATAGCACTTTAAGGCAGTCTGTGAAATTGGCTTAAGTGGACGGAATGCAGTCAGTCACTTTTCATTCACGCTTGGTAATTTATGTCAGTGGTCATAGCCCAAGGTCTGCATCATTCCATCTTACCAGCCATCTGTCTATGATTCTCTCAATGTCCGTAGCGGCGCCTTCTCTTGCTCTGCTCTCCTCCTGCATTCTGCGTTTTTGCTCCTCCAGCACCTGTGTGGGAGCAAGGATTTGGTGAAGCAATTTAAGGGGCCTTCTTATAGGCCTTTGTAATTACAAATTACATAATTTTTATTAAGAAATGATCAGTCACTTCATCATCCTCAGGGCAGCACGTACAATCACATTCTCTTTCCTTCTAATTCATACTTTTGACCCATTCCCACGAATTTTGACATTTACATCTGCTTGAGCTAACAAAAGGCCACCAAAACACAAGCAGTAAAGCAATTCCTAGGTGGACGCTAATCTGCTCATTCACTCATTTTAACCCTCAGAGCGGCAAAGCTGTTAATGCAGGTACCTCGATTTCGTGCCTCACGATTCCATTCACATCCTGCGGATGAAGTCGTAGGGAGTGGACAGCCAATGCTCGTGTCCTTTCAAAGTCATATTCATCTTGCTGTACAAGAAAAGACCATTTACAACTAGTGCTTGTTGTGTGGGTCCGTTAAGTGAATAGATGAAGCGATGAATTCACAATTTCCAACCATTTTTGCTACTAAATAAAATTAAGTAGAAACATCGCCTAACCCAATAGGTAACTTTCAAAATCGCAAATTTTTTTGGTAAAAAATTAAAGGGTGCTGCTAAAAAATGATTGCCTGCCTACAGTTTCCTTCTACTGACAACATTTGATGCAGTTTCGTGCCAGTAAATCAGTTAACTTTTTGTTTTATTAGCCAGTAGAAGAGTTGCCAAACTTTAAAAGATATCTTAAATGATTTAGCTTGTTGCCATCTTTAATACGAATCACCTCGCCGCACTTTTAGTGAGGTCACGTACATCGACAAACGCCTGTGCGTCAATGTGTTTTAGGTAGCTCTTGAGGGATTCACGTTCTGTCTCCTCGACCCGCAGTCGGCCACCAATGGCCTCCAGCACTTCGAATGGCAATTCTTGAATGCACGCTTGGGGCAGGTCAGCGAAGAATTCTAGGCAAGAATGAACCATCATGTCTAGCAGTTGACAAGTGATGCCCATGAGTAACATGTTGATGCGAATAAAGTATCAGAACAAAATACCACTAAGTCACTAAGGAGAGCAGCTGAACAGCCGATTAAAGTATCTACACAGCTCTCAGCAATTCATCGATGCGCTGGAATGCCTCTCAGCTCTTCTACTTTCCTTCGTTCAACTCACCGCAATCATTGCCAATGGTTGGAAACTTGCCGTCCTCAAAAATGGCCTGCAAAAAATTTTAATGTCATTGTGTTTAAGAAAGTCGCGGTTAACATTTACTTTAACTGACCTCGTACTGATCCTCCAGATCCGTGCAGTACTAAATTTTGAAGAATATATAACGCATTAAATTTTTATTGCAACTAATGGGCAAAACGTTAAGATTACATCGAAGTTGCTCTTAAACTCCTTGATTGGCACGTTGAAGCACTGCAAAACCTCTAACATGGCACGGCACTGGTTGTAAGCCATTTGTCTTTCGTTCTTCTGAAAATCGTCCTTGTTTAGCGCTATCAGCGTCAGGTCTAACAAATCTTGCAATGTGCTGCTGACGAACAGCGTCGCTACTTCTCCACTAAGAGCCTGAACGCTACAAAACACATAAACAATGTGCATTGTTTTAATTTTCTACTTAAAATAAATCAGTAGAGTGATAAAATGCGGACGGATGAGCGGTTATGGAATATGAAACTGTGAATTCACTCTATGACCGCTTACTCAACAAGCTTGATGACTGCAAGAAAGATATCTTTATCCTGGTTCACAATTTCAGGTGCAATTGAAAAAAGGCATCTTGCTGTGGTCCCAGCCATTTCTAGTTTTTTCTTTCGCCACTTCATATAGGCCGCCAAAATGTTTGCCTGTTTCTGTGTCGGCGGTAGTTCTTTGAATAATTCGCCTTCAAGGTTTTCCTAAAGCACAGCATGTAGAACCTCTTTACTGAAATTTGATGCGCATTTCGTAGCTGAACAGGACGCTATCATTCTATCCTAGAAAATGAGTTTACTTACTTTGAGCAAGGCAAGCTGTTTCGAATGCTCCATTTGTCCAATTTCTCTGAATTTTTTGTAAATGGGAACCAGTTCGTTACGAAATGTCTTTTCAAAAATGGCCTATAGAGTGTAATAAAAACTTTTACGTTCGCAAATTAGCCCAAACAATGCCGTACTTTTCTGTCTTAACAGACCTGATCGGAGAGTATTGGTGTTTAAAGGAAGGGTCTAATGGCATTGGGAAAATTTTCTGTCAGGCAAGCAATCATTTGTCAGGGTGCGACTGCGATCAGTAACATTTCTGGCAAACTTGCCTCATACATGCGCTCTTTGATTTCCTCGGTAAGTGAATCAGCAAGTGGTGCAATTTGCACGGCATCGTGAACTGGTTCATCCAGCATTTCAGCACTTTCCTCCTCTGAGTCATCAAAGCTCAGCTTAGTGTCGGCTCCAATTCCTTGTAATGTAACCATGTGCCATGGCTGGGGTGTTTCCGTGTCCACAACTTTTGCCACAGACTGAGGTATGTAATGGAGGTACGACTGGGGCAGGTAAAGCTTCGTTTCTTGGTAGGTTTTGGAGACATAGAAGGAAAACTTGTCGGATTAGACAATCATCGGTGAACTCGCTAATCAATTGCGGTATCTGTTCTAAGTTAGTGATTGACGAAGAAAAAGTCAAAAATGCTTTGGTTGGTGGAACGCATTAAGTGTTTGCTCGATTCTGGGATCCAAGGGTGGCCCATTTGGAATTGCGCCGTAGTGATCTGCCCGGCAACCTACTGGCAGAACTACGCCAGCAGGAAACCTCTGGGAGCAGAGTAATGGCTGCTGGATGACAAAAGTTAGTGATGGGAAGGGGCATCGGTAATTACTTCAAATGGGATGTCTTGAAATGACTTCTACCTTCGGTGACTTCCCACTGTCTGTCTCACGAAGAAAATTTTCACAAATGAAGCTACTCAACTAGTAAACTTGGGGAAGTCTGGGGCAACTCCAATCAAGCCTATTAACTGTTTTCTATGTGCACCACATTTTGGGCAAATTCATGGTGCGAGCTACAGGTTCCAAGGTTTGCATCGAATTCTATTTTGTCCATAAACTTGATTCCACTTCTTACAACCCAACCTGCCTGTTAGCAAGCATAACGACTCGACTGATGGGCCGAAGTAGGGCAAGCTGAGCAACATTTAAAGGGCACTTACCTGCATTTTTCAGGAGAAATGGATGCTCGAACTTCCTTGGAAATAGCGTCTACAGAATTCGCTTGCAAGATGTAGTTACTGAGGACTGCAATGCAAACACCTATCAAGTCAGCAACTTACTCCGCCGAATTGCATAAGCTCCGGGTATTCCTACAAAACACAACCATTCATCCAACGGCAAGGACATCACAATGAGAGGGACCGTAAAGATGCTCGATGCATTGTTTACCAGTTCAAAAGAAGGAAAATTTCTCAACCTAACTGGATTAGATGTTGAAGCAGTCCGACACGTCTAGCTGGTTGGGGTGGATGGGTAATGCAGGAACTTTGTCTAGGCCAAGCAGTGAAACAAAATTTCTTCATGGAAGATGTGGAGGTAACTTACTTGCAACTGCTCTTCGTACTCCTCGATGTCAACTTTGAACCAACGGAGCACATCCAGATTCGTCCGTAGTTGGTCATAAATATTGTATCGTTGCTCGTCTTCAATCTCAAAATCAGGATCAAGAAGCGTCATCAAGTCGGTAACATCCATCAAAACTGACTCGAGAAGAGCTTTCAACGCTTCGCCAGAAAATTGACCACGTCTAGACGCATAACAATGCTTCACCTCAGATTATAAAGCGAAGGAATCCCAAATTTCGGGCGACGAACAGGAAAAATGCTTTTACACCTTTCCAGTTTATCAGAAATTTATGGCTAATGCGCATCTTCCGCTTTAAAATTGCTTCCTTGCAAGCATTAATTAGGAAAAGTATTTAAAGAATTTGCGGCTACACTTCAGTTGTCAACAAAGGCAGACATTCAAAGTTGTCATCACCGCCATTTGCGGTCAGCCCATACCTTTGCAAGTCTGCCACACGCACGAAGAGCTCATAACGGTCTGCCACGTTTTCAGGCAGGGTGAGCCATAGAATCCGCTCCAGAGTGTTTAAGCCTTGCTGATTGCTTTGACTCGTTTCCAGCTCCTCAACGATGCTCAGAAGTTGGTACTTCACCACGTCTGCGTGGTAGGGGGGCAGCGGCGGTGTGAGTGACACCTGAAATGCAATGCGCGTTGACGTGGAAGGAGCAGAAATTGCTTCGCCTATTTGAAATTCCGCATACGCATGCGTCCGTTCCACCTCCGCTTTTTTGTGCTCAACTTATCCCATCACTCGCTTTTGAATGAGAGGACAATCGCAATTCCACTGGTGAAGTGTAAAGCATGAATGCAAAGGCACTGTTTTGCGGGGCACTCCGATGCAACATAAAAACAAGATTTGGAATCCTTTACCAAAGTAATGGCATGGCATTGCACAAATCTAATCACATTTACAGGCGCTTTCGATTTACAACAAACAAAATCCCCTTGCTGATGGGCTTGACTGGCCTTATTATCCATCCAGCTCGTCACTTTGTTTTCGTGAGCACTTAAGCCCGATCATTTGCGCCTCCATTAAGCGGCATGGGTTCCGGTTTATGCGAAAAGCCCTCTAGCCCTGTACACTCCGACAATGCACCTTCTGCCAAGGTGATTCATGACTTCTTTCAAGTGTCAAAGATGACACGGGTGGCTACCTCCATTGGTAATGGAGAGCACACCGAGACGCAACTGGCAACCAGGCTTATTTCCTCCCCAACTAGAGAACCTTTAAGGTGAGCGAAGAAAGACGAATGCTGTGGAGAGGAGAAAGGGCATTCTTTTTAGTCCTGTTTTCTGTAGGCAAGATCTCGGGAACTAAAGGCCTGCTAGCCATGGCCATAAACTAGCCATAAAAGCTGGTGGTAAGCTTCCTGCAGTAGCTGAAGGATGAAGCTCATTGAGTAAACTTAAGGTGCCTCTACCCTCGCTCTACAGGCTAAGTAAAGCTCAAACTAATATGATTGATGGCACTGACGTAAAAGCAACTTCTAAGCCTCACAAAGCCACTATGGATTGCGCTCTTTACCAAGTAGTCAGTGCCTCTACGACCGGTCAAAGTTCCTGATCGTAAACAAGCTACACGGGCGTGGTTTGTTCGTGAACACCTTCGTTGCAGTATAGACTACGCGACGATGGCCGATGCGGAAGGTTAATCAAAGGGAGTACCAGAGCTGACGCTCCAAAGTGGGTGGGAGCTAAGCAGCATCCTATTTGTAGTTTTAACTCTTCGTTGTGGTTACGCAGGCACTTGCGACTCCACCTTTATGCCCACGTAAGACAGGCACTACTTCTGCATCATGCTGGTAGCCTTCAGTCTTTCGATGCATCGCCAGCATGTTTGCCACCTTAAGATCATGGCTCTTCCCCGACTTCGAGACTGACACGAGACGCTGAAGTCACAAGAGTCAAAACAGGACCCTATTTAACAAAACTAGCATTAAAATTGTCCAATGCCAAACTGTCAGCCATTGCTAAAGAAAGTGGAGATGGAAAGTCGCATAATTTGCCGTGAGCATCAGCAACCAAGGGAGGAATGCTGTGGCCTCTCCATCGATTTTTCCAACAATTCTAATTTGATAGACGCATTTCCACAAATGCGAAGGATGCAAAGGAAATCATCCCAAAAGTGATGCTATCAATTGCTGGAATCCTTGTTTAAGTGATGAGCAAGGCCATGGGGCTGAAGTTGAAGAAGAAATTTAGTCCTCCACAATGGCTGGAATCGTTGGCAGTGAACTGGAGCGCACAACAAAAGTAAGTGGATGTTCGTGATTGTGGCACAATAAAGCCATGATTTATGAACCGCCATCAAGAAAAGGTCAGTAGGAGGTGCAGTAGATGTCAAGTTGCTTACAGATGCACGATTGTAGCGTGTGTGGAAAGCTTCCCTTAAAGTAGTTGCAACCAAGTTCATAGCTGCTAGTAGGTCACACCTATTTGTTGGACAGAGCGTAATTAAGAAAGGTCATCCTGTAAGTTTTTGCTGAGCACTCCTTCTAGACTTCATGGAGTAACGCGCAACGCCAGTCTTACATCTCTTATTTCCTTGGGCGATTCCTCTTCCGTCGCGCGTGGTCGTCGTTGGGCAATGAGGGCACGAACCCTTGCAAGTCGCATTTCCAGCGTTTCCGCCTCCTCGACCTCGGGAGTGGCGACCCTTGTGAGTCGCGCAGCTGCCTCCTCATCTTCCATCTTTTGAATCACTTTGGCTACTGCAAGCTCCAGCTGCATTTCATCAACATTATCAAGGTCAAAACTACAATAAAAACGATCCACTAAAGTAATTTTTTCCCACCAATTTTGAAGCTGCATTGAGGGCCCAACGTGAGGCCGACAGACTTGCATGCTCTGCCAGTTTCAAAATTACACTTAGCAAATTACAAAGAATTGTTCGGTTTGTTCGCAGGCGTGCCATAACGCTTCCACCTAGCCACAAAAATAAGTGTCTTCACAGACATGTTGATGAGCCCTTTTACATTTTATTCAATTTCTGGTCAAATTTTTCGCCCCACAAGTACCCTTCTAACAGCCTCAAACAGCCGCTTGAGTGTTCCACGTCCTTCGAGTCTCCACGTTGTTTCAGGCAGCCCAAAAGGTGACTCGATGGCAAAGGAACTTGAGCCTGTCTCTTCATCTCGCACCACATATTCGCTGTTGTACACTCAGTGTAGGCATGGCAAACGATATTTCAGCCTGTTTACTCGATGATTTACAGCTAACTTGGGTCCTAAGTGAACGGCGTGCAATCTTGAAAGGAAGAGTTCTTTAACTCGCTGGACCTCCTTCCCGGACATTCTGGAAGTCGTTTTTCCTGACTAACTGACCAATCTGTAGTGCAAGAAGACTACACTAAACGATTGCGTGCTTGTTTAGCCTCCACTCACCCACTCATTAACAACCTTACGCTTTTGAGGCATCTATCAACACTATTAATGGAACGGTGGATGTTTTATGGTTTTGTGTATGCCTGTGCACAAATTGCAGGTGAAACTGTTTATCTGTCAAGTGTCAAATAGCTATGCCTGAAATCAATCAACTGAAGGTGAGCGGTGTCACCCTTTGGTCGGTCACAAGAAGAGGGCGGTTCGCAAGAAGGAAAGAGAGGCGTGATGATGGAAGAAGACGCGCTCATCCTCATGCCCCTGTGGGAACATTAATTAGGCCTTGACATGCACTACCACAAAGAGTAGCAGCTACGCAAACTTTAGGACGGCCACTTCAGAGTGCTTAGAATGCTCTGCTAATATGGTCTCAGAGATTTCCACATGCTTACCTTTTTGAAGATCTCAACTCCGCTACATCAAAGACTGTGGGATTCTCCACCATCTCTTGCACCATCCTTATCAAGCTTGCTCGAGTTCCCTGTGCTTCTCCCCCATACGCTTCGTAAAGCCCTCTTTTTAGCATATCCTCTGGCGCTTCATCAAATGACTCAAAGTCCATAAATTGGCCCTCAGCAGCAGTTGATGTAGACATCATGCCTCTACTCGTACTGGGCAGCCACATTACCTCTGAATCACTCAGTTCAGCACTTATCTGCCCTTCCGTGATAGTTGGTTGTTTTTCTGTCAACGGGAGGTCGCCCGAGATGGCGACTGAAGTAGTGGATGAGGAGGGGGATGCTTCTTTCTTTTCACCGACAGAGGATGGAGCAGCCATAGAGTAGGTGGATTCTGTTTCTTCTAAGGCTTCTTTTAGCGAAAAATGAATGGTAGGGGTGACTTGTCCGAAGCTGGAAAAGCCCTTCCGGCTAATCTGCCTAGTGGAATCCAGCAGTTCACCGAGATCAACGTTGGGAACCACCGGAGTCTCAGGAAGGAGATCTTGGGTCCTGACCATCGAATCGGTCATTGATTTTCGCATTACAGAGGCCTTTATTCAGAAAAAAAATATGGACCACACCATTAATCTGAATCCACCAGCAATCAGAGAATTCACACTTTGTGAAATGAACACGCTTAGGTAACGCCAATGCCAGGAAGCACATAAATGTGGCGAAGAGTGTGAAAAATACCTCAAGATGGGACACATAGCGGTATGTTTTTACACCCAACTGCTTGAGTTGCTTAATAATGCGTCGACCGACATCCAAGTAAATGGTCTTCTCATTCGTGCCATAGTCACCATTGCGCAATTTGGTGGCGATCTTTTGAAAGAGCAAATCCCACATATACCTCACGGAGTTTTTCACGCTCTCCAAAATTTGAAAATGTCTACGAATTGAAAGAAGATATCGTTTTTAGTAAATTACCATCTACAATGCACACAGTAGTGATCGCTCATCCTATCTACTTCAAAGGACACACTTTAGCAGAGTTTGTACTTGTGCCAGCATTTCAATTAGTTGATTGGCCTTTGCACTGATAGCAGAGCGGGCAAGGACAAGCACAATTCGATTGGGTTCAAGTCCAATGTCAGGTTCCAGGAATCCTTCACATCCTACTGCCTTTTTCAAGTCCCACACCTAAGGGGGAGTAGATGATTATTAAAAACCTTAATGCAACATGTTGTTTTGATGATTTTTAAAGGAGAGGTTTTGCAACTGCAAGTGGCTAAAGCGACTGGTCTATTTGAAAGGCTAGGACTTGATCCCTTGCATACCAAAATACATTATTTTACCCAAATGGCCTCTAAAGTCTACTTATTTTTCATCAGTAGCATACATAATTTATAAGCATTTATTTCTAATTAGATGGATATAGATTTAACATTTTGAACTTTAGCTAAAAAAGTAAGTTAAAAATTGCTTTTGCTATTAAATTTGCACAGGTTTTTAATCTGTTCCTATACGAGGACAAAAATCCATTCCGAGTTATAAAAAGGCAGCTACTGTAGATGGCACGATCGCCTTTAACGCTGTAGATTTAGGCAAGCATTTGAAGTTTCTAATAATCTTTACAAACTAAGTAGTTTTGATTTACGAAAATCAGTTATTAGACTTCTACTAAAACTTCGGATGGCTGCTGACACTTGCTACCAATCGTCAACATTTTTGATTTATTTTTAGTTGAATTCATTTCTCTTAAGCAAACCTCGTCATTCTGTAACTTGAAAACTTTGGTACACAAATTTTGGTAGGCTGACTATCGGTACGAGCTTACCAGTCTTTAAAATGCAGTTCTGATCCTTAAACTAGTGACACTTTAATGCACTTCTTAATCTTATTTACTTGCAGCTATATTTTATCTATCTAATTCTTAAAAATACTACAAATGATAATACTCATGAATAGACTAATAAAATTATGCTGCATAACTTCCCAAGGGCTAATCAAAGCAAATTTGTTTTAGGCATCCACTACCAAGGTTTCGGCGAACAACCGCGGTCTACAAGAGCCTAGATGTTGTTGATTTCTTTCCTACCTCTTAACTTGTTCTCACTTTGGCTCTTTTTCCAGCTAAATTTACTTTTGCTAAATTAAATGTTCTCTTTGAGTGACGCACAGAGTGAGACAGGAGCGTTGGCTCTTCATGCATGACGCTAGCTGGATTTTATCAGTTTCAGCCACCTCCCTACATCCCTTTCGACTACTTCATGCTTAAGGAGGTAGTATTTAGACCTACCACTTGTCAAGACACCGATTACAAGTCGCACGTCTTTTAACAGGACATATAGCACACACAAATTATAAATTAATTGCAAATCTTGATTCGTCCCAACATCCACTTGTGATTCCGGCATGAACTTATGATGCATCCACTACTGATGCATAAAAGAGAAGAGACTATTATTCTGGCTTAGATCGTTACTAAATTTGCGTGTGTTGAACGAGGTGATATTCCGAGTATCGCAAATGTCTTCCTAGTAGCTGCTGCAGTTTTGCACCTCGGACCAATTTTTATTGATGCCTATTGGCATTCAAAGGGCCGCTGTAAATCTCGCATAGCATCACAAGGAACTGGAATCAATGTTTGGTAGATACTTACGCGTTCACTCAGTCTTGTGTCTATCAAGCGCATGTCCTCCTGTAGCAGAATATCTAAAAAAGAACCAAAATGTAAAGCAAAATCTACAATATATATCAAAAACACTTTGCCTATAATCTATGAATTTTCGGAATTGCGAATCTACTTTTGCTGGCATTCCTACGGAACACCAGAGTGTGCACACAAAGCCACTCAGCTTAACTGAGGCGATGGAGTTCATCCGCTGCACATGCACCACCACCGAAGACGAGCTAAGCCCTGGGGGGCCTAAGAAAACCATTTTTGGTGTGTTGGCTCATCTAATACAAGCGAGCCACTAACTGTGTGATGGCCACTCAAAATCGGTGAGGTCCGTTTGTCCTAGCACCTGAACGTAGGCATGACCATGGCAAAAAAACGTTTATTTCAAAATGGTGTTGCCTGTAAAAGTAGTCCTTACCACTGATGTCACCCGGGGTTTCATTGACAATATACGTCTCTGAGGCTGCATCACAAAAAGAATTGTTTCAGCCAAATCATTCAACCAAACAACGCACCATTTTAACTACCAGCAAATTTTGTTGATTAAGGGACTAAACTGTGGCTTACAGTTTTCGACTCTTAGAAAATAAGCACTAAAAGCAAGACATTACGCAGCTCCAGGAACTCATCCATTCCCGCAATGCCTTCCGAAGAGCCCAATTTTGCCACTTTTCTGGCTGACAACTGCGAAGGCTCGTCTAATGACTGCTGGTCACGGAGAGCCATATCCTCCTCCAAATCGACGCCCTGTTTTGTTGAAAAGAAGGCAGAGGTTTCTATAAGCGACTCGTTGAAGAGAAAGGTAGATATCTGGTTTCATTAGTGTGTTAGTCCTTTAGTTGGCCCTTCTTACTAGGTAAACGTGTAAGCGGATTGTAAGACCCAAGAGGCCTACCTCCATCGACAGCACAGAGCCCGCAGTGAAGCTTTGGCTTTGTTGAGGGATCTCACCACTCAAGGTGCTTTGACCGGATGATTCATCTAGTGCAGTGAAGTCAAGAAAAGGAATTGTTATTTCCTCATTTCCTATCCACAGTTCTTCCGACTCCTCGTCGGCCTCCTTCGTTTCCGCCACTGCCATCACTAATGCAACTTTCTTCTTTTCCTTCACGGCATCCTTTTTCACTTTTTCAGTTGCGGTAGCAACTTTTACTCCTTTCTTTTTGCTCTTTGGCTTCTCCTGACGTGTTGGAATTATTTCTGGCGGACTCACATCAATAGTGTAAAGTGGCTGTTCCCTTGTTGGCATTGTAATCATGATAGATGACTTGCGTCTATAACGATGCTCCTCTAAGCCTTGTTGATGTTTTTGAATTTGATATTCCAATTCAGTCTCGTGCTTCTTAATGCGAGCCAGCCTTTCTGCCGTCTCCTCGTCGCTCTTCTAAAAGATGGAAAAGGCCACACCGTATTGTCAGAAATAGCGCTGCATAGCGTATTCAAACACCTTTTGATTTAGCAGAGATTTTGGTATCAAAGTTGAAGGGATAAGCATCACTGCCGCATTCAATCAGGGCATTTCTCTATGACCTTCTACAAAAGACTAAGTCGCACTTTGCCCAGCAAACAATTTCCACCGTTCCATTTGAAGACCAATGTGCAAGAAATGCAATTTCAACAATCTCCATCAAAGCTCTGGTTCCGTAGTTGCAGCCAATCAGATTCGAGCCTACATTAACTCAAAGGGGCTGGTCGGTGAGGGTTACCAGCACATTCCTTGGTGAGAAGAGATCTGCTGATAATACTTCACGGTCAGTAGACTGCATAAAATCTCATTAGAATCAGTAGAAATGAACCCAAAAACTAAGTGCCACTGGCCTTAATGCGACTCTTTTACAATGCTTGCAGATGTGCATTGAAAACTTTCTCATTTCGAATGTTATGTCGCCCCTCAAAGAATGAGTAAATTACTTAGTAAAGGCTTTAGAAGGGCTGAGAAACCCTTGCGTTATCGCTTGCCACAGGTTTTATGGTGTATCACTTTCTGGGATCCAAAAGAATAACTCGGCTTTTACTCTGCCGGTGACGATGGTTTTAGATGCATTTCCGGAACCTTCTTTATGCTCTCTACACAATACCATGCGCAATGGCGCTGTGATGAAGTCGACGAGCACTCACACTTCAGCACAACAGGACCGGAGTGAATTGCAGAAAACCTACTAAATCGGTTAAAGTACCTTACATTCCTACCGCGTTTTACAACACCACCCTCACAGTGGAGCTGGTTTTAAGGTTTCCATGCCAAGAGCTATTTACAGAGGAGATCGCTTAGGCTCACCAGCTTTCCTTCAGTGCAATCAATGAGGATCTGCATGTACATCTCTACCTCCTCCTCATTGCAGCGCTTGAGAGCATTGAGAAGGCCTTGAATAATCTCCGCTTTTGCTCCGGTCAGTCCCTCTATCCTCCGCATTGGAATGTTAGCGCCGCCAAGGCAACCCAGAATAATCTGATCCACCTCGTCTGCACTCATTTTAAGCTGTGCCGATAGGCTATTCGCCACACTATCTCTGAGTGCTGAGAATTTCTGCACAAAGGCTTTCACAAAATTTTCATTTCCTGCCACCTCTATCAGTCTTCCAGCGGCTTCTTTGTAGGCGCTAGAGCCAATTTCAGATGTTCGGTAGACGTCCACGCAATTTAGGGCAGACCTCATGGAGCCCAGCGCGTTCGATAGCAGGGTCATGAGCCAGTGTGGTTTTGTGATGGTTCGAAGAAAGTTGGAGGCGCCCTCCTCGCCCAAATAGGCTTTGAGTTTACGCAATGCCACTTTTCCACGATTCAGAGCTTCCGCGACCCGCAGTGCCGCTCTGTTGCTGCTGCCGAACTGATGCTCAAGAAGGAGTAGCGCGCTGTTCATTTCATCATCACTGAAATAGCCGTCTTGCACTAATCCTTCTGTGAATGACTCCGTGGATTCCGATTTCACTTTCTCGACAACAGGTCGCTTTTTTCTGACTGAAAAGTGCGTTGATCACTTTGGAACAACTGTTTGGTTTTATCAACTATGCAACAAATATAACCGAAAATAATTTGCATTTCGAAGTTAGCAAAAACTTGGGCAGAGTTTTTGATGCAGTATGGAAAAGAGTAGAAAAAAATTTACGTATCTTTTTGCCACGAATCATTCTTTGATTGCTGATGACAACCAAGCAGTTGGTACAACAGACAATCACCATTAAATTGAAACCAACTCTTCCTGTTGCATCAATTCCAAAGCTCTACTTTCATTTTTAGCGGTCTCAACTCCTCATTTTTTGTTAATTACACATTTCAGCAGCCTGCAAAGCCGTATAATTGTATGAATGGCTTTAGTTTCCATTTTATGGGTCCCTTTGCTTCACAGACCCTAGCTACTACGTGACCCGCCCTTCGAAGCGGACATCGATGCCTTTTTCTCTCACACCGGACGGAAGATTCTCTCACTGCACACTTTGCCTTAGGAAATTGAGCATTCAAAAAGAAAGGAGGCACGTTAAGTGGAAAAAAACCTTCAATTTACTACTACTTGGGGTGATATTTTGACCTTCGAATGGACCACCATGAAATGGAAGCTGTGGGTGATGATAGCACAAGTTCCTGCCATATCAGACCCAAAGAAGTCCACCACATTGCCAGCGGAACAAAAACTACTTTAAGGGTCAAAAGACTTTGCGAAATAACAAACACAGGCCTTGCCCCTTCACGAAGGCAAGAGTTGATGGAGGGAACACCAAGGCACAAGGCACACAACTGAGACTCACTCTTCCGCTCGAAGTTCATAAGCAGAGAGAGCTTCGTTTTGACCCTTTCAATCACTTTGGTGCCTCTTTTCCTTCCAATACCCTGAAGTTGAGCGCTCACTCGTTTGTCACAAGTGGCGTCCAACTCCATTAGCGACTTCGAGGCCAGGACCATTTCATCCTTTGGAATATGCACTTGTGCTTTGGATCCACCCTTCGGTTCGAAGGCAATCGGTGTGGTCAGTTCACTGCTGCGTCTCGTATCTTCACCCTGCATCACAGCAACGCCTGCTTTACGGTGCCAACAACTGTTCGTTGGACAGTCATCGGTGCGATGTGCCAGCTTAGTCAGACGGCAGCACCGATGATGCATAGAGGCATAAATGGGGATCAGCCTTCGGGCTGAATAATGTGCACTTTTCATGTAGTTGGCATTCGAGGTAAAGGAAAGGGGACTTCGGCACTGACAAGCTCCCTTTCCCACCTGACATGCATTTGCCACCCAAAAGACTCGAAAAAATTACCTACATTTACTCACTAATTCCCTTTTCTACCTGCTTTTATAGGTAAGGTAAAAACTCTTCAATGCAGACGCAGAACTCACAAAGACGGTGGCCGCAAGGAGGGCCAGCTCACGCTGGGCAACAAAATTCGGGTCTGCCCAAAATTTCTAAAACACAATTAACTTGCATTAGAAAAAATTGCCAAGGAGACCTTTGATTATGCTTAAAATGCAAATAAAGACAAGCAAACCTTTTGCGCGTCTACAAACGTGGAAGGGTGAACTCGCCGCGTCTATTTTCGGTGTGCTGATTAATTGGTTAGTTGGCTTGACAAATGCTGCTTGTCACCCAGTTAGCGGCCTAGTTTCTTGAAATCCCCACTAACCAGCTAAATGACGGGCACACAGTTTGAAATCCCTCAAAGCAGGAGACTTTGCATAAAATTACATTCCAATCAAGCAGACTGCTGCTTCTCCACCTACACATGGCAACTTTTCCTGGCAAATGGAAGGATTTATCATGCGGTTTTCTTCATTGAAAGAGAGTTTTTTGCTTTAACCCTATGCGTCGGTTAAAACTACGCGTGGTTATTTTTAACTTCTGCAAATTTTCTGTGGCAGAACTCGCCTAGTCTTGCACAGCAGTGGAGGCTCAAATGCCACCCACCCATTGGGGCAATGGGAAACATGGTTTTTGCACAAAGCCAAAAACAATTACCAACTTTTGAGACGATGCAAACGCTTTTTCGTGTTCTATTGAGTTTGGAATGAAGCCTGGAAGAAAAGTGCAAATGATAAGCACAACACGGTGGGGGTTAAAGTTTGGCGTAGACATTTGCGATAAGGGAAATGTTGTTGGCAAAATGCGGGTGAATTTGGGGATGGACTCTTTTTCAAACAAATAAAAACGCATGCTTGAGCGTTGGAACTGTGATTTCATGCGTTTTCAGAGTGTGTACCTCCTCGTTGATGAAAGCACGATTCTGCTATTCTCCACTGGTGTGCTTATGGTAGCACTAAAGGAGCCGAAATTGTTGCTGTAGTTGCACAAAAGTGATTTTTGACGTCGACTTGGCACCTAAAACGCTGATTAATCTTACTGAACTCCTCGAGCTGTTGGCTTTTGACGAACTATCCCGCTTTCGGGGGAGAATGGATCGTCACACCTACGAAAGGTTGCTGGGCGGCTTGAAGGCCCGAAATACATCAACTTGATGACACAAAATGATCCAAGTTTTAATTTATCTAAAATAAGTATCAAAAACCTGCAAAATGCAATTCTGCGTGAGGCGCTTGTGATGTTAGTTTAGCTAATCAGTTAGCACGAGTAAGCTCAGCAATTCTGCCAAAGGATGTTGGGAGAGTTCCTTTCATTCGAAACTGTTTCGTTAGGGAACTACAGCTTGCCACACGGTGAACAAATTCTTAACACACCGAGACAAAATTTGTCTACTTTAAGCTCTGCACAAAATATGTTGCCAAATTGGGCTCCGAAGTAGATTACTGAAATGGTCTGGTCAAGGGAGATGATGGGTGGAAGGGCGTAGGTTTCACGAAACACTGCAGTGTGGTTTGGTGATGTCTGTCCCGTTTAAAAAGGATACAAGCCTCTTTTAAAGCAAATAAAATTTGAGCCACTACTTTACCGTCCATTGCTAGGATATGGCTGGGCAATTCCTGGGCCCCAAACATCATGTTCTTGAACACCACATTGGCTTCCTCAATGGGACAGACGAGGGGGTAGGGATAGAACGGAGCATTCGAAATGCAGGCCGCCTGCCACACTGGGTAGCAAGTGGAGTAGGCGAGGGGCCAGTAGAGCTCCACCTCATCCTCATGCACCGTGAGTCGAGCAGTGTCCAACGTGGACTCGGTCTCCTCCGAATCCCCGAAGTCGCTTCGCTCGGTTGCGGAATTGCTGACATTTATGGGTGGACAGACGCAAAGCATGCTGCTGAAGCCTCACCTTACTTCCTCCACGTGAGCATTCGGTCAATAAGCTCAATCGAAGCGAACAAATCATTTCAAAATTTATTGATTCAAACAAAGTGATCTTTTTTTTGTATGCATGACCGGAGCTGTCGCTGACAATTGCTAATCCGCCAATCTGAAATTTTTGCGAGCCGTGCTTCACTTCTTCATTGAGTTGCGGTTGTGGTGATGCCTCGGATTCTGGACCGAGTTAAACTGGGGCAATGGGGTTTGGGAGCTCCATCCTAAAGACTTTTGGATGACATCTCTTTGTGGAGCATGTATGAGGCCTCGTGGCATGGTAAAGAAGGCGCCACAGATGGGATTCAGTGCGTCCGAGGCGGTAGCAAGGAAGCTTCATATCCTTCTGGCATTCATGCCAACCTACATGTGCTGAGTCCACTTCAATTCACTTGAGCCTCTTTCGAGCATTCAATTTTCATTTGTCAAAATTCAAACCTTTCGTCCGTTTTTTTTTTGTTCCAAAGGCAGCTGAACCGAAAAATCGCTTCCTGTCTAAGGCTGACTCCTGGGAACCCATTAAGCACCTCTTTAATTGTCTCAAACTGAACTTCATTCGGCTCACCTACTGTAGGTTAAAAATAAAATCCTACCATGCCTACGGACTAAGAAATTCTAAGACTCGATCCACTACCTGCGCGGAAGCTCTTCCACAAGACTTTTAAAGAGCACTTGGAGTGCCAGTTTTTGGCTTTTCTTCAAATTCTATTCAGGCCTACTCCTTGTAAAGTTGCCAAACTAGTGCCTGATTTCGTGCACCCACATCTATTCGTTTTCCTCCTCTCAGGCACGCAAAATATAGGGACAGGTTTCATCATACAATGCCGTTCGAAGGGGCACAGAGGCTTCACGGACTAGCTGTGCTTGGAACCTCTTCCCAGCTTGCGGCCAATGGCCTCTTTACTGTCACCGCCTCTAACATATTTGGAGTGGCGATAAGTGAAAGTCAATGTAACGAAATTTCTGTTTCTAGCTCACAAGCATGAATAAACTCTAAGACGGTCATTTGTTACTTCTGCCATTGTCCTTTTGTTGATGGAAGGCCTTGTGTCACAGGGTAGAAAGGCTCAACTCCATCACTTTCACCTTCTGCCCAAAGGGATGAGCGCATCATTGCATGCGCTGCTAAAAACAGAATCTAGGAAGTAGAATGGACTTAAAAAATAGCATAAAATGGATCGCTTACCGTAAAAAGCAGTTTACGGTTTCGCAATGGGCGGAGCATGCACCGACCAAAGTACGTTCTCAGTCAAAGTTGAGTCGCTGACATAAATGGCAGTTTGTAGAGATGTGCCAGAGATTTCAAAAGCAGCCGCAACTTCTCGTTCATGTGGTTTTACTTTGTCGGCTCTGTCAAACGGCAGTAGTTAAGGTACATTAGCGTCCGCTGGATCAAGTTGACAGGCTGATGCATCGTTTCGGCTACAAACTCACTTCCTCTCTCCCTCGCCCGCCCGCTCAATCTAATGGCTAGGGTTAAATGCCAGCTGCCTTTGTCCCTCCGTGTAGCAAAAATGCATCGGAAGCCGGCCGCCGCATCAAGCAGGAGGGAGATAAAAGAAGCCTTCCGCCACTTTCAACATCCTTCGCTTCGCTACAAATGAATGAGCTGAAAACCAAAGTAATATCTTTCATTGGCAGTGTTGACTGTTTATCGCCCCGCTTGCCCTCAGCGTCACTTATGCCCGGTGGCATGATGTTATCGTCTGAGCCCAAAACCACATGCAACTTCTGTTCCCTGTCAGCTTTTTATAGCTGGTTGTACCGAAGTTTGTTGTCAGCAGAGCGGTTAGGCTAGAAACAATAAAACTGATGCTGCATCTTCTTGGTCAGGCGAACAATAACATTTTCCTACCCCAGAAGGATGATACTCTCTCCGAGGCGGATTGCAGAGAGTCTCGCACAATGGCTGAAGACCATCCAAGCTGTGAATTGCGACTATTTTTGCGAAGGGCAACAGGCTACAAAGTAATGGACAAAAGCCACTTGCATAGGGCTGTCATAGTGACGACACAGGCTTGATTTCTGAGGCAATGAGTCCACGAACAACTGATTTGTCTGGAAGGCAGTCACCGACTTGCCTAACTTGAACCGGCTTCAATGAGCTGTGCTGTCAGAATTTTTAATGCCAATAAAGACGGTTGCTAGACCTTCGCTCCGCCTCCTTAATCATTCATGCGTATCTTCATCAATGGTAAATTAATGGCTCAGGACAAATGCACAACCCTTGGCACTAAATGCACTTAATTATAAGGCTTCTTTGTCTGGTAGACTTTTTAACTAACGCATCGGAAATCTTCAGATGAGTCTGCTTGCATACATTTACAACCAAACGAATGGCGGTTGGATGGATGCTCGCTTGTTGCATTCATCGAAACGGATGGCCAGGCATTTCGCCAAAACAAACCGCTAGTGGTTTCCATTCCCTGTGGACCCCTCAAAGTTTTGATTTCTGGCAGTGTACGAGAAGTCGACAGGACAAATGGCCGTCATCAAGCTCCATGCCGCCGGTCTGGCGGCCGAGTTACAGGTAACTAGAAAGGCTAATTAGCGCAACTGGCGGCAGCTGGCACTCATTCAAAGGCTTTACTTATTCTTTAACTCTATTTGCCTTAAAATTGTTTGCGATCATCAAAGGGTTTTACCAAAAATTGCAAATCTAACACCGTGTGTCGGTAAAGCCGAACCATCCCACGGCAACATGTCGGACCGCATCGTTGGTGCAATTCCTGTACCTTTCCTTTAGTTTTGTGACTTTATGACTTGTGGGTCGTGTGGACGCATTGACGTTTCGTGACAGACGGTGACAGGCTTCACAAATTTTTGGTCTCCTCTATCAAGACACTTTATTTGTCTTTACCATTTCGCTTAACATTGAAGAGCTGTTTCAATTCCAATTGAATTGCATTTACAACCCTCATGCAAACACTTTCACCTGGTGTAATTTTGAGACAGTTTATGTAAGGATTAGGTGCCTCACTTTTTATGCTATTCTTCATTGAAGTTGTCATTGTGTTACGTAAGATTCCATGCCTGGTAGCGGAGGCGTTAATGCCGTCAGAAGGTTTGTCTGATTGCTGTATGGAAAGGTAATTGTGTAAGAAAACATTCCTGGAGTAAACTTTTTTCCTTGCACGCACTCACTGTGACGGCATTTGTTTTTAGCTCTGGAACTTGCCTACCATCGTTTAAAGTTTCGTTATCATTCATCCTTCGAACCGCAACAAATTGACTTCATGGAACTCCCTGTTTACTTCGGCTGCACCTTAATCCTTCTTTTGATTTTCATACTCAAATTTACGGTTAACAATGCTAAGAAATTTCGTGCGTACCTGTAGATGCGATTCGGATTTGGTGCAAAGAGATGTGGTGGAATTGCCTTCGAGGCCATGGAAGCTCGACGCGTGGCGAAAACGTTCACACAACGGTGCCTTCACCCCCCTACGAGACGGCGTTTCGAATATTGCCTCTCACATCGGGATAGTTGAATAGCCTTTCGGGAGACGGTACAATCTCTTGGCGGTCATTTAACCACTGGCCACGGGAGCATCTTCATTCCAGATTCCAAATTGTGGTGGATCTGCCTTCGAGGCCATGGAAGCTAGACGCGTGGTGAAAGTGTTCGCACAACAGTGCCTTCATCCTCCTACGCGACGGCGTTTCATTCAACTGTTGGCCACGGGAGCATCTTCATCCTCATTCCAGATTCGTGCAAATATTTTTGCCTGCCACAGCCAAAAATTCTCGCCCTCCGTCCAACGCAGTTCCTCATCAAAAGGGAGTCACTGAGCCGTGCATAAACCTACTTTCTCATGATTTGCGCGGCTATAAAAGAGGAAATGTAGAATTCCTTTTAACTGAATTCATCTCTCCTTATGTGTGCGTTCGACCTTACAATTTATTTGGACGGTTCTTGAAGTAAACACCCTTAATTGTCAACTCGCTTTGCCATTCATCTATCAAACTTGTTTACCTCCTACCTTGAATTTAAAGCCTCCCTATGTCGTAAATTGCCATTTTTCACCTGAGGTCCAGTTGAAAGCACTCAGCTCCGGTCCATCCCTGGTCCGGTGGTGGATGCCAAAAAAGCACCCGATTTTATCAAGTCCGGAGGCGTCAGGTGCCTTTTGCCGAAAAACTTTTAGTTCAACTTGACATGCTGAACCAGAGGGCTTAAAAATGGTGTTCGAAGGGGAGTAAAAAGAAAACGTTGAAGTGTGTGTGTGGGTACGTGGAGGTGATATTTCCCCATTCCCACTTGATAAGACTGACCTTTACTGGGAAAGGTTTTAAGCAGTATCTCTCAGTAGGACTGGAAATAGCCCATACCGTGACCACAGAGGCTGCTCTCCTCTCCAACCGGTCATCCCATTTTACCGCTCTTCTAAGTCAAACTTTCCTCAAGTTCCGCATTCACGAGTCGAGTCTGGCTGACAGAGTTGAACGCTGAAAAAGCATTTGCCTCATCGCCTATCAATCTGAAGTCATAGTTGACCACCAGTTTATCGCAATAAATGGTTTTTCTATCCTCTCTTCGACTGCGGTTACTTTAAATGTCACACTTAACCACTTTGCATTCCAACGAAAAGGTTACTGTCTGCTAAGGAATACGCTTCTTTGAAATGGTGGAGCTACTCTCGAGCAGTGCTAGTGGTATCGCCAGTCAGCAGGGCATTCCTATCACGCATCTGTATCTACATTCTGTAATTCTCCACTGTCAAAGGGATGGGATGCGTTTGCTGAAATCGCGGCAAATCGTGCATCACGAACGAGTTTTTTCTTGTGGTTCAAGACGGAAAGCAGACAAAGGAAAAATAATTATGATTCCCCTACCTCTGAGCAGGGTTGGTGTCGGGAGGACGAGACATCCCCACTGTGGTGGTCGATTTTCTCCCCACCCTCAGGCAGTAATAGTTTTGAAAAGGTGCTCTTCGCTAAGTATTGTGGACAATTTAGAAGATTATTAGACAAACTGTTCTGATTAACATTAGGGCTTGAGGCTTGCGGCTCCATCCGAGGATCAGCCCATCCAGCGCCTGAGCGGCCCCTCTACCAAAACTGGGGCTCAGATAGGCAGCCAACATGCTGATCAAATCCAAGAATCATATTGTATGTTCTGCTCTGGTATTGCGGTCCGTTTTGTCTTCAGAGAAGCTGTGAGTGGTTGCACAGCGCTGGAATGAGGTCCGACCATCCTCCAACCGACTTAAGGCCCAATAACCGGCAGTACATTAGACTTGGTGCCTGTCTTTAGTCCGAACACAGATTCTTTTGCACCTTCATGCAAGCGGCTTGGCTTCGCATCGTGCTGTACTGCACAACTGCAAATTAAAGGACACAGGTGGGAACTTTAAGCTCATGCCACCTTGAAAGCAAGTTAATTTAGCGTTCAGCACCAAGCTTAGTCACTTTCCATTTATGACTGTGTAAATTCTGGAGGTCAGAACTGCGTAAGCATCTTAGGGGCTCGAAAAATGCTAGCTTTTCATCTTAGGAACGATCCTTGTCGTTAAGTTGTTCACCTCCCCCCGAACTCTTCCTTAACCACAGGAAGGGAATTTGTCTCGCATTAAACTAAGCAGTTCAAGACTTGCTCCTTCCACACAGACAAGTTAATAAAAAGCATTGAAAGTCTTCGTTAATCCACTTTCATGTTTGCTGCTGATGGTATGGAATACTTCAGACTGTCACCGACAATCCAAGGGGCCGCTGCCAATCCCGAAAGCACTGCGACCCAATTCAAGGAGAGCGCTTGGCTTCTTCATTTTGTTTTATGTAAATAAAAGCCGTTTAAAAAGAGTCTCAAAGCAGATTCAGTCTTGGCATTAAAAAAATTCCAACTGACTACACACACCTCGTGGTTCGGGACTAATCAGACGAAGCTAGTGCTTCTACGCAAAATCAAAATTGTTGGTGGACTAGTTTCGTACATCCTTCTTCTTCTTTGGAGCTAAACCTTAGACTCGTACTGAGATGTTCTCTTATTTCTTCCACTCCACGCACAAAAACTTCATTTGCAATTGCATGTTAGGTGGATTAACACACCTTTTGTGCATGAAATCTCAGACTAGAATGACAATTAATATTCCTTCTGCTGTTATGGGAGAAATCCGTGTTTCTACGAGACAACTTTATGCCTAGTCAGGAAGATTCCATTTTGACATTTTGATGCATCCAGCTTGTTACGATGGGCATCAATTTCAGTTCACTTCCAGCAAACGGTGACTCGCACTTCCGACAAAGGAAAATACACTTTTATGCACATTTCACGAGTTCGCTTCCGGTTCCAGCTCAATGCAACTCGGTTCTATGTTTTAGGCTTACCTTTATTCATCCATAATCCACTTCAACCGCGTCTCACTAAGAGTTTGCCTCAGCTATGAGTGGGTGGGTTCTGAACTGCTCCGACGTATTTCGATGGCAAGTAATTTCCCACCAAAGTCGCAACGCTGATAAGCACGTCAAAAGGAATGAATAGCTAATCTCGCCCGAATTACTTGTTCGGCAGTGAGTGTGCCTAATTGTTGGGCGAATGCTCAGCATAGAGCTAGAATCCGTGATTACCTTCGTTTCGAATGTTGTGCGCTTACGAAACCGGCCTGCGAGGCAATGCTGCAGACTTCGCCGAAAACTGGAAGAGTGTGACTGATTATGAGAGGCCGAAAATATTGAGTAGCTCAAACGCTTAGCCCAACTTTCCTTTCCCTTTGAATGGGGAAGGAATTAGCACTTTTGGACATTGGGGAAATGATAATCAGAGCGGCTTAGTTTTAAGCTTCTGGTGGGTACTCTATAAATAACTTTGAGGACTTCAAGGTGAGCGTCATCCTCATAAAGAATTCATGCAAGCAATCACGGATTAAAGGATTCTCTTTTTTAATGGCACAGAGGTGTAGCGCCGCGAGCATCCCTAGAAGGTGGAGGGAAGGCTAGGTGTAGGGCAGAATACTTGTATTCAAGGTAGGAAGGAAGGGAGGAAGGAAGAAAGGAAGGAAGGAGGGAGGGAAGGAGAAAGGGAAGGGAGGAAGGAAGGAAGGAAGGAGGGAAGGAAGGAAGGAGGGAAGGAAGGAAGGAAGGAAGGAAGGGGGAAGGAGGGAAGGAAGGAAGGAAGGGGAGAAGGAATGGGGGGGGGAGGAAGTAAGGAAGGAAGGAAGGAAGGAAGGAAGGGAGGGAGGGAGGGAGGGAGGGAGGGAGGGAGGGAGGGAAGGAGGAAGGAAGGAAGGAAGGAAGGAAGGAAGGAAGGAAGGAAGGAAGGAAGGAAGGAAGGAAGGAAGGAGGAAGGAAGGAAGGAAGGAAGGAAGGAAGGAAGGAAGGAAGGAAGGAAGGAAGGAAGGAAGGAAGGAAGGAAGGAAGGAAGGAAGGAAGGAAGGAAGGAAGGAAGGAAGGAAGGAAGGAAGGAAGGAAGGAAGGAAGGAAGGAAGGAAGGAAGGAAGGAAGGAAGGAAGGAAGGAAGGAAGGAAGGAGGGGAGGAAGGAAGGAGGGGAGGAAAAAGGCTGTTGGCATGGCCGGCAGGCCAGCTCCCGCAGCTAGCTTCAAGGTGGCCGCCACCAATCTGGCGGCCCATTTAACAGTCCAAACAAACAAAACACTACAGAGGAGTACAGCAACGCCACTTTGGCGTCCATTCAAGGAATCGTGCAGTAATCAACCATAATCATGCAAAAAAGCTAATTTCTTTCAGCTGAATGCTCACAAAGATTTGAATCTTGTTAGGAAAATATGTTGCATGTCTTGTAGTCATAATTTAGATTTTATCACATCATGCCGACCCTGGCATTTATTGTCTTCTTGGAAAGAACTTAACAAATTGTACATAATAAACTTATCGACAGTTTTACCCTCCGTCAGGGAAGGCTCAAAATGGCCATCTATTGCACCATCCGTTTCCACTTTTTTTACCAGTTTTGCATCCCATTGGTAAAACGGATTCAAGCTGATCTGCACGACGTGGACCTGTGGGGATTCACTTCCACATCACTCATATCACCTGCTGGAACTGACGTCACCTCCGCGTCAGTCGTGCTGCGGCCCTGTTCCACTGAGCAACTGCCCATCAATGGCTACTTTTCGTCCATCCGGCATTTTGCATGACTTCATCGTAGCATTGTCCAGTGGTTGCACCTCCACGCCACGCAGTCAACTTCCAGTTCGTTGAAAAACACTGTCATTGATTACAGACTATGGAATCCGGACCTAAAGAACTCTTTTAGATAAAGGACGTTATAATCCTCCTCACCTAAGCCCGTGTATTTTCGACCAAATTAATGGGAGCTGATTGAAGTCAGTTCCATTGTTAAAAGCCTCTCCTTTTATCCGTCAAATTCTGATTTTGGAAGTTTATTTGTAAGGCAATGCCACGTGAACGTAAGGCCTCCGAGTGACGAGTCGACGACAAGATTGTCATTCACACAATTTCCCAAGTCTTGCTGTCGTCAATGCACGGTAAAGACACACCATTTGAACTTTTCTCTATCAAAAAGTCCCTTAAGGGCAGTATTTTTTCGCAACCCGCCTCCAATGCAGCCCCTTATCCGTTTTCTATCGAAAGGACGGCTTTTTGTGCTTCGGCCTTGCCATCACTGCTTGGTGGCATTGCACATATCGTCGGAGACTAGGCGCCATAAAGCCGCAAAATGTTTACGCCACTTTGACTAACACCACTAAGATCCTTTTCGTAGAACCACTACAGCCCCCTGTAGCGGTAAGTAGAAGGCTCTCCCAGCTGCTATCAAACCTTCCAATGCTTGAATCTATTGCTGTAGGCATTGGTGAAGACGACAGTCGATTATGACTTCGTCTGAGTAGGCTGCATGCATGTTTGCTTAGCAGTAGACCAAGTAATTCGACGGCGTTCTCAATCGCTTCGGTGGTTCGAGGTGCCTCGTGGTGAAGGCGCCTCGAGCATTCGCGATCTCGAGTGCGGATGGAGTGGTAAATTTGCCGGAATTGGGCATTATGCAAATCCCAAGCACCCAGACGTGGACGTGGTACACTTGTGGATTATGCAGAAAAACATGAATAAGGTAAAGAGCCTGAATAGGCGCAGTTTTCCCTAGTAAGTAAACACTCTTGCAGGGGCTAGCCAGGATCAATCGTGTTGAAAACTGGGTCAGCATTGCATGAACGTTTACAGTTGATTGCTTTCCCTTTTCACCATGCAATCCAGGGACCGACTCCTTCTTTGCGGACTGTCTTCTTGGAGAATAAGGCAACATTCGCGTTTGCCTGCTGTGCCTGAGTAAATTCACGTCCCTCCAAACTTATATGTTATGCAGTTTTGACACTCTGGCAGTGCCTCTTCAGTCATTAAGGTTGCACGAAGACAAAACCCGTTTGTGCTAATAATTGCGATAAGGTCAAGGACATTCGGAGTGCTATAAATAGGCGCAAGCGCAACCATTCTTTAGCTAATCAGTAATCACGTACACACAATTTTCACCACCCTCCCTTGCCTGCTTAGGCTCTCGGGCAAACAAAGCCGTCTGCATTCAAGTTGTCAATTCTCCGTTTAAAGTGGTTTCAATATCAACACGATTCGAATTCAGGCGTTTCAAAGCCTTTTTTGCAGTTTTAGTCTGTTTACTACTTCTACATTATTCAATTGACTGCCTTGGAGTAATAGTCGCTGAAGTTAGGATTAACAAGTGAACAAGTAGGAGCGGGCAATGCTTTCCATCCTTTACTTTTCTAAAAAGTTAAATTCACCTATGTAGGAGCAACACATGCAGTGCTGGCCCCCCGCGCCTTCACAGATTTGGCCTGCCACCTTAGCTTTCTGTCATTCGCGCCTCGTCATCCGCCTTCTTCCCCTCCTCTCTGCCGTCTGACAACGAAGCAATGTCTTATTCAGACTTGCAGCCTGTGATGCCTCTAGGTAGAATGTGTCCACAAAGTCTTGCCACTGTAACTTTTGAGAGGAGCGTTTTCGTCCAAGCAGTGCTGGGACGAAAAACTGGCAGCAGGAAGCGCCTTTAGGCTGGATGCGACTAGTCGCGTTTGTGACGCCTTACAGTTTATTAGTTTGTCTTCAGAGCTATTAAGGTCACGGAGGAAGGCGACCACCACCGAAGCCCTAATGTTTATTCTACCTTGGCACCGATAGCTTTCAAATCTTTTCTTCGTCACCCAATTGCTTCCGCTTCACTCCAATGCAGCAGTTGAATGTGGTGTGCTAGGCAGGTTGCCAAATTCCTACAGCAAACGTGTTAAGACGATTTGTTTGAAGCATGGATGATGCTCAAAATAGTGGAAAAGTTATGCCAAAGCATAAAAAAGAGAGTCCCAAAGGTTCAAATGTTCTGTACACATCAACCTGTGGGAAGACGGCTTTGCCCGTACGCCGGAGCGCAGCCTCGGTAAACACGACTAGCTTTCGACCACCCAGGCCACCGGAAGTACTCTGCCTAATGGTAGCATCGTGAGGCCGCTCAATTGCTAAAAATAAAATCGCATTTATTTTAGACTTCCCATTAATTGGCTTTGATGCTACTGGTGCATGGATCGCCACTTTCACTCTCTTGCCGTAGCTTTATTACCTCTTAAAGAGAAATAAAAATTCGGTGTTCATCATAAAATGGTAGCGCGCGTAGGCTTTTAAAAATCGCAATTCGAGGTCATGCTTTTGCTTTAAATAGTAAAAACAAAATCGGTGGAGCAATTTTGGGTCCACCAAATCCCTGTCAGTTCGATTTTATTAAGAAGCATTCGACATGCTTCCTCCACGGAGAATCGTGTTATTTCAACTCTCGATTTGCGATTTCTTTGTCGTGGCTGTTTGTTATGTGTTTGTACTGCCCACTGCGTCCCCCTCCTTTATGATCCACTCACTCACCACCACCTTTTGGTCCACCCTGGCGAGCCTTGAATGCGATCTCACTTGTGTCCAAAATTATTCTTTAATCTCCGCAAACCAGCCAATTCGCCATAAGAGGCTTAGCAATGGCCACGAATGTCAGGCATTCCCGTGGCAGCATTCCATCGTGTACAGTAACGATGACTAAGAGACGCGCCTCTGAAGGCATTAATCACAAGTTGATCCACTCATCCCACGGACAGTCAAGGTGCGGGGGTGGGGCTCTACGATATCTCCGCAGCATGTTTAAGCCAAGAGCGGCCGAATGCTCCTTGCCTCATACTTCAACTTTCCCTACTTCTCAGCAGTTGGAGACTCAGCAGCGTCTGGCCTAGCGTTAGACCGAGCGTTCGAATCAGGTTGGCTAGGTAATATTTGTTTTATTTTGATTGGCTCTCATAAAAGTCTGATTTATTTGGCAAAATCTTGCCAAATTGGATGCCTAAATATCGCTTCGGCAACGTTTAACCAGGCCAATTGGTTAAAACGTATCCTAGAAACGCTGATCAAGATGGTAGAACAACTTGTGAGTCTGTAAACCCAGTCACTTCTGTAGCTGGCAGATGTCAAGGCGCATGGTGACTGCGTAGTCAGCATCAAAGTCTGTTTGACACAAAACAATGACTTGCAAGTGGGAAAGGGAGTTCCGCTAAAACATCCCTTTTTTAATCATCTACAATGCAAAGACGCCATGCTACTTGGAACAAAAGTGCACAGTTTGATAAAAATTTTGGGAGTGGGAAACATCCTCGAAAAAGAAACCGCATTTTACACTTTTATGGATGCACTCTTGAGGGCGCCAAATTCGTTCTTCAAACAGCACACGGAGTCTTTAAATGCAGCTGTGCTGCGATTCGCCCTCCGTCGGGCTGTCAAGACCAGAGAGGAGTTTGTCGTGCATTATTATGCCATCGACCAATTCGTCTCTGGGTGGAGTGGGCTTATTTCTGCAAAGTAATGAGGTTGATTCGTTTGAAAAGCAATTTATCCACCTTATTTTGCCATTTCCGTGGTTTCAACTCTTAATGAATGAACCAGTAAAACGTAAATGACGCAGGACTTTTAGGATTAGTTGGGAAGGGCCTTGAAGAGGGCATGAAATACTATCAGCACTGGGCAGGCGGGCAAATGTCAATTCGTCAAAGCAATTGTTACCTGGCTTGCATGCATGAAGCCCCCTCAATTCGCTCAATTCGCTCTGCTTTACGTTCTAAAGGAAAGCTAGCGTTGGCCACAAATTTGGCTGGAGACCTTAAAATGGTGCAAAAAATTATTCGATGTCGTTTCGGAGTCAATTAACCATCTACGTTTTGTACACTTCATAATGTCCTATGCGACTATAATCAAATCTTGAGCTCCTGAGACCCTCCCGAAGACCAAGTCCTGAGGCAGACTGCACATTCTCAGCCTTCAGGGGGGCCAGAGGGCTACTGACATGGCTAAGTAGCAATGCCGCCCAGCAACTACGCAAAAGCAGGCCCTTGGTGCCAAAGAGAAAGGGTTAGGCCATCATTGGGAGCGTTTTTGTTGCCAATAAACTCTCGTCTCAAGCGTCCAGTCGGAGGTGCACACGGCCGCCATCTCTTCCACTTCAGCACTCGTCAAACGGTCGGCTATTGGGCCTGTGGCGAGTGTCTGCCTCGTGTGGAGAAAGCATTTTGTCTGCAAAAAAAATCAAGACATGATGTCGAACGCAGAAGATTGCACTTGGCAGCATTTGTTTCCTTACGAGGGGTGTAGTTTGCATTCCATTTTGTTTTGTCTGTCGACTGTAGGCCCGTGCAATTTTCGACAAACGGGCATTTTCCACGCATTAGTGAAACTTAATTAAAAGCAAACAATTTTGACTGTAAAACTAAACAAAAAATCCCATTCATGGCAGAATTTGAGGAGTGGTATTTCTCAACCACCTCAATGAATTTGCGACTGTTTCTTTCCGAACTTACGTCACAGTAAAGTCCTATTCTCGGCCTTTAATTTCTCTGGCATTATCCTCAACGGTGTCTCAAAGTTGTACAAACTTCTACTTGTTTGTCATCTCAAGCTTTTTTAAAAGGGTGTCTCGTAGGTGACTTGTTAAAGCGACTTGATTGCGACCTCATTTTTACTTCTGGGGATGCATCAAATTTGGGACTTGGGCAAAAATTAACTCACGGCTCTCTGTAAGAGTTCAAATAAAGTCAAAAAAGGCTGGTTAAGTCATATTGCCAAAAAGAAACTAATAACACCTGTATGCGTCTTCCCAACTTAACGTGTAGAGACTTGCTAACATAAAGCGGCTATTGCTACCGACTGTGATTTTGGGATTTGTGGAAAGTTGTACCGACATTTGCAGAAGCCTTTAGCATTCATCTAGCCATGGCTCTTTCCATTAAGCGTTGTTAAAAAATTATTCTTTGTTTAAAAACATGCACTTGGTTTTATCGTCAAAATGCCTGTGGCATAAAAAATCGGCGCAAGTGTAGCCAATCATCCATTGTTGGCCTTCACCAGCCCAACCAATCGGAGAGCTGGTAATGACGCATCGCGGTTTCGACAGCGAAGAAGGCCATTTGCCCTCTTCCCACATGTCAGTTTTTCGCAGGCGCACACAAAACACTCACTAATTCACTCGAACGCTCGAATCGTCAAGGCTCAGCCACCCAACTAACTCAAGATCCCTACATGGGACCAGTCTCTCGACAGACATGACGACCTCTGCCGACATGCAACAAGCGCTCATGGCAAATCGGTTGAAAGCCGTTGCTATGGGCTATATGGGGGGCCCCGTGTGCGTCGTTGGGATCATCACAAGTGCCCTTAGTCTCATCCTTTTCAAGCGCGACACCTCAACAACGCTTAGCACTCGTCTCCTCCTCTCTGCCATTGCTGTGGTGGATATATTTTTCCTCTTTTTTATGTTCCTCCTATGGTGTGTTAGACGCTTTCTCCCTCAAGATTCTTTGGCATTCCGGCAGTTTGACAGTCCTCTAGTGTTTGGATTCATCTTCTACATGAGCAATGTTTTTGAGCTTTATCGCAATTGGCTGGTCGTAGTGATCGCTGTAGAGCGGCTCCTCTACTTCCTGAGACCCATTGAATTCAAGGTGCTATGGAGTGTTAAAAAGGTCGCAGCTATCCTCATCTCCCTTTGCCTCTTCTCTTGCCTCATTCGTGTCCCCGTACTCATCTACGGGATTGCTAAAAAGTCCCCGAAATTTGACGACTCTGTCACCAAATTAACTCGCCTGATTCACTCGCTGATAGACTGCGTTGTGCTAACTCTGGCACCGGTTACTTTAATGGTCACTTTATCTGTAGCCACAACATTGCGAATCAATGCGGTAGTTAAGACAAAACTGCGCCTGGTAAACAGCAATTTCAGCCAACAGCGCCGAATATCACAATCGCCTCAACAACTGCTTCAACCACACGACCAGCTGAATCCCTTCCAGAAACAGGAAGATGCTCCGTCACGAAAACACTATCGTATAGTGAAAATTCTACACACCGTCCTAATCACCTTTATAATCTGTTCCACGCCTTCCATTCCTGCTTCAATTATGCACTTCTATACTGTCTTTCATGAGATAGAGGGTGGGCGAATAAACTACGTCTCCGAGGTACTGACTGTGATAGCCAATTTCGGTTCTCTGGTCAACTCGACCTCCAATTTCTTCGTCTACGTGGCACAGAGCAAGCGCTACCGCTACATACTGGCCAAAATCCTCATGCTTGATCGGTGCTTCGCTTCGCTGCATCGAGAGCCAAGCAGTACGCAGGAGACTTGTTGCAACCTACAAGAGGATGGGAAAACGCAGTAAGAGGTTGTGTGTGTGCGTACAGGTGCCAGATTGGGCTACTTTTTTTGCCACCTCTGTCTTCATTTCTCTTGTGCCAACAAGCGCGCACATGGACACGCTCACGCAAGTCCTCTGTAAATATTCATGTCCTATCTCAATTCTCTTTCCTTCCTCTCCTCTGACTCCTTTCGTGTCCTCTTTTGCAAGCATAAATTTTTTCCTCCCTGCGCGTATGTGGTACGTGGAATGTGTGAGCTGCACCTCCGTACGTATGTGTCAACTTAAAAGTCGAATTTTTAATAAATTCTTTTTTAAGAAACAGATTAATTTGTGTGCTAAATGACTTGTACATTAGCGGAAGCTAGGAAGGATGTTCACCGGGGGCGAGTTAGGAACGGCCTTGGGTGGGGAGTACAGATTTGGACACCACGCAGCCGTTAAAAATGGGACCGCAACAGCCATGATTGCTTCAATTAGTGATATTATGATACCAATGCCCCGCTTTTGTCGATTGGTAGCCCCACTTGGGAGGACAGGCGACCCCATCGCAGAACCCGGAGATGTCCCACCAGAAGAAATTTGGGGGGTGCGCTAACCAAGTGGGAAGCCGTAAAGGCGGTAGTGTTTTAGCTTCACAGGCATTGATAAGTGGGAGATGTCTCACACCCACCGACACCGAATTGCCCTGTACTATTCAGTGGAGAGGCGAATTTATGCTCAGAAATTTTGTAAATTAAAAGGATCTTGTCGAGTGGGTACTTTGAGCGGAAATTGAAGACCAGCTGCATTTCGTTTGATAGCCTTTGCCTCCACGGTCAGATTTCGGCTTGTGTTTTAGTCTTTCTTAGGCCAAAATCCCAAGACAATGAGAAGAAAATGGCAGGGAATGTATTTTTGCCTTTTTTTTGCTTAATGGGCTGATGTGAGGACAAAATGGAGGTGCTTTCGGATGCAGCGTGACTTGTGCTGACTTGGTGTGGATGGATTAGTACGAAGTGCTGCATTCAGCATTGCGAAAGATGAGTAATAAACTGCGCTGCATTCTTTAAGGCACGTCAGAAATGAAATCTCCAGTGCATTAACCATTGGGGAGACGAATTTGAAAGGCGAAAGCTAATGATTAGGACGCAAAGGCCAAAAACGCGATGCCTTTTAGTGAGAGGGAATTTAAGCGGCTGAAGAGAGAATACTGCTTTGGCTGTGTACCTTGCTGTGACATTCTCATCACCAGCAACGCAAACTGAACGCCTGTCCATATGGATGTCAAGGCGACACCTTCAACAGATCGCCCCGCTGCGCATTTAAAAAATCTGATCTCAAAACAGTTGAACTTCCTCCATTCAATTCGGCCAAGTATTGGTGCCAGCTGAGTTTGCTTTTCAGTGGTAGACTTCAAGCTAAAATTCCAACAAGTCGGAAAGGCTACATGATTGGAAACCGTCAGCCAAAAGTCGGTGTTATTTGGCTAAACCGAATGGGAAACTTACTCCTAATTTGCAACTGCTGCGCAAAATAATAGAAGAATTATGCTGATTTGACGACGTTGAATTTTGCGTGGGGGAAGGGTATGCATTCCACACATGTCATCAATAATCTCTTCTGGGTATCTCTAATCCTATTATTTGTGAATTTCCACCATCTATCTAAAGCCTCCCGTGGCTTGGCTGGGCTGAAGAGATGCACTGCAGCGCTTTCACTCGGACTACAGGCAACTGTGGACGCCCTCAGATCTTGCCTAGGCGCACGACTTCAGAAGCCCGAGTCACCCTTTGCGGGAGGAGCGCGCAGCGGACGGCAATTCCCCGAGGAGTACTAATTTTTGATAAGGCGAGAAAAACAATTTTGGTGTTGCTATTAATGTATCCAAAATGTTGCACTAGAAGAAGCAGATCAGGGCAGCGTCAAAGCTCTCAACTATCGGCTTTGCGTCAGGGCAGGAGTGTGCGGTAGTGAGGCGGATGTGCAATGCACTATTGCCCGGGATTTTGTGGTCCCACCGAGCCAGCCCTTCGCAAAAGGCTGTTCTTCCGAGTACCAAATCAAGTGCGCTGATTGGCTCGTTGTTAACAGGGATTGAGTTCCTTATGAAAAGTTTGTGCTTGGCTATAAGGAGCTCAGTTTACACTGTGTAATCCCAAAATGGTGTTTACTTTAGAATTTGCAGTTTGCTCTTAGTTTAAAACAGTCTTGGCTATTAATTTGCCCTTCATATTTGGGCACAGGATGTAATCCACTGTGTCAATGAGTGTGATTGAGTTCCCCAAATAAAGTTGGCAACCGAAACTCCACTTTGCAAATTATGGCTGGAATTGCCACGGCAGTCATGTGACAGCGCCAACTAAAAGAATCCCATTGAGTGTTTGGTGTCTCGTTCCCTGCTTACAAAGTGGATGCTAAATTTTGCTAAACTTGGCTTCGAGAGAGTGTGTCCCAATGGAATTGAAATTTTAAGCAGTCCCGTAATGCGCAAGAAGTAACGCCAACAATTTTGTCCGACATCGTAAAGGCTGGCGACTGCCTAGACTTCTGCATCTTAGCCTCAATTGGCGGTTTCAAGAGCATGAGTTCGTGCCATGGCATCCAGGAGAGCTGGATGGATTGGGGAGCATTGGGTTAATGGAAGCTTTGCATCAGGGTGAGTGCGGTGCGTTACCACGTCCGCAAGTTGGCAGGTCACTGATGAGGGAAAGAAAGAGTGGAAGGCATTCAAGAACGGGCACTGTGACGCAGGGTTGACAGCGCTTCCATGAGAAGGCCACGGGAGTTTGTAATGAAGAGTTTGCAGTCGATGTTAAGGCCACTGGTTCTACCCGCCCCAGACCGTACTGCTTACTTTGTTTTTGACCAGACCACTTCAACAGTCTCGTTTTCACCTTTTAACTTAAATAATCATGGCCCGAGGCATGAGCTTTGCCGAATTTGTTGTTTCACACCTTCACTATAAGGACGTCAACACTCCGGCCGTATAAGTACGCGCACCCAACATTTAAAGACGTGTAGTATTCACTAAAATGAGTTGCCAAAGCTCTCATTCCTACAGGCACGGAAGTTCTATCCACCAAGGCCTTCTGGATCTGTGCGCACCACCCCATATTAGGTGTCATCCACGCCACAGGCTCAGTTCAAAGTGAGGAAGAGCTGTCTTTCCTTCTTATAAGAGCGTCTTTAAACCTCCAGAGCAGGACTGTAATGACTCTGCCTCCAGAGCTGTTGATTAAATCACTTAATTAAACCGTTCTTGGGGCTATTCATGAACTCACTGTAGTCTGCTATGCCCACGCAGTTTCGGATAGGAGTCGTGTCCATAAAATTTATTTAAGGGAGGGGATGTCTGAAATGTGATTAAAAATTTCTATTTTAGCCAGATTTGTGTCATTTTGGCAACTCGTGAGTTACTTAAAGTGGGCCTGACAGGTGGCATCAATGCGGATTTTACTTTAAAGCCTCACTGATGCTTCAGCACTCAAGTCACCCAACCACAAGGCGGCAATGAATTCATTTGGAGAGGTGATAAAAGAGTTAATAACACTTGACATTTAAGTGCCAGCAAGTTCTCAGAATGATGAGATCGAAATTATGGACTTGACGTAGACCAAATGAGCGCACACAGTTTGGTGGCAACTTCCTCTAGCCCTAAAAAATTGTGCCATTAAAGCATTGGGTAAACTGCTACCTTTTGCGATCCAGAAAAAGGTTGTCTTGATGTTCAACAGATTCGCCAAAATCTAAGAAAGTTGTTAGTACCAAAAAAGGGGTGTCGCTGATCGTGTTTTACTGATTTACATCGTCATCTGACCCGAAACCTTCTTCTGACGTTTATGTGTTTGGTGTTTGATGGGAACATAAGGCAGTTGCTACTATTTTTGCCGAATGTTGTTAGTTCTTTTCCCTTTCCCGATCTCATTTCCCGTGAGAAATGCCAATGTCCTGCAGACTTAGTTGTAATTGGAGGAAGAAGCAGGGCACCCAGACGCACCACCTCCTCTGCGCCTTATTTGCAATTCAGTAGGACGATTCGGAAATAAAAACTCTTTCATATTTTTTGTAGTATGCCCCTAGTAGCAAAGAGTATCTCCACCACAACTGACGCTGGTTGCAAGGGAAACTCGGTGATGAGATCGTCAGTGTCATCACGATTATGCCACATCCTTTACCACGGACAAACGAGCCCAGGGCTTTCCTCCACGGCTTCATTTGATAGGCCCTGTCAGCTGCTGTGATGGGATAGTGCTCTAAATGTTTTGCAACTTCATAAAAAGAACCTTTTTACTTTAATTTTTAAAAAAGCGAGGGAAAGTAAATGGAGTCTGAAGAAGATCTGCTGTCAAATAGACCAGATGAAGCGGAAAGCCGTTTGACGCTTGCAAATGTTTTGCGTTTTGTTTCTCCTTCGCGCGAGTCTTCATTGGATGACGTTGAACGAACTGTGGCACTCTCTACCAGAACACGAAAGCCTGTACAATTGTTTGGATTTTCAGGGGTTTCAAAAACGAAGCGAGACAGATGCATGTGCTCTGGGGTGCGTTCTACGGAAGTCAATGACGCCTTTCTGAAGTGCCTACGCACACCCGATTTGTCCCTTTAATTGCTGTAAAAGCAGGCTAATTATCGACGCCCACACACCATAGCTCTGCAAATTATTACAACCTAAGGAATAATTTCGCCATGGTAAACACTGTGAAATTTAGCAACATCAGCGGCACAGTACGGACCATCATGTCTAACACGAGGAACACTTGACTTGAACCACAGCCCCAAGCAGGAGAGGTCAGAAAAAGACATCGTCCTTATATTGTCCTGCCTGTAGCACCCCGAGCATCCCTAGAAGACCGAGAGAAGGCTAGGTGTAGGCCAGAACACGGGTATTCTGGATGGAAAGGAAGGGAACTGGTGGCATGGCCGACAGGCCAGCCCACGCAGCGCCGTTCCGGGTGGCAGTCATTAATGTGTCGGGCCAACCAACAGTCCAAACAAACAAAACACTGCGTTGTCTTAAATTAAATGGAGCCATACTCGTGTGTCAGACGGCGGTTGAATGGAGGTGCCAGATTTTCCTGCCGCCCACAAAAGGATGAGGGATTTGATTTTGCCCCTGGCGAACTCATCAAAAGGAATGAAGCTTTTGGGTGCAGCCTCCATCCAACGTATTGCACACCAATCCTTGTAAATTGCAAATAAATGTTCACAGGAGTGAGCTTCAAGGAGCACACAAGCGTCTGTCCTTCCGAATGATTTCCCTTCCCCTTGTTTTGCAATCTCATGCGTTAAATGTCAGTTGAACCGGATGCCGTGCAAACTAATTGGCTTCGCTCATTTAGACGCGTTTCCAAAGAAGCAAATCCTTTTCATAAAGTCTGCGTGACATTCAAATAGGTTGCAACAAGCCTGATTAAGTGTACGACCCAGAAATGGCCTGCCCAAAGCCCATCACCTTGGCGTAGACGTCCTTTTTTTCCCGACAAAATGATTTACATGTCACAATTTAAGCTAATGTTTGACGTGAGTGATCAAACGTTTCCCTTTACTTGGCATAAGATTTGCAATAAAAGTGAAGCAACTGGGTGACTTCGCTGAGGAATTGGTTAGAGAGATTTGCCATACCGTAAAAGCTGCCGACGCAATGCAAAGAAAAAGCATAAAATCTGCAGTCCTCTGCCTTGGCCGGAGGGGATGGCGAAACAAGTGGTTGGTAGCTCAGTGCACAAATACAATGCAAAACTGTGCCCAGCAACCGTCGAGAAAACGAATTTACTTGGCCAACATTGGCACTAAACTTTTATCGTTAAATAGCAGGAAGTCAAACCTGAGGGCCACCACCGTTGTGGACGCTATTAGGAGCTCCTGACTTCCAACCCTTTGAAGGAAGGAAGCAGAACTAATAAGCATCCCCGAAAGACAGTGCACAGCCACAAATTAGACGGCAATCTGTTCGAAAGTGCGCCAAACCCTTCTGATAGCTAAATTATTTGCGCGTTTTTGGTCCAACGTCCGCCACACCTCTGTGACGTTGTGGTCGAGGCGGCAGGCGCATCAGACGTTGTTTGCCTGCACTGGAAGAAAGCGAGGATTTTGGAGTAAAGTCAACGGTGTCGCATTATTTGCGATATTACCTCATAGGAATGATGTCTTTCATTTGTGTAAGGGGATTTTAAGCTGCCTCTTGCATGCACATCGCCAGCGGCTGCTTACACACTGCGACGTTTGTTGCACACAACTTCCAATCTTGAATCAGCCTTTGGTTTGACCATTTCCGCGAACTCCTAGCGGGTCTCAATTCTTTTCCTTTTTTGGCCCTACATCCTCTCAAACCTCGTGGGGGACAGAGATCAGCAGCCAACCACAGGCATTTGAGCTGTTGCTGTGGGATGCCGAATTTTATGCTCATGATGGGGAGTGGCAAGATATCAGTTGTTGCAACGGCCAGTGGCAGAATCTGCTCCATTCTACCAAGCTGAAATGCGCATTTGCATTAGAGCTCATAAGAATTTCACGTCCAAAAGCGGATATTGTTGGAGTAGTGCTACGCACAGAAAAATAATGACAAGTGTGGGCTTTTGCTACTGGGCGTTTTATGAGCCAGTTCAGACACCGTTAATCAAGACGGCCGACAATGCAGTGGCACCGCGTGCATGAGGCAGCTAACGGTAGTGAGCACCAAGCTCCACCAAAGAACGACTGCAAGCCGTGTTGACGATTTAAGGCATCCTCAAGGACGGTGAGATTATGTTCCCCATCCAGCGTTTGCATTGGTCGAGTCGTGGATGCCCGACCAAGGAGTTGCACAAAGCCCAACCCTTTGCCTAAAATCGGTAGGCGAAGCACTTTGTGACTGCTCTCGATTGTAACAAGATTGCAAGCATTAGTCCCATTAGTCCTATGGTGGCTTTCAAAGCTCTCCAAAATCCCCTCAGAATCCTTAAAATGAGGTTTCCTCTAAACCCTAACACTTCACAGTTCTTTTAAGAGGGTACATTGCACATTTCCCAGACAAAGCGAACAACCTTTATCCTTCTCCCACAAAATCAAAACTCACATATGTTTGTACCTGATAAATTCATTTATTCACGCATTCCAGTCGGCGGATGTCCTCCAGGCCATGCAGGTGGGTTACAGACTTACCCTCAACGTCAGGAGGCATAATTGAAGGTTTGCCTTTGTATCTGCTACTTTGTACTTACTGCCCATAGGCTGCGAAAAAATCCTTGAAATTTTGCTGTTGAAGTACTTGCAAAGGGAATGGTGCCTGTTATCCCATTCGAAAAAATGTATTGCATGGGCAGACAGTGTTAATGTGTTCCCACACTGCTCCAAGCACTTTTATGGGAGGTGATCATTTTGCTCTTCTGATCCCTATTCAAATGATTTTTATGCTGGCAAGGAATGAAGGCCCTCTTCTAGACAGGCTGGAAGTCCAACAACTCCTTTCATACATCTGATAAAGTGTGTCTTTGAAGAACCAGCTAATCAACTTACACTCGTAATGTGGAAGGTGTGAAGCTGGTCGCGTTTTGCAAAAGCAAATGCTGCTGTTGAATGAAAACCGTTGGTAGTACAACCCTCGATGCCAAAAGCTTTTCTGCCACGAAAGGTAACTATACGGATAATACGCCATGTGCTTGATTAACTCTCTGTTTCAGGGTTATAAATTTGCTAAACGGACGGATTTTGGAGCCAGGCTTTCTGCTCCCTCTTGCCGCCTGGGAAGTAAGGCTGCGATTCCTTGACGGCAAAGGAAAGCGAACCTTAATATGGGGGGAAATCAGTCCCAGTTTATGCTGTTAATGATAAACTTCAAAGGCGTTGAAGTATGTACACTGAGGACTGGGGTCTGTAAAGAGCCCCTAACAGGAAGTCTAAAAATGACGGTTCAAAGAAGGCAATAAACAAGTGAGGCTACGCCAGACATAAATCGTCTGGATTTTGCTCTACAGAACTGTCTACTACATCTCTATCAAGATATCAAACACGGGCATGGAGACACCTCTTGCTGGCTAAATTTAACTCAGATTTCTAAGGGTGGGAAGCACTGGAGAAGGGATAAATTTGCAAGGGTTTGTCGTGAGAGCTCACCTCCATGGAACTCGGTTAAATCCCGCCCCTTGTCACATGATCCGACCTCTAGGTGCGCGTGTTGGTCATTGCATTATGGCTTTCAAACCAGCCTTTAGACAGGATTCCGTGAAACTACCGAGAGGTGTTAGTAGCATAGGTCCCGGGTGCATTCTCAGCTGCAGAGAAATTCAGTGGTATACACGGCTAGTTTGTAGGGCAAGTCTTGTACCACCGCGGGCGTTGTGATGGATGACGCTGGAAGTTGGCGAAGGAGGGTGCTGAGAGGGACTCTTGAAGGTGAAGAGGGGATGTGTAATGCATTGGTTTCATTTGACCGTCGGCGAATTCGCGTACATTCTGCCTAAGTTTCGTGCCTCCTTTTGCCTTCAGGTAAGTTTCGGGACGACAAATAGTCCAATCAAACATTAGAATGCATTTAAGTGATGCTTAAAGATTAAAGGATTACGCTGAGATGTGCTGACGGAGAATTTGTAAAAGATGTAATTTTTGGTGACGGATTGACGGTCGACGATGGTATCAACAAAAGGTGAACAGCAGCGTCTCCATCAGGCATAGGATTTGCTTGGCAGCCCAAAGTGATTCAATTCCGATTCGCCTTCTCGATAGCTTGCCAAGAACTTTTGCACTTTTCCGAAGTCTTGCTCCCGTTTTAAATTGTTTTTTGGTAAAAGCGGCTTAGATCCTCAATGAATTTCAGCGTTTGTATTCACACGGAACGCCAATGGAAGAACCCACGCAGATCAGTTTGTGCATCCCAGTCAACTGTCATGGACACACAAAACAAGGCTCAGTCACTGATGGTCAGTGACTCAGTCAGGGATGGTCGCCTCAGTTCTGCACAACAGCTACACTGCTGGGGTAAACAATTGGGTAAAATCAGTAGCGTGAGCGCAGAAAAACTGCTGCTAGAATGCAAATTTGTCTTGGTATTTTCCTCCTCCTACAACAGCTAACTCGCTCGCCCTCATATTTCCCGGGTTCCAAGCTCCGGCACCATTTTGGCCCCTCTAGACGGCATGTGGCCTCTGCCAGCACTAATACCATAAAGACGGCGTAAACTACTGATTTATGTTGCTGCGATCAGTCCGCCTCGCCGAGCATCCAACAGTACACGGTAATTGTGTACCAATTTCACCCAGTGAATTCCGCCCTGTTTTGGCAAATTTCTTTTGGGGCGCCAAGAGTACACGAGTTAGCACTTAAAAGCCAACCCTCTTACACTTGTGGTGAGGGCCTTTGGGGGAGGATTCGCTGCCCGTTATCGCCATGGTGCGCCCCACGATTTCTTTTAAGACAAGTGATGACACAGTGTTTGGGATGAAAATGCTTTGTCAGCACAGAGGGTTGTGGGGTCATCGACGTGGGTCGAAGATTTGCCTACTTTACGAGGTCAAAACAGTAGCGTGGCAAGGTGGGTAGGCGACTTGAAATATCCAGCCGATGCTAGGACGCACACGTTCAGTCACATGGGGCGAAGGTGATGAGCTGTTGCGAGGTGTGGAACAGTTCTATTTGCACAGTAAGCTGACACAGCACTGAACACAGGGTATTGAAGAATCTTTACTGTTGTAAGGCCTGTAAAATGCCCTCTCGACTTCGATAGAATGAGGACAGCTTGCTAGGACCTTACATGGCAAGCTAAGGCCTCGTTGGCAGTTTCAAAGGCCTTGTTCGTGGTAGGACTGGAGAACATGCAGGCGAACAAAAAGCCAGCCGATTTGGAGAGAAACGGGGGAAATAGGAAGTGTCAAAGGAGAACAGAGTACGTGTGTGCAGTTAGCTGGTGAGAGGCTATTTAAAAATACCTGCTGAGCATCGTATAGCTCGCCATGATAGCCAAACGGATGCAACTTTCCAGCAAAATAGGATACCATTCATGAGGCATCCAAAGCAGCCATCGGATACAACCTGCTGAAGTGCGCTTTTCCACTTGTTCTTGAAGAGCTAATAACAGCTTATTTGCAACTAAGCTCATATTTCAAGTGAGTCAAACCAGCGGTGCTCAATCAAAGCTGTCCATTGAGGTGTCATGGAATTCTGCTCTTCCACGATCCCAAACCGTCTAACCGTCGCCTGATTAACCTTACATGCAACTCAGTCTAATGATTGGTTTGCAAGACTAATCCTTCACTGCGCATTAATTAAAATAATGCGCTCCACATGTTGGTTTCCTTTTTGTTGGCAATAATCGCTTGTTTGTGGCTCATTTGTTCTGGCTTCACACTGTAATTAGGCGTTTATAAGCCCCCATTTCAACGCAGACATTGTTTATGGTGGATGAAATGCTTAGCGTTGTAAGAGCTCATTTACGGAATTGCGTGGTTGGAAAAAAAAATAAGACGTTTTGTCTGATTATATGATTAATAATCTGCCCTCCATACCAACCCAAGGAAGGCGGACTACGACCAGCGGATTAATCGGAGGGCCATTTTGCGCAGCACAATTCTAATCTCACGGGTTTTGCAAACTGAGCTAGCGTTTTTCTCACTAACTAAGCATTCGCTACATGCGTACAACATCCCGACTCCCTTACTTGAGTCCGAGAGGCTCACACACTGAAGGCCGCGTAGGACTGCGAGGTGAACAGGGCTTGGGCGCTTGGTGCTACAAATGGGGACAGCATAACGCCCTGGCCTTTCTCTGAGACACATGGACACAAGTGGGGAGGGTGTTTCTTTCCACAGGACAGCTTCCAGTGTCTTGACAGCCACTAATGGGCAGCCTGTGATGAGAAGGGTGGCTCAACATTAAGTGAGATGCAGCAGCTTAGAGGCTGGCCGATCCCAGCCATGCTCTCTGTCCCCTAGTGCTACAACAACAACGACCGTCGTAGCAGTAACAAAAACAACTTTGCGCAGTCCTCTAAGGCCAGCGTAATTAAGGAAACAGGACGTGTTTTTAGGGGATTGGGAGGACTCACAACTGCGAAACTTTTACCCCACTTAGGAAACCCCTGCGGCTTTGATGGTTAAATGCTTCAAAACATAAATAGCCCAGCCTATTTCCAGTTGAGGAAAGAAAGGGAATTATGGGCAGCTGCTTGCAAAGAAACTTGGAACAAATAAGGTCTCCTGAATCGCTGCCAGCAACCTGAGGTGCTTAACGAGAAACGAGCGTTGCTTTATCGCAACAATGGTGGGCAGAAAGGCGGTGAATTGGGACCATCTTGGTTTTGTACTCTTCTGATTTCATTGCCTCCATAATTGCAATGCGCTCTGGTGCAGAATGTTTGTTCTTTCTCTGCCCTACAGCAATCATTTTAAAGCCCTATTTTATGGTCGGCTCTACACCCTACTGATGGGCCATTTTATTTTTCTGGATCATATTTTGCCAAAACTTGCCCACTGACTCTCATTTAACCAGTTGCCACTAGGCTGAAACATCCTCAGTCGAAAAAAAATAGACCTGTTGCTAGTCTGCAGATTTCAACAAATGGTGAGATGTAAATTACCCTGTGGGAAAGGAGCGAACGCCTCCCAGGCCATCACAGAGTCGAGTAAACACAAGGTGGTGAACTTTAAATTCGATTGTTGGCAGACTTTTCATCGCCCGAATTCCACTTTTGCTGCAAAAAAAAAGGCATCGAAGGTTAATAGGTTCCCAAGCAAAAGCGGTCAACCGCGTCTTTTTTGCAAAGTAGCCTCCGCCTCCATATTTATGCGTACACATCCAAATGGGCTCCAACATTCGGCAGCAAAACAGAAGGGCCTAAGAAAATACGAAGATAAACGAGCAAAATTAATGCAAGGCGAGTTGGTGTTGGATGATCAACAATTCCGATTTAAAGGTCGATCCAGCTAGAACCTTGGTGAGAGGGTGCGGTGGCAAGCCTTCCTGCAATTACCAAGCTTGCCCTTTCTTGCTTGGGATTTTTCCACTAACCCTTAACATTTTATTCCACAATGGATTCCGCAACTCACTTCTATTCTACTTGGACTTCAATTGAAGGGAAAGCAGCTGAGCCGAACACCTTAAGTGATTTCAGAATGCAGTTTGCTGTCATGTGGGTAGCAGGTTCCTTTCGCTTTACTAAGCATGCACCGGTTTTTCCTCCTGATTCAACTAAACCAGGCAAAATCGGTTCGAGAAAATGGTTCCCATGGTTGGTTAGAAAGGCGTCACCACCGCTGCTCAACCCAAATGCATCAGCCCAAAGTCAGACTCTTTTGCTTATCAGTCTACTTTAACGGTTGATGTGGGTGGGGTTTTGCTCCAACTTGGTACAGACTAATGCATGCATTAGAATATTTTCCTTGCACTTTCGTTAAGCTCGCTCATCGGTCCCGCCCCATTCTTTCTTCAATGACACAACCTTTAGGGCCAGACTTTTAGCCACTAGCGATGGACATTTGCGATGGCCTGCACGCTCCACCCTCCTTCAAGCACTTCATAAACAGATTATAAATCCGGATCAAGCGGCACCACCAGGAGGGATTGGTGGTAGCGGGGTCAAGTGCCGACTCAGTTGCATCCAAATCCGATGACCGGTGCGGTTGGTTTGTAGGTTTGCTGCCCACCCAACGACAGCCGACGCAATAGGTCAACCGGAAGGGGCGCCGGGGATGGCGCGTAAATTGTAATGCTCATTCAGCGCTGCCTTCTTAAGGCTCCGGTCCTTTGCTTTTGCTGGACTTTATGCCATTCAAGCAGTGCCTGCAGCTTCTCAATGCTTTAGTTCAATTCCCATTCCAGTGTCTCTTGCATCTTCATGTCCTCCGAAAGGCTCGGATCGCTGCACCATCATCCAAAATATTTTTCCATTTCGGTGCTTTCCCGCGCGACAATGACGCAAATTTTTGGCCGTGTTTACGGCAAATTAAAGTCCGTCCTAACTGATAAATCACCAATTACTAAGTGATGGCCCCCCTTTATTTGGTTTGGGTAAATGCGCCACTTATCTGATTTTCCACCCAAATGCTTACGCCAAGGGCATGACGGTGCTCACTTTCCTGAATTTCATTTGAATTTAGAAGATATTTATGCTACCCTCCCGCACTGGTTATTAAGAGGCATAAAAATCACCCCAAAGTGTCGGGATTTGCAACTTCCACCAACAATATGTGCTTATTAACCTCCACTTTTATCCACAACACCTTCATAGTCGTGCTCGGCGAGTTGTCCACACTGAGCTCTTCGTCCGCTTGCTTTTTTGACAATCGTCATCGAAGGGTTCCAAACATGAGGAAAAATTTATGCTCGCACTTGTATGCGGTGCGCCGTCGGAGGAGACCTGCAGATGGGATGTGACCCAACAAACGACCAAATCCAGCGCTTTCACTTTCCAAAGATAAATGCGCTCCGCCGTCTTACTGGTGCTCTCTGCTTTAGCGAAAAAAAATAAATTTCGGCATGCAATTGTGCAAAACGTTTTAGCGAATTTTGGTGATTGTTTCCGTCGACACGCTTTATGCTCTCTCCAGCTTGTTTTTTGTGAGTCTACAAATGTGGCACCGACATTTGGCACCTAATGGATTAATGATGGGAGTTTTGATGCCTTTTATTCCCATAGAAGGCAAAAAGTCGTTGTTTTGGCTTGCTGGATTTCGAATGCTGCGACAGGCATCGAGGAAACAACTTTCTAGGCACCTTTCAAGAGGCAAAGAAGAACAGGCATGTTAAAGTCTTTCTTTTCCGAGTTCGCTGCTTTCTTTCGCTTGAGGACCGACCTCACCTAAGGCGAGTTTGGGGTTGACCAAATTCCTTGGCTTTGCATCTGATGTGTGCTGCAACGCTTCTGTTGAGCCATCGGTGAAGGAAAAGTTGAATGGAAAACGTCGGCAACCTATGGAAGTGTTGCAGAGCAGTGTGATAACAAAAGAGTTGCTTCTCCTTACTTATACCCAGGATTTCACTGTTGTTTTTCTGCAATAAAATTCAGCTTTTTGATAATGGGACGAATTGCAGTGCCTTCTTTGCCTATTGCGCCGGATGTGTAGTTTATAGACTTTTGGCAGCTAGCTTTTATGCCCAGCAAAAATAAGTGATCGGCTGAGTTAAGGGCAAAATTCTATTATTTGGTTACTTTTTGATTCCCTTTCCGTGCAATTCGCCACTCCAACGGTTGCAATCACCTCGTCCCTCGTGGAGAAGGTAATTCGGTGGACGATTTCCCCTGCATGCCCGCAAGTGCCATAAATGACACGGAGATTCCCTCGGTAAACATCTGAACTCGCTTAAGCATGATTGGAGGCTTGGGATTGCAGTCGGTGTTTTGAGTTACCGACATGCATTTCTCTTGTCCCGTAAATACTGCATTTTGCATTTGTGTAGGTCTCCTCCGAGACTCTTAGAGAGCAAGCAGTTATGACTGCAGACGTTCGGAACTTGCTCAAAAGTTTATGCTGTGAAACGTGCGCTGGTGCTGCACAGAACGGCTGAGGGCTCACTCGCTTGGGTCAGAGGTCGCACCGTCAAGCTGTGGCTCTGAAGCCGAGCCTCAGGTGCCCCACCAAAGTTAAAGAAAATTGTCGAGAATCCGGGCAAATCATGCCATTACTCTTAATTACCCTCTGCTGACGAATTGTGACAATGATTTTCATGAGAGCCACTTCAGGTCAGGTCAAACGATCCACCCCTAAGCCGTGGTGAGCGCCTGACCCACATTATGGGATCGTCCCATTAGCAAGGCCATAAAATTATGTCTGAAGCAGCGAAATGCAGTCAGAAGCTATTTTTTTCGACAAGAAGGCTTAGTAACATCCCAATTTGCTCCTTACTGAGGTGCTATTTAGAGGCCCTTTCGAACAGCTTGCCAAATCGGTCGACTTCATGCCACCGAACTGGAACGAAAAGCCATCCGACCACCCAAAGCTTCGCCTTCATATTTTTGTACCAATCCTATCAAATCTCTGGAATTCTGGCAATGCTGGCATAACTGAGCAGTTTTTGCTCCGGATTAATTTTATGACGTGACATAAAATCGAAATCACGTCAAAAATTCGCAGTTACGAGTTTTTTTTTTAGCACAACTGCGACAAGTTCGGTTGGGGTTGGACTTCATTTTCTGCATGTTTATTGTAAATTTTATGAGAGGTTTTACTTTAATTTACTTAATTGAAATATGCTTTAGTTAAATTAAATGTCTACAAATGGAGCAGACTGGTATTTTGGCCATGTCACAGTCCCCAACTGTTGAGCCCTTCTAATTGCCAATTCGGCGCGAGTGTGGCGCCCCGCGACCTCCTTGAAGACTGGAGAAGAAATGACGCTGAAGCCGACATTAACTGATGGCTGACCCATCCCCTAGCGGCACAATGGCGGGTCCTTCACTAAAACGCGAATGAGGCGTAGAGATCTTTGCAACTTTGTCACTCTAAGTATGTTTGATTCCTTAAGATAAAAGTGGTGAATGGTGGATGTTTTGAAGCGTAGAGATGCAAAGATGAGGAGTCAGACATCGTCTGACCCAAGTTTCACTCGGCATGGGTGAAGGCCACGAGACTGCACAACCCGTAGGACACTTCGTTATGTGTGGCCCTTCAGTGGGGTGCTCAGAGCCTTGCTGAAGGCTGGATTTGATCTACTTCATTCAAATCAGCCACCCGCTTGCACAAATGGGGCAAAACTTTTGTGTTACTTGACGACGGCAGGTTACTAGAGCACCTCGACAAGACAGTTTCCCTTCCCAAGCCCACATGTTACAAATACTTAACATCTTTTACCGAAAGAAACGAATCAATTTTGATGCTGCCTTGATTATAAAATGAGCGCAAACTCTACTAGTTGATTTCTGTTGTGATTTTGGTGCCATCATAATAGTTCTGAGTTGCTGGTTAGCTAAACAGTTGTCTAAATCCTTCCTGAACAAATAAGGCCTTGACCGTCCTCTTCATTTAATAAGTTGTAAGTTTGTTTTTGAAGGCAATGACGCTTGAAGCAATCCCGTGAGCTCCTCCTGTTCCACTCTAATCAGATTAAAGTCAAACGCTTACAAAAATGGTCCTGTTTATGTCACCTTGCATCCTTTTTATGCAAACCTCGACTTAATCTCAAGGGACTGCACAAATCCTCAACCCAATGTCTTTGTTGGATTGTAATCCACTTTGATGCCATGAGTGTTTACCTTTGTGTCTTTAATGAATGCTTAGACAGTGCAGCGGTGACCAAACAGTCATGGTGCACACCCACACACATGCACCAGAGAAATGCAGATTCGCTCTTTTGTAACCGTTTTGCCTCTAAGACGACTGCGCAAGATGTGCGGGGCGTGGCTATAAATAACGGAGACTGCATTTGCACATCGATCTGTGACCCATTTGGGTTGGGTCCGGTTGTGTTGCTGTGTGTGTGTGTAAGTGTGTGTGTGTGTGTGTGTGTGTGCTAGTGTGCATGGTGCACAAGTCGTTTTGCATATTCCGTGTCCCCCTACCGCCTCGTCTTTCCCCCTTCCTCCCTCCCTCCCTGCCTCCCTGCCTCCCTCCCTCCATCTAGCTCCATAATTAGCATATCCCCACACATGCACGTACTAACACGGACCTTTTGTTGGCCTCACAGTTAAGTTTCGAACTTTTCACTTAATGATTGTGCACATATACCCTGCATAATCAAATTTGGGAACATCTCTACAAGAATTGTTCTTTACACAATCACTCTTACCTCCTTCGTACTTTCTCGACTTACCATTCGCCCTATTCCCAAAGTGCGCATAAGTAAATCAAATTTGCCTCTTTGTGCACCACAGATTGCGCGTGCTTTCCTCAAACCGAGGACGCTCAATGCCTACCCTGTCTGCTTGCACTGGCATCGAATTGCTTTTGTTCTATGCGATGCTAAACGGGTGTTTTTTTAAATAGCGTTTCACCAGCTATCTGCACACACGTACTCCGTTCTCCTTTGACTCTTCCTATTTCCCCCGTTTCTCTCCAAATCGGCTGGCTTTTTGTTCGCCTGCATGTTCTCCAGTCCTACCACGAACAAGGCCTTTGAAACTGCCAACGAGGCCTTAGCTTGCCATGTAAGGTCCTAGCAAGCTGTCCTCATTCTATCGAAGTCGAGAGGGGCATTTTACAGGCCTTACAACAGTAAAGATTCTTCAATACCCTGTGTTCAGTGCTGTGTCAGCTTACTGTGCAAATGGAACTGTTCCGTACCTCGCAACAGCTCATCACCTTCGTCCCATGTGACTGAACGTGTGCGTCCTAGCATCGGCTGGATATTTCAAGTCGCCTACCCACCTTGCCACGCTACTGTTTTGACCTCGTAAAGTAGGCAAATCTTCGACCCACGTCGATGACCCCACAACCCTCTGTGCTGACAAAGCACTGCGTCACCACTTGTCTCAAAAAATCGTGGGGATAACGGGCAGCGAACCCTCCCCCAAAGGACACTTGCGTTGCTAGATAATGGGATTCAAAGGGAAGGAAGCAGCGCATGTGCTGAAGCGAGGAAAGTATGTAAAGAATCCTACCAGCAGGTCTAAAAGTGACGTCTACCTTTGGCAATTGCCCCAGCCTCGTGATCCGCAGGAATGCTATTAACACCTGAAATAAAACCAGCCATGAGCTGTCAGAAAAGTGCATTACAGGACTGTCTGCTGTACCACAATTCGATGGTGGTAGGTAGACTTCAAAAAAGTTTGGCTTGGCAACTCTGCGGCATAAATAAAGTGGCAATTTGGATAAAGTGAAAATCCTTACCCACAGGAAAATGTGCTAGCTTCTGTCCCTTGCGGCTTGGCTGTGCTTTTGGACCTGTGTTTCAAAGACTGGTCGTGGACATGTGTGATGGCTGCCATATAACCCAGCTTTTAAACTAGACCAAACTTCAAACCCATTAGAATCGCCAGCTAGTAACATTGATGTCGGGCAATGATTTTGCAAGTCTTGCCATTCAGCACAAATTGCGTTGTAATGTGGTTTGACTGAGGACTGCTCTGAGAATGACTTTTAAGAGAGGCTCCAGCAGGTTGTTCAACTCTCGAACATGGCAACGGGGCTCGTGGATGATCGGCAGTGTAATTCCGCCAGAGAGGAAGGTCGTCGTCTTCATAATGTTAGCCGGCCCGATCTCCACTCTACGTCGACAGCACCTCGTGCACATTTTTGAAACTCCTCTTAATTTTGGAGGGTGTTCGAGGCGTCGCCTCCACGCCAACGAGAGGTCCTCCCACGGTTCTTTTGATGTCTTATCAAAAAGTCTATTTGATATTTTATCCACGCATTAGCAGGACTTCTGGTTTTTCATAACTATATAAAATTCCCCATCAATGTTCGCACTTGCATGACCACACAGTGGGGAAACCATTCTGTCCCAGCCTTTGGCCAAGACTTGCCAGACGTGGCAAAAAGGTCAGGGAGTCCTGTGAGGCTAGTAAAATGCCAATTATCAGTTAAATCATCCAGTACATCAAACCGGTCGGCCGGCCCGTTGTATCAAGATATTCAAAGTAGAGATGGGATCAGCAGTCAAGAGTGAAACAGTTTTCTACTTATTTTGCCGGACCCTTCCTGTCATGAAAGAGAATAACCAAAGGCATCTTAATTGTGGATGGAGCCAGAACCATGAACCAAATCGGGAGCCGATTACTCTGTGTGGAGCGACTAGTAGTGGGACTCCAAAGTACTCAAGATCTGAATGCAAATTGTGGACTCAATGGCTGACGTTATGTTGAGCCAACTTCATCAAAGACGATCGGAGCAAACCCAGGCTTCAGCATGGGAAGAAGCACCGGCGTGGTAGCACGAATGCCCCAACAAATGGCAGGTTTGCCCTAATTAAGCCACTTTAAATGAAACATTTAGTATAGGCACACGAGCATGACTTAGTATCCAGCGGCGGAGGAGGTTCCTTGTCGGTGAGGACAAACTCTCTCCGTGCAACTACTCCCCTCAGAAAATTCAGGTGCAGTTGCACGTCCAGCTCTGCCATGGCGAATTCCACGGATGAAATCCACATATTTTAGGAACATCCACACCAGCCAGCAATCGTTTTGCCTCTACTGCCCGCCAATTTGTAGCTTCGCCACTGAAAGCCGTCGGAATCGAGTGTTCCATTTCCCTCTTTGGTAAATTTATGCAATGGAGGGGCTGGCGGCATAATGCATCAGAATTTGTCCTTTTGACTTCTCATATCCAAAAGAAACTGTCACTATTGTATGGTTTGTCTTCCAATCTCTCGCTCCAAACCGTGCTGCTTTGTGGCTACGCCATAAGTGGAGGTTCACATCCAACCCAATCCTTAATTTCACCGTTTTCGTGGTCTTAGGAAAACCATGTAAAGATCAAAATTCCTGTAGTACATTACCAGGGCGGGATTGATAGAGAGGATAAATAACAGACAATTCCTCAGACATTGCAGCCAACACTCGTGAGCTCGAGTCTTCCAGAGAGCTTATCCCAAGTTTGGCAATGGCAAATCTTCCAAAACATAGCGAAGTTGGTTTGTCCAGTCCGACGTTATCTTCAAAAATGGACTCTTTTTCATCCACGAAAGAATTTCTCGGTCGAGCCAAGTAGGTGCCCAACAATGGCTTCACTAACTGTATTCAGCCGGCGGAAGGTGAAGAAAGCCAACGTGGAATCCTCGCACACCTGCATTCACCTTATCCCGCCATCGTCTTAAACTGTCCGGATTCAACAAGCCTTACGCCATAGGTGCTGCTTACAGCTCCCACTAATAGCAGTCGTCAACGCGTAAAATCAACAGGAATGAGGGAAAGCCGTTTGACAATCATAATCACAAAAAGCACGCCCATTTTCTCTATTCGTCTGGCCTTTTGATGCACCAAGTCAGCACTGCTACCATCACCTCTGGAAGGGTTTCCACGAGCCGTCTCTTGTCGCATCCCTCCGGTAGTTTGCAGGTAAAAGCCGCTATTGGGCCGAAATTGCCATTCGGTTGAAAGAGGGAGATTTAAAGCATTTTATGCTTTTAAGTTGCCCACCTCGTGGCAACTCAGGCGTTTACATTATTCTTCTTTCTTGTACTTCAGAGTGTGAGACCTTTGGCCCTCCCACCACCTGCATTTTAAAATACAAGTTGACTGGCCCCTTTACAGCATTCATAAGACGGCAAGACTGGATTTTATTGTTCCGTTATGATGCGTAAACTTACAGACAAACACTTCCCCACGTTCTTAAGCATTTCCAGGTGGCCCTCGTGACTACATCGGTTTCTGGTAGTGACAGAATAATGTAAACACACAACTCCTTCTAACCTTTCGCTAATGGGTTTATAAGCGCATTTATTGTGCTAGCATTGCCCCTTTCCTTAAAACAAAAACAGTTTCATTAAATTGAGAGAATTGCATAAATGATAAGTCGAAAATTGAGATCTCAATTTCGTTTGCCTCATTTTGTCGTTTTCAATCAGCTTTTGCCTTCGATCTGGCAGACATCCAATTAACTCAAAAGTCTTCTGATTTGAGACCAGTCGCTTTAAGCACACTGGTTGCTATGACGGTTCTACGGAGCAAAATACAAACAAATTTTATCATTGCACGCGGTTGCGACTTTGAGTGGCAGTGCGTTCGCAGCCGCCGCCAGCGTCATGAAGCCCAGCAAAAGAGCGTTTCTCGATGAAACCCGTGATGCGCAATCGGGACTCATTTTGGGGGCGCTTTTGCTGGCGGAAGGTAATTAATCTCTTCGCTGGCATCGTCTGCCACCCCGTGGGTTTTTACAAATGCTGATTTCGCTTCAAAGTCATCATTAACTTTAAAGATTTTATCGAAACCGGACAATGTCTTTAAGCGAATGGCTTAAGATTTTTTCGCCATTCAAAGGTAATCTTGCTTATTCTTGACTCATCTTTGACCACTTGATCACTAAAAGTGTCTTTAGCTTTAGTATGATTCGGGTTTCTTAAGCATAGACTCAGAGATCTCTTTCAGTGGAAAAAGGGTTTATGGTTGTTATGATGATAGTAGTGAACTTCTTTTGCACTAGTTTCGTCATGTAGACGAAAACTAATTCGAAACTAGTAAAATCAAGGAATGGCAGATGCATGCCGTTGATTCTGCCCGTCATCAAAACAAGATTCGCTTCAAAAGCAAATTTGCTCTCCGAGATTAATCTGGAATGCTATTTGTTCCACCTCGGATTAGCACACAGTCATGCCCTTCATTTTTAATGCAAGAATAGCGTTACACATCTTTGCCGAAGGTTCGTTTCAATATCCGTGACAGTTTTCTCCTCGCATGAATAAGAACCGTCTACTGAAATGTTTTTAGTAAAGTCATTTAACACAGCAAAAGCTCTTTACTTGTCGAAAAGTATTGTATAGAATTATTTTTGTTCTGCTCTCTAAAACTCGTATTCGGAAATGCTTGTTTGTTAAATCGCTGAAAGGGGCTTTCAGTACCAAGTGATGCTTATCGCCCTGTGACTGAACTTTTGTTTGAACATGTACTACTACCTTCCGTGACCACCTTTCAGAATCATACAGGATTGTGGAACTCCAATCTTACCCGTTCTTACCTACCTGTTTTCTTGCCTAGCAATAACCTTTCAAGCGTTCGTTTTATTTTGTGTATGATCACGCTTTTAGTAACTGATAAAGGGAATGGTTGTTCATTGTCACTTGAAGCTTTAAGAGCCACTAACAGAGGAGTGTGAAGGTGAGGAAAAATTTTTATTAGCTAAATCTTTAAATCGTTCCACCTCCAAATTGAAGGCGACAACTAGGAGGCATGATGCTTGCCTTTGGCCATTGCTATTATTACTTGTGGTTGTGATCTAGGCTTGTTATTTTTCTCCAGCTCCACCGTGTTTTCCTCGATTTCCTCTTCCTGCGTCCGACCAAAAGGCATGGCAGCACCAACCGCCAGCGAAAATCGGCAACAAAAGAAGGCTCTGGAAAATCTAATGTCTGTCATACGGTGCATACGAAAATGCTAAGGACACTTTCAGGCTTAGTTACGCAAATTGTGAGTGCTGCAACAATGGATGGGCAGTGACATTAAGGGCTAAGGAAATGCCATGTTACCAATTGCTTACCTCACGTACATCGCACTAGTAGGTGACAATTTACTTTAAGCTGCCGCGGCTACTCCGTACTTTCCCTGATTTCCCTTACTTTTCGCATGAAACGAATCGGTTCGGTGGCAACGTCTCCCTCACCCCCACGTTGTCTGGCCTTTCCAGTGACCAGTTGGTCACTCCGTTGGTTGATGGATTGGCTGAATTTGGGAAGGGGATTTAACCGAACACCCACCGTCTCGCAAGCCGCACTATTTCACCTCCACAAAGCCTTGCATGTCCAGTTTGTCAGGTTGCTGGAGGCCATTCCCGTTTCAAATGTCACACCAAACATGAAACTTACACCTGTCAATTTTAGCCACCTCAACTGAGATAATAAAAAGAGGAGAAAAGTAGTGCCTTAACCTCATTTTCATGCGATCTTTACTCAAACACTTTTGTGCTGCTTCTCAATGTATTTTAAGTCCCTAAGAAAGTGATTTTCCCCTGTATGTCTCCCTAAGTCAATGTGATTGATCACATGCAAATTAGAGTAGGTCGATTTAACACTCAAAGTCTATTTGTATGTGCTTTTTTAAATTGGAGGGAGTGTTTTTGATTTTCTCAGTGCAACTGCAGGCGCAGAGTATCCAAAACTTGCATAGTCCACAGATAAGTATGCCTCATAACGTTGAAAGTGTACCGCACACTGTCCAACTGGCGGAGTTGAACAAACTCGCTCCTCTCATGCAGAGTGCCTCACAGCCTTTGACGCGTTTGGTAGCTCAAATGAGGAGGAAATTTGTTGTCTATCTTCACTTTGAGCCATGAATTGCGGTGCTCAGCAGGCCATAAATGCCCTGCTGCTAGAATCCATTGGCAGTTGAGATCGGAAAGATGGCACGGTTCCAAGGAAGGTTCAATTCGCAAACTGGACACCATTTAGCATGCCTCTTTTAAGCCCAGCTTTGTCATACCTTCCGCATCAGTAGCAGGCCTCCACCCTTTCACAAACCTTTAATAGACCATCCCCCCTTATCCCTTTCCTTAACAACAAAGTAAAGGAATATTCGGACAGCGCGTAAGATCCAATCTAGTGCGCAACGGCTTGGGGTTCATTGAGAATTTTCGCACCTTAGGGGATAATATGCTGGAATAATTCAAAAGATAATGGCATCAACTGTCTGAGTACAACAATCTTTACAGCAAACTGGCAGTGAGTAGGTAATTCGGCCGACATGTACTAGTGCTCTCAGGACGCAACACAGTCGCTTCATCCTTGACTCTGCTTGATGATTAGCTACGCATTGCACGAAGGCTCGTTGCAAAGGGGGCAGAAGGGGCGTCTTGAAAGGCAATCACGAATAAGTGGTTTTGTTAACTTAAGGGACCTCTCCCATCTGCCATACTTCATGCGTTTACCCTGCTGGCTGATCTCCGCATCGCGCCGATGTCCTTGGAGCCCTTCTGTGCGCTAACAGTAAATCACCCTTCCATATTGGCATGCTTTTGTTCGAAAGTAACCAGACCTTCTAAACCATAGAATGCTATTTTTCATCCTAACTGTAGGGTCAGTTTAGCCGCCTTTTGCTCAATATCTCAGTGTAAGCACAGCATGTAGCGCCCCGAGCATCCCTAATAGACAGAGAGAAGGCTAAGTGTAGATCAGAATACGTGTATTCAAGATAGAACTAAAAGAGGCTGTTGGCATGGCCGAGAGGCCAGCCCACTCAACTAGGTTCAAGATGGTTGTCACCAATGTGGAGGACCAACCGACAGTCCAAACAAACAAGACACCGCATAGCCCCTCTCTTCTTTCCAGCGTTGTTCCCGGCGCGTTCCTTCATCCACCTCCCGTGTCGGCCATCCCAACATAATCAGCGCTGCAAGAAGCACTCACGAGCTAACCGTGTCATGCGCCGACATCCGACGCAAATGCGGCGGTGCCTGACACCACGTCAATGATCCCTCGTGGCATTGCGACTCGACCTGGAGGGTCGCCCGACTTGCCAACTAACTTCGAAGTAAGAGGTTCAGCCAACCATAAATGCATTCTTTAAGAGTCTAGTTTACCGGCAGCCTTCCCAGATAGTCCACGGTTAGGATCGCTGCAGTTGCTAATAGCTTTCCTGTAGAGTACGAGAGTGGGATAGTGTCGGAGATAAAAGCAGTTCTAAGCCCTTCAGCAAAGGCACTTCTTTCGCACTGCTGCAATATGCCTTTTGGAGGATTAATCCAGGCAAGAAATGCACAACGTTGGGTCTGCTTTACGCTGCCACCACCGAGCATCCCTAGAAGACGGAGGGAAGGCTAAGCGCAGATCAGAATACGTGTAATCAAGACGGAAAGGAAGAGGGTTGCTGGCATGGCCAGAAGGGCCGTCCACGAAGCTAGGCTCAAGATGGCCTCAATCACTCAATCACTCCAGCCTCCTGTTCTGCATTAATGCTCTTAACACCCAGACCGACACCATCCGCAGTCGGGTGCCATATGGAAAAATTCAGTACGAAGATGTCGACGCTGCCAAATCCTCCACATAACTTGTTGAATAGAACCAGGGAAAAATGGCTAAACAGCGACAAAGCTAAAACAAACTGGAAAGGGGAAATAGCCATCATATCCTAGTGCCACGGAAACGTGTTAGGCTCCCTGCTTTGTCACTTGACTCTGCTATTCAATTAGTGTTTCTTTGACTAGCTATGAAAGCGCTCTGTCCAGCATCTTCCAAATGTTAAGGGATTTTGCTGACTGCTGTGGATGTCTTGCAGGTGCGTCTATACATCATGAGTAGCGCTGTAATGCATAGCATGGAAGGTAGACCAGAAGGAGCTGCAAGAGCCACGCTCAAAAGAGGAGAGGAACTACGTATCGTCCCAATCGCTTTGCAGCGGGCCATTTAGGATCTCAGCCACCACATTTTTCAGGTTCGTCTGACCTTCAATCTGCGTCTACCCTCTGCCTGCGTAACACACTGCCCCAGTATTGAGCTTTCTTTTGAGATGCTAGGACAGTACTTCAGAGGATGAACGAATTTATTCGCAACCAACCCTTTAATTAGCATTCCAATTTGGATGCGACCTTCCCATAGAGCACTCCATGGTTTAGACCATACCCTGCAATCTTTAATCACCGCTGTAGCGTATTGTTTGTTTGGGCTGTTGGTTGGTCGGACATATTAGTGGCCGCCACCTTGAACCGTGCTGCGTGGGCTGGCCTCCCGGCTATGCCAGCAGTCCTCTTCCATTCCGTCTAGTATACAAGTGTTCTGACCTACACCTAGCAATCTCTCCGTCTTTTAGGGATGCTCGGGGACCTACAGTGGTGGCAGTGAAAAGCGGTCCCGAATTCATGCGTTTCCTACCTAGATTTGTCCTGCAAGTGGCACGTTACAACGGTGCAGAAGAAGTGCCTTAGCTGAAGGACTAGGAACTGCGTTTATCTTCGATACTATCCCACTCCCGTGCTCGACAGGAAAGCTATTAACAACTGAAGTGATCCCAGCCGTGGACCATCTGGAAAGGCTGTTAGTAAACTAACCTCGGAAAGGATGCAGTGATGGTCGCCTGAACCTCTTACTCCGAAGTTAGTTGGCAAGTCGGGCGATCCTGCAGGTGGAGTCGGACCGCCACGAGGGACCATTGACGTGGTGTCAAATCTCGCCTCATTTGCGCCGGATGTAGGCGCCAAGCACGGTTAGCTCGTGAGTGCTCTTCGCAGTACTGATTGCGTTGTGATGGCTGACGCGGGAGGGTGGATGAAGAGACGCGTTGTGGACAACTCTGGAAAGAAGAAAGGGGCTACGTGGTGCTTTGTTTGTTTGGAATGTTGGCTGGCTCTCCACATTGGTGGCGGCCGCCCCGAGGCTAGCTGCGTGGGCTGGCCTTCCAGCCATGCCAGCAGTTCCCATACTTTACGTCTAGAATACACGTCTTCTGACCTACACCTGACCTTCTTTCCTTCTTTTAGGGATGCTCGGGGCGCTACAACCGCAGTCTAAAAATGAAGCGCATTGGATTCATCTTCACAATAAAATGAGGATAATTTCATGACAAATACTTAACTTGGCATAATTCAATTAATGTCCTCAACAGCAATTCATTTGTCATGCCTCTTCGTTTGATTCCCCTTACTGACTGGTCACCCGGGAGACCAATGGGCTGAGAGCAAAATGAGTAGCACGTCAGCGCGTCGCCCTGTGCCCATCATTCCGTCCATCCCATGGCTTCCCATCAGAACGTCACACTGACCGGATCGAATTTGTCCCGATTTATTAATCAGATTCTCCTCATCTACATCGGATGCCCTATAATGCTCGTTGGGATTACGACAAGTCTCCTCACTCTTATGCTTTTCCTTCGTGATTCTCAAACCTTCATCAGCACACGACTCATCCTCTCCTGCATTGCAGTCGCAGATGTTGGCTACCTCTCGTTTATGCTCATGTTTTGCCTTTTTAGTATCACAAAGAGTACCGAGTGGCCCATTGTCTTGGCCCTCCTCTACTGTGGTTTCAACGTCTTCGCAATCTTTCGTAATTGGCTACTTATTGTCATGTCATTTGAACGCTTCCTCTTCTTCCTTAAGCCTGTCAAGTTTAAGCTTCTCTGGAGTCTTAGTCATGTTCGTATTATTGTAATTTGCGTAGCAGTAAGTTCAGTGATTTGTCGAACTCCTGATGTGGTGCTTGCTGTAGCGTTGATATGCTTTCCCCTACGGAATCAGATGATTCGATCCTCAAAGCTTGTTCACATTTTAATGGATCTTCTGGCTCTTGCATGCCTGCCCATCGTGCTGATGCTCGTCTTCTCCTTCCTAACCACTAAAACAATCACCGATGTAATGCATAAAAAGTTCTCGGAAATGGAAGCCGGTACTCCAGTGAAGAGTGTGTCGGAGAACTCCATGAAAATCGTGTCGATTCTGCGCAATGCTTTGATCGTTTTCGTGGCCACATCGCTACCGGCAATCCCCAGCAGCATTCTCAGAACCTACGTGGTTTTCAACGATGTGGAGGGAAGTCATCTAAACACTCTGTCGAGTGTGATGAGTGGTATTACAAGTCTACTCTCCGTGATCAACTCGACTTCCAACTTCTTTATCTACATTTTCCAGAGCAAGCGCTATCGAAGCATATTGATGGATTGCCTGTGCTGTTGGTGGCACAAAGGAAAGAAAACGTGCAAAGCTTCCAGTTTCATGGAAAATACCTTTTTGGCTTATTTTGTAAAAAGTTCGAATTGACATTTGCGATAGCTGATCGAGAATAAAGAAAAGGCTGTCATTGTTAACGCGATTTCTTTATCAGGTGGATACAAATGGCATTCGCGTTGAAATGTTATAGTGGAGTATCAAGACAAGGAGTGCATCCAAATCCTAACACCTTTGTGGAATGTCACAGAGGTGGCACACGGACGGGGAGGTTATTGAGCTCTTGTGCGAGGAATAGCACCTACTGGAGCGAAAAGCTTTTTAGCAATGCTGTAGCTACACTCTCTTAGGTTCTACACCTCAAATAGCTTTCATTAACACTCACCTAGCTGACCAAACGTCCAGCTCTAATGCAAGCCTTCCATGGTTCCGATTCGAGATCCTCGTAAGCAGCAATGCCTCTGCCCGGAGTGACTCGGATTCCACCGGTTACCACCTCGTAGGCTCGAGATCAAATTTTTTAACTCCAAGCAACCGACTTGTGCAGTGTCTGGTTCTACAGTCATCAAGAATGCAAAATCTTCACATGCTTAGGGGCGAGTCCTTCTTCAGCAGTGGTGAACAGCAAACAATAAGTTATCGAGCACCGAGTCGGGACGCGAAGCAAACCATCAGAATTGACCGATCGCACTCCCTTCAGGCAGGCCACTTCATCTACTAGCTCCCAAATAAGACATGCAAATGATGTGGTGGAGACATAACCGCAATAACTTTGTAATGTTTTAACAATCTTGAATTCGACTTCCCATATGTCAAGCGTCTTAACTAGAAGTAGTTTCCTTCCTAGTTAAGTTGTTACTTTGCATTGACTCACCCTGATTCCTTAACGCTTTGCAATTCCATTCCGACGGCTATTGTGGAGCTGTGTGATGGACATCATTCCTCCATTTTTTTCTCTCGAATAAGTTCCATCTCTGCCGTAGGCTCGGTGGAGTAGGAACAATAACACAAAGTTTGGCAACAGTGTGGCAACTAGTTGTGAGTCCACAAGGGGTTCTTCCTTCGAGCTTCTTTAAACTAAGGAGGTGGGCTTACCGGCAAAGAGTTTGTGGTGATGCTGTCAGCATGGATCAATAGAAAAAAGGGTATGACAAGTCCACCGGGCAAGACTAGACATTAACGCCGTATCGCTCGGATCTTCACCCCCCAAGAATGGAACTTACCTCCTGCCATCTGTAAGAAACATGCTCATTCGGGTGCAGCAGTTGCGATCCCACTACCAACGCCTCACTTAGCCTCGTCTGCTCACAAATTGTGAATGCATTAAACCTCAGCCAGGCTAGCCTACGCCAGCAATCATATCATCCTTCCACCATCCTATTTCCAAACTGTGACATCTAAAACAGTCAGAAATTTTTAAGTTACATGTCTCATGCCTAAAAGGCTACCAACATGGTAGACCCCAAAAAATTTCCTCAACAGAGCACTGGATCTGGGTGACGCTACGAAAGGCGTGATTGCCGGATCTTTCTGAGTGCGTGACGCCAGCAGTTGACGCAGAAAAATTACCTCACAATCACCTAAAATCCACTCTCCTTTCACTTTCAGTAAAACTCCAAATAGAATCAAATGCATGCTATTTAGGTGATTTTGAAGTGCTCAAGTTGCAATAAGTTTAAAACGCAGTGCTGCTAGCTGCGATCTCAAGGCTTATATTTTCTTCATGATGTTGCTAGTGGTTTTCAAGAGCATAAATACTGCCAAAAATCAGAGAATAAAAGCTAAAACTTTTGGTCTTTTGTATCATTATCAGACATCTTTACAGGAAGGGAATTAACACCACTTAGCAGATGCTTACTTCTTGCTTTTGGCTTAACTGATTCAATTTAATGTTTATGAACCTCCCAGTCACCCTCACACCTAATTTACAAACCTCCAATCAAATAAAAGGAAAAATGAATTGCCTAACCAACGAATCGATGGCACATCCTGGCACAATGCGATCGCTAACACTAACAGACTTTCTCTGCAAAATGTTTTTAAACGCATTTTAGCTAATATGTTTCCATCAGGCATTGCTGATGTTAAGCTAAACTTCCACCTAATTGGTGGGTGTCACCGACGCACATCGAGATGGCGAATCCAGCCAATCAGGTCTCACCTTAAGAGATGTTTACTTTTGCTAAATGACGTTGAGTTCCATAGGAATTTTTAAGCCATTTGAAAAAAGTTTGAAAAAAATCTAGGACTTGGGAAAAGGCATGCTTAGATAACAATGGTCACCACCCATTAGCGGGGTGGCCCATAACAAGGAATGCTTGAAGCCGATTGGTTAAATGAACAGCCTTACCACAATGCTCTTATGAGTCTCTTATCCAGCCCCCCATCGTGGCTGTGAAAACGAGGTGTGGAGAATGACCAGTTCTTTGCCCCCAAATGCACATCCAATTCACTGAAGGTAACCCACTTGAACTCGCCCATTCGTGACCACATTGTGAATGCACAATGCAAGCACGAGGCGTCATGCAGTTGGAGATGAGTGAGTCCATCGCTTTCACACCGCCAGCATTCTGCGCGTTGCAGTACGCAAGCCTGTCCCCAGCCAAGGTCCACCGCATTGCTTCAGCACAGTTCTGCCCCCGAAGCTCCCATTTCGGGGCATCACATTGCCATCTGTTGGCAATTCAACTGATTGCATCTGCGCTAGACATTTTGGAGGTGGGTCGCATTCTCCTTTGATTGCACCACGAATGCGAGTGTACAGGAGACAGGAATCGCTCGATTGTGTTACCACAAATGACAGATTTGTGGGACAAGGAAAGGGACAATGCGTGGGATTGCATAATGCTGAAAGTGGCACTGAAGGCGTGGGAAAGTGGTTGGTGGGGAGGCCGAATTCCCTCCACTTTTTAGGTACGGTCCGCTTGTAGGAACAAATAAGCAGGAACTTTTGTCCTCACATAATGATTTGTGAACTCTTCTTCACTTACGAATAAAAAGCCGATTAGCGCATACTTTAATTAATTCTGAAACTCATGCAGACAAGATGCATGAATGCTTTTTGGCTATTGGCGTTTGACAACGAATGCATGATTCGCAGTCGCTCCACGTCCACCTGGCTGCCAAATTTCCTTGACATGAGGCACTACTAGCGGCTTCCTTCAAATTGTTGAAAGGGACGAACAGGGCTGCTGCAGACTAATGGCGGGATCAGAGACCGCGAAGCCGCGGTTCGCTAACCCCAAATTATGTTTTCATTTAAAAGACGTTCCTACAACCCAAATTGCTAACATTAATTTAGCGTTCGCGCAGATAAGAATGGAAGTTGGTTTAAGCAAAATCCTCATTATGCATGGGCAAAATGTTTGCCTAGTCGTAAGGTTTTATATCGACAATTTTTAGCCATTTGGGAGAAATAAATGAAAGTTGTAATGCGTTTTACGTCCACTCTTCCCTCAAGCAGCGTCTACTGTGCTATCCATCACATTTTGGTTATTGTGCAGTAACGAGACAACGAATGTGACAAATGCGATGCTCATTTGCCATATTTACCAGCATCACCTCCCACCTTCCACCTTGTGCGTCACAACTGACGATCCTTTGGGGTGGAAGAGAGGTCCGGCACAGTCCCGCGCCCGCAGTTGCGGCTCAGACCAGAGCGACGATGGCTGCAGTGGCAATAACAGTCATGAGAAGGAGTGAAAACACGATTTGCCGAGTCCACTCGTATAAAACAGCGAATCATGGGCAATCGGATGGTTGTCACAAGCTGCGCAGAGCTCGCAATATCTAATTTGATGTTTTTGATCGCTTTTTGACAGTCAGGGAAATTGCTGGTTCCCTTTGTAATCAAACGTTGTTTCTTTTGGGGAAAAAGTTCCTTGCGTTGTAGTAGCAAAGTAGATGCCACTACTACATCGATGCATGACGCTACGAACTTCCTCCGCCCTGAATTTTTAACGACGCGTCCAACATTTATTGTTTGGACAAAAGCAATAAGGTTTGAACACTGTCTTCCGTTCCATTTTATTTAGTATCAGACCCATTTGCGCTTCTTTTCATTCACATCAGTCAGATAGTCTATTGAAGTGTCTAGCTGTGGTTCCTCAATTCTCCTATCCCCAGTGTTTTAGGTTGGCTATTGTAGTGTTTTGTTTGGTTCGACTGTTGGTCGGTCCTCCACACTGGTGGCGGCCATTCTGAGCCTAGATGCGTGGGCTGGTCTCCTGGCCATGCCAGCAGCCTTCTCAAGGGATGCTCGTGACGCTACAGTGGTGGCGGCGGAAAGAAGGCCCAACTTTGTGCGGTCTCTACTCCGATTGATCCTCCGAATGGCATATTGCAGCAGTGTGAAAGAAGTGCCTTTGCTGAAGGGCCAAGAACGACGTTTCCCTTCGATACTATCCCATTTCCGTGCTCCACGGGAAAGCTGTTAACAACTGAAGCGATCCTAACCGTGGACCATCTGGAAAGGTTGCCGGTAAAATAACCTCGCAAAAGATGCAGTGATGGTCGGCCGAAACTCTTACTCCGTAGTTGGCAAGCCGAGCGAACCTGCAGGTGGAATCGCGCTGCCTCATTTGCGTCGGATGTCGGCGACTGGCATGGTTGGCTCGTGAGTGCTTCTTGCAGCACTGATTACGTTGTGATGGCTGACGCGGGAGGTGGATGGAGAGACGCGTCGGGGACAACGCTAGAAAGAAGAGAGGGGCTGTGTGTTGTTTTGTTTGTTTGGACTGTTGGTTGGCTCTCCACATTGGTGGTGGCCATCTTGAGCCTAGCTGCGTGGGGTGGCCTGCCGGCCATGCCAGCAGCCCCCTTCCTTCCTTATATTAAATGCACGTATTCTGGTCTACGCTTAGCTTGGGACGCTATGTTTATCATCTTGTTCCCCACAACATTTACAAAGCCAAAATAGCCTTGGCTGGGCAAACTAGTGTCTAGCGCCATTAAATCGGCCTCAGTCCTGCAGCAACCAAATCAAAAACAAATCTCTTAGCCAGATTTGAGTGTCCATGATGTCTTTTGCTGCGTCAGAATAAGTAACCTTGGCTGCAAAATCTCGAGCTTCTCCTGTGTTAGACGTCGGACGTTTCGAAACCTGTTAAATTCAATTCACACTGACCTTCTCGTTTGAATAAAACAAGCATCCAGGACTTCATTTAGTGGTTTTGAAAATTTAAATGGCAACTTAACAAAGGCTGGAGATGTGTATTGTTGTCCCACTAAAGTAGTGGGTCCACCCACAACAGATTCTTTATGGCCTGCATTCATTCATATTGTGGCCGCCAATCGGATAGTTTAGGCATCCCACCGGTTGGGTTACGCCCAGTCCATTAAGCTGGTGCCCCTCGGAAAATACGTGGAGCCTCTCCAATTGTCCTCTTCTCTACTGTAGCGTCCCGAGCATCCCTAGAATACGGGGGCAGGGCTAAGCGTAGATCAGAATGTGTGCATTCAAGATAGAAAGGAAGGAAGGGAACTGTCGGCATGGCCGGCAGGCCAGCCCACGCAGCTAGCTTCGAGGTGGCCGCCACCAATGTGGAGAGCCAGCCAACATTCCAAACAAACAAAGCACCACGTAGCCCCTTTCTTCTTTCCAGAGTTGTCCACAACGCGTCTCTTCATCCACCCTCCCGCGTCAGCCATCACAACGCAATCAGTACTGCGAAGAGCACTCACGAGCTAACCGTGCTTGGCGCCTACATCCGGCGCAAATGAGGCGACATTTGACACCACGTCAATGGTCCCTCGTGGCGGTCCGACTCCACATGCAGGATCGCCCGACTTGCCAACTAACTTCGGAGTAAGAGGTTCAGGCGACCATCACTGCATCCTTTCCGAGGTTAGTTTACTAACAGCCTTTCAAGATGGTCCACGTCTAGGATCAATTTAGTCGTTAATGGCGTTCCTATAGAGCACGTGAGTGGGATAGTATCGAAGATAAACGCAGTTCCTAGTCCTTCAGCTAAGGCACTTCTTCTGCACCGTTGTAATTTGCCACTTGGAGTATGATTGTGAAAGAATGATGGATTGAAATCATTAAACAGATAATTCTAGCAGCCGGGGGCGGTTGTTTAAAGAGCCGAAGGTGTTTCCATGATTGTGTTTTAGTTAAGTGAGGTAATCCTCCATTTTCTCAGACTCTTTTACCATGAACCATAGAAATTAGCAATTTACTACTTTAGTCCACGCATACGATCACCTAGCATCTCTGTAATTTTTTTGTTTGGCGCGATGCTTACTAGCCATCGAGGCGAACCACCATAAATAGTTCGTTTTCTTTGAATTGTTGCCTTTTTTCGCTGTCGAACCTCTTCCGCACCCTGACTTGAGGAGAAAAAGGAAGAATGACTCAAGTGTTTGTCATCTTTGGCATAGAGGAGCGTTTTTGCTGACGCATAGAAGGGCAGGGATGTCAATTGGCATCGTCAGCTAAATAGCGAATCGTCGCATAGCAATGACTCGAGGTCCTTGGAATTTGCACTTTCCTTGATGTCGTCGAAGCGTTAGAAACAGCCAAATGACGGGACAGTATTCACTGGCTTTTCCCCATTTAGCGAGCATTTGACTTCAACAGGTGTAAAGCGTCTCTCTCATTTCACTGTGTACCCTTTGAAACCGCTTAACGCTGAGCGAGGTACGACATCCAATGCGTCTTGTTTGACTACTACAATTGGCCAGGACCTGTTCATCTGAGGCAGATTTATCCATCCTTCCTTTGGTCTTCATTGCATGGCCAATTCATAGTTATTCTGGACTTTATTCAGCTTCAAAAGACATGGTAAAGATCCGCTCTTTTTCACGAATCACTTATGCCTTTGTAAATAATAGGCGTTGCCATGGCGACCATTCTTAACCCCTTAAAAATGAAGCGAATTTGTGTTCAGAAGCAGTGAGGCCTTGTATGTAATTGCAACAAATATTCACTGTGTTTATTTTAGTGAACTAAAGTTATATCTTGCAGCACATTCAGGGGTTAGGGAGCAGATTGTTTCACGTAGCAAGTAGTATTGTCCAGGCAGATGTCCGAAGACTGGAGACATTTCGTTGACGCGGAAGGTGATCGGTGCCCATTGAGACGCAGTAGCATCTCTACATTAGTGATGACTAACAGAACCATAGGAAAGAGACACATTGAAGTGCAAAATTTGTAAAATCAGTTGGAAACGAGGGACACGAAACGCTAGAGCTTGTCGAGGAAATAAGCTCAATGGCATTAAACTGACTGATTAGCCTGATTTCGCTTTTTTCTCAACACAACTTGGAGAAAAAATGAAAAACTGAAAGAAAATACGCTCCGATCCTACTAATGCAGGTAACTAACTAAGACTCTAGTCCAAAGGCGGAATAAAACGCGCGCCCTGCAGAGAATTGCGACGAGGAGTTGTTCGAATGCCTTGGCGTGCTGTGAGGCGGAGTTGCAATTTGTCCTCATTGTCGCATTTTTCACTTGTCTTTTAGCATTTTAACACTTAACAAGTCTAATTTTAGCGTATTCAGCTTACTAACCGGATGCAGCTTTGTTCTGCATCCACACGCGCCTCGTCTCTGATCCCGCCTTCAATACTTGGTTGAATTGCCCCAGCAGAACCCAAGCGAATGCCCTTAACAGTCCATTGCCTGCCACAATGCAACACGTAGTTCCGCCCATCACATTTATGCGTTTCCTCCATTCTTTCGGTCTGCAGAGAAATTGCTGTTGCACATGATAGAAGCACTTGTCAGGTTAGCCTCAACAAATCCTAACACTCAGGTAGACAAACGTGAATGCTAAGACAGCGCATTCGTTGTGCTGTCACAAAGGAAGGGAGTGTCGTGCAAAAAAGCGATTGCAGGCAACCACCTTCATGCTAACTGCTGAGATACCACAGTGCACCATGAAAAGTGGATGTCAACCAGTTCTCCTCCACCTTTCACAACGTAACGAGATGGTGTACTCCACTAATTTGCTTGTCGACATTTCTCTATCACTCACTGATTGTCAATTCACTATGGACAACAACGAAATTCTCTTGTTCAACATCGCTGGATTGCTTTGGTTGTTCACCATCAACATCACATCCCCTGGGCACACCACCCCGAGGCACAACACCGTGCTCTCTGCGCATCGCAGTGGATTGGAGTGACTGAGCCGCAGAAGTAGTCGTCAATTGCAAATTTTCACTTGCTAGCAGCAAAGTCACACCAACTTGCCTCTTCGACTGGCTGCGACACAGTTCAGGTGAAATGCATGCTCGATGGAAGTAAAGTGCAGCTCTTGCAATGCGAAGCATCGCTTTCCACGAGAAAAAAAACCCGTAATTTGGTTCGGACCTGTAGTTTGCCAGCGGTTGCTTCCATCCTATCATGATCACATCCGTATGTGTAATTCACGATGAGACTGGTAAAAAACCCGTGCGGTTGGATCGAGGGAGGTTGGTGGCGATAAGAGCAGTGACAACGATAAAGGCAAAGACAGGAGTAGGATCAGAAAAGGGAGAACTAGGGCTCTTGGTAATCTTGCTACCACTGTCTTAATTGAAAGGGGGAGACAGTTAGTGGTGCCAATCTGTGTTGTCAAATTGATAGACGAGTGGGTTTTTCATGCACAGCCCGCAACTATGCTAAGAACTGAGACGCATACTTGGTGGCCACTCCTATCGGTCGACTTTTCCTTCCTAATTGAGTGACACTGTCAGACGGCATTACGCTCTTCGAGCACAGTTCAATTCACGTTGTCGTGAATAAAACTTGACATTTTACTTCCCCTGTCTTTGCCAGTAGATGTAGTTGTCTTCTTCTTTTGCCTACTGCAGATGTGCCAACGCCTTGCTCCCAAGTGTAGAGGTATTATTGCTTCTCTAATGAATGCTGGAGCATGCAGTCGGGGTGAGGATCTGTGTCTGGTAATACTGAAATAAAGGCTCAGTACATGCGGCAAAAATGGGACGGGCTGCTTAGCTCCGCTGAAGCACGACTTTCAAAATCAGCACCTAGTCATGAATAGCCCCGACGTCGTAATCGTTGGCTGCTCATAACCAAACGCCTCGAATACCCCGAAGGAACGTCATTCTGCAGCGCTGTGCCAAATGCACTTCTACATGTTGAATTAATTCATCACATGGAGAAATTAAAATGACGCCATTTGTGTCTGCCACGCCGTCAGACTGATGCTGAAGTGAGTGAACTCACTCTGTAAGATTATCTGTCTCATTTTTGTGATTAAAATGCTTGGTTAGGGTAGGGCTTTTATTGTAGGCAGTTGTAATAAATAAAGTTACTTTTAGTTTGCTAGTCAAGAGGGATGATCTGGCAACAAGGTGGCCTGGGAACCTGAAATAGTCGTGCATGATCATGCATTGTCACCACTACTACCTACTTCATTTGAAAACTTGTGACTACTGTAATGGGAACTCGGCTGGCATCAGCGTTGCGTGATGTGCTGACCGAAGGCTCAAACTGTGCATCAGGGAGGTTTCATCCCTCCTTCGACGCGGCGACCTTTGTTGTGCTTCTACCACATTTGTTCTGTTTGGTTGCATTGCCATGAAGTGCTGCCCTAAATTGACATGAGCAAGCCAGCCTTTTTGAAGCCGGTGAAACTCATTCACGGAGTGAAAGAAACCTTTCGCTAACATTGTCAGTCAATGCAGAATCAACCGATCTTTCACCATTTTGTCCCCTCCTCTGACCTGTGCCTTCTTAAAGCCTCAAGCGGCAGTAATACTGCCTTCTCTCCTGCATTAGTCAATCAACTTGATCACGCCAACCCAAATCAGACAGAGAGGAAATAGGAGGAAATAGAATATGGGATGGCCAAGTCCAGTTTACTTCGGTGGGCACACTTTGTCCCACCCATGCGTAACGTCGAGCACCATCAACTGACTGCGCTGTCAAATCGTTGCAACAATGGGAATGATTCGTGACCTCTACCAAGTTTGTAGGCCCAGAAAGCCTGCCTTGCATGCACCACCAATGCTTTGCTTGCTAGTAGGTGACTCGCAAAATGCTGTACCACCGAGCCGAGCACACAATGCCATCTTCATCCACCCATCATGCGGCGGTGATGCCTCCAAATTCACCGAAACCTCCGCTTAGAAGAAAACCTTGTTTTGTCAAAGCAGCATTTGGAAATGGAATAAATTTGCTGATTTAATTATGCTGGTTCTGTGCCTCATGTATTTCACGACCATGCAGACCAGAGGTTTGTGCCGTCCACACCCATTGCAATTTGCCTTGACTAATTGTTTGCCGTAACTATGGTTTGAGCATTCCACCTCCTAGGATAAAATCACCAAGACATCATTTCTCGTTCTCAGTTCGGGTAGCGAGGATTTTGTACGCTCTCAGCAGTCCACAAGGTCGAGAGACTTTGTCAGTAATTCGGTATTGGCACTCCCTGCTCCTTAGCACTACCGAAGTTTAGATGATTTGTTCAGCATTCACCGGAAATTTGAGCTTCTCTGTGGCTGTTATACGGTAGATCGTAGAGGTACTCATGGAAAGATTTTCCTGTGCAACAGCGTTTAAGTTGAGGAGGTCTTTGAAGTCAAACGTGCAAATGACGCCTCATTTTATTTAACATCATGATTCCGAAGGAACGTTGAGCTTACCCTTTGTGGGTGCCACCCGGATGGAAACTACCGTCGAGGTGGCGGGTTAACTCAAGCATTCCCAACTGTATTCTGTTGTTCCGAGCCCATTCAAGCAAGCAGAAGCGGGCGATCGGGTGGAATGAGGCATGGTGCACAGGTGAGGATTGTGAGGCTGGAAAAGGGAAAAATAAGGAGGGTTTTACTATCAATTTTACATTATTTGGGTTTTAAAAAGTCATTGCAACTTCACTTTTGGGTCCGGACTCCATTGGAAATTATTATGTTCATTGCCGCAGCTTAAGTTGGGTGTTGTGCAATGCTGGACAGCCTTCAAAGTGGCTTCACCACCTCCCTGCGATTAACTTTGTTGAACTTAAATGCTAAAGGTAACTGGCGCGGAAGTCGTGAAAACGATGAGCCTCGAGAAGGCTGCTAACACGAAACTCGGAGCATTCTTCAGACAGCTTTTAACAAACCGTCGGCACAGTCCAATTTGTTGTACTCCTTACCATTTTAAGTCCTTTCTATTCCTCGTCTAATGGAGTGCTGCCTGGAACCATCATAATTAAAGTCTGTCATGGAGCAGAAGACTCGCATCAGCATTGATAATCAGTAGTTCAAAGACTGCTCCATCTCCTTTGCAAAATATACAAGTCTGGTGCTGTCTCACCTATCCACTGACTTCGACCAAGTTTGAAAGATTTGCCTAGTCATTCTGGCTCTCTCTCTCTCTCTCTCTCTCTCTCTCCTTCCTTCGACTTCATCAGCTAGCCAAATTACTAGCCTTCATTTTGGATTAAACAGAGGGAAATCAGCGATGAAGGGTGTAACTGAGGCTGGGACTAGAGCTGCATAATTTGCCTCTACGCACAATATTTGCCCAAGCATTGCTTTGTTGAGATTGAATAATAACCCCTAGTAATTTCCAATCCCACTAGCTTTTTGCTTCAAAAGCCTGAAAAATGTCTTCTGCCACTTTGCAGACATCGCCGATACTCCTCCAGTAGTCGTTAACCCATGGTTATCGCCCCTATCTCGGAGAGTACACAAGACCATCTCCATCTGCGTGATCCCGCCGAACTGAACTTTTTAACTTCGTGCAACTTGAAAACTGCGATGTTTCTGGTGATCCAGTCTTAATGGAATGCAAACTTATTCAGCCCAAATTCACGCAATCCTGTACGTACCAAAATGGGCGCCATCCACATCCACTGCACGTGGTCACAGCTGGTACCTGACAATAGCTTGAACGCCAGTTTCCCATCTCTTTGATCAACACAAGTGAGGCCAGACTATCCTTGTTTTAATTGACAACCGAGGCTCTTTGAAGTACTTCCAGCTGTTTACGATCTCGAAATGGCTCGATAATGGCAACACTTATGCCCACACAACACAATTGATTGTCCGTCCAACGAAAGCTGTTTTAAAGCGACTGCTGGATAAAAAACAAATTTCTGGACAATAGCATGCAAGTTTAGCGTATCAATAGCGGACTATTTTCATGTCTTTACGGAAATGCGTTTGAGAGGAATTTTCAGTGCAGAACCAGTCCAAGGGAGTGCGGCACTTTTAACCGAATGTCTGGTCTGATCGGGAGGCCGAATCCATCTAATCATGACCAGACATAAAATAAGAAAACGTGAGGGGATGTCGTCACTTTAAATGTGACTTAAAGGTTCGTCGCAAAGTGCCAAATAAGGCACCCACCCCGACACTCGATGAATACCTCTGTAGGACTGTATCTCGTCACCGCTACGCGACCATCACTCTAAAATGCCCGAAACAAGTGTTGTGAGCTGGCCAAAACACTTCACTTGTCTGTTCTATGCCCAAATCACGCTTAAGGCTACTGCAAGTTCAAATTTCTGTCTGAAAGCAAACAAACCAGACAGTTTCGTTGTCGTTGCTCCAGTACCAAACGCAGCGTTTCGCACCACCAATCCATACTGGCTCGACCTGGTCCTCAAGCAACCATTTTGATTCCATTGACACACATGTAGAAGGATGAGAACCGCCTTTCATGTTCCTCATTGCAGTCTCAGGGGAAAGCAGGCTACCAAAGTCTCAATGTTTAGCGTTCTCACGCTTCACCGTAACACACACCATCGTTGAGTTGGTTGGTTCACTTGTTGCAGAATGAAAGGCAGCGATTATTTTTGGACAAAACGCGTCCCATCTTCTTGTCATTGTCATAAACCTATGGAAAAGTGGGTGATCGGTGTGGCCATGGATAGTTAACGTAACCGAAGCTCAGTAATGTTCTTCTAATGCAGTTTAAGCTGTGTTTAGCACCCCGGGGCGGAGTATGCATCCTGACTGTGCTGCAAAGCACAAAAGTGGCCTTTGCCAGAACTGACGGTTAATGAGACAGCTAAAGCGTCGTTTTATTGTCAATGCTTCCCTTGAACCGACTTCAAATACATCATATAGTAGTTGATGCCCAAAGGATACCTGTGAAGCAACCCCTTTTTGCCCCCATGAGGAGGTAAACGGTCGAAAGCTCAGCAATCCTTCTGGGCACCGGAGTATTGTTTGCCTGTGAAAGTAATTGAGAGGAGGGGGAAAGTATAGGCCATCAAATAACAAATGTGGGGATTCAAAAAGTTCTGTATGTAAACGGCGCCTCATTTCCTCCTCTCCGTCACCAATTCTCACTTCAATTGCTAATTGGTTTTCTCTAGCCATAGGATAAATAAGGGAGTAACCTGATGTCAGACAATAAAAATCCTCCCGCAAACATGGTATACAAATGTACCACAGATTCATTAAGATGGTTTTATGTTCGCTTTGTACTTCGCTGGCATTCCCACAGACCAGGAGAATGAGGCACTCCTGAAGGCTGTTACCGGTTCTCACATTCATTGCGCATCAACTTCTTTCCCCGTGCTAAGATCAATCAACAGGACGTAGGAGTGAGGCTTGACGACCTGCAAAGGAAAAGTAGATTTCTGCCTTTGCCCATGTGTTGCCTTCCAAGATCCTTCAAGAGACGAAAAGGCAGCAATGAAGGGACTGGCGCTAATCACTTGGCTCAGAGGCCAGGCCACTTAGCGAAGAGAGCCCGGAAGCGTTCACTTCACTGAGACACTAAAAATAAATTTGTGGCGTTCATGTGAATAATTAAATACGAGTTAATAAGGGGATTCTGATTAACTTAATGCCTTGCTACAAAGGTACTTTTAAAGGTACTTTTTCCATGATAAAATAAGGCCCTGAAGATTACTTTCCGCTTGAGCTGTTCAATTATGGCACAAAACTTCTGTTTGTGCAGTTCTCTTCATGAATGGAACCGGTTTAGCCGAATAAGTGCAACAACTGGATTTCCTACTACTTTTGCATCTACTGATAAGATTTATCAGCGTCTCTGAGCCGCGCCGCTCCATTCACTTCTACAGCATCCACGAAATTTCTAAGCGAATCGTCGCTCTTTTAAAGTTGCTGCCTCTTATTTGTAACTTGCCCGTTGGCAAATTTTGCCAAATTTACTAGCCAAAGGTTATGATAGAAGTTCCGATCCATCGCTCACTCACATCTGGTGTTTGCTCTTCAGACTCGTGTCTGAATGAACTAAAAGCAAAAATAAGCAAGTCGTGGTGACTTTAGCTCCTGCGAATGAAGCGCAAGAAAGCGTGGGGCATGACTCCTGCTGCTTAAATTTCATGAAAATTATAACAGAGGAGCTTAGCTTTTGTCATCCACTGGAGAGGGGAAAATTAATTAGCCTAGATTTGCTTGGCTGCTGCTGCATGCAGGATGAGGAAAGGAGAAGCAAGTAACAATACACAAAAGCTTTTAGCATTCCTCAATACCTAGAATTCTTAATGAACTTTAAATAATGACACGTTTCAGTTTAAATTCGTCTCGACATTCGCTTATTCTCGCGCCTCCATTATGCGGTTGAAGGGCGGAACAAATGAGGACCAGTGCTGGGTATTTACAGCAGGCATTGCAAATCATTCAGCATCGACGTGGTCTGCCATCGCTTCCCTTTTTTCCGTCTTCCCCTTTTGCATTCTCTATGAGCACAGTTTTGGCCGTAGAAATGAACAAGCTCGGCCTCCTTGGGGCCTCTGTTGCTGGCTTGCCCTCGTCGCTGTGACCGCCATCACTCGAGCCTCATTCGCACGCGTTTCCATTGCACTTGTCTTTCCGCCTGTCTAATCGAACGGCTGCATTTCTTGCTGATATGAAAGAAAAAATGCCATTCCTCTAGCCTAAGAGAGTGTTTTTGAGGACGGTAGAGATTGGACCTTTGAGTGGGGATAAGAATGGGGTAATGTCGCCCTCTTGCGGCCATCTTAAAGGCGTCACGCCTCTTCGCTGAGCTACACCACGCGCAGCATGAAATATGCGACATGGAACGCAAGCTTTGATGTGCGAAGAGGATGTTTGGGTGTAATTTAGTATATCTGGCTTGTTGGGTCTATATTTCATGGCATACAGGGAGCACAAAGCACGGGAGAAGTACTCGAACCTAGGCGGAAGATTGCCCCATCGATGATGAGATGCGCCTCTGCATCAAAGTTTCTACGAATCGCTATGAAAGGAACCATTCTTAGTAAAAGAAATGACACTCCAACAAGTAAATCAGTTGTATCTCGCCATGGTATTCTCTTCGAATTACTCGGCCCATCCACCTGTTGGGCTCTTGGGCAATGCTTACAACTTTGTGTCTGGATGGCTTTCCTTTCCATTCCCCATACCATTTACATCTGACAGTGGCAATAACATTGTCAGTTATGCCCCTATTTTCTGCATTCCTCCATTCCCTACTACCGGACGTTTGAAGCAAGATATTTTTGGCATTCCAAGTCTTAGAACAACTTCAGATAAAAATTTGTAGCGGAACAAAAGTTGAAACCGTGGTACTGTAAAAAGTCACAAGAAAGCAGGTCCCTCTGTTGCAATTAAGGGTCAAAAGTTAGGCTTCCTCTTTCGATTGGTTTCAGCATTCAATGGCTTTTTATTCGTAAGTGAAGAAGAGTTCACAAATCATTATGTGAGGACAAAAGTTCCTGCTTATTTGTTCCTACAAGCGGACCGTACCTAAAAAGTGGAGGGAATTCGGCCTCCCCACCAACCACTTTCCCACGCCTTCAGTGCCACTTTCAGCATTATGCAATCCCACGCATTGTCCCTTTCCTTGTCCCACAAATCTGTCATTTGTGGTAACACAATCGAGCGATTCCTGTCTCCTGTACACTCGCATTCGTGGTGCAATCAAAGGAGAATGCGACCCACCTCCAAAATGTCTAGCGCAGATGCAATCAGTTGAATTGCCAACAGATGGCAATGTGATGCCCCGAAATGGGAGCTTCGGGGGCAGAACTGTGCTGAAGCAATGCGGTGGACCTTGGCTGGGGACAGGCTTGCGTACTGCAACGCGCAGAATGCTGGCGGTGTGAAAGCGATGGACTCACTCATCTCCAACTGCATGACGCCTCGTGCTTGCATTGTGCATTCACAATGTGGTCACGAATGGGAGAGTTCAAGTGGGTTACCTTCAGTGAATTGGATGTGCATTTGGGGGCAAAGAACTGGTCATTCTCCACACCTCGTCTTCAAAGCCACGGTGGAAAGCTGCGTAATCAAACATCTTGAGGCTGGCCAGTACAGCTGCTGAAATGCCAAACCGCCTTCCAGCTTTCTTCGCTGAATACTTCATTGCTAATGTTCTGGGACTATGCACATCCGCGTTTAATAATCCTATCTTGGGATTTTCAGACCTGTTAGTAGCTTTCTTGTGATATTGAAACGTTATTCAGCATCAGTGGACACCTTCCACACCGGAATAGAACTTGATGAGCTTACCACCAAGAGGCGTGCTAACAACCCTTTCAAATTAAGTGATAACCCAACTTACGAATGGCAATTTCCATTGGCAGAACTTTAGCCCAAAGTTCTCCTGACTTTGGAACCGGCAATAAGTGCAAAATTCGAGAGGGACGGAAGTGACCATCAAATCAACATTTTTCAGAGTCGCCAGTGGCCCTTTTCTCTCATCTCTGATCTTTGCTGATTTCAAAAACTCTAACGTGGCAACATAAATAATCTATCAAAGTCTTTGATACATGAGTGCCAATTTCACTGCGCCCTCTAGGGCCATCAACATCATCGTCATCATCATTAATTTGTCCTTTTAATTGCAGTTACGTAAGCGCTCATTTTATTGTCAGAGCAAAAATTCCGCTAACATATGCACCATTTCATCCTTAATGGCCAAAAAATGCAAAATCTTTGACATCTTAAGGAATCATTTTAATGCTCTAAGCACAACAAGATCGGCCATGGCAACGGAGTGGTAGCAACCTCTCAAGCTTGGTATTAGCATCTGCAGCTCCCCGAGCATCCCTAGAAGAAGGAGAGATGACCAGGTGTGGATCAGAGTACTTGTATACCAAACGGAAAGGAAAGGAACTGTCGGCATGGCCTGCAGACCAGCCCACGCAGCTAGCTTCGAGGTGGCCGCCTCCAAATGTGTCCGACTAACCAGCTAACAGCCCAAACAAACAAAACACCACATAACCCCTCTCTTCTTTCCAGCGTTGCCCCTGACGCGTCCCTCCATCCACCTCCCGCGTCAGCCATCACAATCTAGCCAGTGCTGCGAGAAGCACTCACGAGCTAACCGTGCCACACGCCGACATCCGGCGCAAATGAGGCGATGATTGACACCACGTCAAGGCTCCCTCATGGCAGTGCGATTTCACCTGGAGGTTCGCCCTGCTTGCCAACAAACTTAGGAGTCAGAGGTTTAGCCGACCATCACCGCAGCCTTTGGGAGGTTAGTTTACTGGCCGCCTTTCCAGATGGTCCACGGTTAGGATCGCTTCAGTAGTTAATAGCCTTCCTATAGAGCACGGGAGTGGGATAGCATCGGAGATAAACGCAGTTCGTAGCCCTTCAGCAAAGGCATTTCTTTCCCACTGCTGTAATATGCCATTTGGAGGACAAATCTAGGTATAAAATGCACTGAGCTGGGTCCGCCTTCCGCTGCCACCAATGTGGAGTCCCGACCATCCCTAGAAGACGGAGAGAGGTCTACGCGTTGACCGGAATACGTGCATTCAGGATAGGAACGAAAGAAGGGGGCTATTGGCATGGCCAAGAGGTCGGCCCACGCAACTAGGCTCAAGACGGCCGCCACCAATGTGGAGAGCCAACCGACAGTCCAACCAAACAAAACACTGCACATTCTACATTGCAGTACATCAACATCTCCGCAGAAACTCCTACCGCCTCGAGTCCTTGTCAGCCATCTGCGTTAATGGGCCTGGTTTGTTCTTCAGGTACTTCGATTTTAAGCTAGCTCAAATGGCTTAAAACACTTAAAAGCATATTTAAAATGCCATTTTCTTATGAGCAATGACCCCTTCTGTCAATGTGAAATGAGTGAACTTGGCGGCCCAGGGACTGTGGATGTCATAGCAACTCATAGGTGCCAAGCATTGGGGCTATGTTAAATGTGATGAAAATGTTAGTGCTTTTTAATCACCCTTGTCATGCATAGCATTCAGGCATTTGGCTGAAAGCGTCTTGTCTCCTTGTATGGGTATCGTACCGTCATTTTCTTTTGATTGCAGCCTCGTACAGGCGCCACATTAATCTCCTATATGCACATTTGTGTAGCTGATTGTTGTCCATTTCTTTTGTCCTTTTTAAAAAACAGCCGTAAAACAGCTTTGCTTGCCTAGGCGATCCTTTTGGTTGGCTAAGAGCACTTTAGACATTATGTGAGACAATTCAGGTGTGTGGACAGCAAAGAACTTGACTATTTCTGACTAAGTGATTGGGGAAGATTGTTTTCGTGGCATTAGTCCTTGAAGATGAGGCGCTTACACCACAATTATAGCCTTTAATTGGAATACATCTTGAGCAGAGTCAATACCTTGGCATTTCCGGATCATTTGAATGCCACCGAGGTGTCACGGAGCCAATCAAAGGCACACCACTGTCACATGCCAAAGTGATGGAAGTGATTTTGTATGCTGTGCAAGTTGTATAGCTATGGATAAGTGACCATAGAGCAAGCAATCACCGATGTACTTAGTAGAGGTTTTCGTGTTTATATGGACCAAAAACAATTTGCGACTTGTTTGATTCAGTGAATCGGTCACCACTGCAGCCGCTAATACGCCCTCGATTGGTCACAATGTTGGGCAACTTTTGTCTATCGACGCAAAAAATAGACCCAACAACCTCTGTTTCTTATCTCTTGTCATGTTCCATCTGTCTGTTTTGTTTTGCACGTTACTGCGTTGATTGGCTAACAATAAGCTCTCGCAGTGGAAATCACGTTGCAGCTAAGAGAGATTCAGGCCTGACTCACGAATTAGGTCATCTTGAATGGAGGCGGCAATGAATGCGGTGTCCACAGAGTGGGCTTGGCATTGCGTGAGATTGGAATTCCATTCCTCGCATTTCGAGCAATCCGACGAGCGGGAATTTACGGCAAGGCAGTTGAATGGGCAACGCAATGACCGCCCAGCATTGCGTGTCTTCCACCATGAACTGCGGTTGCACATGCCGAAGGTCCATCTCAACACCTCCTTAGTGGGGTCGTTCTATCTGGGTCTTAAACAACAGTAAAAACTCAACGGCCTGCAAAAATTAACATCTATTGTGTAATCCGTACAATAAGCTACCCAGAGTAAAGACTCTCCTTCGGCGTGATGTGACTTGGAAGTCGAGTCGTATACTCCTTCAAAATGAGTTCACCAACTACAAATCCATCATGACAATTGAAATCTGACAAGTTACTTTAATGCGTCGAAGTGGAAGTAAATTGAACCCGTATTTGGCACTGCACCGTCTGCCTCAGTCTGTTTGCAGAAGTAAGGATGTACAACCATTTGTAAGAGGTTTCGAGGTTCTAAGGCTGCCCTAAAGGCCAACCAAAACAGCCATGTCATGACAGCACCTCCTCCTTCATCTACCCATGCACTGGACTATCCATCTGTAAAGATACTCGCTGTGGTTAGCTGCATCTGTCTCTATATAAAGACCCGTGGATTACGCGAACAGACGGCTCCTCCTACGCGTCTCTTCGAGCCAAATAGAGGCCGCATTGACTGTCAACAGCTATTAGACTCGAAGAAGATGCTAACTAGAAGTGGGTGCAGAGTTGCATAGTATGCCCCTCGTAGAATTGCCCTGCCCAGTTGTCAAGCACCGCTCAGCCATAAAGTAAACTTACCGTGGAGCACAGAGGCAATGAGGCTAACCACAAGATGCAATCTGTGGTATCGATTAGCATTTTGAAAATCGAATATGCTTCTACCTCATCGAGGGAATGGTTACTGGCGTTTCCGCTGGTTTCAATGCTCCCATTGCATTGAGATGGCCATTGGGAAGGGTTACAAGGCACAAGACCAAAGGCACAACTCAAACAATTCCTTTTTTTATCATCATTTTTCTGCTTAATGTAATGCGCCTTGGACCATGCCAATTATCCTCCATCTCCTGGTGCACGTGGGCTTCACACCATCACCCACATGGGCATCGTCAGTTTGGACTTGAGTTTCTAAAAGACCTACTCACACCTAATCCAACATCGATGGTTTCCCGTCCCATTTCAATCAAACTTCTTCTCATGTCAAAATGAGCAGTGGAGAGCTGACAATGCAAAGATTGCAATCATTTTTAGAAAAGCAGATGAGGCGGATCCAGGTTCATGACCGATAAGCATCGTGTTCTCAATGACGATGCGAGAGAAGTAACAAGCACAGCAACCGCCACATCACAGGAATTGCAACGATTCGATGAATCACAAACTCAACTGGGTAGTGGTCGATCACCTTTTTTGGCCTAAAGCAAAATCATCACCAACGTCACATGCTAATCAAAAACAATATGAGGAGCCGGACCGAGTCAACTGTCTCACAACTGAACGACGTCGGCATTTCAATCGACTACATTCGCTAGTGCAGTCACTGTAGTGTTTTGTTTGTTTGGACTGTTGGTTGGTCCGACACACTGGTGGCGGCCACCTCGAAGCTAGCTGCGTGGGCTGGTCTTCAGGCCATGCCAGCAGTTCCCATACTTTCCGTCTAGAATACACGTATTCTGACCTACACCCAGCCCTCTCTCCATCTTCTATGGATGCTCGGGGCGCTACAGTGGCGGCAGCGTTGGCGAACCTTCCACCTTTCCAGATGGACATGGACTTTGAGGAATGGGTGAGAGTGGCAAAATTCAACATCCACCTATTCCAGCCGCCGGCAGAGAAGTCCTCTTCTCCTCCATGCTCTTCCCCACGAGCTTGTCTTGGCGACCGTCGACGCCGGTGTCGCCAGATTCAGATCTGGACGAATGCTGTGAAATCCTGGCCCAACTCGTGATCGACCAGCGGGAACAGCCATTGGCAAGAGACTTCTTCCACCGAGACCAGCTTCCTGCAAAAGTGACGAGGAGTTCGCCAGGTCTCTCCAGCGGCTAGCAGAACAAGCATTCAGAGGATTGCCGCCTAACAGGCTAAAAATTGGCTAGTCATTCCATTCAAAGCCGGGGTCCAACCACCAGCCCTCGCAGTGAAAGTGTGCGCTGAGAAGACCATCAACCTCGACTGCCTAGTTGAGTTAGCGTCAAGCAGGCGCCGCAATCCACGTCCGCGTTGGATAACCCCCGCGGTCCTCACCTAGACCAGGTAAGTCTTACTTTTCCTTCTCGTCCTCTTATGCGAGTTCCGGGCCAGTTGGAGGGCAACTCCTGTACCATCCTCGTTGACTCGGGACGCTACAGTGGTGGCCAGCGGAAAGCGGACCCAACTCTGTGGATTTTATACCTATTAACAACTGAAGCGATCCTAGCTGTGGACCATCTGGAAAGGCGGTTGGTAAATTAACCTCTCGAAGGATCCAGTGATGGTCGGCTGAACCTCTTACTCCGAAGTTAGTTGGCAAGCCGGACGAAACTGCAGGTGGAGTCGCACTGCCACGAGGGAGTATTGACGTAGTGTCAAAACCTCACCTCATTTGCGTCGGATGTCGGCGTGTGGCACGGTTAGATCGTGAGTGATTCGGGCATCACTGATTACGTTGTGATGGCTGACGTGGGAGGTGGATGAAGGGATGCGTCGGGGCCAACGCTGGAAAGAAGAGGGGCTATGCAGTGTTTTGCTTGTTTGGACTGTTTGTTGGTCCGACAGATTAGCGGCAGCCACCTTGAACCTAGCTGCGTAGGCTGGCCTGCCGGCCATGCCAGCAGTACCCTTCCTTTCGTCTAGGATACAAGTATTCTGACCTACACCTAGCCTTCTCTCCGTCCTCTAGGGATGCTGGGGCGCTACAGTCACTATCAACAAAACTGCCTCAAAGTGATGCAACGTTAAGGCGCACACGATGTCATTAAGCATAGGGATGTTTCATTACACGAGGGCAGAGGAATTAAGGCACCCGCGGCAACAACTCAATGCCCGACGAGAGCCTCCGGTTCATCGCACAAGTTCTCCTAGCCTGAATGCGGTCCTATATTATTCGTTATGATTATTGCTACTATGTCACCTATTGTTTAGCACATCTATAAAACTAGATTTGCTTCCAACTCAGCAAGTCCATCGAAAAAATTACCCAAGTAGTGGGTTCAGAAGAACAAGTGAGGCTGAAAAGCTCACCTGTTTGCAGGTGGCACACGACAAGCACAATCTGTCGCAGGCACAGTCTGACTCGGCTACAGTCGTGTCATTCCATCTTTTGTCGGCCATCTGTACTAATTTGGGTTGGTAAAGGGGCAGTGCGCGACATATTTGGGGCTCTCGTGCTTCCCAAGTGCTTCCTCATTGCCTTTTTGCCCATTACTTTTCGCACATTATAAGCTAGCAAGTTCAGCACGCCTTAAAGCACTTACCGAACTTTTCGCTTGATTGCTTGCCTCTTCGTTTTGCTCCCTTGGAGATTTAAGATCCTGTATTTGTTTTTCGCCGGTATAACCCATTCTTTACGCCGTCGACTGATTCATGCTCTAATGACAGGCCTCCACTTGCCCTCAGAGAAGTACTTGACCTCTTTACTTTTAACATCGGAAAGTGAACTCCGCCTGTGAGGGCAACCAACCTGACCCTTGCGACTGAGCCTTAAGCACTATGCCGCGAACTTGTAAAGCCCTGACTCTAAGTGAAAGGAAATTGTTAAAAATGACGTCCGTTTTCGCCAAATATCCCCACTCTCGTGTTCTGCGGCGAAACCAATGCGAGGCTACCCATAGCTGTGAGCCACCCAAATGAGTTTGTTACGCAGCTGTCTACTGCATCCCCTCTGCTAACGTGGACTACCTCCTTCAATCAGGAATGGTTAGGCAGCGCTGATGCAGTGTCGTGGATGCTTGGACTGTTAGTTGGTCCGACACATTGGTGGCGACCATCTTGAGCCTAACTGCGTGGACTGCCCTTCCGGCCATGCCAGCAGCTCCTTTCCTTCCTACATTGAATGCACGAAAAGCGGACCCAACGCTGTGCATTTCCCACCTGGATTTATCCTCCAAGTAGCATATTACAGCAGTGCGTAAGAAGTGCCTTTGCTGAAGGCCTAAGAACTGCGTTTATCTTCGATACCATCTCACCGTTTCCTCATGCACTTTGTCTTTTGAATCCGCATCATCAAAATGGATATGGGTATTACCGACAGATGAATCTAATCTGTTAGATAAGCGAACTTCCTCCCTTTCGTGGTCCCAAAATCCCCTGTACGTCGCACAGTTGCCCTTCCGAGATTTCGCGACAGTCTGGACAGACGTGCATTTTGGTTTTGACACGACCCGATTATGGGCAAGGTTGAGTACTAGCCATTCCACAATGGCAGACGTCCACATGCAAGGTCACGGATAGCCAAAAGCAAAGAATTATAAATGCACAAGCACTTACTCACCCAGAAGTGCAAACACCCTTATCTTCGACACAAACACACTGCCATCATCCAACTTACCAAAAGTCTTCATCACTTCACGATTTCCGGTTGCAGCCCCAGCAGACACGTCTGGCGGCAGCAGCATTGCCATCACTTGATAATGTGATTGTGGTAGCTGGACAGTTACTACAAAGTTTTACAAAAGGCTTCCAAATCCATTGCTTCGCATCTGCACAGTCTACTTCAAGTGTGGTCACTTGGATTGGCTAATGTTGAACAGCAAGAACTAGGAGCGTAGAGGTCAGGAAGTCACCATCAGTGCAACGTTCAGAATGGAAGGGAGAGCAGGAATGGAGACGAAAGGCTTTATTCTCCCTCCCATCCTAAATAATGAGCACATACCACAAACGTCAGGTATTTCGTGTTGTAGTATACGACCTTACGCCTGCAGCATCTTCATGTGTAAATGCAACATCAAGGAAGTAGAAGAAAGTGCAATTACTACTGAAACCAAATTTACTTTGTTTCAAAACCACCAACAAGTCAGTAAAAACGGCCCCTTTGCTTGAGGGCTACGTCCGGACACATCAGAGGAAGGTCACAGTCAACGATGAGACGACGATGAAAATGACAGGGTCGAGATGCAAGAAAATGCCCACGATTGAATGAGAAAGGGGGAGAGAGGGAGCAGTTACCACTGCTTCAGTCGCGATGCCACACTGGCAGCCACGGGTTGAGTGAAGGTGAGTCCCGAATCATACCGTGCCAGACGAGCAAAGTGTTCGGGCATCCAGCGTTGAAGGACCTCCAGCGCCCCATTCAGCTCCTTCACCCACGACTCCATCTCCGCCTCCGAGTCCGCACAGATCAGGTGACTACATACAATTTGGCAGTATATTGGCAATCTCGGAGCCTTTAAAAAAATAATCTTGCTGCAGGAAGCCGCTCTACGTTTAATCACGGCCCGAGTTGATGTGCCATAGATGGAATAATACAAACCACAAATTGAATAAGGGAAAGAAGGTGGATAGACTAAGGCAAAAGCTAATTACTATCCAATGCTCTCCATTTTATGCCGGATCAAATTCTAGCCTACTAGTATTAGGTCTTCCAAACACGAAGCTAAATTGCAAAGCGGCTCCAACTATTACACTACCCAATCAATTCTCCACTGTTGCTTTCAGTTAGTAAATGGATTACCTTGCTGGCAATAGGTCTTGCATTGCAGCAACAGGCGCAGACATGAAAGTATCCAGTGAAACATATCCTAATCTATTACAAGCCTCATTGTGAAGGCATCTCATCACCATTATGAGGTAGGTGAGTACCTTAACAATGGGGACGTCAAATATAGTCAGTAGCAAGGGGCTTCAGATTTGCCAATTCTTTGAGAGCCCTTTGCTCGGCGACGCGATAGCATCGTGAGTCCACGATTCACTCATTTCCCAGTTAGCAATAAGGCAGTGCAAGCTGAACTACCTCTCTCAGCCAATAAAAGTTCCACCAATACGGAATGAAACCACCATGATACTGTTTGTCCATGCTGTGCACGCACAGTCAAATAGGAAACGTGCAAGACGCCGCACTCACCGCTGCTCCATCCACTTGTAGTCGGGCGAGGCATGCAGGAGGATGCTGGTAGCCGTGGCACAGCCTTGTGCGGAGCCATGTACCCCATCACCGCATTGCGCGGTATCGCGAAGGACCATCTTCGCATTCACTGCCACCAGCGAACGCATGTACAGGGTGTTTGCGCGTGCACAGATCTTTCGAGGCGCCTGCACTGCCCACGGCGCAACAACACGGCGCAGGTCAAGCCGCCCAACTGGGCCTGCTGCCGCTGATGCCGCTGTCGATGATGCAGGCCATGCCACAGCAGCCTCTATCTCGTCCTCGGGGTAACGCCAGTACACTAGCTGATCAACGGACAGCTTGCACCAGCAACGAGTCCACACACCCATTCCACCAGACTCGTCGAACACCGTCTGGTATTAACAGCAACACAGGAAAGATACACCATCTAATGCAATGAAGGAACGACATTGACTGTGTATGTCGTCTGTATTCGTCACCTCTATCGCCAAGTTGTTCCAAGCTGGTGTGCTTTCGTGTCATCAGGCAACTGGTTTTTACGACAGCACACTATTATCAACATTATGCACGCGTTAATAAGGCCCGATTATCATCTATCAACTCGTTGCCACTTGGAGAGCATTGCCTCAAACTAGGGTAATGCGTGATGGCAACCATAAGTTATCACGAAAGCCACATCACCCAAATACAAATGGGGTGTTGGGCCCACAGCACATCTACTATTTAATAAGTTTTGTTCGATCTGCGATTTTTATTTATACCATATCCATACTAACTGGCTGCAACTCTATACGGCATGCGAAATAGGAACCAAGGTCCAATGGCATTGCCAATCCAAAAAGCCACCTCGGAAACCCCATTTCAAGATTGGTGCAAAATTACATACTGCATAATCTACTCAATTAATTTCCATTGGGTATTCAGCGTATTCTCCCGCTGTAGTCAAATCTCACTCCGATTTTTGGGTTGGCAGATGGCCCGCACGAATAACCGCCAAGGTGTTGACAAAATTGCCCCAGTTGTATGTGGGCGTGCACACCTCAATGACAGCCACCACTCCGCTTTCCATGTACAATATGACGATGATTGCCGGTTTTGAATGGCTCCATCACCAATTGATTCAACCGAACCCCGCACCTCAGTGGAATACCAAATCATGAAGATGAAGAGCTCCTAACGTGACTTTCGATGGAGTGAAATGTACCGAAAGCTTACCAAAAATCCACGTTTGAGAACCGCCGATTGTAGCCGAACCATGATGTCGATCAAGCCAAGTGGACCTGCAAGTGGAGAGGATCGAGGAAGTCCCTCCAAATACAGTGGCATTTCCGTCGCTTCATCTCCCTTTCCCCCTCCTTCGGCTTCTTCCAATGCGTATGAGCTGCCTGCCATGTTCGCATCCCCGCCTCCAACGACTCCGCGCCTCGCACGCGGCAGTTTGCCGAACAGGAGGTCGTCATGATGACGCAGACTCACCGAGGAGAGCAGGGTGAAGGCTGTGTGCGAAAAAATAGTCACACCTTTCAGCGACACATATTCACGGCTGTCAAATTATTTCATTGGCAAATGAGATGCCCCACCGATCAAATTAGTTTACCCATTTCATTCCCTCAAAGGTCGTAATTTAAGAACTTTTGACATTTACATGGAAATCAAATCCTTAAAATCGGCTTAATGGTCAGTGACTTGGAAAAGCCACCCCTATCTCTGTACTTCGTTCCCTCTCCAATCACCACACCGAGGACGCCTTCCCGATCATGCCGTCCATCCCAGAGGCCCATCGTCCATTCTCTACATCAGCACAGCTCTTTCTTGACCAAATGTCCCATTAATGATCTCCTGCACTGGCTGAGTGATGGTAATATTGCTATTTACCAGTGCAAACACCGTCATTTCACAGAGAACTGCAATCCATCCCAACTGAGGCGTATTAAATTGCAATGTTAAGAACAAGATAAGAGAGGTCAAGCAATTACATTCACGTTTGGTTGTTACACTATATTATTTCTAGCACAATGACCCAGCTCTTCAAGGCACGCCCCAATTATAAGTTACCTCATTGAGTAACCCATGCAGCCTCAACGGCAATGCAACAAGCCTACGTTCCTTGGATAAATCATCAAAACACCACCCAACAAGATCTCTCACTCACCAGCAGACTGATCAGTTTCCTCCTTTGGTTGTGATACGTAGTACTTCCTTTTCCTACCTGACAGCAGCAATGAGGACATGTTGAACCCACCGCACTTTTTTGCCGATGATAGGATAGGCGATTTCTCGATAACTGAAGCATTAGCTTTTCTCGATACCGGTGTTTGCAGAGCTGAAGACTGGTAGCGACCCGTTGAAGCACAGCCACCAGCACCACCAATGCCTCCATTGCCACCTGTTTGCAGGCAGTACACCTCGATGTTGATGACAAAGTCCGGACGTAGAGGCACAATCTGCACAGCAAAAAGACAGAATGAGCAGCTCCTGTGTAACTGCAAATGAAACTTAACGTTGATTTACCCAAATAAAACTATCAATAGCAAAATAGGCTATGTAATGTGACTTAGCATGACTAGAAAGAGCCATCAGCCCACTTACGTCAATGTCCGCGACTAGATCGACAAAATGGGCCCCCCGAACAGTACCAGGTGGAAGGTCAGCTACACGCATCAGTGTTACCGTCTGGGTATGGTAGATTCTCCCCTCACCCACGCACCTGTGAAATGAAATAACAACAGGTTTAGCTTGAAATCATTGACACCCTACATTCATTAAGATGCAACATCAATGCATTAGTGAATCGGAGGCTACTATCCTTTCAAACTGGATAAACTAAATCCAAAAGCTGAAATCAACTCTAGATGGGTATGCAAATGATTTCACCATAAATAGCGCGACAGATGTTTCTCAGGCAAATAGATGAGGACCTCACAGATGACAGGGCCAAAAATAAAGGTGAACCTAAAAATGAGTGATTGTACGCAGGTGAATTACGGATGGATAAGGGTAAATATACGGGTGGTTTTGCCATTTACATGCATCAAATCAAAGTAGAATGTACTTACTTAAGTACACCAAGGATGTGATATTTCACTGGTCGTCCACCCTCTACGGTGCGTAGCCTATCACCAATTCCAACGACTACATAGCCGCTACCACCGCCCATGTCACAAGCAGGTGGCTTGAGCGCCACTCGAACGGCGTGCAGTCGCAACCGTGCTCGTAATGGCTGTCCACGCATCGGAGGCACCAGCACTGGAGAACCCTTATGCAGCAGACCCAGCTCCTCCAACAATGCCTGTCGGCGCTGACCTACACGTCGCACATATTATGCAGTGAGCGCTACTAATAAATCATGAGTAGAAACCGATTGTCTCACATGACAGCAAAGCAATTGCCCAATTGCTAATCTACCATACAGGACCTTCGTCACGCACAAATTTGGGTCCCCACCCCAATGACATCTTCATTCAGATCAATTCTGTCCCCACCCCGCCAGTCTTCCGCACTTACACGCACGTTCAATCAAGCCGAGTGCTTTATAAAGTCTTCAGAGAGGATTCACACGATCCAGTGCCGCAGCAGAAAGTCAGGTCCATTTCCCCACCCTCCATGTCGTCCGTGCTCTCAACTCCTCCACTGAGGTTAACTTTGCAATCAACTTAACGGCAAATGAGACGGTTACAAGATCTCACCCTACTACGTGGAATACAAACCCGATTTACCCTTACCACAGAAAGCAATGCTTGCCAATAGCTGAATTTGTGAAAGGGGCCACTAAAACTACACCAGCCACTGACAGATACCCAAATTACTGAGTGCAGATAATTTACCAATGTCAGATGGAAATCTTGCTTCTGCAACACAAAACCATCCACCAAGCGATTGCACGTAATAGTAACGTGAGCTACGATTGCCATTTTGGGAACAAATGTTCGCCTTTGCTCTAAAAAGCCGACAGTTACCCAGCAAACCGAATGTACTGCAATGCAAAAGGTGGGAACATGGCAGACAGTTCCGTGAAGACATTCCACATTGTTCCCCATCATCCAAATGAATAGGCCACCAAAAAACATTGAAAGGTCTCGCCGTAGGACACCAGACAGCCTCAAGGCAAATGCCCTCTCACCTGCCAATTGCGTGACTAGTGATGTCACTTCCTTGAAGCCTAACGACTTACGGCACTTACCCCCACACTGCTGGTGGCATTAGTAAGTTCAATCACCAGAGGGAAATATTTGCCACCCAGAAGTGAGCAAAATGCCCCCACCTCCTCTGTTCCTCCACTAATCGACCTCCACACTTAAAAGTATTCAGCTCTACCCTACGCTCGCGGTAAAATATGCTTCCAGACCGGTTTGCTCCGTGACGCCATCAGCAATACCACGAACACTGCCATTCCATCCAGATGGCAGTCAAAACCAGTCATTTGAATACTGTTAGCAAGCTAAGCATTAGATTCAAACACAATGCCTTTCGGGAAATCCCAAACACCGATAGAACCTGAGGACGAAATGAGACCGATAGCTTACCATAAGCAGTCCCACAAGCAGACAACACACGGTACTCACATGCTAACAAGAAACGTAGATTTAGATCCACCACACTGGCTTCGCTAGCCAACACTGGCGTGCCACTGGCGCTGGTGCACTTGGTCGATTTACCAGTGGTAGCAGCCCTTGCTGAGGAGTGCAGTTCAGCTAGCTCGCTGCTCAATTCCATGATTAAGGACTTCTCGTGAGTGATGAGATCGGCGATGTCTCTCATCCGCTCCAACCTGCGCAAGGTGACTGCCTCTGCCGCAGCTATTTCTTGTAAGGAAGGAAATAGAAACTGCCGTTATGAACCCATCACAAACTGAGACAAAACCAATACAAAAGACCCCATTTGGCAGCGATACCATTGCAGCAATGAAAAAATGCTTTGCCCTTCGCACACCCAATCACCATCCTAAGCCTTTGGCTTCCCACGCCTCATGCAAGTTAATACTTTGTTTCCGTACTGGCATGTCCTCTTACTGCGTCAAGAGGGACTTGACTCGCGACACCACAATGCGGATATCCAACACTCCCTGCACCTACCACTATTGCTACGCGATGGACGGCCTCCCTTCGACATGGGTGTTGGCGGGCAATCAAAGTCCAGAAGGGCCGACGCCTTCCGACTAATTCGTCGCTGTGCATCGCACGACTTTCGACCCCTTGAAGATGACGGCGAGACCAGTGTGCCTGCACCACTGAGGGAGGGACGATTGCTCGTCGGCTCTGACTGCACCGACTCACCATCGCTATCTTCGGTATCAGAGCAACTTACACAACCGTTGCTGCCACCACTGGTACTGCTGATCTCGTCGGTGTTCGGAACTGACGCTGTCGACTTCCCAGTTGCTGCCAAAGAGGAACGTCCGGAACGACTATTTCGATCGAGGCGATCGGCGGAGTTGGCAAGACGAGCAGCGCTCTCAAGAAGGCCAAGAGATTCTAAGGGGGAAGAGATTAAGTCACGTCACAATGTTTAATAGTCTTCCAAGTAGGAGTGATGCCGCCAAAATGTATCAGAGACGCGATTATATTAAAAGCGCAACCTCTCAGCGCAGATGTTTCCAAATATACAGTGGGTATAAGCCTAGTCTGGAATCAGAATCGCCAACTAGTTGACGGGTTAAGGATCAAATGGTCCTTGAAAGATCCTGTGTATGTGCTTTGCCCAACGCATTCTTCGTTTCTGCTTAAGGGTTTCGCACAATAACCCTGAACTAAGCCATTTAAAAGAGCATTCTCCTTCGCACTACCTCATGCGCCTTCCACAAGGCAGCCACTTCGCCGTTCTGTGTAATGCTTTAATCAAATGGACCAATCATTGGAAGATGGCAGTGATTCATTTGACACAGATGCACAACTCAAGCCTACCATGCAAAACCCACGTTTTTTTTCAATTAGGCGATTCAGGCACAAAACCATCCCGAATCAATGGTTTAAGCATAGTGAGCACATAATTCGGACATGGCACGCATGACGTTACTCGTCGAGCAAAAGGATTTGGTGCCCTTCTTCATAATAATCCGATTATTACATTTCCGTACAGGTTTGAGGGAAAACAGTGTATTCAAGAGGCAAACGACGTCCGGTGGCGAGGCATCAATGCCTAGGCCATCTTTGACAAAGTCAGATTTTCAACACGAAGTGCACGACTTAGTGATTGCGATCACAGATTATAGCAAGACACTGGTGTTATTTCAACACATGCGAGGACTAAACCTGTTGAAGGCACCCTCTCCATACAGCCTCACACCCGGTTGCCGGCCCCACTTTCAGTCTGGAGTCTAAAACATGAGTATTCTCCACATCTGCCCTCCAAAACGATTGGCACTGCCATCGTGCATTTCCTCCTCCGATACGGCCATGACCCGCAAAGGTGTTGAACACATGTCGAAATCAGAGCCTCGCTAGTGCGCTTCGGCACTCATCTTCCCACAGAGGCTGCTCGTTGTCAAAGATGCAAGTGACAAAACAAAAACAAAACAACCTACTCTTGCTATTCAGTCTTCAACAAGTGGCTTCATTTCTAATGGAAAAATAAGGCAAAACCCTCCCCTTCACTAAAACACCTTTCAGAAACGAACATGTGGGATTACCTTTAATATCACCCACCAGCTGATGATCCTTTTTGGGGGGGTAATAGTAGGATAAAATAGATCAATGATAAAAGTGTGTATGGAAAGTGGAGATACCAACTTCTATGGCAACGAAAACTAGAAACTTTTTGACCAAACAGTTCTCAAACCAAAAAATGGATGTCAGCATTGCTTTTTAAATGCACGCTAGACTGTGCATAGAACAAGACCCATTGTTAACCAGACGGTAGCAAATCCACCCCCTCACCTCCATCTACATACTTGTACCGTTCTCCGGCATCACAAAGGTCTGAATTGTGCCCCTGGAAAGGAGAAGTAACGGAAGAGACATTCCATCGCACAGACGGCACCTCCTCTTCCCCCTCCTCCTCTGAATCACCGGGAGCGGAGCCTGGCCTTGGTTCAAAGGTCACGGAGCGCTGACGTGGCAGTTTCGCTTTCGCAGATTCGGCTTGAGGACTCTCATTAAGGTTACTGCAGTTTGGCCAATTGCGTAGGACACCGCGGCTGAAGCCACCACCGGAGCACTTTGCGTAGGCACCAAGTCGCGGCCGATTGTAGTAGTGGTGCTTAGACACTACTGGCTGAGTGGTACTTGGACACGCGGGAACTGCATAAAATCAATATGAAACTCAATGATTGTTAAGTTGGCAGGCGGAGGGGGCAGTGAGCCCTTTAACTGCTTTAGAAGTAGTTGCCTGGCGAGCTAACTGTGAGTTTTAGCATTTAGATGGGTGGGTTATAGCGCAGCACCTACCAACTAGTAGGTCTTAAAAATTCGGAACGATCTGCATGTTCGGAGCAGGCAATCAGAATTCTTCACTACGCCGATTCGCAGCAAAACCGCGTGCAGTAGTGAGAGTGCTTGTCACCCATGGCCACAACGCGTCGACGACCATAATGGTAGGCAACAGAGATATGTGGACGTGCCGAGAGCAGTGCAATGATAATAATGCCAACCATGGCGAAACCTTACTCTGAGCTTCTAGTCAAATTGATTACAGCGATAATAAGACGCCAATTGCCACCGTTTTTGCGCCATTTCAACCACTATCGAGGGACGGAAATGCAATCATCCCTATCAATTACCTTTAATTTACTGATCTGTTTGAAATGCGAGACTTTGTTTAGCACCTGCCCAATGACAGCCAATTGTACTGTCAAATGTTTGCCACTCAGCGTTTAACAAACACGAATGGAGTGTCATAAACATAACGCTGGTGGAGAATCTGTCAAAGATGGATGTAAGTCAGTATGCGCTCACCAAAATATTCGCGTCTGGGGGACCCCGAAGGATCAATAAAATCAGCCGATTTGGAATGAACATCTTCCACATCCGAAAGTTGTGGTGGTGGGGGCAATTCCACCGGAATGTCTGATGCAGGAGCCAGTGGTTCTTCAGCTCCGACAGGAGGTGGCTAAAATAGTAAAGAAACATTGGGACCTAATTTACGGGAACCCCATCAACTTTTCAACGTCACAGGCCAGTCACCGGTAGCTCAGGATCCTCAACATCGGCTGTCTTTGTCTGGAATTTCCCCTACAAGAACAACGCATTAACGGCTACAAGTGAGGTTACTTATTCCATCCCATAAAAGTTCATGACCTACGCCGCAAGTTGAGACCCCACTATCAGTAAAGTTTCTGCTTTTCTCCAGAGAAGTAGACAACTAAAGAAGCAAACACAAGAGTTAGTAAATTAAACTACTCTGTAGAGAGAGACTAAAACTGTAAAGATAACCTGAATTTGCCGGAGAGGATATCTTTCGGGGACTGCGTCTAGAGTTTCTTTGGTCATAAGGCCCTCCCAAAATTTCCGCAGCGATGATACGTGAGCCGGCATGACAGATGAGAGGCTTTCCTGATAAAATGTGGGTGGTTTTCAATTATCATCGGCTTACTCTGATACAACACCTTTTTGAAACACCGTCTGGTGTCAGTTCAGAGCCACCCGAAACTCGTGATCGACTCTTCTGGTTCTTGGTGTGCCACAAGTCATCTTCCCATTTTCGTATCTAAGTGTAAGAAAGTTAAGTTGAGGACGAGCTTCTACCTCATTGGCCAGGGCGGTGTACTTCTCTTTCGACACGTATGAGACGCTGTCACCAATTTCACCGGAGCTAAATTTTTCTGAGTTAGTTATTGCATTGAATATTCAAGAGCAACATCATCTGCACTTAGTGAAACACGTTTCAGTCTCAGTGAAAGGGCTGCAACCTTAAAAACGGTGTCTTGATGCGTGAACAAGGATAAAAACTTCCAAAACATCTACGGTGATGAATAAGACTAGACCGTATTAACCTTCCTTTTGTAGTAGCATGTATATATCCTCACTAAATGCAAGTTAATCGCAGGGAAATTAATCAGGAAACGCAATAAGTGGAAGCTAAAGCATAACCGGAGACACTGGCAGTACAATGTCACAACTCTTACGACTACGATGCTAGCGATCATCAAATACCCAAGTGGGCAAAACTAAACTAAGAGCAGCAGCAAGTTCGAAACTCCACATTCACCTTTCGTGCCCGACTGCGCTACCGTCCATACGGCTCGAAAACGGTCTTGTACATTCAAAATCAAAATGCCGCCGGTGCAGCAGTACATTTTATCGGCATCATCAACATTATCTACTTCTGACTTATTCTCTTTAATGGCATAGAGTCTATGCAATTTTCAACCTATTGCTTGGGTGATTTTGATTGTAAGGTAGTCAAATGACACCCCAGTCCAAATGTACGCAAGCGCTAAGCATCAGTGCCGTAACAATGGCGTGGCAAAAGGCTTTTGGATGCAGCCCAATGGAGGGCCTGACTCAAACAATTGCACTCCTGACACCCGTACCCAGCCACCAAGAACCAAGCCGCCACCCGCCCCAGCGCCAAAGTATCAGGTATGCACCAGCCCAGTCCCCAACAAAGCGCTGGCCATTACAGCCCACATCAGTCCGTACTAGCATGGTAAACACGTGTACTCCATATCTCGCATCTACAAAAACTGATGAGCATATCCATGCGCGGCAATAAAAGTTGTTTCGTGCAAATAATATTTTACAATCGAGGGAACGGATAATCATTTTTTCTTCGAAGCCTTTTTTGCCAATTTCGCCTCCTCATGCTTTTCTTCAACCAGTTTCAGGAATTTCGGATCCCGGTGGTCCACGTAATAGCCAAATCGGTCCCGGGCCTAAGATTGAGAAAATGGGCGAAGCATAAGTGGGGTAGAGGCATGAGGCTAATTTGTGTAGGGTGAATTCCTATTACTACATCCAATCCTAGATTGTAGGTCATGTATGTTTTCGGCCGCAAACACTTTGAACCAATAAAGCAAGGGTTTCGGAAATGCTTTGGATTCAAAAAGGCGAAAATGTAGGCGAACAAGCAGGGGGATCGGGAACCTCCCAATCTCAGCACGATACCATATAATTGGGGAACAAATTGACAATCTAATTTTTTTATGAAGTTGGAAAATTAGGGCATAGACATAAGTCTTGACCAGACACCTGAAAAATACCAGATATGCTTGCCTCCAAATGCCGATAAAAATTAGATATTCAAAAATCACCTTCAAGTTTATGTCCAAGGTGTTTACGCTCCAAGAAGTAAAATCGAGGTGAGCATTCAAAATCTTTTTACCAAAGCAAGTAGCGACTGTAGCAAAAGAGGACATCGCAACTTGGAAGGAATTGGCCGTTAGCAACACAATCAAGTTTCCAGTGTTTGATTAAGCACAAGCATGCAACTGTGCATAATACAACGATACTATGAGGAAATGTAGGTGAATGAATATTGAAAAAAACTCCGAAAAAAGCTTGAAATAGCTTCATGGCATTTACTGCTCCACAGAAAATGAAGAATGCAAAAACAGCATCAGGACCCAGAATCCTGCCAAACGATACCAATAATTAAAAAGATTAAGACGGTAAATAACTAGACCAAGGGGCGTAGACTTTAAATGCATTTGTGAGTAACAAGGAATATATAAAAAACATGCCTCTTCTAGGAGTTCACGCCTCCTCTCTTCCTGTGCCTTTACCGCCTGTGCCTTTTTCTCCTGGTTGGCCCGATACCTTTCCATGATTTCAGGCAAGCGCTCCAAGTTTTCTTTGATTTTACGAATCCTTTAGCAAGGAAGAGAGCGGAAAAACCACTGCATTTTAATCAAGTCTGGTAAATAGATATCAGTCCACCACGAGAACCTCCCAGATAAATTATGGATAAACAGGAACAGATAACAGATGCGAACTACCCCTACCTATCTTCCTCCGCCTTCGCCTTGGCCGCATTTTCCTCAGCTTCTCTCCGTTTGAACTCCTCAATATCCGGCTCCAAACGCTTTTTTATTTCAGTTTCCCTCGCCAAATACTCATATGAATCAAACAATTTACGTGGATCGACACCACTTGAAAGACCGTAAATGCCAAACAACCTACGCTGATAAGCTAGTCGTCGCTCGTGATCGTATTTGACTGGGAGAGGGATACGTCTGTCTCTGGCGACAAGATGATGAGGGAGTCTGTTGATGTCAAATGCCTTCAGCTCATACGGAACGACCTTAGTGGATGACCACTCAGTCTCCCACTGATCTGTAACAGAGGGGTACCCTTTGCTCAGGTTGTCATAGTCTGTGAGGCTAAATGGATCGCGCCAACCTGGATAGTACTTTTTGTTTCGCGATGGAACAAAGAGGAGGAGGAACTTGCGATATGATGAAGAAGAAGGAAGCATTACAGTGGAGACACAAAGGTAGCAGAACCCAAGGCGCTACAAAAGCAACGACTCGATGTTATGTGTAGTACTTCGGTCATGTATCGGAGTGCTGATTGGTGAATTACTACAATCATATATCCGGCTAATTAAATAGCGGATGAAACAATTTTTTGCCTTAAGTCAAATTATACTTAAGAAAAGATTTTTATTAATTTTTAGCAATAAAAGTCTAACAATACATACTTTCGTCTGAATATTCTTGCATAATTTGCAGTTAAAATGTATTTCTGCAGAAAGCTTGAAAGACCTTTTACATAAGGCCTGCATGCATTTATGCATGTCTCCCCTCGGGCGCTTGATATCATGGTCCAAAAATGACCTTTGATTTTCCTAAAAAGTTGCAGCGATCGGAAAAGAGGAGCGGGAACCAGAACGTTCGGATTGCTACCTACCTCGCGAAAGCTGCACGTTTCCTTTAAGTAATGTACATAATAATCAGCATCAAAGTAATTATGCCTTATCCCTCCTGTGTGTGGAGTTTCACTTCTGGGTGTCGTCTTCTCGTTATCATTCACTTTATTAAGCTCACATTAAATACAAAAATTTAGTCTTAATTCAGTCTGTTCCCTAAACCACAGGAATTCAATCCTAAATATGAATCTTACATCTTACTCTACTTACAACTAAGAGTACACATGTTTGTAAATATTAATTATTTGTAGGTTTTGTTGTGCCTCCAATTTTTAATCTTTTTCGCCACGTTAATCCTATTTTTTTTCAAATAAACATTCTCATCGCATTAAGAAACATATCAAATTGTGCCACCCCAATTGATAAAACAGGTGAGAAGGGGACGCTGTGGCGCCGTACAGGCTACTTATTCTCCATCGAAATATTCTTGCGATTGGTGTTGATTAATTCACCATTCTCTACTTTCCTAAGTGGATCTACCACCTTTCTCATCGATAGCTTTTATGAGTTGTCATTTTTTTCCTGTTTTAATTGCGGATGCCGGCTATAGCAAAATTTTTACGTGAGAACTTGCCATTGGGCTCCTCAGAACCGGTCTATGCCCTTAATCCATCATCCAAGCAGATGGTTTTCATCAAAAGGTCGTTTACTTTCTACAAATTCACGTTACACCTTGGTAAAATTCTGCGCTCAAAATAGCATGGAGGAGGTAACAAGGAGAGGATATGATTCTTCAATGCCTTCACAGGCTAACCATTCAACCACTTTTTTCAACCGACCAAAAACCTTATGAGTGTAGGCTAAATTGACTTCACCACCACTGCAAATTTCATTGCAAGAACGCCCAGTAATTGCGTGGTAGAAGGCAAAGGAGAGGGAGCTGTAATCTCACCATAAATTTCCCCCCAAAGTGGGTCATTTTCGCCCCTTCCGAAAACGCACACATGCACCAATCAAAACACGCCAATTTTTGCGTGAGCGTGGCCGACGCGATGGATCGATACGCGCTAACCGGAGCTCCGCCGACCCTGCCTTACCTTCCAGGTAAAAGCTGCTTCCTGAGGCTCCAAGTGGCCTCGAGGATAGCAAAAGCCACTCAACTTTCAGCAATTCCTACCTCAATTTAATTATGCACAACTGGTTCTTGGATGATATATTCCACTCTCCCGAATTAAATTAGCATCTTTGCTACCAGTGACACAGCACATTTCTTTCAACAATTGCTCACACCTTGTCGCATGTTGCAAAGGACTGGTTGAGATGCGAATTGTGAAAGGAAGCTTGTGTGGGTGCAAAAGTAGTGTATTAAAATTGTAATGGCTGTTCTTCCTCGGCACTAAACTTACTAATTGAATATTTTTCTGTCGATAGCTCAGGAAGTGTTGTGAGGAGCCTTGAAAGGTATAATTGCATTTCTGGTTGACATTGCCATCTCTAATCCTACCTGCTTCATTGGTTAATTTGACCACAAGTGCTGTGAAGGCAGGCACAGGTTTTTAACTTTAGGTGTGGTTTCTTCTTCGCCAAGGACACAAAGATATGATTGGTTCAGTTCATCGACACGAAATTACTCATGGATTGCTTATGCATAATGCAGTGCAACCTGCCCTCACGTAGTTATAACAGTAGGTGTGGGGATGGTAGCAGTGCCATTCATTTAAATGATGAGTTGAACCTATGAAAGTGTGTATCAGGAATTTTTTGGCTTATTTGGGTCATAAAAATGAAGGGCTTTGGATTGGCTTCATGCGCTTTCCAAAGGCATCAGCCTGTGTTTCATGCACAATCATCATTTTAATTGTCTTTTTTGGAAATAGGGCTGCCATTCAATTAGCGCTTGTTAGTCAAGGAATGATGATCTCGATTTTTTTGGCTATTATCCTTCAGCTGAGAACATTTGTCAGAGCCGATTTCGTTGCCCAAAAACTCTTCTATTTTATCTACAACTCACAATTTAATGCTACCTACCAGCTATCATAACCTGCTAGGTGACATGCCACACTTGTCGCAAACGTGTTAATTCACAATTGTTAGCTTGTATGACCTCGTGAGCCGAAGAATAGCAGCCTCCATTGTCCTTCTATTAGTTTAAGGTGACTATTTTTGTAAAGAAGCATGAAAAGGAGGTGAGGTGAGCGCAGTAATCGCAAGCACTGGCACAGCTGCAAGTTGGCAATTGGCATCACGCCAAGTTGCATGCACGCACCCGCGTGTGCACTCACGTACGCACGCGTGCACAGGCATGCCTTCCTGTCAGAAGCGCCTCTCCCCCCCTTGGCAGATGAACGCAAGCCTTTTGAATTACTCTTACCTTCGTACTACAAAACTCGACCCAACCTCATGCCGAAGTGCGATGGACGCTTTGACTTCCCACCGCCCCTCATCTTTGCAGGTGCCTTTCAAGTGCCTGGGGAGACCACAATCGCAGTTCAAGTTTACTTGACAAGCAGTGCCTTCAGATTGAACAAAATACACTACCGCCCAAAGCCAATCAGTGTCAGGATCGCAAAATCCTGGACTAGATTTTGTGGTGAGATGCTGGCGAGGGGAATCGGCATTCCCAATAACCGCTGTCAAGAATTAATCAAGCTGGTATGCGATTGTGCAATCTTTCGCATTCTTTTGACAAAAACTAGTCAGAATTGGGTGCGGAAAGTGCGTGCCAAATAGGCGCAGTGCTGTGGGTGTAGAAGTGGACGTCAAAATTTAGTACACATTTCACTTTTGACTACGGTTAAGCAGTAGTTTTAGTTAGCCCACCTGATACTAAATTTGGGTCTTGACAAATCTATACTTCTGCATCTGTCGATGTTTTGATATCGCCAACCTCCTTACTGTTGAGGTAGGTTGGAAGCTTAGCTGATGCCTAAGATTTTGACTTGAATGGAATCCGTCCGGCTCAAAAGTTTAGAACAAAAGGGTTCCACCGGCAGCAAGCAGGAGGTGCGTTGAGGTAAACGAGTGATTCCATACAATTTTGTGCAGTTTCCTTGTATTAACGTTATCGCAATTTTCATTTAGATTTGAGAGCTTTGAACGGCATGGCTGAGGTTAATTTCATATGGGCAATTCTTACAGGATTGAAAAGGTTTTCACAGTTGAAGGTGCCTCACGATGCGGTAGGGCAACTTGACGATCAAAGTGAGGGCTGCACACCGCTTGATCTGACTTCTTCCTGGACCACCAACCTGCAGCCCAAGTGCTTTTGATTTGCTAGGATGAAATTCAAGGTTAGGGTCAGTAGGGTTGTTGCACATTCTTAGGATCATTGTTAAAGGCACCTCAATTGTTTCTTTGCCTCGAGAAATTTGAAATATGCGCTGTGCACATCCAGACCTCCGCGATTGGCGGATGGAAGGTGAGGATGCCTTAAAATCGAGATCAAACGTCTAACTGACCTTGACACGTCTTAGTGACAACGGCAGGCGATTTAAAAGCATGCTTTTATTCGGGTTTAAAAACTAAACGCCTCCTCAAAGGGGAAAGTTAAATTCGCTCTGAAACCCTCTGTTATGCTTGGAGTTATTTTGAGACAAAAGAAATGCAACATTATAGAAGGCGAAGGTGACGAGGACCAGCTTGTCACTCTGGTGCATTAATCGTTCCCTTCCCTTCAGCCGGTGGAAGTTTGGATGTGAGGTCAAATTCGAAAGAGTGGAAATTCCTTTCATCATGTGGCCTCTCCTCAGCCAAAACACAATCAGCGCCACGGCTCAAACATCGAAAGGACTCGCTCCTCTAGGCTGCCTTTGCCCAGGCACTCAATACTGCTACCGGGTGTCGAGTAGCAAGAATATGGATAAGCATGCTGCCGATCGGATCGCAGCCCCTTCTAGGAGGAATTCAGCTATTAAAGCAAAGATAAATCACTTCGTCCCAACTTCGCCAGGTTGAGGCAGAACGACGGTGGATGATCGATGCATGTCCATCTACATACACAAATCTACTGATCTAACGACTTTCCGCACTCTTAATCGTCATTTACCCTTGGCAGGCGCACTTAATTGTCCGTACCATCAGGACAAATTTTGTTTACACGAGGGGATATTCAGGCCTCGTTGATGTGGGGTAGTACATTCTATTCACTGTAATGTATAAAAATGCACTTCTCAATTGCCTATGTTGACAATGGGATGACATGTGAGTTGCCGTAGGCACCGATCACCCTTCCGGTGCCTTAGAGTGACTTGCGAGAAAAATGCAACGTTGAATTGCCTTTCCACGGGCGGCATTTCTGCTCGCAGTCGTAAGTGGAGATGTTGTGGCCATTTGGAGCTTCATTAGCAATCTGTACTAATCTTTTATGCGCGAATTTTATGCCAACGCACCCTATGGGCTAGCATTCGGGTTGGGTCAGTCGCTCTTTAAGCACCTTTTCTTCTTTCGCCGTCAATACAGTTTCCACGGGCAAAATTGGGGAGAACGGAGAACAAATCCAATCCAATCCAAGCCAAGCACATGTAGTCCGATCTTCTACCGTTGGATCGCAAACACCGATGGGTTGATGAAGTGCGCATTACTGAGGATGGTGCGTCCAAAATGCCGGCTACCATCGACAACCACCAGAGTCTCCAACTCCGTGAAACAACACCGTCCGTGGCAAATAACTGTCCAATACACATCGTCATGAAGCTGCTTACCGTGTAAGGATATCAACAAAGCAGACATGCGATATCTCCTGCCTCTCTCTACTGAATGAATCTGACCAGAGGGGACGGTGGGGAGAAAGAGTGGTGTGGAGAAACAAGCATAACACTTTCTTACTTTGGTGCTTATTTTTCAGACCAGAGTTCCCACGACTGCTAATGGATGCACAAAATGAGCAGCACACTCCTCTCACCCCGAAGCCAACTCCCAAACATACCGGAACCTCAAATCCCTCAGAATTGCCAAGAGGCATCTATGGTATTGAAGTTGCAGGAAAAGGGGATGGCTGGTGCATCGCTCATGTTCTGGTGGTAAATTGGGAGGTCGGCTACGGAAAGCGCTAAGGTTAGCACCCGTAGGGGGATGAAGCTGCAGTTCTGAAAAACAGCCCTATGGGCCGGAATGTAAGATAGCAACAGCCATTTATGAAATTCTTTGCCTTTTGGGGCTGGAAGAGCATGCACTTCCATTTATTTTCTCCCAAACCACTTGGATGAAGGTTTGCAAGAAGCTTTACAGCTTTGAAGTAAAAAAAGTGCACGGGTGGAATGGTATTGGACACTGTAGGTTGAAAGAAAGAGGAAGTGAACCCATTCACGTAGATTTGTGTGTCAAAACAAAGCACTTACTATGATGCATGCATGACGCGGCAAATGCTGAAGAGAGGTGGTAAAGTGGGCACAAAAATGAAAGTTGTTCCTTTACGGGTAAGCGAATGCGGTCCGCCTTCCTTGTCCCATCGACCTCTACAATATGCGTGAGCATGATTGGATTGTGACCGTACCGGTTGGACAGAAGCTATAAAACCTCATACTACTTCGATCAAACAATGAAATGGGACTTGGCATTGTTCTTGGAAAAAACGGACGTGAGCAGTGGTGCTGCCTGTGGCCTTCTACTCCACTGCATGCTTAGGCTCAAAAAGGTGCTTTCCGATTGAGTGCTTTTGCAAATGATAAGTCTATGCCTCACCGAGAACACCAATCTTGCTAAGTAAGAAGCTCATTCAACCAAGCAAATCATTAAGAGGTTTCGCAATCAAGCCACACCAACCAAAGTGGTAATGACGGCTATGCACTTGAAGTAGTAAGCGCTGGCACCATCTGACATGCAATGACATCTCACCATTCGCACTGATCCAGTCACATGTATAGACTAACTTGATGACGTCTTACGTTTGATTGTTTAGTTATTCTAACGCATCCTCTCCACCTACGACGGCGTGAATTTGTTGGCAAGATATCCGAACAGAAGTGGGAGTAAACAGACAATAAGTGGGTTTCGCACTCAACCCGTCTAAATTTGTGCTTATCTCCCCCCCCCCCCCGCCCCTCCCTACGCGCCGGGCTTGTCCGGCCTATAAAGACGAGTGAACGAGAGAATAGTCCGGTTAATAGCCATCTCTTCTCCCTTACCTCCCATTCTACTCTCCTCATCACGTCTACCGTTGTCAGCACCGGTGTCTGGAGGCTTTCCCGTCCCCACCCCGCCTTCCTGCAGGCCATCCTCCCCTCATCCCGCCCCTCGTCCACCCTCAGATGTCGCGCACACACACAGCTGTTTAGCATTCGTCTTTGGGGTAAATGCGGAGATGAGGGAACCATCTCCCTCTGATAACCGTCAGAGTAGAGAGTAGTAGGCTGAAGTGGCAGTGTTTATTGCGTTGCGAAGGCTGACATTTGCAGTGATAGGTTGCGAGGGCAGGATGGCCGTGTGACAGATTATTTTGTGTCCGAATGTCAGTGTTGCGTAGCCTTTCCTAGTGGTTTTTGAACACCTCAAGGAAAACAAAGCAACAACGCATTTGAAGGTCACATGAATGCGCGCGCACACCCTGAAACTCTCTCACAGAAGCCACACAAGGCCACAGGGAGGCAGGTCAGTAAACTGACCCAGTTTGTGTGTAGTAAACAAACACAGAGCACATGCATTCGCTTACTGGTTAAAATCCATTCGCTGTAGACTAGCACGGAAAAAGAGTGGTATTTTGTTCGGCATTTTGCAGCCTTTTCACCCTTCGTGTCGATGCCATGACAGTGTGTGCATACCACTTGCTCTGCTCTCCCAATTGCTCCATAGATTTGGGCATCAGCAGCGACTCTTCGTTTTACCTCGCAATCAGTGGGTTGAATTTGCCCAAACGAGTATTTACAACCATGCTGGTGGCCTCCTCCCATCAATTCCAGTCTAGCAGGTAAAAGTGGAGGTAAAAAATGCATCTCTCTGATTGTAGTACACAGTTATCCTTTCGATGGAAAGGTTACGCTAATTCAATCCAACTGTGAACCTAAAAAAGTTGTCACTTTTTCCCAAACATCACATCAAATATTTTTTTCCTTTGAATTTCTCTCTGCTTGGAATAAGCGAAGCACAGATAAAGGAAAGGCGAGCACGTGGGGTTTTACAGTTCGGTTGCACCACTGAATGGCGATTTGCCAAAGTGTGCTTACCTGGCACAACGCCACACCAATTCATAAAACGCGTTGAGAGGCGCCTGCAACAATTTTCCCACCGTTTTGGGATTCACGTGTGCATCAAGGCAACTACCACGAATGTCATTTACAGGCTCACCTTCGTTTACGGTGGGGTAGACGGCAGCCACAAGAAGAAAAATCTGTAGCGCCTTAAGTCTTCCTTGAAGGTGGGGGAACGCGTAATGCTTAGGCGGAGTGTCTATCGTCGATGCGCGCAGGGGCTTGGCGCCGCTGGCAATGGCACACGTTCTGGAGAAAGCGCAGCAGCGAAGCCTCTTGGTGGTTCGTTAACCAAGTCAAAAGCTAGTTGATGCTGCCTCAGCCGCTTATTCATTGGGAGTTATTGGTGATTTTAGTACTCATCTTGCCTATTCGCCACATCAATCACTGTGCGATGTCGAACCCTTCCCCCTCGATGAGGTCTATAGGGAAGCAGCAAGAACAACTTTCATCGCTGAGGTCGGGGATCTGTAGGATTGCCGTGAGATAGACGTAGTCCCATGACACAATGGAACACAGCGGCATGCGTTTTCTTTCCCTCCCCCTCCTCCGCCTCCTCATCCTCCTCATCTCGTCCTCATTACTTTCGGAATATAGCCAAGTAAATGGCTATTGGTAAGGAAAATGCAAACAGATCTTTTGAAGAAAGTGCCGAGCAATGGAAGGCGAAAGCCACGTTGATTAAGCAAGCTCTGATTTAACCATCTTGCAAAAAAGGTGCGTCTGAAGCGTAGCGCTTCAGGTTTTAATAAATGTATAAGCCTCAATTGAATTTCTCTTTCTACTGCATAGTTTCTTCCCACCTCTACAGCCAAGCAGCTTAACAAACAGTTGTACAGCAAATCTGGTGGGTACGTGCACAGTAGATTGCTTCAAGGCTATTTAGTTGCACAGTAGCCGCAATGGAAGCTCTAATTTGACCTCGCAATGACGAGCACTTCCCTGCTTCGTGGCTACGACCTGCGAGTCTTTCAGTACGCATATTAGAGACCGCCACCGAAAACTGCTTTTCATGCATAAGCAAACACAAGCTTAAGTTGGCTGTTTAGCGATGCATGTGTCTGGCTCTCTTCCATATCCAAGAGTTTGCGCTCACAGTCGTGCAAAACTGCAGAGCTCGAGAGAGGCGCGATGTAGTGCTGGCACACGAGCCCCGACCATCACAAATGAAGGATTACATTATTCAGTCCACGTTGGGTTGGAGTACCGGCTGGCTCGTTTCAAAAGTGTTTACTTTAGCCATACTACTATGTCGCGGCATCCGGTGCGTAAACTAAATCCTCCACTCTGTTTTTCCGCCATTTCATCACCTCCTAAGGAGGTAAATCTCAGGCTGTCTCACAAAGCTGCATTTCAAAGGAGGTGGTACGCCCTTTCGTTCATTTCATCGAGTAATAAATGAAAGGTGACCTGCAGACAGGCCTTTTCTTTAGCAAGCCCACCTTTTCAGCTTCCTTCAGCCTCGTTCCATTTGCCTTTATAGCCACCAAGTATGAATAGTGACCTTTGGACACTTTATTCCCAGCCAATGCTCCAGAGGCCCGTTAAACTCAAGCCCTCTCATTAAAAATTTAACAGTCAACTTGCTTTATGTGCTGACATGCATAATACAAGACTTTTGGTTGCCTTGTTGCCTTAACCTACTCTCGATGTTTTAATCTAATGCATTGTTTGTTGTCATAAAACTAATTTTCTTTAAACAATTCTAAATTGAACGGCTAGTCATAGGCAATTATGATGCTAAGGCGAACGAATGTTCAAGTGGTGTAGAGATGCCCGCATTCACCCATCAGTTGACATGATTTAAATGAGCAGACAAATGGTGAGGAGCGCGTTTTGATGTACGGCTTTGGAGGTGGGAGAGGGGAGGGGAGGGGAGGGGAAGGGAGGGGAGGGGAGGGGAGGGGAGGGGAGGGGAGGGAGGCGGTAACTCAACCCACCCGCTCATTCGCTCTCCCCCCGCCCCCGCCCCCGCCCCCCTAATTAATAAAAGGCAGTAACAGAACATCTTGTTTACTTTGAAGAAGGATTTTTTTGACCAGAATAATGGCCCTTGTTATTCGTCTTTCGACTTATGGTGCAACTACAGCGCTGACAGCACACCCCGATGATCGCTTCTTTATTAGTTTGGCAGCGCTTTAAATCGCAAGTCTCCCATGATTACGCGAATCCTGGATGAACTAACGTCATTCCTTTGCTCCCCTTCTTGTGCTGAGCGCTTTGCAATTTGGTTGGATTGCTGTTGGGTGATGTGATGCTGGATGTGGTGTGTTTCGCAGCTCTCCGATGTACGTTTTCTGGGTGTCTTCCGTGTTACGATAAACTTCAAAGTCGCGCGGCTAATTCGTCCTATTTGTACTGCTAGCGCGTGATTTACTGCTGTCCTCATTCACCCTATTTCAGATCCACATGCTTAAACCAACAGTTTAACAGGCTAAACAACCTGACATTGGGAGGCGAAACATTAATGGTAAATACTGCGAGGAGTTGAGAAATGTAACAACGCCTACACTTAGCTTCAGTTGGCTGTTTAATTAAACACAGTTCAGCGTAAATCTAATGCCATTTTGTTTGAATTGGCGCTCTACCTAGGGTATTAAGGCAAACATTTAAAGGCCCTCATTGTTTACGCTCTACCGACTACCGAAGTCGTCCAATTACCGGGTAAAGTGGTAGGAGAGTGGTGAAGTTTTCTACCCTACGCGGTGAAATCCCTCCCAAGGGCAATTAATCTGATTCATGTGAAGCACCGCAAGGAGTGCAATGCCGTGCCTGTGTATGGAACTGCCTCCTTCACAATTCTCGCCTTTCGACACGACTGACCTTTACTTATCTGCAGTCGGTGGGTTTAGCATCGCACCGTGTAGTCGTCATTTGTGTATCTAGGGTGCCAGTTTTATCTTCAGATGCAAGCTCATTTAATGTTCAGCCATAAAAAATGCGTCCCCTTCAACACAAAGGGCATGAGATGCAGAATTTGTGCAATTTTCTCCGTTTCAAGGGTGTAGTAGAGCCTCCCTTGTTGCCTGCTCTTTTTGCAAGCAAGCATTTGAAATGGAATTGCACAATGCAAATGAGCATACACAATATGTCGCAATGCAATATGGACCGACGTAGTTCTGTCATTACAACGAAATGCTCCGAAATGGTTTTGGGGAACGTATCAACATCTTCCGCCTTCAAATGCGTCAATATGAACGAGTTGGAATGTCGCCATTTCTCCATCAGGAGGTAAGTGCTTACTTTCGCATCGTTTGCCAAACACTTCCTTAAAGTCGTCATCATTACTGTTTGTGGCCCATAATACCTCCCCAAACCGTCAACGGTCAAATGACATTGTCGCTTTCATTAAATGCTTTTCCTCTTGGGAAGACTTGACAAACAGTTCCATCCGCCTCCGTATAGGTACTCCGCTCATCCATTTCACCTCAGTTGCGGTCATGTGCTCGTCCAATGCAGAAAACGATAAAACATTTGGCAGCAACCGTAACCTTCCCTCCTTCCCTAGTTAATGTGGAGCTTTCTCAAATGTCAGTCCTGTCAAATGTGGAATAAAGTGTATGCCTCTATGTTCGAGCGTTGTCTAAAAAGTGAATTTGCTTGCAACTGTTCTGTTTGGTTCAGGACATTTTTGAAGAAGGAGAATGAGATGAGAGTTCGCCTTATGCGTCTTCAGGTAGTATCGCAAAGGTGGTCTAAGACCGAAATCATCGTTCAGTCTTTAGCAGGTGAGAAGGTCTGCATTCAACATCAAGTTTGGTTACTACGGCAGTATAATCTCTGCGGCTGCGGGTCGGCTATGGACCGCTTAATGACCGTCTGTTCATGCAGAGCACAGCGGAGGGACTGGCAAGTAATTGCGTCACTCACGTTAAGCAACACCCTTGACAAAGTTGCGGCCAAATAAATGACATGAATTTCTTATGATCGGGCTCTAGATAGTGGCACGTGATTTCCCTAAGGGGCTCCCATTTGGTGTTCTTCATCACCCACTTCTCATGCTTCCAACCATTTCTGAGTGGCACTTTCTGGATTGCCCCACCTCATCTCCGGCACGCGCAGCATAATCAAATTGTTTGGAAGCTCCACCAGATTGAGTTGGGGACCAGTTAAATGTCCAGTGATCAGAATGTTGGGAAGGAGACAGAGCAGAATCAAGTGCGGTAAACACATGACAAATGCGATGAAATTAGATTGGGCGAAAATTGGGTGCGGAGCGATGAAGGGATAGTACCATAGTGAGTTACCGATAGTAATCCCCGATTCATGAAGCGTGGTTGCAAGCATGGTCGGGTTTTACTGTTCAACGAAAGCTCTGTTCATTGTACCTAGATAGGGAGACATTCACCATCAAGATCTCACTTTGGCATCCATTCATACACACATTTTTACCAGTCCCACATACGCTGTAGGGCCCTAAGAAATAAATTTGGCACCACAGTGACTGCATTAGATGCTACGGTAAGCGCAATACTTGGGTGACAAACGTTTGCACAGGATGTATTTAAATGCACGACTCCCATTTTGAGAAGTAGTTGCAAAGCAAACCGGGAAGGGAATGACGCGCAAGAAGTTCATCGCTATCACCATCAGCAGTGCACATGATCACTAGCCTCTTTCCTTCGTCCGCCACTTGGCGAAATGTTCGTGTACGCGCTCTCAAGCCAGCCAGTCAGCCATTCGTTTAAGAGGGGTGGTGTGGTGGCGACGGGTGGGGTGAAGGGGAGGGTGGACGAGCAGGGGAGACGAAGGTGGCGGAGGAGAGGGGAGATGAGGCGAGGGAGGAGTGGACGCCGCTGTCTCAAATGATTTATGCTACACGCCTCTGTACGTTCGCACCCGCTCTCTCGCTCACTTACAAAGTGTCGTTTTGCTCCAATATCACCACTAGCAATCATCACCGTCAACTTTCCAAATGACTGCTCTCGTTTCTGGTTTTCTCCCTCCCTTGTTAATAGCACAACATATGCATCTCACTTTAATGCGTAGTCGTTAACCTAAAGCCATTCTGATAAGCCCCCTTCTAACTGTCTCGGTGGCCGATGGTTATTAATGCATTTAAGAGCCGCTTATGAGTGATAAAATCTGTTTATGCTGCTGCGGCTAATTCTAGAAGTATGAGTCTGGAAGGTTAGTACCATTTACAATGACTAACGCGCCGGTTAGGAGCTCCCCTTGGTCGTTCTTCTTCTTCTTATTAGACCATCATATCGGGTCTTTTATGTGGGGAGGGTTGCGATACAGTATCAATGGATTGGGAAATTTAAGAGAGCACCCATTAATCGTTTAAAGTTTTATTGTTCAACTATGGGGTGCGATTCTCATGTAGCTGGCGGACTGCGCTATCTTCACAAACCACTCCTGCTTCCGGGCTTGATCGTCCGAGTAAGCCTATGCCTCCCTGGCCTTCTGGATATCGATGAGCCTTCTTGAGAAATAAAATGGATTATTGTGACTTCAGAGATGATTTGATCACTATATCAGGACAGTGGGTGCGAAAGGGGGATGGCCTAACAATTCCCCACAGTAAACAACCTCATCGGGCCAACCACTCTTCGCCGGACGTTCAAGGATCCACATTAGGCGGCATCCTTTGGAATGGATCATCGGAGCCGTCATCGATGTAGCACACGAGTTGTTTCTTGAGGTAGGAGAGAAATGCGAGTCTAAGATTTGCTTTGTGACCATCTCTTGGAAGCAATAAGGGATTCTTAACATGTCTGATATGGGATTAGTCTAACTTGACGACTAGATGCAATTCAATTTCGAGGGAGTAAAGTGAAGGATAGCACTATATCGTTCCAATCAACAATGACCCTTACGGTTTACTACTTGCTTACCTCCACCTTCCAACCCAAAATTCAAAGTCGAGAGGCTTCATCGCAACCCATTTCGTCGCTCGCATTGAAAACCCCAATCATTTAAACAGGAAAACCTCTTGTTTCAAACAATGCGACAAATGGAATTCATGTGGCATTGAGTTTATGGAGTTCAAAAGGTCTGCACCTAAACAACATTTCCATGCTTTAGACTACATTCCCTACAACATGTCAAGTGAACTGACATAGGATGAGCTGGAAAATGTCAAAATTTACTACTCCAGAATGCACTGAACACAGTGCATTAGCGATAGTGGCAGCTCCTGCCCGATTTATGGTCAAAATACCAACTCACCCGTACACTTCACGCGGCTACTTCAGACGAGCGGTGAAGAGTCAAAGTCGTGTTTACGGCATGGAAACCTGTTTTATGCACTTTCTTGCTACATCCGTTTGCAGCTTTAGATTGTCTAGCTGTTATGTGTTTGACGTTGTCCTGGCATGTTCACTCACAAGGCTCCATAACTCCAAAACCGCATTTGATGCGCCCTGCCTTTATTTTAATGCGTGAAATCAAATCTTCCAATGTAAAGCAAGTTGTATGTTCAACACTTAGGGAGTTACCGCTTAAGCATTCGCCTGCCATCATGATCATTTCCAACGATCCATCTCTTGAGCATACATTTTACTCAGCCGTTTGGGATCGCACATGTGGACTCATAATTCGTTCTTCCTCATGTGCGCAAACACTTTACTAAGCGAGATTTACGATGGATGGTGAATGTATGTGCCCAATTTAACTACGCCTGCCCTGTTGACCAATGGATGAAGGGAGATCGAGACTGGCCTGTTTAAATAAACAAAAGACTCCTCACTGTTCATACGTCATGCCACCCCATTGTCCCGGTCCATTGGTGTGTGCGCATGAAGTGAATTTTAGGCTGGTGGTGAATAAAGCAGGCTTGAAGTGACTCACCCTCAGGTCGGGTCAGCGAGTTTTCTTTGGACAAAAGCCAACTGTGTCATTTCGTTTCATGCCACGGTACCGATCAACGAAATCGGCGAGTAGAAGGTTAGCGCCTTGGAAGGTAAATAGCGCACGAAGATGGAAATTCAATATCCAAAAGAACCTTCCATGTTGTGACTGCACCTAAAGGACTGAGGTGGCTAGAATTCATCGTACCCACCTCCTTTGCAGTGGTCTCACGGCTTTGGCTACATCTTCTATTAAAACTTGGGAAGCCCAGTGTAGTGCTTGCTGTTGGGCCGTCAGTACAGCTTTAGTCTAAGTTAAGTTAATCCAATGCACAGCCTAAAATTCCTCCTGCCCTAAATGTAAACAGATTAAATAGAGCCAATTGTGCTGCGGTACTAGAAATAAATACTCTTTACCGTGCCAAACGGTTAAGCAATCTCAGTCCGGGCCTACCTTGAGCGTGAAGGACCCCAGCATGACCAAATTTTTCATTTCATGCATTTGAACCGCCTTCTCTTATCAGTTAAGTTTCCGCAAACTGAAATTTGCAAACTTTTGAAGGTATTTTGTAGAGAAATGCAAGAGAAATGAACAGACCATTTCAGTCAGTCTGTGGGAGCCACAATTCGCCATTGGTATTGAGTTTACACCGGCAACTATTCACCCATCTGCGTGGAATATCATTCATTTTACCTGTAATTACCCTCCCAAAAAGGGTGGGAGAAAATGCTGGATAAGGAGACGAGGTAGATCGGTGAGACCCTAACCGTTGATGCCTGCATGCCGCGCTTAATCCAATTACCCATCAGATTGCTCAACCAGGCACTTGCTAGGCCAAATGCAGCGACGCTGGAGGACATGGAATGGAATGGCGACATGCCGTTCAGTGCCGCTTTCTTCAGTCGGATCCAATCATTGCGATCAAGTCCTAATTAACAAGAGGAAAGTGCCAGGCGTTGGTGAAGGCATCGGTTTGGCATCAATTTTTACTGAAGCTCACGCATCCGCTCAGTCGGCAAGACAAGACAACAACAAGAAGATAATTGTTGAAACGTCACACTGGGATAAATGGAATGTGCGCGAAGTCGAGTCAAAACAGTGCTGCAAGTTTTGCGTAGCAAGTAAATGGAAAAGAGTGGTTATTTTAGTGCCCTACTGTAGAACTGTAGTGAGGAGCCATTCATCCTCAAACAGTTCTCTGAGTCTGCAATTTCTCACAGCGAGTGCCTTCACTGCGACAGCCACTTCCCATGGGAATATTTGTGCAAAAGCAAAGCTATGAAAGAAAAATAAAACAACAGTGTAGCTTTCTCATAACCCGGTGGACGGGGACCTTCTACGTTTAAAAAGGAAAGCCCAAGTTCTGCGCCATTCTTCCATGTGCCTCCACTTCTTACGTTTTAACTTTAATCCGAACTCCTTCATTACTAAATCCGCAGATCTCTTATGGTCTCTTCATTGTCTTTTGTAAGTCAGTGTCAAGTCCTTCTGTCCACACATCTGTTCATTTGTTCGTACCCCTTATATGTTTACTATCTCGTCCATTAGTGAGCCTGAGGTGAGCCTTTGAGTGGAAAGCTAGAAGCACAGATAAACAAAGTCGGGTAGAAGACGCCCACAGCTACGTGAATGGACTCCTTACGTGCTACCTTTCATTCAACGGGTTACTTGAACAAAAATATCAAATTCTCGAGCCTTCGAAAAAGGCGACGTCCCATCCATCCGCACGTGCAAAGGGAGAAGTAAAGGTGGGCGATCGCCCCTCACCCACACGCAGATGGGCCGTCGGATGTGCATACACGTGGCCATTTTTTTGCAGCATCTAGGACAAAATGCCTCTGATAAGCATTATTTGGATCCGTCAGGCTAAGTTTATTCACACGCTAAAGGCATCAGCACAGAAGCTGTGCATTTAGGTGTAGCTGAACGCTCGTGTGAATAACACCAGCTCTGTTTTCCGTTTTTCCTGATCCCACGGCGAACGCTGCTCTCGCGGCTGTCAAAATAGGCCCTAATTGCGTTATACATCAGTGGTGGGAAAAGGTGTATCAATATCGCCAAGTTATGCGTGTGTATGTGTGCGTCTGTACTTGTATCACCACTTATTCTGCGCACGAAGGGCTTATTTTGTGCTCCTTTAAGCTTTGTAGGATTTATGAATAGGATAGCAGATGCAGTTTGCCTGAGAGGCATATAACAGGGTTCAAAAGGCGCAGCGGTCACGCGAGCAGATCCGCAAGACGCTGAAGACCCTGGATGACTGCTCTAGTGATATCGGTTCAATGGATCTCGGGGTGGCCATGCACAATATTCTTCTTCGCCTGTCTGATCCTTCATCTGTTGGAGGTGGAGGCGACCTCAATAATATTTTGCGTATATGGGCTTTAACATGAGGTGACTTTGAGAATTCAGAAGAGGCAGAAGCTCACGCCGCTTTGGTTAAAAATGAAGCAATACTTGTGAGCACTGAGATGGGTGGTTTGAATGGACCAAGTGGACTTTTCAGTCTCCATGGTTTGCATTTCATTATTAGGCGCACTCTCCTCTCTCTTCCACGCTCTGCGATTGAAACTGACTCGACTTTTATGCCACAAGAAAAAGCTCCTAAAGTCAAAAGCATGCTGTGGAAACAACTTTGGGTGGGTAAATTTAAGCAACGCCCACGAGCCAACCGATTTGGATGCTTTCCCATGCAGTTAATAGATGACACGCTACGCCTTCGAACCCCTCACGTTAGCACTTGCTGCACAGCCGGCTAGAGTGTGGAAGCAAGAAGTTCACTTTCAAGCCCCAGTTCTGCACTACTTCATTCAAAATTTGCCCCTAAAACCTCAAATTTTAGCAGCAAAAGTCTGCCCACAGCCCCATTAGGCCGATTTTGACTGTCAACAGATTGGAAGCCACAACATGCCGAAGATTCCCAAATTCTTCGCCTCAATGATCGGCTTCAGATTGGTAACCTTTTAGGCTTCATCACAACCTATATTGTCGCTCACATTGAAAATTTTAATTATTTAAACAGCCAAATCTCTTGTTTCAAGCAAAGCGACAAGTGGGATGCATGTGGCATTGAGTTTATGGAGTTCCAAAGGCTTCCTTAAGCCTCGTGTTTTCTGATTCGTAAATAAGCAACGGGATAAATTCTAGCGGGTTTTAGTTCTGCTTCTTATACCCCGAAGGAATGGGGTGAGCAGTGTGCTTTCGCTATTTTTCCATGCCCCAAGAGGAATGCCATCCCATTTTAGAACGACCGTTTGTACATTATTAGACCTTCCTACCGAAGAGAACACTCCAAGCCATCAAATAAGCTCTTTTCAGCAGGGCTTTTTAAGTATGCCAATGCAGACGAGTGCTTGAATATTTGTTTAACTCTCCACTCGTGTTTTCAAACTGCAAACCGTTACTAAACATTTTTCCTCCCTCAAATCATCATCCCAGCATTGTGTTTGTTACCGCGGTTGCGCCACAAATAGGCTAATTCATGTCTTTTATAAACTATTTGTAGTGGTAATGCATTTTATCCAAAAATGAAATCGCTTTTGAGGTTGGTTTGAACTTTTGGTGTGAAACAAATTGCACTAGTAAGGCATTTCATCCTGCGCCAGCTAGTGCACCTGGAACGCAAAGTTTATATTCGTACCATAGACGGGAAGATGGAGAAGTAAGTTCGTTAGCACTTGCGCTTACTCATTTTCTCGTCCTCTAAACGAAATAAAGAATGTGGATGTGGAAGGATGGATAAATGGAAAGCGAATGGACAAATGGATGGATGGATGGATGGATGGATGGATGGATGGATGGATGGATGGATGGATGGATGGATGGATGGATGGATGGATGGATGGATGGATGGATGGATGGATGGATGGATGGATGGATGGATGGATGGATGGATGGATGGATGGATGGATGGATGGATGGATGGATGGATGGATGGATGGATGGATGGATGGATGGATGGATGGATGGATGGATGGATGGATGGATGGATGGATGGATGGATGGATGGATGGATGGATGGATGGATGGATGGATGGATGGATGGATGGATGGATGGATGGATGGATGGATGGATGGATGGATGGATGGATGGATGGATGGATGGATGGATGGATGGATGGATGGATGGATGGACAAATGAATGTTTGGATGGAAGTGACCTTTTGGCCTGGTTAAAATGGCAAAACACGGCGTTCAAGACGGGTCACTAGGTTATGTAACATTTTTGGCGTCAAAGCTGTTTGTGTGTTTGTCAACGCCGATGACGACAGCGTCTAACAAAAGTTCATTCAAAAAGTTACATCAGCAAACCAACAAGTTTACTGTGACATAGCAAGCCAGTTCTAATTAGTTCCAAAATTCATGCTGAACAAGGCTTTCTGGGTAAATCGAGTGCCAGCCGCTCATTACCGCCATTCATAAAATACCTGCTTTTCAATCTACGAGTAACGTTCACCAAGCCTGTGGTAAGTTACTTTGACAACAATAAATAAATTTGACTACTCTAACGTGGGAAACATCATTTAAAATCAACGAGTACTTCCCACTACCCCCACAAATGCGCCTTCGCGTCGGTGGCACTGGTCGTCGCCCTTCTGCATACATTCGAATGCCACCACTTCCACACGTCCGACGCATGGGCTTTTCAAGGGTAGTGCTACGTACAGTAAACTTTGACCGGTGCATATGCACATTTTTGCATTAAAAATAAACAGCTGGAATAAGTCATTGCACGTTATTTTATCTCTGACAGGCGTGTGAATAGCCCAGGCGCCTGTTCAAGACACGAGGGCATGTCCAGGCGCCACGGCTTAAACTCTGAATCGAATAATTGCTTTATAAATTGTGATTAAAGGCAGCCTTGGAGGTAGCCTTGACATATGATGTGGGGGATGGTGGACTCAAACACAGACCTGCTGTTACCTTCCCTACTTTTCTGTGCATATGACCTGAAAACCCTAGCAGTGTGCGAGCGACCTGCGCCTGTAGTCTGTTCACACGTTCAATTTCACGTTGTAATGGTGACTAGGCGGAGGGCAGGCCGATTTTCAGCTCTGTCTAGCCAAAAAACAAACCAAGTTAGTCGCACTAGTATTTAAGGCTTCCTTGAGCCGCGTGTCTTCCGATTCATAAATAAGTAATGGGATAAATTCTAGTGGGTTTCAGTTCTGCCTCTCATGCCTCGAATGAATGGGGTGAGTAGTGGGCTTTCGCTAACTTTCCATGCCTCAAGAGGAATGCCACCCCTTTTTAGACCTTTTAAACGAAGAGAACATTCCAAGCCATCAAATAATCTCTTTTCAGTAGGCCTTTTTGAGCATGCCAATGCAGACGAGTGCTTGAATGGTTGTTTAACTCTCCACTCGTGTTTCACAAGCCTTCAAGTCTGCTATTCTCCAACTTTTCACCGGACGGAATGGCCTCTGGGAACACCGCAGTACCTCCAGGCCCTTCTATGGGGAGCTGGTGTGCCTCCTACCCAAGTATTATATCCTTTTTGAACTTCAAGGATGCTTTGATCGACAGCTTGTGCGAAAGTCAAAATCTGTTCAACAATTCCCTTCAATCTCCTCTTTTTTTCGGTGTATTCAAATCACATAGTGCACCATACGGTGCAGCCTATCTGATTCCATCTTTGCTTCGAGGGATTTTTTTGTACAGTTCTTGATTTGGTACTCCAACCAGGACTAAATAAAGAAGTCTGCTTAAGAAGAGGTCGAAGTTTAAATCCCGTGAACCATTCGAAAGACTAGAACACGAGTCGAGGTTTTGGGCGCAAGCAGGTAGTTGTAGGAGTGCGATTCTCTCGGGAATCTTTCGTGCCTTTCAAAGCAAAACTTTGCCTCATCGGTAGCAGAATTGCTTCGCATCAAACCAAAGATTTTTCCACTCCTGAGCGTAATGGATTTACAGTGATCCACCTCCTCAAAAATTATTGCAAACTCGATGAACTGTTGACGTAAATCGAGGCATCTTTGAGGCTCAAAATGAGGAGTAAGCGTTAGGGCTTGTGTAGACAGCAACATCGCAAACGCGCCCAACTATGGCTGTGGCCATCCATGGAAAGTGCCCATGGATAATGATGATGACTGGAAGCCGCCTTATTGAAAAAATTTGTCGAATCGACGGAGAAGTAGCAAAGGGATGTTAAGCGAGGGACACAATCAAGCCAATGCTAATGCTGGACGGGTCTCACGTGGGTCTCCATTAGGGGCTACCCTCGGAACTACCAAGAGGAGGCTTCGTAATTAGTATAATTATCACCGACTGCCATCTCATTGCAGCTAATTTAATCCAATTTAATTTTCTAGACGATGCTGGGAAGAAGTAATTAGATCCCTTTGGATTACGCCGAGCTGGTACATCCTCCTCGTAAAATAGCCGAGTTGCTGATAGCGTTTAAATGCATTTGGAAAAGAAAAGTGAGAGGAAGTACACGACCGAAGTCTGAGATGGACGGTGTTGGGTAAATCGGATGGCATGAGGAGTGGGTAAGAAATTTTTAGCCAATCAAAAGCTTTAAAACAAACAATGCCAATTCGATGAAGGCCGTCAATTTAAAATGGATTGTCATTTAACCTTTTGTGTCTTCCGAGTTAATTCAGAGTGGTTTAGATAAAAAAAACAAAGCCAGTGCACTTAAACGTCTGCTCGTCGTCTTTGGAAGACTTGTAGAGGCTCCGGGTCGCACTACAGGCAGGTTGGCAGGCCGAGCACCTCGCGTGATTGTTCAATTGCTCCAATCCACTCCGCCAACTTTAAACACTCGCAGCAGCAAAGGGAACTCATTCGAGCCGCAGTGAAGGCAATAACCAACTTTCACTTTCTTTCTTGCCTTCCGTGGCGCAATTTAACGATCACAAATGGAGCACCTCAACCCTCATTTCGAATGCCAATCTACAATCTCATAATTGCATTCTCTACAACCAGTAATTCTATTCTGTGAGTGAAGTTATTCTCACTTTCCAGGTTAGTAAAAGAAAACCACGTCAATTCTCAAACTCGCCCTCTGCACTGAGTTGTTGGTGCTATGTAAAAGATGGAATGTCCCTTGGACATTCTTAACTTAAATTTCGATCAGCAGCCAATGAACTTTATTGTCATGCCCCCACGCATTCGCATAGTTACCGCGTCCGCTTCCCTCCGAGAGGACTGATTTTCGATAAGTCCGCCATCGCTTGATGTGGCTCACGCAAAATCGGTACGAGCGGCGCTTCTGGAAGCCGCACCTGCAATAAGTGGTTTCTTCCTCATAACTAAGAAAGTCTATTTTTTCGCCGCGGAAGCACTCCGAGACTCCGGCGTCATGTGGCAGGTTGGTGCTAGGCCTCCATTGAAAGGCAGGCATAAGTGACGCAAGGTAAATGAGGTTAAATTAACACGGCAAGCAATTGTTTACCATGAGTCTGCTCTGGATGAACTTAATAAAGGCACGACACTTACAGGCGGTGGATATTTCACGTGACCCAAATCATGGTGCAATAAGTTGAACATTACGGAGGAGTTTGCTTCATGACGTCAAAGACCTTTTGGAAATAAGTTTCTCCATCTCGAAAAAAGTGTTTTCAGTGTAAAACTTGCGCCCAATCGGTTGATTAATAAGATCTTGTTTTGTTATTGCAACACCAGGTTCAGGTCGTATGTTTATCCGAGGGTGGCACACCCGCTTTGGGGCCTAGCCTGGGTGTTGTCGCGTTCTACCATTACGAATGCTGTCAACACTGCGGTTCTAAGCTTACTTTACCATACTCACCTTATTTCATAAACCCGAATCATCACAAAACTGAATTTGGATTAAGAAACCGGTGGTAAGATTCTTGAAAGGCAGCTATGCATTTACCAATGAATGAGTGATTCATAAGGCGTAACATCCTCCTCCATTAAACATCATTTACTAGTGGGATATCGTCATACTGCGGTAAGGTAAGCGCATTGTTTTGCATCACTCGTTTCGAGTGCCTCGTGGCAACTAAGTGTATGCCGTTTGCATCCACCGCGTCCAATTCTACCCCGTCGCCTTTCCGATGTTTCGAACTTGGGGTGTTTACAGCAGAAAAGGTGTGCTGTACAACCCTGGAACGGAGGCAAAATGCACCAAATCGAAGTGGTTGACAAAAGCACTCAAAGTAGAGTCTACCGTCAGTTGAGGAAAGATTTCTGACTCTTAATTCCAGAAACCGTGATTAAAACAGAGAATTGATTGTCGTTACCCCCAAAACACATCTTTAAGGAGGGTAGTTAAGTGAGTGCTGCATAAACTTGTTTATTACCACACTAACTAAGAAAGGGAAGTCACACAACCTGGCGTGGCGATGCGCCACGCTTCTTCATGTCTTTCGCTTTAAGTCATTGCTTGTCACATCAGGCTACTTCGAGTCGCTTCATGTCACCTTACCTATGCTCTGAAAAAGGTCCAATTCCACCCTGTTTGCTGATCGAGGTGATGAAAGAGATTACGTCTGTGTTACAACGCTGAATGAATGAGTAAACACACGCCTCGGCGGTTATCCCACCACCCACCTCAGCCAACCTGGGGGCACGCACTACTTCATCACACCTCTACACTATCGCTTTCCATGGATATATGTGTAGTGGACTCAGGACGGGCTTATTAGACGTGAATTCCTCACCTTTCTTTGTTCAAGCACCATTGACAACAACCTCAATCATAGTCAAGGTCCATCAGCTCGATTCAACTCGTCTTTGTACAATGGAACCTTCCTGTTCTTCTACAAAGAGAACACGAACTGAGTGAAGATACAGGAAGCAAGTTCTGGCTCCATAGGGCAGTACGGCTCAGGGCCAAGTGCATCGACAATAGCCCACACCGCATGGAATATCAAGCAAACCACATCCCACACTCTTAGCATACACAGAAAGGAATGCTTCATTCCTGGCCGCGTTCTTTTCATTCCTCTGATGGTGTATTTTAAGGCTCCATTTAAAGATCATAACTTTATCCAGTCATAAGAACTAACCACGTAGTCACGGTCAAAGTGTAATAAGAAACAGGAGAAGAGGCACCCACCGCTCATCGGCAGAGACGGAATCTGCAACAGATCTGTCTTATTCTAACAAGATGGTAAATTACGATGGTGGAAACCAGAGGAAGCGTCACACAATTATTTGAATCTTACCAACGTTGATAATCGTGGATAATCGTCCATCCTTTCTCCTTGCGCCGCTCACTAAGGTAAAAAATTTACGGAATATTCACAAAATGTACTCCAAACTTACGATGTGGGCTTGAGCTGCTGCTGAGCTACTCCGAGGCGGGCGGTAAACTCTTATGAGCAGCGCTTTTGCTTTTTAAAAGCATATTTCCTAGGAAAATATGTTTCTGCTTTAATAGGGAATTCCGGAACAGTTCGGTACTGTGCTAATAAATCACTCCAAAGTAGTAAACTTGGCTTCAGTCACCACAACTCATGCAAGCAGAGGGGAGTCGAAGCGCTCTTTTTTATCAGTTGCTACAGGCACTATATTCATGCAAAATCTTCCGTTGGTTGGAATGTTAGCTTGAAGGATAACCTGTGCACTGGATCTTGCAGGCTACTGACGTTGGTCAAGATCCATGCCGTCAAGGCAAACCTCCCACTGCATTTTTCGTGGAATTCAGTATCGTTTAGGTACTTCATTGTGGAAGCGCTAGTCAGATTTACTTAGAACTTGGTTACTACTTGCTGAACTGTGAAAGAGAAAGTAGAGGTGCCCACTTAAGATCTCTTTATTAAGGCTATGACTTTTCCGGACGACAAAGAAGGCCCGTTTTCAGCATGGTTGGAGGGCGTATAGCCCCAAAGGCGTCTTTCTAAAGTAGTCAATGAATTCGCACTGAGCCATTACAAATTGGAAGCTGACGGAAGGGCTTAGAGACTCCAGGTGTGACTGCAGGCCCGCACTGCCAAACTGGAGGTAAGTGCTGTGAAGTTATGCATGCGGATAAACAAATGCTGTCACAGCAATGTAGACGTCCGTGGCAATTTAAGCAATTTTCCAACGCCAAATATCTACCAACTTTGATTAGCCGACGACACAAACCAGTTGTGAGTCCTTTGCCTGTCAAGTGTGTCATTTCTTTAGTCAATGAAGGCAATGCCACCCAGCAGCATCGCGCTCAAAGAGAAACGCTAGAAAGCGTCCTTGAAAGCGTTTTACTATTAGGGCTAATAAGCCAGGGTAGATCAAAGCTCTCTTCTGTTTTTAAAGCGGCTTTTGTCGAATGCAATTTAGACACATCAGCTCATTAAGCGGAAATTCAAGGGATTTGGGATTAGTGGAGGGCAGGTCTTTACACTCAGGTAGGAATTTTCAGTACATAAATAAATAATGAGTGAAGTCGGTTTTGAAGGAAGAGTGAGTGGCGGCCGTTGCATTCCAAGGTATCCCCAAAGACAAAAGAAACCAGGGAAAAAATCACCGGCGAACAGAAGGGATCTTGGCGCACAGGCATGTTTGTGGACCAAACTGCTCAGCTGCGGCGCAAAGGCGGACCCCAGCTCCGGCAAAAGAGGAAGTAGAGCCAAATAAATTGCTAACGAATGATAGCTCCGACCAATTGATAATGCTCTCTTGAAATAGCCACAATTTTTAGCTTGCCTGGGGCGGAATGTGTCTGTAGATTGATTAATTTTGGTAAGACGCTGCTTAGGTGCTCCTCCATCACACCAGCGTCGGGTGGACTGGTATCCGGGGGCGTCAGTAGTCCCAACTCCCTGTGTGTATGGAATATGTTATGCCTTCTCTCGTCCTCATGGTAGTCTTGGAGTGTTGCTTACTCGGCAGCACTGCTAGTTATTGCGCTCTATTAGCATAAAGAGAATTGCCTCTCCTCTTCAGTGTTCAATGGCCAGAACTGTCGCCAGCACGTTTAACGACAGACATCAATCATGCCTGCATGAATGAAGTCTACTGTGTGGGAACAATTCGGAGTGGTGTTTAAGGCATCCCCAGCTTTAGGATTTGGACGATTTTCAGTGAATTGTGTCCTACTCAGTGTCAACTGGCATTTGTTGACGCTTAGCACAGTCGGGCACCTTCTGGCTGAGACTCCAGCAGTTACGCTGTAGTCAGAAGAGGATTTTGTGACTTAGATACAACCGTAATAAAAGTGGTGATGCATCTCGCTAGAGCACCAAATCCTAAGCCTTTCCGCGTTTGTCCTCATAAATGCAGGTACATCATTTACGCGGGCGGCAATGGACGCGGTTAAAATAGGCCTTCCCTGCTTTTTAGTATTTCCGGGTTACATTTTTAGCCCAAACCGTAAGTGAATAGCTAGTCACGCCAGTCTTAAATGCCTCCTCTTAAGCATGACTCCTAACTACTACCCCAAAACGCCAAGTCGGAGGAGATGATTGCGCTGACAATGGAACTCCCTCCCCTTGCTCCAAGCTTCAAATCCGATTGAACCGTACAAATACGCCTTGTAAGAAGTGCTTTGATGGCATCACTTGATAAGAAGTGGATTATTAATTGGGATTACCCACCACCCAAGACCGATTATGTTACCAACATTAGCATTACAAGCCTGTCATAAACTTCCAAAGTCAACTACAAGCATCCTCAACCACATTTCCACATGCTCATTCACTCAACTCGTTCCACTCATCCACTTTGCGATAGATCCTCTTACGAAGCCTTATCATCACAAGAGTTGGCATCGAATGTCAGAGAAGGCGCTTCGCCTTCATTGTGGAACCTGTTTCCCTTGTTTTTCTGATTCTAGCCCTTTACTCGCCTAGGTGACATCACGTTACGATTAGTCATGCACCCTGCTTCAGGTTACTGTGACTGGCCTACTTGAAGAGGGTCAGTTACCGAAGTTACAGCATGACCTCGGTATAAAGGCGTAGACAGAAGTTCTCTACTCCTGCAAAAATGTCGAGGCGTTATTTGACTTTATGCTACCATTAACTTGCCCGACCGGAATGAAGTGCGGAATCACCTGAACTATGAAACTTGGATGGTTGAAATTCGGGGCGAAAGTTTGAAAATAAAAGGAATTATTCTCCATTTCACAAAATTGGCATTTGGACAGGGAGGGAGTTAAAACTGCTTGATTAATTAATCTTCAAAAGCGGACATTTCGTGTTTGGTTTGGAACCCCGATTTCGTTCCATACAGATGTTCCAAAGGAAAACATATATGCGAAGAGTAAAAAAGGCAGCGAATGATCTGTTAAAGTCATTAGTAGGCAGCCTTGCGGATGACCATCTGCCTGCGCTGAAGGGAGGAAAGAACACGGCACGTGCATCCTGGAATATGCAGCTACATTTGGATTAATGCCTAAAAAAGTTACTGCGGTGTTTACGAGTTAATCATTTCGCCGTTAGGACAGCCAAATTTCCGCCATTAATCGGTACTTATGCGTGTAAGGCATTAAGGCAGAGTTCAAACGATACAGCTGAATAAGTAAGTACCTTCTGGATGAGCAAATGAAAGTTACTTGAATCTCGTGAGAACGCAATACATGCATTTGTCGATTGACAGGAGGGAGAAATCCGCTGTCTAGAATGGAAACTTCGTTGTTATGCTGCCTTCGAGAACGCTCTACCTCATTTTCTTTAACCGCTAATCATGCCAATTGTAGGCGATGGGACGACATTCAGGGAGGCGACCGCATCGAGTCCTTGATAAGTAGCTCAAAATAATCCTAAATGGGGATGAAAACAACAAGTGTCAAGGGAGAGCAGTACGAAAAAAAACCATTTTTAGCATTTTCATTTGGTAGTCGGAATTACTACTTGAATCAGAAGAATGCAAAACCTCAATCAATCCAGAGGAATTTGACTAACACAGATCAGCAAGTTCTATCCTGCCGAGAGTTGAGGTGTTCAGGAAGCTACAACTACAAACAAGCATCCCATTTAAGCCAACAGCAATTTAAGGTGTATATTTAATTTCAAATTCAGACATTCCACTCGCGGTGGAGTTTTGTACACCCAATTATCATCCCTGCATCGAAGCGACGTCAGTGTTTGAAGGGATCAGTCCACCTCCTCGGTAGATAGTCAGATTTTCCCTTTTTTTGGCTTTTGTAGAGCATCCGAAGGCCGTACCACCTAGAGGAATAACGACAGCGGAAATGTGGCGCCCATGGTCTTAAATGATGCGTTAAACGAACAGCAAAAGCAGCACAAAGCATCCCATCCCCCTGTTGAGCCCGGTTAGTGGTGCAAGGGAAGCACCTACAAACCAACCGCGTTAGTCACCGAATTTTAATGCCATTGAGGACAGCATGCAATTGAGAGCAACGTCACTTATCTCAAATGGCATTTTCACTGTTACTGGAGTTCTGTGGTGTTTGGGGGCTAAAATCTGGCAGCCATCTTGTGTGTCCACCACCAGTTGCAAGAACAATGGCCTTAAAATAGCCCCTTCGTGTGGGGCAAAATCCAACACAATTTCGCTCATCTAGTGTGGGATTCGAAGGAGCATTGCGTGTTCACCTCGTTGGCATCCTTACACCGGTACCGGTACTTCTGCAAAACACGAGGCTAAAATAGCTGCCGAAGGTTGATGCCACCTTCAGCTTGTCTTGTGGAGGCTGTAACTGATTATTCCTTCCACAGCTCGAACTCTCCCTCCCTTAAGATGTAGTTCAAATACCGTCTAGAACTTTAAGTCTCATCTTCACTTTGACATTTCAATTAGTTACACCGTCGTCTGGTCAAGGTCCACATCTGCCGTCACTGCTGCAATCTTCCATATGCACAACTGCTGGACAAGCCAAACACTTGCGGTTTCCTGAAAATGTGTGCTCTTTCAGACAAGTTGGATCATAAATACATTCGTGTCTTCCTTTTTCGCACTTGTTACAAATGCTATTGCTGAAAAAAAGGGAAATCAATCGGAGATTTATTCGCCTCAATGAATATTTTATTAGAAGAATATGGGAAATTAGGACAGAGATGACAGTCTCTCCCTTCTCAAACCCCTCCCACTCTCCTACTTTCAAGACCACAGCGATACGCTGCGCAGTCTTGCGTTGTGATGTTTAGCAGGAAAAAGACTTCATCCTTAGAGATTTTACTTAACCCAGGCTATTTGCGTAGAACAAGGGAAAGGGAAAGAAGAAGATGGTGGCTATTGTTGTTGTCATTCTCATTAGAGCAATTGTGAGGAAACGCAAGAGGAAGAAGGAGTTGATTAACAGCAGATTTATTTACGTTACTTAAAAGTTGCGACAAAGCAGTCGCTTCTTGTGGCAACCTGATCTGCAAACGGTGTGGAAATGAACATTTTAGGACTACTAAGGATAACTGATTTAAAGTGATTTGATGGAGGGGTGGAGAGGATGAAAGAATAGAAAACCATTGCAGTCTTGTGTTAGGGGTTAATAAATGGAATGGAATGCGCCCTTATGTTGTAGGTTGGACGACTTCATCTTCCACCTGATGCAGGTGTAAAGCAGTCTGTGCACTGCTCAAGTCTAGTGCCAGCCGCTGTGGACTAACGATCAAGGCAGTGGCCCCGAGATCGGGCATCCGGAGCCTTCCTCGGTCAGAGATAGCGCCCTTGAGCACTTCACCACCCTACTCCTACGCTATCAACTAATTCTACGTGGGCTTTCTGCTCCTGCCACTGGATTCTAATACCACGTATTAAAATTTTCTAGAAGGTCCTGCAGGTTTGTTTGGCGCCGAGTTAACCTCTCTTCCCCTCCTATGGTCAGTGTAATCGGATGCGCTTATGTTCAAGCAGCATGAGATGACATGACAAGTCCTTTGGTCACCCGACACAAAATTCATTGTACTCAAAGGCTACAATTTCACTGAAGATTCAACAAGCTACCATTTGCTTTTATGGTACAAACATTCGTCTCTGTTAAAGGCTTTGCGCAGTCTTTTGAACGCTTCCTTTCAAAAGGCTCCAATTTAGTCACTGGAGATCCCTCCTCCTTCTTTGTTTGCGCTTAATATAAACTCCGAGTCCTCTTTTAGGCAAAGTACTTAAAATTGAGTCCATTTTATTGAATTTAACTAGATCTACTAACGGTGTCAGATGGGAGGAAGCATGGAGAAGTCCATTGCTCCGCGCTTCCCATCGGCTGGCGACTATTCAATCGTTTCCACATCTATCTTTAGCTGCATAGCGTCAGACGTGTAGGCTGTATAAGGTTGACCAACGGTTATACCTAACACCTTGTAGGCCAATTTTACCGCGCAGAGGTTTTAGCTTTAAACAATTATCCATTTTTAGTGCCGTTATTTTCACCCATTGACCTACAATGCTTCATGTCCAAAGATTTACTGCTTATAAGTAGGTCACATCTAAACGGAGACAGAATAGCAATTTTAACGATGGTGGTCCAAAAACCACGACTTAAAGACTCCTGTCTAGCACATTTTAGACAAACCGACAGTATTCCCCTTCCCCTCGCCAACCCCCCGCCCTCCCCCCAATCTGATCCGTGGTCTGTCTACCCATATTGTCTATACGACGTGGCCTTCAACAGCTGTCGACACTTCGATTATAGGGGGTGGAAGATAGGCGACAAAATCAAACTGCTTAATAGGGTTGAAGAGAGGATGAGGATGTGCTGCATCACCTTCTGCCCTTCACAACCTCCCCCTCACTCTGCCTTTGCACATGCGTATGCACCCGCGTGAGTGCACACAGAATTGACAACCATCAATTAGGCGGGGTGACTAATGAAGACTAATTAAGAAATTCTTGTCTCCTGCTGCCTTTATTTTTGTTCTGTTGGTTGGATGACCCACATGTCGAATGATTGCCTTATCAGATACCTTGATAGTGGGGAGGAGAAGAGGGCTGGTGCCTTAGTGGAAGGAGCGGACAGGCGTTTAGTGTCTTAGTGTCAAATTGGGGCACAGCTTTGATAGTGTTAATCTTAATCATTTCCATTAATAAGGTGATTTGCAGAGCCACTGACATTATCGGCAAAACAAAATCTGCTACGGTTCCCAATTTTTTACTGTTTTGTTGCTTAATGTTACGCGAAGTTTGGTTTTAATCGGTGCTCGGTTTGATGGATTTTTCCATGTCGTATTCAGAACATTTAAGGAATCTAATGAAAGCTCTTATTAGATCCTGGAGTTGGAGATTGGTTTACCATAATGCTTAACAGTTTTTGTAACGTCTAGGTTGGATTAAGGAGCGCTTAAGTTTTCACCCCCCCCTCGATATGTTAGCGACCGCCAGCAAGGCATATTTCATTGTCGATAGGGGAGGCATGGTGGAGCAATGCTGGTGGTAGTGGATAACGAAACCCATCCTAAAGAATAGCTGTTATAATTACTCTTCCTGAACGCTAAACTGCTACCTTTGGGAAGAAAATATGAGTTGCCGACGGTGGAAGCCGTGACAACCCCCAACAAAAGGTTTGAAAATGGCCTCTGCGGCAGTTCATTATGGAATTGTCCGCCACATCTGCATAAAGGTGTCAATAAAGAGAACATGCGACATCATCTCTGCTTCACTGCTAGCCCAATGGAACCGAGACAGGTGAAATTGGCTGGACAGCACTTAGGGGGATGGCGAGAAGGAACAGACACTCAAGTCTCTCCGATAAACTAGTTTAGATTTCTTTCATTGTTGGATAATTGCTTCGACGTTGGAAGTTGATTAAGAGGACCACCAGAGGTGAAGGGCTAATGTGGTACTTTGACCGTTTGTTTAATTCACAGTTTTTGGTGAATGGGGCACTCAAGGCTTCGCCTCTGCACTTCCGCCCTGTGGACGACCTTTGGACCACGTCGATGGCGATAGCCCCCATCCCTTGCCATTCACAGCATCCGCACTACACCAGGATCATGACTTCCCTCGACTTTAAAGGAAATGTAGGGTGCTAAGTGAGAGATAGATTTCGAATGTCAATTCGCCTGCTATGTTCGCCATGTTTTACTAATGTCATCAACAACTTTCTGATTATGAATGCACCATTTTTAGGAAACCAGATAAAGGCTATTCTTCGACCTTGGAATTGAAAACATGATGCAACAGGCCAACAGAGGTTTTTCGATTCCATCGTCTCTTTTTCTTTCCTTTCCGTGCATCTCGGCTGAAGAAATTGGGGCCAGGAAAAGATTGCTTGCCCGCTGTTTCTTCATCGGTCAGTGAGGGCTTCAGTTTTGCTAAGTCTTCTTTCCATTCAGCTTTATCTTGATCGCTGAGATTTTAGATGGCTCAATTTAACTCACGTCATTCGCCTGGAGCTAATACACATTTGTGAAGTGAATGAGATTTTGTTCAGTAAAATGGTAGCATTCACCATCTGGTAACACCAAAGATTGAACTTGTCTAACGGTAATTATTTCATTTACCCACTCCACAATGACTGCTGAGATCAAAGAAAAGCCATTATTTTGTCACAAGTTGAAAAACTCGGAAGATCTCCCACCTTCAGCTTATTTCGATGGTTTGACTGCCATGAGGAAGGCCTAAAGGGAGGAGAGTTCGCGAATCCCTCCCCATTTATTCCATTTGAAATGCGCCATCACCTAGGCAAACTGCGGCTATTTTCCCTCAAGAAGACCTACAATGATTTTTTTATCGTTTGGTTCCTTCAAATTACTTCTATCTACCATCACATGCATTTTTCATTGTCCCCCATTGCAGCGCTAAAAAAGTTTGCCGACACTTCGAGAAAGCTTTTTGCATAAAAAGGAATTGTCTTTTTTTTGCGTTAGAAGCAGTACCTTGTTAGCGGCTAGAAAGGTCCTAGAGTTGAGTTTTTGCAGTTCAGTGGCAAGTCTATGCTACCGACGCCACCTCTCTTCAGCAAGGGCGTAAAGCCGAACTGCTTCAGACGGATAAAGTATTACGAAGAATGCACGACCCGGCGAATTGGCCATGTTTGTTCTTAAAGTCGTACACACGCCGATCCGATTGCCGCATCAGACTCTGTCGTTGCAAAGAGGAGGGTTTACCAATCCCGGTTGAACCAAATTGTTTGTCGCAGGTCCACCGACTGAGTTTAATTACACAATGTCCCACGATTTTCAACATGGGGGGATGTAACCACAACACACTGCAATCGGGTGCCTTCATTTTCTGATAATGAACGTGATAATTTGGGATTTGTCTTTTCAGTGCAGCCCAAAGCGCTAAGCCAAATGTAAGGTCGCAAGATTTACACCTCGCCTTGATGCGAGGCTGCGGTTATGGCGTTGGATAAAGCAAATAAGGCACGCGAACTATGTGGCCATCATGTCACGCATCAACTAGATATGCTGTCATTTGGCACGATCAAATATTTTCTTTAATTAAGAATTGTGTTCACTGAATGCCAAGACTAGGCTTCCTCGAATGCCTTAATGTCGCATCGGTTTTACGCATCCTGTAGTCTCAATCAGGTTATTTAGTAGAGAACACTATGGCCAGGCTTGACCTAAGAACTCCAATTACAAGGCTTTGCCGTGCCTATCACTCCAATTAAGTATGGCACGCCCTTTAGTGTGCCTAATGCAGGATGCGTAGGTATATTCTCGTAATTCTTTGGTGTAGTAAACAAGGCAATTCTGTCAGCGCTGCGTTTTTACGCCCTCCTTGTCTTATGCTCGCATTTCTGGAATAACCTTTCCACCCCCAGCTTTCTCAGTGGTACGATTTGCCGAGACTGCCATTTGACATTGGTTCAGCCCAATCTGCATTCTCCACCTTAAGTAACACATCGCAAGCACTTCTGATAATGAATAAGCCTGATTTTACCACTGGCGAAATTGTAGGCACATTTTCCAGCTTGAATGTTCATAACGCCTTTGGAGTTAATTTAGCTGTCCTTTCGTTGCCAATCTGGGGTGAATGGGAAGAATGTCAAGACAAAAGCATGTAATTTGGCGTATTTTTTTTAAGGATTAAACAAGTAAAATCACGCGCACTGCAGTGAAGTTTAGCTTTTGCGATGATAAGGTGTATTCAGCACCAAATCCAGTTTCATGTCAGCAGCCATGACACCAATGCAAACCCAATGCCTCGTAAACAACTTTTTTTTTGAAACTGCGTAGACGTCTATTCCTACCATTTAGTGCATGCAATTTTTTATTAAAGCTGATAGATTTATTCGTTTTTGTATGGCAGTTTAGCCAGCTGGTACACACCATCAGCCGTCACGGTGTTACGTGCCTTACTTGTACCATTCACCACCATAATCTCCTCCCTTATTTCAAAGTAAGATGCTAATCCTTTGACCCCGGGGGGTTCAGCAATGTGAACTATGCTGGTCGAAGGAAATCTAAATGACCACGTTTTCGTCATGTCGCCCTAGGAAAGAAATTGATGTGGATTTAATTTAAAATTTCGTGGGTGTAGGCCGCTTCTTTCACCCTCAGTTCGGTATCCCACTTTCCAGCATATAATATGCAATATAAAAGAGTCAGAAGGAATGGTAACTCGTCCATGAGACCGATAGTAGCTGTAAAGTCTACTCCCATTATTTTCAAGGCAGCTGAGTGACTACATTAACTCGCTATCCTATGCATTTCATTGACGGTTCTACCTATCCAGAGATTCTCTTCCCTTAGAATGTCTTCTGAGACAAGAAAAGAGATGCAAATACGTAAAAGGCAATCGAGCTAGCCCACTTAAGTCCATCTACTTCGAATGCACGTTGACGTCTCTCACTTGCGCCCGGAATGCGTTTGACCGTGCTCAACAACTTCATTCGATGGTCGACTGGATCATCTGCGCATCCTATTTGGATAGCCCCCGCATTTGCAACATCAACTATAATTGCGAATAATTCAATGATTTACTGGCCTTGCTGCAACGCTTTATGTTCCCCAAATGCAAAATTTTACGAGCTCGCCGCTCTATTCAATGGAGAAATCGCATGAACCATTCAGACAAACACAGAGGCGTGCAAAGTTTTAAAGATGATGGATGTTCTAATCGGGTTTCTAGCTCGGGTTTAGACCCACTTTCCGTCTTTTGAACAGCTCAGCCAACTTAATCAGGCTATCTTTCGCCCTAATCGACGCAGTGTCTTACTTCGGCCACTGGAGTTGACTATGGGTTTATTATAATTCAGTCAAAATTTGCGATTATCAGATGAATTGCTTGACAGGACTCCATGGCACTCCCAATTTCGGATAGCGATCATCATTCAAGCCTCATTTCTCACCACCATGTCTAGAGAAGTGACAAGCTCCGATGATACACTCCCTGCTTCACTCCATGAAACACGATACTTCGTGCATGCAACATTTCCACCACTAAGCATGAGTGTGCAATCAGCGTGCCCTCCTTGCTCGTAGCACAGTCAGGTATGAAGGAGTCGGTGTAACCGACCATGTTTACAATTTGTGCAGATCGCCAACTGACTGAAATCATTTTAGCAGCTCCATCCATCCGTGCAACTAAGCCTCTGTTGGCATCACACTCATTCGCTGTCACAGTCACAGTCCAGATCAGCCTTGCTAGCCTTATCACTCACACATTCTGCGTTGATGGGAAGAATGATGCAGAACAATGCCCTTGGCTTGATGTGGGGATTTGTCTTCCCCTTCTTTGTGAAATGGAGCAGCACACTGTTCTGACTTTTGCAGGCTCTCAGTCACTCGCTCTTGGACTTCCTACATTTTGATCAACAAAACGCTTTCTAAGTGGTCGCATGTGAGGCATATTTAAGTATACCAAGATTTCTACCGTTTGCCACTACATGTTAGCTAAATAGCGGCCTTGTTGATTTCTACATGTAACTATTCGGTTCAGCATAAATTTTTAATGTGGGCGTAGCGGAGAAAGAGGGAGACTACATCATGTGATCGGTCGTCACGTGACATGCTGTTGTGTTGTGAGGCCCGCTTAGGTGAATTCGTAGCATGATCGCTCCTACACTTACGCACATTTAACATCAATGTGTATGCACGTTTATCCCTCCACTCCAATGGCTATTCTACTTTTTCCTCAGGTAGATTTGCCTTCGTTTATTTGATCATAAAATTTAGCACATTCCCGCCCTTTATGCATAAATATAACTTTATTTATTTTAAATCACCTTAAATTTTTTTTAGTATGTTCCTTAATAGAAAGAGGCGTGAAATGTTTTGCGGGCTGACTAGCGGCGCGCCTGCGCGCAGTTGCGCCTGTGTGTGCGGAGCTGAAGGCCTGAGCACAAATCAGGAGCAAAAAATCGATACATGCGCTGTAGCCCGATTGACCTGCTTCAGGTTATCACCATCCTGTTGATGTGTGGTGATTCTCAGGGTGACTGTTGGCGTTGGTAGTTTGTTGCATCTGACGAATAAAATTGTCCGATTTTACAGAAATCAAACTTTATTTTGGTTGCTTGAGGCTACATCAAATCAGGAAACACATCGCCTGAAACATAAATTGTCATCTTTCAATTCTTAAACTTTTAACCTTAGCTCTTATTTATCCTGCATTCGTATAAACGAGTCGACGTAAAAATTGAACAGAGCATCGAGGCTAATGTGCCTACATTATTGGTCTGCGTTGGGGGCGCCCTCAAATGAGTTTCGGTCTAATCTGCTCAAATATTCATTTTAAGGTGGTAAGAGCTTGATCAAAAATTACTTTTGATAGGAAACCTTTAACTCACTTCTCCAGACAATATCTACACCTATCAAAATTGCTGACTTCTGCTGATCATTGATTTTTTTCCAGTTGAAACGCATGACTAACTGCTGAAAGCGTTGTGTTACCAACTGCCACCCAGGCTTTCACACATTACGTTTACAAAGCAGTCGGTGCTTCACTTGGCATCGCCAATGAGGGTAAGTTTTATTAGCATTCAAAGCACCTTTTTTTACATTTTGATATCCCTAAAAGTGTTCTATCCTGACATAGCTTCTTAACATAAGCTCAATAAAGTCTACTAGTGTTACTTATCGTGCGCTTATTTAACTCCCGTTAACTTTGGCCAAATGGTGTTTATCGCTTATCCCCTTATCTCTTGAATTTAACAAGATTAAATTTTTAATATTTTGCTGCGATTGTGGCCTACCCAGTAGCAGGCACCTCTAAAGGTCAGTGGAATTAACTAGGTAGCATGAGGAGTCAAATTTACATGGTAAATTGAATGCATTAATAAGCATGTTGAGAGCAGGATATCAGTCAGTTTTAACGCTGTGGCACATGGGTCTGCTTGGTCGTGAAAGTTAATGAAGCACTAATATCTCCACCTCTGCGCATGCTATGCAACCGAATTGGACCATAACTAGTCAAGCATGAGAATGCAGTTGTAGGTAAACCCTTTTGGTAAGGGCCTTGCGGTACGGTAAAGGTGAACCGGTAAAAGCTACGAATCAGTCGGATTTTCCGTCTTCTTCTTCCCTTCTGGTTTTCGGGCAAAAAAAATAGTGCGTAAATTAGGCAGGCAGAAAAGGCTAAAAAATGGCCACTCTACGCTACATTTGCCTTTCCTCTCGACCTTCCTCCCCACCGGCCTCTTCTTCCCTGCCAACTGTCAAGCACGCACCGGCCTCCTGTCATCGGCATGCCAAAAGGCGACTGGTGTGATGGCAAGGGTGAAGGGAGTGGAGATTGACTCGATTATTCCTTCAACAAGGTGCCAGCAATGTAACCATAAACCTGTAGTTTTAGTATCCTCTCTGGTGATTGTAGCTCAAATAATCCCACCCGAAATGTCCATGCGGTTCGCGTTTTATTGGGCACGCTTGAACATCAGAAGTGGATCTCGATTCCTCCTAATTTTGTCACCTTTTGCGTTTACCGGCTGTAAATGTATGGTTCACGAGGCAAAGTTTGGACGAATGATAAGAGTTGTCTCTGTGATTTGGACTACATAGGAAGCTGTTGATGAGGCAAATCTCATGTCTTTCTTTTAGCTGCAACAATTAAATTTCTTCTGTAAAATTTAGTGTTGACCCACTGTTAAAAGATTAATACCTTTGCCTTTGGCATCAAAGTTAAAGGTCTCTCGTTGCATGCATGCACAAATCACGATGACGTGGTGATGATAATGTGCCTGAACTTGGGTCGAAGTATTAGTGTCTATAGGCTCAACGACTGACTCTTCCATTGCGCACGACCGCATATATTAGCACCATGGTAAACTACGTTTTGTGTGTGTAGGTGGTTTAGTTGGAACCAAATGCAAAATAGCTTTAAGGGGAAACGTGAGAGAGCAGCGACAGTGACGATGGTAGTAGTCGGCCCATTGTTTGTATCTACACCGTCGGAATGACGTTTTTGTTGTGCTACTGGATAGCAATGCAGTCGATCAGTTTATGATTTTACCTATCCCTCCCTCCTCCCCTACTGATGTACCCACCTACCTATCGGCCTATCATCTATCAAATTGTTGTTCCTAAGCCAAAATAATTCTAGTTTCTCACGCCAAAGTAAAAATAGGTTCATACAATAGCTGTGGTGGTCGACTTGGGGCCATACATAAAATAGGTAGTATGATTAAAGGTTGATGCTCTGACTTCACCGTTCTCTTTGCACCTTAAATAGTGTTACTTGAAACTGTCACAAAATTCTGGTAATCTTAGAAATTTCTGTTGCCTTCTTCCTTAATTTAGCACTAACAGAAATTACACCAATAGGATTTTAAAGTGCGCTTCGGTTCATATAACGAAAAATCATTTATGTGCTTGCCCTCCATCCATCGTAGAATACAAAGTACCATGCGTAGTGCGCGATACTTATTATCAAGGCGTATTATTTTACTTCTCTCGCTGATTTACCCACCATTCAGTTAGCACTTAAATGATTACATTCTAAAATTACCCTGTGTATGATAACACCCAACAATGCAAATGGGTAGAAGCCTACCATGTGCAGTAGGCAGCTATGCGCAGCTCATGCTACACATCAGTTGCCATCAAGATTTGCCTCTGTTCATGCGGAGGTAGGAAGCGTTGCAGCAGGTGTCTGCTTTAGGTGAGAACCTGGTTTCAAGGGCGCAAATTATTCCACCCTAAATCAAGGCGATTAGTTTAGTCAGTGAATGTCTGTTTCACCCATGGGGAGATAGCTAAGGGGCTTGCAGATTTGCCATTTCATTATGCATAAGTTCATTTATTTACCGATTGTATTTGTAAATTGGTCACCTTATTTTGCAACCTTTTAATCGGTTTTGCTTTTTCACTTCAGTTGGTTACAGATTGGTCCTGCAGATGAATTTTTGCGTGTTCTTCTAGGCTAGTATTTACCCAAACTGAAATGATGGAAAAAGAAGGAGCAACATTTACACTCCATAATCAAAATGATTTATGGATCTAACGAGCGGTATTCACATTTTTACCGCTGTTGTTAGCTGCCTTAGAGATGGGCCCACTGGAACCTTTTATAAGATCAGGTTGAAACTTATTTTGCCACACACAAGGAAAGTCTTCATTGTTTTAAATGTTTAATCTTTATTTGCAAAAAGGTTTGGGCTTGCTTTTGGAATTGATCATTTTAACGTAGATTGAACCTAGCCCCCTTAACAGGATTTTGCCAAAATGGCAGGAGTCAGATTGAATAAGATGGTGGCTCATTTTGTTCTTTCTTTCAAGCCTGGCGTTGGCAGTTATCCCTGAGATCCGACCGCACTCTACCGAGCGCATTTGTCATTCGCCTTATTAGCGGCGCACCAATTTTAGGTACTAAACGCATTTTCCTCTAAAGTCACTGCTAATGCTGGGAAACATGGTGTGGTAACCCATTGGCCTAGTTGTTAGATAAACTCTAGTAAGAGGACAATTATTTTATGCATATCCACCGCAACCTATTTCAGGCATTATTGGCTGAGCATTGCAGTAGGATTAACTTAGCAATGCTTTGCTTTACCTCTATTCCCTTCTTTCCAATCAGGTGCTAAAGTTTGACCTCAAAGTCTTAACTTCCAGAAGACTCAGTAAATGAGCCAGATTTTGCCCTCACTGGATTGCTTTAACCATGCTCCGGAGAAACAAAATCGTGTCGTTAAATCAGAGCTGGAGTACTACCCAGTAGTTCTAAGCTGAGTCAAACAGTTTGCTTAAGAAACTGGTATGTGAAATCAACCTTAATGTCATTACTAATATATGGCCTTTCCTCTATAATCAGTTGCCAAACCATCCCACCTTCGCTGCTCCCATTGTTGCTGTTTTCATTTCCATGGGGTTAAGCCACTTCTAGTGACCCGCGACATATGAAATTGCCCTGTCCCTTCCACTCACCCTTTTAGTCGATTCGAAATTGTAGCCCATTTCATTGCATTCTAATAGTCTAATTTCAATAGACTGCCACATATCAGACCATAATGAGGTCATCAACTAGTAATTCATACAGCAGTTTAGTGAAATTTAGCTATATGTTTGGCATAGCTTTTGCATTAGCCATTGTTCATCTACTTCCGCGGACTTCTACGAATAATCAGCCTTTAATGTGAACCAGTTCATGAATATGGTACTGTGACTTTTCACATTCAATTTTGAGCATTGCTAAGCACAAGAAGCTTTGAATTTATCACTTAATAACAAAATGGGTGTATGCCTCAACGAATTCGTATCGGTCCGTCATTCTCATCGGAATCATACACACACGTCCGCACACATGCACAAACATGGAGGGGTGTTCCGGTTGCCAAGTTGCTCGTATCAACCCACATCCCTTGTTGGTGCATTGGCTCGCAACCAATCGTTGCCTCGGACCAATCAGTGTACAGTATACCACGCATTGGTTATTGCTTCAAGCTTTCGCGCTCATTTTCACAAGTCACGTGTGATTGGCGTACACCGGAAAAGCCCGTCGACGGACACAGAATCCATTGGCTACCTTGCTCTCCACCAATGAGTTGCTAGTGCTATGACTGCATGAAAGAGACGGGGTGGAGGTCTGTCGTCATATTACTTCGTGCAGACTTGAATACAGCTCTGTTCAACACACGCACGTATACTTTCTACCTTTGCAACGCCTTTTGCTCGTGATTGCTATCACCTTTGTTGCACTATAACAAAGTACTTTGGATCTTATATCTACTGTAGCCTAACTGCACTCAGGCACAAGCAGGCCAACTCCTCTTATTGGATCAAAGCTCCGCCTCGATGCAATAACTCCTCTCACGTTGCACAATGAATCGTAGTAAAAATCGTAATTCAGGTATCTACACCGTCGAAAAATTGCTTGACCGACGGGTTAGAATGGTGAGTTTTTGAAAAAAAACGTTATAACTTCACTTCAGGTGTATTATCATGTGCTGCTAGTCGGCTTCATAGCAAATGATTGTTGCATAATCTAAACCTGTACTGCTCGTTAATCATGCGTCTTCAATCTCTTTCAACTAAATATTTTGACGCTTTGTTTTTAGAACAAGGTGGAATACCTCGTCAAATGGAAGAACTGGAATGATAAGTGAGTATTTTTCCCTTTGAATAAGCTTGCATTTGTGGAGCGATAGAGAGAAGGCTAGCGAAATTCTCGCGTTTTCGCGTAAGGCCTGCAAGCATGCATTAGGAGTGCGTGCATGTGCTTGTGTGCGTGCATACGCCCCGTGCATGCAAGTACGTACGCACGTTAGCGTGAAGACAGCTGTGTTTGCTGACGATCGATGTGACCTTTCAATTGGCTGCAATTGCATTGATCTGTCCTTGCGCGTGCGTGTGTGCATTCCCCGCGCGTTTTAGTTTTGCAGGCAGGCGTGTGTTAGTGCGTGAATGCGGGCGTGCGTGCAGCGCTAGCACGCGAGCACGTGCGCGTGTACAGGCTAACTAGCTTAGCATAGGCGTAGAGTTGTGTAGTCGTCTAGGTCTTGCTCTCATGCCTTGCTTTCTAGGGTAAGGTGGTCTTTGAAACCTACTAATAGTGCCGGAGAGTACACCCAATTAAAGCCTCTAAAGGAATACCAGAGCAAATCTATTAAGGAGTAATAAAATTTAGGAGAGAAATTTAATTTGCTCCCACCGTGTTTTTTGGTCCATTAAAACATAATTAAAAGATCAATTAAAATGTGTGACATCTCAAGCGCAATTATTGTCATTGCGTGTGGATAAATGGAATTTTATTCCCTTTTCTTTAAGGCATAACACTTGGGAGCCAGAGAAAAACATTCTGGACAAATCACTCATCGAAAATTATCAAAGAGCAGAGTCCAGAAAACGGAAGGCCAGTGCAGCTGCAAATAGTAGGCCTCAAAGTCCGTCCGCAGAGGGTAAAAAGGCCAAAATTGCAGCGGAAATTGTATCAGATAATACTGGGTTAAGTGAGCCCCTAACGGTTAACGTCTCGGCGACAAAGAATTCCCTTCCAGCTGCCCATTCCGGGTCCAGTTCTGTGGGTGCTACCACAGCCTCTTCTGTTGGGTCTCCTCGTAATTCCGCTTTCGACAATACCACCACTAACAATGCTAGCAACGATGCCTGTGAATGGCGAATGGATAGTCGGTTAAGACCGACAACCCTATTGGTCACAGCAGCTTCTGCTTCGGCTGCGAATACGAGAATGGCTGCCAAGGCTCCACCTTCTGAACATGGGAGTCGAACGAGCATATCGCCTCAGTTTCCAGTAAGACTCATTTCTAGTTTTCGAATTCTACACATGTAATTTTGAGATAAACTTCTCAATTATACTCGTTTCATTTATAGCCGGCTCCAGTTGAACAACCCCGGATTCGACTAAAGATTCCTCGCGAACGTATCCTTTCTATGCATTCAACCGGTGAAGAAGAGGAGGACGATGATGACGAGGAAGAAGAGGATGAGGATGAAGAAGAAAGTGATGATAGCCACTCATCTAGCGGTGATTCCGTTGTTGATGAAGTTGAACTTCCACGTCGAGAAAGGTCTTCAACAAATGAGGCAGAATTTATTGTCATTCCGAAGCAATTAGACGTTCCTACAATCAAAGCGTTCTCCTCAGAATCAATAATTCATCCCCCCATAGGCTTGAAACTACAATCAAAACGATTCAGCGGGGACTGTGATAAGAATTCTACTGTGAATAAAAAGCGCAAAGAAAAGAAGAGACATAATGATGAATGTCATTTTTCATCGTCCCCCTCTCCTGGAAGCGGCAGCAGTCCACGCCGACTGGCACCCCTTCGCATTCACCTGTCTCGGAACGGGACTTCCGCGGCTGTTTTAGCTACCTCTCCCTCTGTTGCATCCTATACTTCACCTTCAGCCTCCGCCTTTGTGTTGCCTCCTCCACCGCCACCAGAAAGGGACATCTCAATCACTGATGTAACGGTTGGTGGACTAACGGTAACCATCAAGGAGTGCTCTACACCGAAAAACTTCTTTGGAATTCCAACTTCGCAGGTAGTTGCCAACTCGAGGCCTCCACTGGCCCCTCGTCCAATTGTAGAGAAGCTAGAAACCGTGATTACCAAGCCTCCAACTTCCAAACCATCCGCAGAGGTGCCAGTGGATGAGAATAGTGAACCACAGACGGTTGATGTCATTGAGGAGGCTCCAAAGATCAATGAGGCGTCAGAATCTTCCCTTCCGTTGGCAGCGCCTTCCACTCCGTCTCCTCCTCATCTTCCCCCTTCCTCCCCACCTCCTCTCCCCCCTCCCCCTCCTCCTCCTCCCCCTCCCCCTCCTCCTCCCCCTCCGCATCCTCCACCTTCTGATTCGTCTCCGAAGACTACATCAAAGAAGATTGGTCGTCGAAACGCCTCGTCACGGAAGTCTTCCAACCCAGTGAAGAAGGTATGTGGTCTTGCCGACACTGTCCCCCCACCAAGTAGGACCATTGATGACAGTGTCTATGCCTTCCATGGCGATGATTCCCCCCCTCCTCTATCCCCACCACCAAAAGCTGTGACGGAACCAACTCAGGTATCCCCACCACCACCGCTGCCACCTCCGGAACCAACTAAGCTTCCCCCTCCTCCTCCTCTACTTCAACTTCCAACTCTGCCACCTATGGCATCGCCTTGGGAGACATACTTTAAGGCGATCGGTCTTTTCCCTCAAACGGAGCTTTTGAATCCACCACCACCTTTACTGACTGTGCCGTCCACGGGTGGAATATATCCAAACCCTTTTGTGCCCCCTCCATCTACTCATCTGCAACACCTCCCCCCACCACCCCAGCTACTTGCTGTGCCTCCAGGCGGTGCGATCATGGACGAGATGCAACCAATCGATTTATCGACGAGTTCTAGACGTTGATGAAACTGATCAACGTTCCTCCTTGTCCATTGCCCCTCTCTCCTCTCCCGTTGACCTAGTCTTTCCAGTGTACATAACCAGGTCCTGTATATTCTAACATTGCTGTTGTTACTAAGACGATAGAGCGAGATGTGTACTTCCAATTGCGTGCACTACCCATATTCCAGTTCAGAAACATAATAAACCGGTTTCAGTACTTACGTGTATGTAAATTGCTGGACTCTTAATGGATACGAAAAATTGCCAAGGGAAGAAGAATAACCTCATATGTAGAAGGCGGCCATCCGTCTTTTGTCACTCAATAAGAAATGCTTTTTATGAGAAGTAAACCATTCATGATTTCAAATGACGTGGTCTCCAAACAGAAATTAGCATAAAAACACCGAGCGTTACTTTTAAACTGGGCTATTTAAGTCAACCCACTATCTGTAACTGCACGTGCAGAGGACATGTAATGCCTTCTAATGGACTTGTAGCATCAACACGGTCATTCCGCTTGTTATCGATTTTGGATTTGCTGTATGAATCGATTGCACCATCCATCATCAATTCATCTCACTTGTTTATTGATCGCCTTCCCTCTAACCCAAGTGGCTTGACGCAATCCATTTTAATCGCTCTTTTTATGACCCATTTCAAACAGCAAAAGGACCTCTTCAATGAAATGAGATAAGCCAGTAGCCTCGTGGGTAACACAACACTGACCCACATTTGAGTTAAAAAAGTGGAATATTTGGATTGAAAAAAAAAATTTCAAGAAAATTGCTGCTTAGTTAAACTGCTGAACCTTCTGGTTTGTGAAATGACTGCTCTTTTCTTTGGAACAGGTAGAATCCTCAAGATACCACATCTATGAGCAGTACCCGTCAATCAAGCGCGCACGCACTCCGGCAAAGTAGCGTACGACCTTAGTGATACGCTTGACCCTCAGAATACTCCTGCTCATGATTTGCTCCTATCTATGAGCGATGCAGCATGAAGAGTCGTTAGTCATCTATTGGTTGAGACAGTTTAGAAGTTATGTAAGACACCTATGAATGCCCCGTCACTAAACTTTGAACTCAACCGTCCAAAAGCCTTTTCCAAAAGTAGTGAAGGGAATTAATCGATTGATGGCCTTACTCAATCTGGACCAAAGCGCTGTGTTACAGTTTGCAAATGCTGACAAGACGACAGGCAGGCAGGTAGGTAGGCGTGTATGCGAGGCGTTTTTGATCTTGAAAACGTACAAGGTCGCAGACCTCTGTCTGTTCTCCCGAAAATGGGCCAGACCACTTCACAAGATTGCATTTCAGGCATACTCGTCGATTTGATTTGTCGTCTAAACTTCTTTGAGCGTCTGAACGGCCTATGTGGATGAAGGCGCCTTTCAAAAACCTGCGGACGTTTGGATTTCTTCAGTCAACTACGTGACTCGGGGTTATCAAAACCTTGCTCCAGATAATCAGACACACTCCGGAGTAAATGTTTCTTCATTTAGATCTACCCAAGTTAGGCAAGGTATACCTCAATGCCGTATTGAGCCAAAACGTCGATTTATGGGCACGACTTGATGAATCTCGGATAATTCCATGCCTGAAAGAGGAAGAGAGCAGCAGTGAATTATGGCCATGCCTAGGAAATGCAGTAAGAACGTGTTTTTATGGCAGAATGCAGTTGTTGCGCCTACCACGTGTAAATTATTTGGAATCAAACTGAAGGAATAAGTCACTAAATTTCTGTCCATTTTACCAGTCCTCGAGTGTAAAGCATTCCAAGGTGGAAGCGGCTTAATGCTTTAATACCTGCACCGAAGGATGAGCAGAAAGGTCAATTAATGCTTGACCAATTAGCATGGCTGAGCAGGCAACGGATGGCCATTACGTAGTGGGTAACTTCCACTCCCTTTAATCCAGTGCTCACCTCAAATATCGTCCACAAACATGGAAAATTGGGCATTCACAAAGTGTTAGCAGTGCCAGTTAGTCATGTATTCGGCTATCGAATTGCAGCTATACCTGCAGCAACATTTTTAACTAAGTGCCATTTGGTTTATGATCGGCATCCAAAATAAAGAATGTCATAAAACGATATTACGATTAGCACTTCAAAGTACTTCGTTTCGGTATGGGCAAGTGAAAGTAATCTTTGAGTATGTTGCTATAAAACAAATTGCTGTGCCTTTATTAGCACCACCTCAATACTGTTTGAGTTGTAGAGTCCGTTAGAGGAGAAAGTCCTACATGCACGAATTTTCTTATCCGCATCGAGAAGAATCCTCGCGCGTTTGCTTCTCCTCCACTTTTAAAAACTCGTCTTTTTAATTGCCCTCTATGCCATCAAATAGTACCCCAGCCATGGCACACATAACTTTGAGGTTCAACTTCTGGTTTTGGCGGAAAGGAACAGGTGTTTTCATTGAACGGATGGGGTGCTGAATTGGATGCAAATCAGTTCGTGCCTACTCTTATTACCATTTATGCAGTAATTTATTCAAGAATCATGAGGCATGCTTGTATGTGGTTGGGTGTACGTGCGAATGGATTGGATTGAGAGCGGACCTGGAAGTGCCAAAATGGAAGATCTTGTTCGTGCGGCGAATTTGGATCATGCTTAATTGACTGACATAGGAAGGGGGATTGGACACTAGCTGCTATAAATCTAGAAGAAGTAATTAATGGCATGGAAAGGGGGACAGTCGATGCCGTACTTTGTTATCTTAAAATTCGAAATAACTTTTGGAAATGCGGCCCTCCGATCATTCACGTGCATTCTAATTGGCTCAAAAAATATGGAGAATTGCTTTGCCAATTCGCCATCAAACCTTCGGTGTGTCTTGTTGCCTGTTAGAAAGTAGAGACACCAGTTAACCTGTTTAACAACGATTGGTTGAGTTTAAAAAAGGTATTAAGCAATTCCCAAACAATAAAACTCCTCATCTATGAGCCTTGAACACTAATGCTTAATGATGTTTTCTCTTAAATAACCCTCTTATTCAAAAATGCTGGACCTTGCATCAGTTAGCATAATTAAGTGATGTTATTTGACAGACTCACAGTCGCTGATTATCAAATCACAACAGCTGATGTACTTCTCTGCGTAGCACATCAATTTGCAAAACTAAGTTACCTAAAAAATTGGAATGTTTCTAAGCGCCTAGCCAACGATCATGATCGCATTAAAGTTCCTCTTCTTTCAGAGGCAAACTAATTAGGCTTCCTGTCAGAAAATGAGCCAATCTTCGGACAGAACCTGATGGCTCTCTAGATAGGTTGTTTTTAAAGTCATGGGAAGTGTTCAAAACGACCTGACAAACGTCTTTCATTGCGGTCGTATCGATAAACATAGTCTTCCAGCATTCAGCCAACTGTAATTCACATTTTGTAAGCAAAACAACTCGAGGCTACTATTCCAAGCGACTAATTTTGGAGCTGCCTTCTTGTCTTGCGAGCCCTCTCTCAGAGTAAGCTGCCTTAACCTTACTAATCTTGAAAATAGATTAATTGAAGAAAAGAGGCTGTGATCTGACATTGACATTGTTCGTTGATGGAATTGAATTTATCGGTCAAAGCACGGCTTGCCATCGTTTGACACGCGTGTCTCACGCATATTGTGCCATCGACTTTGCGCAATGTTTTTATGGCTTCCTTCTTTTGTGACAAGAAAAGAAAACAAGAGAGTGGAAATCAGAACATTGCAGCAGCCATCTTGTACGCTGACTGTTTAAATGGACCAATGAAGAGGGAGCCTTCTGTCGTGCTGTCGTAGCGCAGATTGGCTCGTCATCCAACATCACCACTGGGGGAACTGCCTGACTGACAATCACGAAGAGGAGGAGAAAGGTACAAAATCATCAAAACAGCAGTAAACATAACGGGTTAATGTGCTTAATAGTAGTTGGCAGTGGTTGGCAGTGAACAGTAAAGTATTCCTCTCAAAATTGCTCGCCTGTCGTTTTGTTGAGTAGTGACTAGATGATCCGACTTTCACCAGATGTTCATTTTTCAGTCATCTTGACTAGAACATTTTAACCTTAAAATAAGCCGTTTTCGCAGAGGCGTGAGTCATTTCAGCCTTGCTTGTGACAAGATCAGTTGTAATAGGAGATCAGGAATCGACACCATCGCATGAGGACAAGGAAATTGGTGGGATTCACTTTAACTCTGAGAATCAGTGAAAAAAGTTACTATTGGGGTTTGGCCTAATGCTCCTTCAATCCACTGTACTCTCAGTTTTAGCCGACATCAATCATATGGAGGCAACTAGAATGCATTCAAATAAACTAGCTCCTTTATAGGTTGGCATTGCATTCTGGTAGAAGGCGTCATCCCCTTTTGTTTTCGTTTGACAATTGAAATTGAAAATCCCACTAAAAAGGGCATAAACTCAGACTCCAGTGATTCTGGTAGGAGAATAATTATTCCCTTACTTTCAAATCTAGTACGAAAAAGATGATCGAATAATCCCTCTTGCATAGAGGACAAATTCAACTATAAACCCATTGGAGTTCGCAAATCTTTTGTAGGAAAATATTCCGTGTTAGACTGGGTAGCCGAATGAGCTGAACAATGGTTGACACGCAATACGTCACCGTTTAAGTCTACAGCAATATTTGAGCCGCAACTACCGGCGGAGAGGGGATAAGTTTAAGGCATCTCCCCAAGGGTGGGTGACGGGATCAGGAGCATGCATGATAAGGCAGGTCCGTTTTCGCCTCGTTCCACGGGAGAGAACGAGAGACAGCACTGGCGACTGAGTGGGGGATGAGTCACAGCATGAATAATTGAGGTGTGGGGGTGGGTCGGAGACCGTCACATGCTGTTTTAGCACGTAGCAGGCGGGAGAACAGAGGGTAGGGCGCAGAAGGGAGAGGAAAACAGAGATCTCATCCTGTTTAAACATGCCTAACGGGTGGGCGATAAAGTTATTAGGAGGATATCGCAAATCTCGAAATGATCATTAAGCTGCAGGCACTAGCATCTGAAGTTAAAACCACTTCCATCCATCCCAAATTTATTTTTCCAACTAGTGAAATTGTCTAACCTTTCTTCACGTGTGAAGTGCACCCACAACTGACCAAATGGACATTCTTTATCCACTAGTTGCCGACGTGCTGTGGTAGGGTAATTATGGACAACACGGATGGTGGGATCAAACAGAGCTTGGGATTCCATACGCGCCTAATCTGCCCCTCCATTTTCTCCCACCCCGCTCATTAATAATTCCAGCGATGACCTGAACTCATGCTGAGATATACAGCTGCGCGTGCACGCGCGCGCTGGGTACTTCACCGATCGATCTATTGATCGAACCGGCTAGCCAGCCAGCCAGCCATCCACCTCGTTGGTCAGCCGACGTGACTAAAGCTCACGTTCCATACATAGAGGGACAATGAATGAAAACTATTCCAATTTTCATCAACTAAAAGGAGTCAAAGTAAATGGAAAACACAGTCCCCAACTGTAAAATTATTGAGAACAATGAATGGGTGAGTTTATAGAGGATGGCGAAAGCGTACACCTTTCTTCTTCGCCAATTTTATGGTTTCTTGGTTTCACTGTTTTCTCATGAAAATGCTGCATTGACAACGACATTTTGCGTTGACTTTGCTCCGTTAGTTTTGCAGAGAAAATAACAGTTAACACCAATCAAATTTATCATGTCCTCTGCAGGAAAGTCACATCCTATCGTACCGCAGTCTACAAGTTATGTTTTTCTTCCATGACCCCAAATCCTAATTTTATAGCCCTGCGAAGCATACCACATATGTGCGACGTGAGTTTGATTGAGAATGCCTTAGAGTCACATGTAGTTCTGCTAAGTACTCGTGTGACTTTTCCCTACTTTTCCCCATATGGGTAAGAGTGAATTGAACAGAACCGTGCCTTTTTATATTGTTTCTTAACTGTGTCATCATACTTGAATTTCGTTTCTACTTGTCACATCGCATGTTTCTGTAGCTCCCCTTTTACACCTGAAATCGTAAATAGTCGCAATTCTGGTGGCACACGGATGATGTGAGTGGGAGAAAAGCATAGGCTTTAGATTATTAAAACAAGAAATTCCAAGGTGTATAAAAATTGACATGAATTTTGGCTACTTATGGCATCAGTGTACCGTCCTGGGGGTAGCACTTCTTCCTGACTTGTTGGTGGGTTGCCTACGAGTGCTAACTTCGAAGCACCAACGTCAACCAATTCAGACGTGGCCATGTTGAGAACCTGAGTGTACGGTACTTGTGGCAATGGGAATTGCAGATGTTCTTTGACATTGCTACAGTTTGAATGACAAAGGTAAATAGATGGACGAGAAGAAAAATTCCCCTTGCCCCAACTTCTCTGGAAAAAGGAAATGAAATTGAATTTGGACGACCACTTCGCCTTTGTATCAACTTGAGTATGAATAATAGCCTGACATGTGCTTACTTTTAACTCTAAAAAAGGCTCAGGATTATCAAAAAACCAAGGGATAGTAGTTTCTTGGCATGGAAAAAGTGGACACCCTCGATGTTCATGTCGTCAAAAGACATTTGATGTATTGTGGATAGCCACAATAGCTTGCACGTTAAAGGAGATGTAATGCAATCTGACGTTTAAACAGCAGTCACATTGACAGGCCTGTCAACCACCTTGATGAATTGACTGAGTGAGGAATTGCAGATTGCCATCAAAATATGTCGCATTTTAAAGCCACGAAATATCGTACACACTTTACTAACTGCTCCAAAATATGACCACTTTTAAGCAGTTCTGGGCAAAGCAAAGGATGTTTGCTTGCTCAAATTCCTTTTGTTTGGGATATTACTATGTTAGTTGGTGAAGAAGAGCAGGAATTGAAATGGTAAGGCAGAACAGAGGATTTCAGGGTGCTACCACAATCATCAACTATGGGGAGGTTCTTCAAAAGTAGAGAACAACAATGAGTGTGAAATCAACACTTTGCCAAAAGTGTTAATGCTGTTGATGAAAAGTGGATGGATGGGATGCATGGGCAGATGGGTGGTCTTCCAAATGCTAATATAACTATTCCACCAGATGTGGTAGTAAAGGGTGAACAAAGGTGCTTGCCCACAACAGCCTTGATGGAAGTTTTGTTTAATCACAAGTTAATCCAAAGCAAATCATGTAACCCAATTCTTTTATTAATCCTTTGAAATTCTCTCCTAATTTCCACTCCAACGTCCATCTACAGAATATTTGCTTTCTGACAGTCACATTTGAAACCTTAACGTCACCTTTAAGTACGCGTCAATTACAAATCACCAGCAGGCCTCACCAAACATGTCGAAGCGTAACCGATTTGATGCCCAGGGAAAAGAAAACAACTCCCATACGTCGAAAGTTGGTACCATGATTAATTATTCACTCAATAGTACCACACCCTGGCTCATTAGGATTTATAACTCTTAGAAGCTATTCTAGGGAGATGGCAGGCTTGGGGTCCATTAAAATAAGCTGAATGTAAAATAGTGGTCATTGCCTTCAAAACTACCAATAAGCTTAATCCTAGACGGTGCCTAGTGAACGCAGAAGCTAGAGAGTGAGAATGGGAGGTGTGGAGGTGAAGAGACTACGCACCTTGAATCTCAAACATGCGCATCTCGTGAAGGGTTGCTTACAAATCCCTGTGTGGGATGTTGCGTAGGGCTATGACATCAGTTGGGGTGACTCTTAAGGTTTCTCTTTCCTCCTCTCCTTTCTCCCAACCCCACCATCGACCACTGGACTCTGTTTTCAGATTAAATTAATCTCCAATGTCGTCTGCAAGTGAGTTGGATTGTGCATGGGTAAGTGGTTAACAAACACAAACACGGGGCGTTCAGATGAGCCTCCCCTTAAGCAAGACAAATTCATCTATTAGCTGCTGATCGACGCCTAACCTATGGTGTTTTGACTAGTTTCCAGGGTCCGCATCAGAATAAATAAACCCGTCTAGGTAGTCGCCACCATATTTCATTATGGTAAAATGGAATAATCTCTTTGACCTACGTAACCCCACTGAAACCATAGCACGGCGTTAAGCAAATCCCTAATGGGATTAAACTTTATTCATGTATTACCTACAACCTTCATTCAAAAAAATGATGGCAAAATGATGTAAGAGTGAGATGGCATTGCGCAACACGTTTGGCTCTTTAAATGCGAGAGTTATTCTGCCATAAAACTTCTGCAAAAAACTTCACCAAAACCACCACACAACTTTTATTACCCCAGGTTATGAAATTAATGACATAGCAACGGTGCCGATACGCGAATTAGATCTCAATCGTTTTTCGCTTAGTTTCCAAGGTAAGTGTATGCCATCTTCAATATAATGAAGTCGCACAAAATCACATTTGTTACCATGGGGTCGATAATTTGACTTTTTCTGGGATCTCGAAGCTCGAAGTCCTAATATTGTAGGTTGTTGACACATTAAACCTGCACAAATGTATAGATTATTTTGCCATTCCAACTCAATATGGGCACGCACTACCTCAGGTGCACTCCGAACTTATCGATCGTTGTAGCCTGCGCACCACCACCCAATCCATTCGGAGTGATACAATCGTGGCTGCCTTTGTTCTCTTAGGCCACCATTTTTAGTGAGGGAGATTTTTTCACGTATTCACGTGCAAAAAAAGTGGCAAGCTAACTTTCTTTGTTGACTTTTCATGCAGACTTGAGCGAAACCATCGGTTAGAATGTGAAGTGAAATTAGTCATGGCCTTGTGCCACGAGATAATCTCCCTCTCCCCCATCCATCCACCCATCACGTGCGCGATCGATCAAAGCAGGAAAGGAGGTGGGAGGGGGGAGAAGGGGTGTAGGCAAGTAGAGAATCACGATCGTAAAACCCGCTTGGCCTTACTCCATCTGCATACACATAAAATCGATTTGCTGCGGTGACTAGTGGAGGATCTGGGTTCTACAAACTTAGAAATAAAAATCCCCGTCTAAGAAACGGATGGAAAGACTGATGAACGAACGACCCAGCCAATCAGCCAGTCACCTAGACATGTAAGCGAGTAGAGGGTGGTGAGAGAGGCTTGGATTTACATTATCCTCCCCTCACTCCTCCTTTTACCCAACATCTGGACACGGATCGCATTTCGACGACGAAAACATTGACATTCCTTCCTGCACCACTCTCATTCCGGTTTCTCTCCGCGAGACGTTTAATTAACGCATTTGTGGGGGTTAAGGAGGCCTGCATTCCTAGGCAATATAGTCGCTTTTGAGGTTTCATTTAGCATTCATGTTTTTGTGAACAATTTTGTGATAAGAAGGTGATCAAATAAGAGTAGGATTCCACCAATAAAAATTTGTCTACGACCATTGGGCCTGAGAGAATTAGACGAATGCAAATGCTCCCAACCCACAGATACTGTATTTTCAGAAGGTGGATTACTGATCGTGGAGGCTTAGAGCATAATTGAAGAGATGCAATTTTTCTTCTTTATTAGGCAGATTTTTCTTTACTTTTCAAGCACAAACCTCTTGTTTACACCTAAAAACCGCTCACACGTGGCTTCAGAGGCGTTTTAATCCGAGATTAACTTTATCATTGTCAGCACCATCATCAGTATCCATTCAAGCGAGGCTGTTTTGTGCAATGAAATGAAGGAGATCAGAGGAAGGGGGGTTGTGCTCGATGTCGCATCATTCGCCACGTGTGCATCTTCTCGTCTTAGCCCCTTTTTCACCCCTTTCTCCCTCCCTTTTGGCCCTCACCTCCATCCCCTCATACCGCAAGTCCAAGGAGTGCGAGATGAAGGGGTAAGGGGGGAAGGAAGAAGGGGCGGGTGGGGGAAATGCGAGCTTGCGTGTCGGAAACCGCTTTTCGCCTGGACGTGATATTCCATCAAGTAGATTGAGGCTATTATATAGGGGAATTATAAGGAAGTCATGGGTCAACTCAGGAAGGAGTTAAAGTATGTGATGGTATCTTTCAAACAATTATGTGAAGTAATGTTTAAACTATAAGTGCGAAACGAAAGCAGTGAATTGGCTCTAAAATTATACAGTTAATACTTTCAAAAGAGATGCCTGCCTTTCTGGGCCTTAGATCAACAGATGTGCTACTAAATTGCATGAAGCCACATTAAACTTGGAAAGTATCTTTGAGCTAACAAAGGGTGGGAAATAGTCAACATTTCGCAAGATCGTTAACACTGACAATCACTGCGACTGGGAAAGAAAGCTTCAAGTGAAGTTTTACACCTTGAAACCTGTCTATGCTTCCGTAGGGCATCGAATCATGGCAAATGAAGAACTCGAGTAGAGTAATTTGTTTGAATCATGCGGTTATAACTTTAGCGAAGACTGAAATGACCGACTGCGAAGAAAGCCGTTGAAATAATGACACTGATACAGAGATGATAAGGATGAGAGACTCATTCAAAAAGGGCAGCATTCAAAATATTATAACTTGGATAATGTGTCTAAACGTCACGAGAGGTAGGTATTTGCTTCAAGGGCAAAAAAGTGGATGGGCTATAGAAGCCACGCTGGCATTTAGTAACTGCCTTCACCACCATGCTGGGTGTTGGCTGACTGTTGATTACAACACGTGGTGAGTACAGAATATTCCTCCTTTTTTGTGCCACTTTTGGACAAATGTGCGATGGAATTCCATCAGGGCAGGGTATCCACCCTGAATAGAACACCGTCTGGTCTCTAAAATTACCACGATGTATAGCGAAGTTGACGTTGGAATGTAGGCAAAACAACGTTTATCTTACTTTTACGCTTCACCACACCGACTCGGCAGCCCTCATGTTCCGGTCACCGCCCTGGGGTCATGGCAGCTAGACCCTGCTTTTGGCCCTCTAAATCTCCTTCAAGTTAACAATAAACACTCCAGGCTTGAATGATTCAGCCCGGTCCGAGTTCTACACAACCTCAGTGAAAATGTTAATTTTCCAAGTCGACTAATTCATTCTTAGATCTAAACTGCGTCTCCAGCAGGTTTGAATGGTGCCTATAAGCATCGACTTGCCCTTCTTAACCCATTTAGTTATTCCCAATGCTTGCAAATGGAGAGAAGAAAAGGGGCAGCCAAATTTGGACAGTCAAAATATCCCCTCATCTTCAAAATACCTCTCTTTTCGCCTCAACTTAGCTCCATGTTTATTAATTGGAGCCCCATTAGTTTGAGCCAATTGGACCACCTACTTTAAACAGGCTTAAGGCTCATTTGGGTGTTTGGTCACGACGTCCCCACTGGAGATAAGTACATCCTCCCTACCACCGCATGAGAGTCATAAAACCCGCCCATATTGAATGGTCGGTTCTACCGCTCAACTTATGGCCCAGCTTCCACATTGCCAAAGGGGATCAATTATTCATGCCTTAGATTAGCAGATGCTTAGGCAAAAAAACGACTCCCAACTCCCCATCAACGGTCCTCCGTGATGATGGAAACAAGGCCTTTCTGGCGTCCGGCCTGCCTCTTAAAGTGGAGAGTGGAGTGGATTCTCCATAACGAAAGAGAAAGTAAACAATGCAATCCACGACTCACTACTACCAGAGACTCCGAATTCAATCCCATGCTATGACCCCTTTCCTTAAGAAAATTTTTCATCCAACTCTGTTGCTGGTTATCCCTACGTGAGAGGATATCAGCCAAATTTATCGGAACAATGGAAGTTTGTTAAATTTTGTGATCCAATATTGTCAATGTTGCATTGTTACAGTTTTGTGTACACCTAATAAGAGGTTTTGGAAATAAGTATTGTGAGTTCCACAAATCATACCCTGGCTCTCAAATAGCTCACCTCAACTTGAGCACACATGCACAAGCATGAGATGTGCGTGCAACCTTGAGAGTGCAGTAGCAGTTAAACCAAGGTCAGTGGCACGAAGGGGCTTAGGTATGGCGAAGGAGGTAGGGGGAGGGGGAGGGGAGTGAGAGAGTCAATGATGAAACGTGCTGTGGCTAGTTGGAACATGCTTAAAATGTGCCGAAGTGAATGAAAACCGGTAACACAAAGACCTTTGGTATTTGGAGCGCGGATTTTAGCGACGCAATTAAAAAAGGTGGCGACCATTTGATCAATGACACTTCAACTATCCTTCATAATCTGTGGTTTAACTATACTTTGTATCGTGCATTTGTGTACTCTGGGTTACTCCTGGCGGCGTTTATGATCGCTTCCAACAAGGCTTAAACACTAGGAGCGTAGCCTGAATGACACCACCATCGAGGATGAGTCGATGAAGACACAAAAAGGGAATGTAAAAGCGAATGCACCACAAAACAGACACTGCTGCATTAAATACCATGCTGCTTTGAGGGTAGCTCAGCATATTTCATGAGAGGAAAACCGCAAGATTCTCTTTATCACAAAAGAAAAACTTCAAAACGTAATCATGGACATTTCGTAGGTTCCAGGGCATTCTCTGTCAGTTCTTTTACTTTACGCTGCATTGTGTCAGACAATGTTCTACCAGAAATACATCCCACTATCCCCGCGCTTTTCGTGGAACTGACCTCTCGAAGTGCTCACGACTACACTTGCTCTTCGTTCCTCCTTCCCATTCAAGTTCGTCTTATGTTTAAGCTCGGCCTCTGATCTTAATTCATGCCTTCTTCCTTGCCGAAATTAGGGCACATTAAACCTTGGGCTGCAAACGCAGAGCTGTGCATTATAGTAGGTCCCAAAAGTTCTTCATTGTTACCCTTAATAGACTCAAATACTCACACCTGATCCTCATTTCCTAGCTAATCTAATCTGGATTGGCGAGGTTCTGTTATAAGAGATACCCGAAAGCTGCACTAAGTTACATCTGAAAGTGGCACGAAGCATGGAACTAGGAGGACCCTTGTAAGCAGCATACACAAAGACTAGTATCATGCATATCATTCAAATGTTAATTTTGTGCCTCCCTTCTCCTTTCCTGCCACAAAAAAACGGCAAAATGAAGTGAACTTGCCCCATTTTGTTCATTTTCGCTTTTTTTGAAACTGAAACGCTACAAATATGTTTAAAGGATAATTTTTTAGAACGATTCGTTCCTAGCCCATCCACATTTCTTAAAAGTTGTTGGTAATTAAAAGCTACTTCGGTGTTTCCCATTTCCCCTGCTGCCATGATAAGTCACTAAATCCAGTCAAGTAGTGGAATAGTGTAGCAGCCACACAACCTTGTTTTCAAGCATTAAATAACGCGAAAATTCTACAATTTTCGTGCACCAAAACCCCTCTCCCGCATGCCACGTAGGCACAGGAGCGCACACCCGTCCACGAACGCAGACACAATCGAGTAGCTCAATCGGAAATCGATAAATACCGCTCACGCGCGCAAGTACGCACACGCGTGGTGAAGTGAGTTTAAGATGGTGTTTCTAAAATGGCCCAATTGCATCCACTTTCTGCCCCCTCCAAGGCTTGTTTGGATGAGCAGACAATCCTAATAGTTTACAGATGTTTTCAATGCAAAAAATCGTATTTATTTGGTACATTTTGGACAAGTTAGCATCTGGCTATCTACACACACATCCACACACGCACACACACGCAAAGATGCTAGCAGCAACAGAATAATACGTTAAGATCGTTGTTTCATAAGTTTTGTTTTCTATGAGTAAGTGGCCGAGCATTTGGCCAACGTGACTTTAAACGCACCTAGGTTGGATGTTGCAGTAAACAGCAATCAAGGTTTATTACAATACCCTTGATAGGAGGTTAACAATCTGAAGGAGGTCTTGGAACAGGGACAAAAGAACGTTTTGCAGCTGCAATCTGATCGGAGGCCAGCGGGAGAAGGGAACCGATGTGTGGATGGTGGAAATTGGCAAACGAAAAGGAATTGCCATGTTTTGCCATGTCCACTACTTAAATTTCGCAACTCCTCCATCGAGGAAGCGATGTTATTTTGCATGAAGAAACTGGCAAGATTTGCGCAGAATTTAAGGTAGTACGGTTCACAAATGTCAAGGCCTCAGTAGAGAAACACTTTTGTTGTTACTGTGGAATCATGAAACCGTTATGAAACATTATTCGCACGCTTGAACTTATTGGTTGAAATGCCTCTTTCACGAAGTTGATTTATGGAGGTGAAGCCAAAAAAATTTTAGAGGAACTTGTCATCCCTCTTAAAACTATTATGAGAGCTGATATTGGGACGATGACGATTACGCTAAACAAAGAGGTGTGATTGAGCCCTATACAACGATTCACCAAAAATAACATAAGTCATGACGGAACTGGACTTGGCTTGCTTTAGCAACTCCTTTGCTGACTTCGAATGGCTGGAGAGAGGCATTGAATCTAATAGCACAAAGCTCGCCTAATTTGAGTTGGTTTAACTGGTAAATAGGCACTTTGGAAAAGCCTTGAAATAGAGCCAAGATAAGCCTTAAGGCCGTTCTCTGATTGATCAAAGTGTAGGATGTCCAAGGGCGAAAATTAGTATCCGTGGATGACTGAGAGCCTGCAAAAGTCAGAACAGTGTGCTGCTCCATTTCACAAAGAAGGGGAAGACAAATCCCCACATCAAGCCAAGGGCATTGTTCTGCATCATTCTTCCCATCAACGCAGAATGTGTGAGTGATAAGGCTAGCAAGGCGATCTGGACTGTGACTGTGACAGCGAATGAGTGTGATGCCAACAGAGGCTTAGTTGCACGGATGGATGGAGCTGCTAAAATGATTTCAGTCAGTTGGCGATCTGCACAAATTGTAAACATGGTCGGTTACACCGACTCCTTCATACCTGACTGTGCTACGAGCAAGGATGGCACGCTGATTGCACACTCATGCTTAGTGGTGGAAATGTTGCATGCACGAAGTATCGTGTTTCATGGAGTGAAGCAGGGAGTGTATCATCGGAGCTTGTCACTTCTCTAGACATGGTGGTGAGAAATGAGGCTTGAATGATGATCGCTATCCGAAATTGGGAGTGCCATGGAGTCCTGTCAAGCATTTCATTGAAACGCCATAAGTTTTAGCTAATTTTATATTGGACATCCTTATGCATCTAGAAGTGAATTAAATAACTATCCATGGTTGACACGTTATTTATTGTGAGAAGTAGCTCTGATCGAGTTAGCTAAGCTGGTGCCAAGACAGAAACCGAGGTTAGATTCAAATCTGAAAGTGGAATCTACTAAACATTGAGTTTCAGCCTCGTTTGTCCGTCAGCCTATCAACCTATCCGGTTGTCAAGTCATCCATCTGTTGTTGTGTGTATCGACCACTTCACTTTCCCATTAAAGAGATCGTCAGACTCGTAAATTGTGTCGTCTAGGAAGGCAAAATCTTGCTGCCAAGGTGGAATTTTGTTGAACGTATAGTTAACGTGTGGTGATTGTTCATGCTAACTGCACTAGCAAGGAGGAATACAGAAGTTTTTCACATGAGGTTATGCAGACGAATCTGCTGCCCGTCGGCTGGGAACTTTATGCGCTGTCATTGTGTCAGGCATGTCAGGACCATCGGCGTGACTTCGAAGTGATAAGTCTTTGATGGACTGCCTTGGATGGGTGATACGCTACTTTAAGTCCATCTTCTTGCCTTTGGAGTAAATTAAAAAGGGTCGAAACTCCTCACAGGTACGATTGTCGGGAAGGACACACTCGATGGCAGATTGATTTAGTTATTCGTTGATTTTGTCTCCATCACCAATTCTACGGGCACTTAGAGCAGTGGGAACAAGTTGAGGAGGAGAGAATGGCGCTACCAGGTCTCCTAAAATGGTTGTAGAGGTTGAGGAGGATGCGATGGGTTTTCTGATCTCAGTGACCCTATCGCGTAAATTTGGCCCGGCAAGGCTGTACAAAATTTGAAAGGATTGATTGGTAGATAAATTTAAGAATTTCAAAAGTAGAATTGAAATGGCACTAGGCAAGGACTTTATAGATCCATCCAATCTGAGTTTATGTTTAAGTCGATTATCTTTAAATTAATTGTTGAATGTCTCTCTTCCTCCCTTTAACGAAGTTACGCGTATCGGCCGAAACTTGATCCACTGGATTCATTGAAAGGCTGTACCAATTTCCATCTCCATCTGGCGCAATTCGTAGTGCGGTTAATTAACAAGAAAGCGACTTCCCCCGTCTACTCCATTTCTACTTGACATGTTTGACTGGTCAAGAGTAGAAAAGGTGGTTTCTCAAGGAACTAAAAAGTGTCGGATAATAGTTTAAAATTAAAGAAAAAATGATGACTGACGAATAGGACTGCATAACCTTGCATACCTGTCAATAAGGCTCTCTGATCTGACTTATTTTGATTACCTAGGACTTCCTGACCGCTTGCAGTTTAAAGCAGGGTATGCATCAGTCAATCCGTATGTACTTTTCGATCTCCATGCCGACACGTTGGCCACCTTTCAACGTATTCGCATTGTATCAAGCCTTGGTGGAATCTGTTAAACACAATCCAAACCTGACTGTTTAACCAGCGGTTTGCCAAGCGCCTTTAAGGCTGGATTAAAAGCTTTTTCTCAACATTTTTAACAGCATTTCGTGTCTGTGTCGTAATACACATTAGGATTGCAACAATGCCAACATAAACTTGTTCTCTTTCACCGACTGAAAAGACCTGGCTGGAGATTGTTTATTAACTAAAGGCCCTGTGGGACAAAAATTGGCTTCTTAATGCACTATTAAACTTATCAACACATAAATGTAATGCCCCCAAAGGATTGCATAAACCGTTGTTCACTCCACATTTCCATGCAGAGAGTCGCCTCATCGCCATACAATCGCCTTGTGAATACATCAGCTTATGGTACTGCAGCTAAGCTCATGCCCACTGGAGGTTCAACAGCAACAATAACTCGAATTGGGATAAATCTACTTCATCCGCCTCGAATTTGGGCAAGCGAGTTTGTATTTGTTGGAAACAGCCAAAAACTCGACCAGTTGTAGCCCCTGTCTTCAATGGGACTGCAAGCACCGCGTCTAACGCAAATTACAAAAGCAGTCACAAAAGAGATTAAAAATGGGATGGAAGGAGTGAAATAACGTCGCATTTTCTTCTCCACCTTCTCCATTCCTCTAATTATGTTTCACAAAACAATCACAACCTTTCATTGTCAATGAACAGCTGCTTCCGGAGTAGACAGCAGGGCAAGAATAATGTCATCGTTACACTTGGAGAAAGCAGCATAAGTATAAAACTTGTTACCCTTTGAGGAGAAGTATTCCGTGTTTATTGATTTCTTATAATAAAATAGCACAAAAATTTATTAAATGCAAGTTCGATTAGGTCTTGACTAATAAATTTATACTACTGAAATGCGGCGCAATTTACATTCCTGTCAGTCTTAATGAGTTAAAGGATTTTGCGGTCAACAGGGTCACGCCTGGAGGAGTGATGAACCTGATCAGTGCAGCATGGTTATTTGCCATGGGCGTTTCTGGGTGCTTGAAGAGGGCTGTGCCATTAGAAGTGAAACCGGAGCTGTGGAAAGCACAAAAACTTGCTTAGTTAATACGTAGTTCACACTAGCGCCACTTCTTCACAATTTTTTGATAGTAATTCGATAGCTTTTGCTAAGAAATGTTTGGCTGAAAGCATTACGACATAAAAGTTTTGTCCTCAAAAAGTCACTTTCACTTCTCCATTTACTGTATTGGAGGAATGTATGTTTAAATTGCGTGCAAAATCATGATTGTCATTTCGTTCCTCATCCATATGGTCTCCATAATAGCGATTTCGTGAGTTGAGCCTTTCCACCTTGAAAGCAGGCCCACAGTCCTTCCCGTTTCCCCACCCTTCAGCATAAATGCATACTTCCTCCAGTGCCGCTATTGGACAGATTGAAAGGGTTTCAAGGTTGCTAAGAAGAGCATAATTAAGAGAGTGTGTGTTGACAATTGCATTGCAATGATTGGAATCACCCTTTAGACGACAAGAGTCTGTCTTGTTATCTGTTGTTGGAACATGAATGATGCCGTTGGCTATCAAAAGGAAGGAGGAGAATGTTAGAAGATTTGAAATGCAAATAGCGCTTCAGTTGCCAATTGTATTAGTCGTGGCTCCGAGGCACAACACGTGCACAATAACTCATTGCATCACCACTTTACGTAAAAATTACGCGTCATGTAAGTACGCTGGCGTTGCACTCAATTATCACCTTAAGATCAGCATAAGAGATGCAAGATGAGCAAATACCAGGGTCGATGCTTCCATCATTCCCATAATAGAGGTTAATACATTCCCGATGCTAATTGTAGGACCAAAGTAACCCATTTTTTAGCGCCCCGAGCATACCTAAAAGACGGAGAGAAGGCCAGGTGTAGGTCAGAATACTTGTATTCTAGACGGAAAGGAAGGGGACTGCTAGCGTGGCCGACAGGCCAGCCCACGCAGCTAGCTTCAAGGTGGTCGCCCCTAATGTGTCGGACAAACCAGCAGCCTAAACAAACAAAACACTACACATTAACTCAAGTAAAAAATCGCTGAAACTCAGACAGATCTTCACGGAACAGACATGAAGTAACCCAACAGGGATGGGAGAGTGAGGCGAGGAGGGTAATGAACTACGAAATTAACGCCTCTTTGGGACCTCTAGGGGATAACTCATTTCCTCCGCTGGACCCAAGCATGTGACGGAAGCAGCCAAACCAATGGAGAGGGGTGAGGTAAGGCTCTGGTTTTGTGAACTGAAGCTAAAATGAAATTGAATGCAAGCGGTTTTTTTGTGCAGAAATATCACCTGCAGAGTCCAACGACGAGGTCCGATAGGCCATTTGAATGCGGACAGTGGAGGAGACGTGTTGAGCGTTGAGTCATGCGAGTAATAACAAAGGATACCAACTGTTGAATGCCTACCGTTCACCTAAAAACTGGTACTTTAGCTGGCAATGCTAGTTCATAATTTGGGGCTAAATTTACCCACGAACGTGTGGACAGTCGTGAAATATTGCCGCATTTTTGGTTAGACACCACGGTCTTTAAGACACTTCCTTAAGCATTCAAATTCCATCGTTTTGCTATCATTACAAAAGATCTCTACTTCAATTCGCACCAGAGTACTGTAAATCATTGTCATCCGTATGTGGCACGTATTCTCGATTCCACTAAATCCGATTTGAGCATTTGAGTTACAGTGATTGACGTGCGAATGATGCTCACTTTTTTAGTAATTAGATGGCTCCTGAAACTAAACGATTAATTCCATTTGTAGTAATAATGGCCGAGAGGTGAATGGACCGTCAGCTGTAGTAGTTCACAAACGCCTACGATGTTGCGATGATAAAGCTGGGTCGGGGGGAAGGAGGAAGTCCCGTCAGCCCACCCTAACTCCTTTCGCCCCTCCCCTCTCTCCTCTTTCCCATCCTATTCCCCACAAGGAAGCGGCGTTTAGTCAGCGGCAGTGTCAATGTGTCCACTAAAGGAAATGTATTTGACAGTGGGAAACGATGAACCGGCCTAATTCCCCTTCCCACCCTTTGATACTGACTTTTTTTATGTAAAAAACTCTATTAAAGCATTTGGATTTGATTTTATGATCGACTAAGTTAGGCGAATTGAAGGAATGTTGCCGTAGGTAGGGATCTGTCTGACCACATAATACCAACCCCCCAGCCCTTCCAGGAAGGCACACCATATTCCACCCCCATGCCTAAATTCTGGCTTGGAAATAACCGACAAATGCAAAGAAGTTACAACCAAGGCGTTCACCAAAAGACCACAAGCTGGCTTTGAAGTAATGGAGATGGCAGAACCCACTCAATGGCAGTAATATCGTCATAGAGGTCGTTCCCACAACAGGATTCCACCTTCACATCTATCTTGCTATCAAGTGATTGAGTCCCAATACTCTTTGACGTGACAGCTTTGCGGCCTTTGAGCTCACTCCTGAGGACGTGCAAAGAGGTTTTGCATTCCCATAAGCAGTTAAAACAAATACTCAAACGCCCTACATCAACAACAGTTCCATTGCAAAGAAGAAAAAAAACTGTGCAAAGTTGACCTCCAATAGTGCAAGTTTCGATAGTTCACCCTAATGTTAAGGTCATCTGCTGCAGAACAATGTGATGCCTACATCAGTGTTCTGACCACATCATGTGCTCAACTCCAATGAAGTTTCCTCGTAACCTCGCTTAAGATCAGTAAAAAGGAGTTGCCTTTCCTACCGATGTTAGTAAAGAAGTGAAACGGATTACTTTTATCGTTGTGGCATTAGCGTAACCCCCTGTTACCACAGAGGAGCTTGGGGCACGGTAGACCAGACAGAAGTGTAATTGACGCAGGGTTGAGCGATGCGTTGCACAACAACGTGACAGCCTCAAACTTCTAGCCTCATGCGCTAGGTTGTGCCGATACCACTGTAATGAGGTGATGGATGGCGAGGTCAAATTCAAATGCTGGAAAAGTAGGGATTCTTCTTTACTGTGAGGCCATCGGAAGGATGCAATTCTTTTAGGCTATTCTTCTTATGTTTGTGATAGCTAAATGTACTTTACCGATTGTACTTATGTGTGCATGTAATAGCATTTTAAAAGAATGTGAAATCCTCATTATAAGAAAGCAAAAAGACTTTCCATCTGCAAAGGTTTTAGAAGAATAGAATCTCAATGTGTGTGTTACTCTTTGGTCAGATTTCAAGAGCCTATTCCAGGCAAAGAAGTTCTATCGAAAAGTTCACCTTGAAAGCGTGCTAAAAATGTCCTCTTAGGAGGAATAACTGAAAAACTGTCTTGGGAAAGATTTTAAACCTGTGTATATCATCCTTATGTGCCTCCTCGACTGTCACTTTCCGTGCCCGATGTGCAGCGCAATGGCGTTTGTCAGCCCATCCTTCAGTGCCACAGATACCGCTCATACCGACTACTCTACCAGTGTCTCGGTCTTTCTCTGCTCTTTAATGCAGTTATAGTTAAAAACATGCATTTTGTAATGTAAAAGGTAAACGACCAGCTTTCTCGTGGACTTGGCGTTGCTCCGAATTGTCGTAACAGAGGGACACCAACTGCGGAGGCCTGCGACGGCGGGGTCTGATAAAGGAACACCAGTGAAGCAAGCCATAGTCTTGAGAAATTGAAAGGAGAAGCCTTCTTAGTGACATGTCACAATGTCACGGAGAGAGGTTCGAGTGATTTATTATGCCGCGCTAAGACCTGCAGTGTCTTCCTTGCAATCGAAGTAGAAACTTGGGTGGATAGGATGACAACTTGGAGGTGACAAGCCTGTCTCGCCTTGTGCATTAGAAGATTGACCATTTTGGTGATTGGTTTCGTTGGTATCGTATTTCACAAAAAGTTGCATCAAAGGACCGGAAAATTAAGGACATGAGGCAGGTTTTTTCACCGTTCTGTGATTTGTAAGACACATGCCATCCCCTCTCAGTAAAGCACAATTCAGTCTCAAGCAATAAATTTCCTAAATGTATCTGTTGATCACTCTGACACTGTCAATTTCCCACTTTTCAGTGGCCGAGGTACCCTCTCATACCGATCACCTTGCTAGAGTCGTGGGCTTGCTGCACGTAGCACTCCCAGGATAGTGCGATTCTATCGCTGTAGTTTAGTCAACCCTCTGGAAGGAAACGTAGACGATAGCAGAATGGTGGCGTCAATATAGTTAAGCTCTTCAGCTGCCACAGCGGCTGGGTGAAATCGACAACATGTCATAACTCTTCATTGTAAGTCAACGGTGAAGCTATTTACAGTTTTATGTTCCAGAGCGCCTTCGGAAGTAGCTGAAAATGAATAAATTTACGCAGGCTAAATGTTGCCATTGTGATGGCAACAGGCAACGTGGCAAACAGACACCAGTGTGAATGCAATTTGACCCCTAAGTGGTGCAATAATTTGCATAGGCATGTGCGTGTGGTCTTTGCTGGTGTCCCTGGTACTATCCATCACTAGAATGCCCACAAATTATCTCTCTCACGGTCACACACAGAGCACTTTTCAGCAGTGCCGTGGCGAGCTGTCACTATTCATCAAACATCACGAGTCCACTGTAGCTCGGCCAGCTACAATAGCACTGAAAAAAATTAGCATTTCGTCAGCTGAAACATGGGATTCTAGTCTCCGCATCATCAGGCTCAATAAGTAGCAAATTCTTCTCAAAGTGATTGAATCCTGTCACTTGCTGCCATCACTGCTCAAAACTTGCAACCCCAAGTTCCATTCTTGTATTGGTGGCTATAAACGATTGACCAGTTGTTTATGTGTCACTGGACAATGTTATGCCCGTGGCACAAGTTACATGGGGAGATGGAAATAGGAATCGTGAGCGGTCGAAAAGATCCGAGCAGTTAAGCAGACAGTGATGCAAGTAAAGGCAATGGCTCCTTTTTTTAAAAAGGAGCAATGGCAACTGGATTAGCACCTGCAGGGCTATAGCAATCTACGAAGGTGGATTTTCGGCGAAACGGGTTGACCATAAAATAAGCATATCAACCGCTCAAACCTTAAACAGCATCTTTTATGTGGCTTTGAGGCCATTATACAATGGCAGCTCTGAGGAAGGTACAAATGCCCCTAAATACCGAGTGGCTGTGAGATGGGTCACTTGGCGCTGCCATGCGTCGACTGCTGTCACGTGATCAGCTGGGACAAGAGGCAGCAACAAGACCAACAGTGATCTGATCGCTGTGGCCACAGCTATGCAAGTAGCTTCAATATAGATAAAAAGAAATGCTGGATTACTGCTTTGAGCATCCCAAGACCATCAAGTGTGCAGGTCCGACAAAGATTGGGCAATTGGGCGGATGGTTTTCTCGTCAAAGCCATGCTAAACCTGAATTTCGGAAAGAAGAATTGCAGGTCTTAAAGGTAAGGCTGAAAACTACATCAACCCCCCAAACTATGGGAAAATGAAAAGCTCATGAAATGATTACTTTTTCTTTAGCTTTAAATTACCTCTATGTAGGGAGACCGAAACTGCAGGTCTTAATTCATTATGCTGCGATCCGTTTGAGACATCACTGTAGCAAAGACGACTTGCTCCAATGACTAATACGTGTATCAGTTGCTCCTCGTGGTAACCATTGCCCGAAAGCGACATAGGGACAGGCATATCTCATTCTCGAAATTGTCCAAGTTTATTTTTGCAGAAACGAAAGTTACCTTCCCCATGGGCAGGTATGGGACGCGACTTGAAGTGAGAGACTTACCTAGAGTAGACGCCGTCATCTGCGGTTCCAAAAGCCACAGCAACAAGACATCAACAAGACTGCAAGATAGGTGTCGCTGTGGAGAAACTTTTTTTACTAAGGAACAAAGTTACAACACGTCTCTGGACAGCCAGACCTCTGCGTATGAATCTTATTGCGTTCGATGTCGGCAAATTGCCTTGGATATCGTCCAGTCGACCAGTTTTCTTGCAATTGTCGTGTTTTCAGCGCATTCGTGGTGGCTGAGTAGGTGGTATAGAACTCGGAGTGTTGCATAATGATGCTTAAAGCGTGCAGTGGGCCTCTCCAGTGGTAAATAGACCCAAAGGGATTCTAAACACTCCTTATTTTAGGCAACGAAATTCAATCAACGGTGGTAACAAAGAGAGCTTTTGCCTTGGAGACCGGTGACTCCCTCCTGATTCCATTTATAAAGCATACGATCACGAGGAGAGCTGTAATTGGTGGTTGGGACGACAAAAATGGCCATTTACCAGGTTGGAAATGGAGTAAAATTTGCCCGATTCATCTCCACCTTTTGCCCGTTCCACTACACTACGGTGCCTTTTGTATTTCTTAAATCATTTAGCATTTGTAGCATTTATGGGACTGGAAGGTTGGTCGAGCCTACTGGAGCAGCTTTAAAATCCTCCAAAACCATTTCGATTGCATTTCTTTCCTATCCTATTCAACTACCTCGATAAACCTTCTTGGATTCATTCAAAGAGCTAACTGTCGTCTGGCAAGGCAGCTGAAATCGCATTGTTGAGGGTTATTATCGCATGAGTAGGCAAACGTCCATGGGCAACTGAGAAGATTTGGGCGAAAGGGAAAAAGGTGAGCCACGTGCCTTAAAACCAGTTTAATGAATTCAAGATAGAATGAAAGGAACAATGGAAATGTGCACTTTTGCCACATCAACTAACTTAGGCCCCCACCTCCCCCTGGCCCCCCCTCCTCCCCTTCTCCCCCTCCACCTTCCAACCAGTTTCTACTGAAATGAATACGTAATTTCGTCCAGTAAGTGTTTCGCTAAACGACCTTTGAAAAGTACAATTCTGCAAAAGTTCAAATCTCCATATTGGATTTGACCTTCCATGAGGAAACATCTCGAAATCGCCTACTGCATTCGCCCATTTATTTAAGTCAAATTCCTGGTGAAGGAAGACTAACAGAAAAGTAAATTTCTTGTGTTTCCATGGGATGAATCAGTTGATGACGTCTTCTGTTGCATCCATAGGCACAAACACTCAACCGTTGCAACATCACGTTCCACTCCACAATGTTCTCCATCCAAAGGTATTTGCATGACAGAGGAATTCGAAGCTGTGAAGGAAAGTACGTTGGATTTATTTAACAACCACCGCACTAGATGCCCCTTCCCTGTCTCTTGTGCATCCAGTAATTACTTCATATATGCAACACAAAGCACAGAAACTCCCCACTGACAATTTGGCCGGGGAGGAAGAGCAGGAAAAAGAAGAAGTTGTGCACAGCAAGGCAAAAGCGGAGGGCAAAGATAAACAATGTACTGAGCCCATAAACTAAATTTGAATTACTCCTACCGAAAGGCGTAACAGGCCGACATTTTCACAAGCTTTGCTTGATAAGGAAATATTATCAACAAAAGCTTAAATGTGCTTGCGTATGTGGAGAAGCAAAACCGAGTCCTCCGGGGCCCAATTAGTTGTGCTAATTTCGCTGATAAAGAATGGATGCATGGGAAGAGGCTGAGAGATCACAGGAGGTGTTTGAGGACTCTAAAATCTAGGTAAGAAAGAGCTAATATTTTGAGAGACCGAAGTTTTGTTGCTCCCACGCCTTTTTCCTGTGCAACTCGTGTGTACTTCTCAACCACCGCCGTGGTGCTTCCATAAGAGTGCAATGAAAAGATTTTCGTTTAGCTCGAAGTTTTGCCTCGTAGAATTTATTCCCATAGGACATGGTGCCTGGAAAAATAATTCCATGGCTTTTCTTCCTCCAATCGGTGCAGTAAACCTTCCAACGATATCGCCTGCTTGAATCAACAAAACCTTGCACATTGAAAGATTAAAAAGTGTACTAACTGTAGTACAGTTATCAAAAGTGTATAAAATTTTACACCTTGATTCGCATTTGCAGTCTATGGTGCCTGTGTTTCATGGTGTCTACCTTTTGACAGAATCTGTAGCGTTCCGAGCACCCCTAGAAGACGGAGAGAAGGCTAGGCGTAGATCAGAATCCTTGCATTTAAGACCGGAAGGAAGGGTACTGTTCGCCTGGCCGGGAGCCCAGCCCACGCAGCCAGGTTCAAGATGGCCGCCACCAATGTGGAGAGCCAGTCCTCTCTTCTTTCCAGCGTTGGCCCCGACTCGTCTCTTCATCCACCCCCCGCGTTAGCCCTCACAACCTAGCCAGTGCTGCGAAAAGCACTCACGAGCTAACCGTGCCAGGCACCGACATCCGACGCAAATGAGGCGATGATTGACACCACGTCAAGGCTCCCTCATGGCAGTGCGATTCCACCTGGAGGTTCGCCCTGCTTGCCAACTAACTTCGGAGTCAGAGGTTTAGCCAACCATCACCGCAGCCTTTGGGAGGTTAGTTTACTGGCCGCCTTTCCAGATGGTCCACGGTTATTATCGCTTCAGTTGTTAATAGCCTTCCTGTCGAGCACGGAGTGGGATAGTATCGGAGATAAACGCAGTTCCTAGTCCTTCAGCTAAGGCGCTTCTTCTGCACCGTTGTAACGTGCCACTTGCAGGACAAATCTAGGTAGGACATGCACGAAGTCGGGTCCGCTTTCTGCTGCCATCACTGTAGCGTTCCGAGCGTCCCTAGAAGCCGGAGAGAAGGCTAAGAGTGAATCAGAATACGTGTATTCAAGATAGGAAGGAAGGAAGAGGGCTGCTGGCATGGCCGGCAGGCCAGCCCATGCAGTTAGGCTCAAGACGGCCACCACCAATATGTAGAACCAACCAACAATCCAAGCAAACAAAACACTACAGCACCTACCTCCACATTTCCGCAAGGATCCACCATGGTTCCGAAATCCCTCACCTAATCCTTCACCCCCACCATCATTCGTATAATGCTAGACTTGAGAGTTATTTTAAGCAGATTTTTTTCTGAAATTAGTGCCGTAATTTCCAACTTCTCTTAATTGCTCCTAGGAACTTAATTTGATTTAAAGCAGGCACTGTTCGAATGCATTCTACGTAATTAATGCTGACAGATGAATTGTACCCTCACTTAATAGCGAGTGTGGATTATAAACAGCCTTAAAAAAGGCCACAATTTTGTGCTTCCAGTGCAATCAAATGCAACCTCAATCATTATGGGATGGAGTTGCACACAAATAGACCTTACAAGATTAGTCTGCTGTGAATGTTTGCAGTGGATTTCCTTGCCGGCCCTGTTATGATGGTGGGAACCCCTCCAAAATGCCTGATATTTCAATTGCAAATGGGTAATTTTAAAGGGCTACTTTCTGAGGACCTCTAAAGTCAGGCAAGCTTAAAGTTGCCTCTGCCATCAACTTCTGCAATGATTAAAAAACATGGACTTGTCGAAGCCGAGGTGCAAAAAGCTGAAAAAGAAGGAGTGCACAGTCCATGCAAATGTCATTCTGCTGCAATACTGTCATTAATTTTTTGGGTGGACCTTAGGCTAAATACTCAAATGGAGGGCTTAAAATCCTATGCTTAAGGCAATTGCTCCAAGGTGTGTATATGCAGTTGTAAATCTTTCCCACAGTTGATAAGAGTGTGTAAACAGAATCCAGCGAATGGTGTGGGGGGTTGAGGGTGAGGCCGATATACGGAGAGGATCTTGAGGATCCTTTGCCACTGCTATTGCTACGTTTTTCTCCCACGAGTAAAAACGACGTGCTGTGTTTGTGATTTACGGTGGGAATTTGGTGGACTGTGCGTTCTCCCTCTCCTCCCTCTCCCCAATTTCCCCTATGCCAGTGACTTTGGTGATTAAGGGAAGCATTTGTCACTGCCCGGTGCGTCACTGATAAATTTGCAGTGTTGTCGCTTACTTTGCCATCGTCTGTCCATCACTAGACAAATTCAGTGGTAAGCGAAGAAAAAGCACTCAAACTTTCCGGTAAATTTGCATCCAACTCTGAAGCAAAATGAACTCATCTTTAATAATTTCAACCTCAAGGTTGGTGCAATGGGCCATGCTCCTGTCATTTCTCCTACGACTGCTCTGCCCTTGGTTACGCAACATTTAGAATGGCTTTGAAAGGCTGAATTTGGGTGTTGCATTAAAATCACACCTCTGAATAATTGAGTAAGCATAGCTCGTGTCAACAATCTTACTTACCTAGACGGATCCCTTCAAAACTTTTAGAAGTAACATCTAGAAGTAATTAAAATTAAATGGTCTAATGTTTTTTGTTTAAAATACTGTAAAAATGACAACTCGCTATTGCCTGATTATCTTTGTTTGCTTTCAGGCATCCCGAGTCGGTGCTGCAGTTAATAAGCCCCACCATAATGGAATGAAAGAGAAATAAGAACTGCGGTGACTTAATTAAAATAAGTAGCATCTTGCCACCATTAGTTCAGTTGCCTACCCAGTAGTTGGCAATTGTTTGTGACTGGATTATTGGCATTTTGCGACATTCATTTGCTGTTTTTAGAAAGGCGAAATAAAAGCGAGAACCAAAAGGAGGATTAAGGAGAAAATGTAGTTTTTTGTCATGGTGAAGTGCTTCGCCTTTCACTTGTGCAGCCCATGGGGGGTCAGTGGGGCCAAGCGTTGGGCTGGCTTCCTGGACGGGACGAAGTGGCTGAAAGTTAGATTAGCAATCCTGCATTGAATTGTTCACTAGACTAAAATACTTATCAACCCTTCCACTCATCCATTCTTTTTACTAGTCCAAACCCACTTCACAGCTAGTACCTACAATACCTTCTACTTTACTTTGAGCAAATCATCATCAGCAGCCTTGCAAGGTGATGGTGGGCAGAGGGCTCCAACTTTAGCTTTTGCTAACGAATTTGCTTGGCTTGGTAGGAATTTGTAGCCAGTAGTTATTCCTGCTCTAGAAAATCAAAGTCACTTCTCCACTGTCTCCACAACCTTACTGATTGTGTTCGTGATAAGAACGGTATTGTGGCAGAATACAAGAGCAGTGGCGATTGCCAAAATTGCTTTGCTGAGTCACGCACGTGTCGTAAATTGTGTGGTTTTTGAGGCAATCACCTACCCATCCACCCACTGTGATCTCATCTACACACCGAGGTCTGCGATCCATTCACTCTCACATGCTTCTCTACTGACGTGGATACAAAAACATGGCCCCATTCCATGCATTGGACAAGTGGATCTGCTAATGACATGCTCTCATCCAGACCACTTACCAGTCTCCAACTTAAAAATGGAATTCTGAAGGTGTTCTTAAGCGGATTAGAGATGACAATGGAGTGTGATGGTACCGTGGTAACGAAACTCTTTGAAAGAAGATTCGCATTTGAATTCCGAAGTTATAGCCCACCGAGTAGTTGAATGATTGATGCAGTTAACCTGCTTTCGGCACCTCATTGTTGACAAAGACCCCCACAGAGCAGATTTGCTTTGTGGCTTGAAGCAGCCCCTAGCACTGGTCTGAATGCTTTTATATGTAACAGGGCGTCATGGTCAACCTTCGGAATAACCAAATGTTTAAGCAAATCAAGCAGATTTAACTGAACTTCCGAATCAATTGATGAGATTGTTCGAGCTGTTAGTGTCGAGCTTTGAAGAGCTTTTTGCTAATTGGATCTCTCATGATAGATGAGCTACTTGAGTTCAACCACTGCCAACGACTGAGAGTGTTAAGCCTTTGTAATGCATTACACGAGACAAATATTAACTCACTACATTGTTTCCAGCTCTTTGATTCCCCCAAAGGCCAAAGGACAGTGAACCTCTACACGTAGAATACGGTCAGTCGGTTTCTTCTTTTGCTTAAAGGGGACAGCAACACTTCAAAGGAGAAGGTGGAAGTGAGGGAACTTATTCGGACTTAATTTAATGAATGCAAGGAAGTACCTTATTAGTACAGCGTACTTATTTCCCCAAAAAAAGCCCGATGGAATTTCGCCACTTGCAATTGGTTAAATGGAAATGCCTAGTGCAGTAGGTCCAGTGTCCCTGTACTTTGACATCTGTCAGGAGTTGAAAAGGAGAATAAATAGTACCCTGGTCAGTTTATGACTAGTTGAACTGGACACTTTCAATGGGTCAGGTTTGGGCGTGTACTTGACAGTTAAGCGATGGCTAGGGAAGTTTAGGTTCTAAGAGATCGTTCCTGTATGGTTTGGTCAGCCAATGAATTGCTGCAGCTTGAATGGAGGTGAAAAATACGCCATGCCATGTGGCAGTTTATGTCGAAGTTTTGCACAGAGGGCAAGGCCAAAGAGGTGTGATAGCTAATGGGTCGATGGGTGTGATTTGAGACATTTTTCCTCTGTCAAGCAGTTGATAGTTTCCTATCAATTCCGCTCCCGAATTTTGTGCGAAAGAGCATTGTGCCTTCGGGATCTTCGCCAGGTTCCTAAATCACAAGGCCATGTATCGAAGTGCGCATGGTTATTTACTCCATTTTAGTGACAGGTGGACACAAAAGTTTTGGTACAACTCTGTAGCTTCTGGTGGGCTTGTTAAGTGCCTCCAATCACTCGTACGCAAGTTCCCCACCCGATTTTTGTCTCGCAAAGGACATTTTTTTAACCCGGCGGCTTACCGAATCCCGTCTTGTTTGATTAAAAGGCTGAAGGAGAGTTAAAGTTGATGCATTACACTTGAAGAATAGGCACTTGTAGTGCGTAGGAGCAGAACGCACCTAGTAAAAGTGGTCTGAACAGTTTGATTGTGATAGTGGGATATCGCCCGGTATTCAGGTGCCCTGCCATTTCGGTGCGACGTTTATTTCAGGATTAGGCAGATACTCATGCTTACGACTTTATTACTAATCACCGTCGTCCCTTTCTCCCTCACTGATTCCATCGGCGCCTTATAAAAGCGCACTGTTTGAGGATATGTGCTGAACCACCGGTTTCTGGTGAGAAAGAGCTCCTGTCTTGACTATTTGTCGGTGGATAGATCACTTTGATCGCAGTTTGCTGTGAGTTTTAACCTGCTGAGCATCAACTAACAAGCATGGTTGAAGTCCGTGCACACTGGGCAGCTCAAAATTGTGCTTGATACGCCTCAATATCAGCCTGGTGGAAGTTTCATTGCAAAAGCATAACCATTTGCTTTAAGGGGATCTGTGCCTCCTTCAGGAGGGGATGCTGCCCTGTTTCAATTATCATCCTCACTCCCCGTGGTTACCAGCTTCAGGTGGTTACCGTCGTCGCGCCTTGTTTGCACTAACAACCATGCGGTCATGTGCGAGACAAATTTGCGGCTGCTTATCAAAAGGCATAAGACGAAGTTCATAAATTGCCTTTGGATCCATTTAGTCCCATCCAAAAGTGCTTAAAAACAAGGTCGAAAGAAATGTTTTTTCACCCAAAGGCAAGGTTTGAGAGACGAACATGAAAAACACAGGAACTGGGCATAAATCGTATGACTTGACAGGAAAAAGGACACTTTTTCTCCCTCTCTGATGTATTTTTCGCATTCGAACCGTGCCAAACGGTCCTTGCCACATCGTCCAGCTAAGTCATAGCAGTTTAAGAGGACCTCAACCAGGTTCTGGAGGTCGTGGACAAGCCCAGAGGTGCAGACAACGGAATGAGGAGATCACATGCATTTAAACAGTCAGCTAGTCACATGCCTAAGCCCTATGGTCTGCTCCAACGTTGAATGAACCGAGATCGAGGGTGAGCGTTCAACGAACTGGACGTCATTCGACGCAATGGCAAACCCACCAAAAGTGGACGAGATGCTGTCTTGCATATTCGCGCTAAGGAATAACAAGTGCATCTCGACATAACTAGCACGGCTTTGCAGTTGTTTATCATCTCTAACCAAGCGCAAAAAATCTGGACTGAAAATGTTGCCTCTCAATGGCAGCAGGATCAGTTACACGGTTGGCGCCCGGTTAGGGTGCAAAATTCCTTTCATCTTGAACCTTATTTAACTTTTTCGAAGCATTCTCGACTGCTGGTATCTATTCAAACTATAAACCAACAATTTTATCAACAACTTCACTCCAACTTCTGTATCTTCGACTTAAACCGGATTAGAAAGCGAAAACGAGCCCACTAAGTTATGAACGGCTAGAAGTATGCCATTGTGGCGTTGTAAGTAAGCCCAGAGCCTCAAAAATAACGAATCTACTAAGAACAAAACTGGACAGCAGACTTTACTTTGTGAGCCACTGTATTACAACAAAATGGTAATGCGATTAATACCGAGTTGCTTTTTTAGGCTTGCAAGGCTCTATCCTATGCTGTCGCTTGAATTGGGGAGCTAGCGCAGAGTCTGGTCAATTTCTGCGTTGGACCAGCAAATTATTCGGTTCTGCTTAAGGGACTTAAATGGCATGAGTTGATAGATCCTGACAATGTGCTGCGAAAGGACATTATCATGCTTTGAAGTGATTGGCCAGGCCACCTCTTGTGCTTTGCCGTGACGGCAATACATTTGTTAGGTGCCATTTGAAGCAGGAACAGCTATTTGGAGTGGGATTACACAGTGACTAGTGGACCGTAGCACTCACAATTCCAATTGTTATTCCTCCTCATTAAAGAGACTGGCTAGTGTTATCAGCTTACTCCCGGTAAGTAGCTGTTACTCCGATCAACCAATAAATTGAGTGTCAGTCTCGGTTGGAATGCCACCGCTGCATAAACTGGCACTGGAGGGAAGAGAGGAAATGATTTTGAAGCCTAGTGTGTTGAGCCCATGAGAACTTTCTTTTCAGGTGTTGGAGGAAAAGGCATAAAGTGATGAGGTGGGGACTTTTGTCTGGTGATCTTCACTTCTGCTGTGGGCGATGCGATTGCCTGGAGAGGTGACGTGGTAGCTAAGGTGATGTACTCATTCGACCACTCGTTTACACAGAATTTTTGCATGTAAGTAACTCAGTAACATGTTTGTTTATTTATACCCACATAAAAGGGGCAACACGCCCGCAGGTGGGCCACCATACTCATCTGCCCACCAAGTTCAACGTTGAAGCCAACTAGTGGGAAAGGACGCGAGGCCTCGGCCTGAGCGCACCTGCGTTAAAGTCTAGCAAGAAGTGGGAGACAGGACTGTGTCCAGGTGTTCACCCACAGTCTTCACAGCCCTCATTTGCATGAAGTAAACAATCTGCAGAGCTCAGTACTGTACGATGTGGCTACGCAAACAAAGCCAGTAAAGGAGGTAGGCGACGTTCTTGATAAGGATCTGCGGAGCTGTGAACCACGACTGATGTGTAGGCATTCGGAGGATGGAATTTAGTCAGTGGCCTCACTGACCTCACGGAATAATCAAATTACTGCCTGGCGAGAGATTACCTCAAAATTGAAAGGTGTTACCTAACAAAACCTGAAACTAAGAAACAGCAAGCCTTTAGCAGTTTGGCAAATTGAGGTAATCAACTAGCACCATTGGTGGTGCTGAATCGCAGCGAGTAAAAGTGTCACTGAAACCTCGTTGCAGCTGAGCATTGAGCCGAGATGACTTAGTGCCACTCATCAAACTGACACTGCTGGGTGTAATTTTCCACTGCGAATCCAGCGCAACTAACGGAGATTGACGGTAGGCAGTCCTGGTTATGCTTGAGAATCTCGGATTCTAGAATGATTGCTAGGCGAACAACAGCACGCCAAACATTCTGGGGAGTGTTTTGGCATTGGCAGTGATCCTCCCTTCAGGTTACTGCAATTTTATTGTCCAATCTTCCCATTTCAACTTCGGGTCTCATCAATCTACTGACCAATCACCTTACCTATCCACCGCTAACAAAAGAAAATGAAGCCTGTCCAGCGGAAACAGAGGCCACCGCTTACGTATGACCAAAAATTAACCTCTCGGTGCGACATCATTATTCTGAGAGGCAGCGGTTAATGTGTGAGTGAACAAGAAGTTATTTTCGGACTTGCGAGCATTTACGAAACACGGGAGACGAAACACGCAACTTAATGCCTAAAAAGCTATGCTTTTAGTGTCTGTCTTAATTGTTCGCCTCGTCTTGACATTACCACTTCACACATTTAATCCGCCTTCAAAGGCCTTTCCCGTCACATCAGTTCATTCGCTTACTTGATCTCCGCAGCTTAGTAGTAATCCCACCTTCCGACTACGGAATGAAATAAATCTCTCCTCAGACGGTGGCTGCATGTCGCCTTCAGTGGAGCGAACTCACCTCACCCTTGACTTGCTCATTACCCCAAAAATGATGAATTGGGTGGTCGTGTTCGTGAGTCACGGTTAGAACAGTTCCCAAACTACCTGTCCACTTGTGTAGAAGACGATTTTGACAATGACAGTCTGGTTATGACGAACTAATGTACTACAACTTCCGTTCCTTGGTGGATAAACTTCACTGGGGCCGAACACTCGTAAGTAGCCAACGATGATGTAATTTTACAAAAGGAAAAGAGAGGCCTCGCTTCGTAGCATTAAACGATATTCAAACACAGTCAAGCTTTCGGGATGGAACCTTTCCACGCTTCTGATAAGATGCACCACCGTTCACGCCGAATTCGGCCGACAAATTCGGTGTCATCAAAGGCATTGCACAGGGGATGGATTTGACTGTTTTCCTCCCCAAACTCAGTGTTTACTTAGCCATCCTCCCTCAAAGAGGCAAGGCGATGTGTAAATAAAGACAGCGTCTAGCAATTTCTTACTCGACATTCAAGTTTACTGCCACGGTTTGTAGCTGCTGCCTCCTTTCCTCTTTTATCCCTTCCTTTGCATCAAACCGGAGTACTTTGTAGCATCTGAAGCAATATAGTGTCGAATTACCTACCCGAATGCATACAAAATAACACATCAGAGGCATCTGCTCCAAACATTTAGGTCCACGGGGACTGGCAAAGGAGTAGCTTCATAAGCCGTGTTTAATCGCGGTAATTGCCTCAATCCGAAGTCCAGATCAGCCTTGAAAACACAAGCGATGAGCTATGTCAACAAATTTTGGCAAGTATGGCGTTAATAACCACGACAGATGGTGGTAAATAGAAGCAAACGCGGAGTGGGCACCGTCCACTTCTTGGAGCAATTCTCCAAAGTAACTGCGATGAAGCATCTTTGGTATAGTGGAATGCACTCATCGTGGAACCTCGTTTGCGTCTTAAGCAGCATTTAGTAAACAAATTCCAGCACTTCAATTTCTCCAGTTCATCTGTTGGCAGTATAACATTCAGCTAATGCTACCAGGCGTAAAAGAATTAGGAAAGTGATTCCAAAGATGTAATTTTGGTTCTTCCGGCCCTCTACCAAGTATTTATGCCATAAGATTACCAAAATTGCGTTTAAAGACTCAAAACTGCGTGAGAAACTTTCGGTAGTTAGCCAGTCTTCTGTACTAGACTTTCAGCAATCGCGTATTATTGGCACTGCATCCAAATCGCCTCAAATTCGAAAGCATGGAACTCAAATGAGCGCCACCTTTATCGATTTTTGCCACAGAAGAAACTTCGCTTTCATCCAGCTTCAGCGCGGACAGGAGCACAACCCAATGGGAACCCGGCCGACAGGATTAATGGCACATCAATTACTACTTCTTCCCCAACACCAGCCCCACAGTTTGCTGAATGGTGAGGACACGCTAAGAAGTGGGGCTTGGCGACTCGTCACGCCACTGCCACTAGACGTCCGTTTTGCTACTTTGCGCAAGGAATTGTTACTTACTGAAGTAGTCTGACGAGGTCTCGAGGCTTAAGTTACGGATTGCATTGCATGGAAGTCTGCTAACACACGGAGCTAGGGCAAGTAGAACCGCACACCACCGGTGTAGAGACTGAACAAGGTCTTTAGCAATAAATGCTACCTAGTGTTCCTCAAAATCACTTCAAATAGCTCCTTCACACACTCACTAATCACATTTGTGGAAACTTCACACAGCATAGAGTAGTTTACCATTTGGACATTGAACCTGTGTTGGATCGAAGTTCAAAGGTCGGGTGTTCATGACTTCAAACTGTGCACCAAACTTTCATTTAAAAATCCACAATAAAAGGAATAATTGCGAAAGCGATCGTGTTTCAGTCAAGAAGAAACCAACTGGAGTGGTGTTGGTTTGAGTAGATGTTTTGGCATCGACCCAATGCCACCCAACCACACTGGGAGGAAGGCACTACTGCAGATTTTTTTTCTTCGAAAGGAGAAACTGTTAAAGAAGTCTTCCTTGGATTAGGTGAAGACGAGCTCACCTCAAACGCTACAATAGCTGTCGAGAGGATCCAAACTTATTAACTGCCTCGACTAGTCGATTTGCTGCTGATTCTTGTTCTATTTCAGATCCTTCAGGCCTAACAGCCTACCAGTAGGATTGACATCAATTGTTCAGTTTTATGCTCGAGGTCCTTCCACGGTGAAAGTCCTGCCCAGCTTAAAAGTTGATCTCAAGCTCCTGAATGCATTTACGCCATTTTGTTTTGTCTTTAGAGTAGCTCAAAGTTAATCAAACCATCCCTGTTTCGACCCTGTGTATGAACATCAGCTCGCCTCGTGGAGTTGAGGGCAGCTGAATGACCTTGAGAGCACCATCATTTCGGATAAATGTGATCGCCCATAGGCCAATTAATTGTCAAGGTCAATGAGCAGTTAAGCCGTCAAGCTCGCATCTGTGCTTATTAGGACTTCAACCAAGTTTCTACAAAGTAATCTAAAAGCTTCATTAATTTCAAACCTTTTAGCTCCAAGCTGCATTAATTTGGATCTTTTCTGGGTGAAGAAAAGTTCAGTGGAACATGTCGTTGGCGCCATATTTGTGATTCATGAACGAGTGTGCTTGCGAGAGTCACAAAGGGAAGATTTTGAGCCATCAAATTAAAAGCCGCCTCTGCATTTAATGTTAATGCGCCTATTTGGCTAATCTTTACTGAAATGGCTATTTTTATTGTTTGACACTCAAGTCACTTAGGTTGGATTGCTTCAGTTATCACTCGGTTAATAATCCAGGGGAAGGGATACAACTATGGGAGAGCCCCTGATTCTGCCTCATTAATCTATCATTTTCCTTACTGGACCAAACGCTTCAGTTAAGTGGTTCAAGGCATCCTGCAAAGAAGGTTGTAGGTCGGTTACAAGAACCGGTAAAGATGGAGAGCTCGTCATTTTATCAGCCCCTCTTCTCACATTCCTATTTTACAGCTTTGAAAACCAACCGCCTCTGTAGCACAACTTCGGTTGTCACTTGTCAGAGACTTACTTGGCAGACATATTCAATGTTGACATTGTTAGTGGCATTAAGATCAGGATAATGAACTCAAGCGTAACCAAAGTAAAGCCATCAAAAGATGTCAAAACTGCCAACGTGAACGGGATTCAAACCGCAATCGGTTTTGCTTTGTGAATGGGATGAGAGATGGGAAATGCGTTAGTGTGTTTTGCAAAGAGGAACTCGAAAATTGTGCGAATTTTGATCTTAATCGAGGTGTACTTCTCTGCCCCTGGGTGTGTGCATGTGCTAATGAGCGTCTTTATCGTTTCCACAGTTGTTATTTTCAGTACAAATGTGTCGAATGTAGGGCAACAACTCTGCCTACTTGCTTGTTGCTACTTATAAAAATGATGGACTACCTGTTGCACTACATCATCGCATGGGCAAATTCTTGGGTTCCTTGTACATCTACCGAGCAGCACGCCCTTAGCCCATGCAACAGAAACCTCAGAGAGTCCCCGCGTAGGATATAATGTTTTAGCCCTCGCATTATAACCCCTTTATCATTCGGGGTCTCAGGTAACTAAAACAGCAATCAAACAAAAGTTAAAGCCTTAAATTCAAGCCATTTATTTGTGTTGTGAAAATCACCTTCACTTAGTGCAAACAGAAGAAGTGTAAGGTGTTCGCCAATGGTACACATCATCAATAGCCAAGCAAATTTGGTCAATTTAGGAGCTAACAACTCTCCGACACAGTAAACCATAGTTGCCGACCTCAAACAGCCACACTACTACCACCACACCAATTATGCTTTAGCGAGGAGTGTCCACCAGTGCGTGGTGTGAAGACGTGGCTAGGAGTGGATGTGCGCGTGATCGTGAGGTGGACTGAATGTCCCATTTCGCACTCCAATCAATGTGTGCCAATATCAACAGCCCAACTCCACTGCTTGCATCTCATTCGAGTGAAGAGAGACTTCAAACAGTCACCACTGAGTCCTCTCCATCATCTCACTTTACACCACACTGAACTACACTACAGTGCACCACTGACCATCGCCAGACAAGCGAAGATGTACGAGGAATCACAGCAGTTGGTGGAAGGCGAATTGACTTCACTAGCCCCTCCAATGCAGGTCTTCGCAGTCTGCTCCCTGCTCCATTCATCCACCCCACGTACACTCATTACACGACGATTGGGTATGGAAACCGAAGCCGCCAAACGAGGAGCCAGATCGTCACTCGCTCACACCTCGTGCAACAGCGCCGTCGCCAATGTGGCCTTCGAGACTGTGCGTCGTCCACAAAGGTGCAAACAGTTGGCGCCGTGAGCCAGTGAATCGACAACCCACGTAGGTAGAGAAGGCGTGGAACACCACCAGCATACAACACACCTCCATGCATCTCGTTTGGTCATTGGAGGGTCACAAGATCGGCGTAGTAACACAACCACCCGATGACACGGTCACGTGGTAACACAGCATCAACACAACACATTCCATCCACGTGTTGTCCGCCCACACTGCATCCCGATTACATCCACCCAGGAACAGAATTTGATCACGCAGTCTAAGTTCAATGTTAATGGACTGCTTCCCTTACCGCTAACAAATGCTTCGCTACGCTGCCCAACTACACTTTAATGCAAACTGCTTCTTCAAAACACCTTCAACTACATTTAGAGCAGTGACAGTACCACAAATTGATGGCCACTGCGGAACCACAAGTGCTTTTTTCCACTCCAACACTGCTACAACCACCAGCACCACTTTTGTACACTTCCATTGACAGGCGCCACTGACACTTCCGTTCAAGTGACCAATGCTGAGGGCAGCACAGAAGTGGTGACATCTGCGGCTAGGTGATGTGACTCGTTTCGGCTTCTTCATTTGCATGCCAATTTAGCTATGCAGCTATGTGTCGCACCTTCACCAAACCATCAACCATCGTAGTTCACCTGACCGCACCAACACACTCCCCCTCTCTTCCATTGTGGCATGTCTTGCCTCCACACTACCACATCGACGGATACGTGGAGTGATGGACTAATGCACTGATGCACTGATGCACTGACTCACACACTGCACTCAAGTCGTCCTCCTATCGTGTCTGTGTTGGCACACACCTCCACACCCTCCAAACACCGATCTCGAAGCCACCCTCAGCATCCCACTCCACCTCCAGTCTCGTCTCCTACTCAACTCTCCCAACGCCCTCGATGTGCATCGGCGCTCCCAACCACCACAATGCACCCTCAACCAAGATACCTCTAACTGCTTCTCCTCAGTGCTACCACTCAGCAGTGCAAATATCGACACTCGCTGTCTCAGGCTGACTGCGTGCACATGCCAATGCGTCAAATAGGCATCTCTGTGCACAACAACAGCTTCACAGTCATCCACACAGTCCTCTTGCCTCCAAATGCATTCATTCCGCCTCTCCAATCATGCGCGCGTGGTCAAGGCATGTGGGTTGTGGTGTGCCATCTACCCTGCTGATTGTTTGTGCCACTGGCATTCGTCGTTGGTGGTGCAGTCTATTCAGGCAACATGTTTTCATCCGTCCAACTTCAAAGGCAACAATCACCACCTCCACCATCACCATCACCATCACCACCACTACCATGCCACTGCTACAACCACTGCCGCTACCACTACCACTACCACTGCCACTACCACTACCACCATTGAGCCATCCTCTCTGCCCATAAACAAACACATCTAACGCAATCGGAATCAACACACGTCAGTGCCACTTCCATTGCCAGTGCCAGTGGCAGTAGTAAGCAGCTCGCTCTCACAATGGTAGCATGCTTTAGATCCCGTGACTCCGTGCTCTTGCCATCAGCACAACAACCGACTTCAACCACGTCATTCATCATGTGAGTCGAAAGTTCACTTTCTCATGCAATGGTGCAGCGACTCGCAGTTACAGCACTTCAGCTTAACATCACACTGACGAACAAATCGCCTTGTCTCGCTGCGCTCCAATGCCACAACTATCACAACAGAATGCCACTTCTGCGTTGATTGTAGTGCTATCCTTTCAGTTCCCCCACCTCAAACTCGCTTCTCCACACAGCGTGGCCACAATCGACGTTGGTGCAGGATGAAGCACAGATTGTGCACTGCGACTGACCTGTGCAGCATGGCAGTAGGTGTTGGGTCAATGACGAGTGCTGAGGAAGGAGCGGTTGCTGCAATGCCTCAGTTCTACACCGATGCGTGTCATGGACGTGGATGCATTGTGCACTGCATTTCACTGTCCAATCTGGTGTTACTCCCACACATGCGACACCACCACTCACCATCATGCCACCATAATTATAGCACCGATTTGGCTGCACCTACACCTACACCTTCACCTACACCCACACCTACTCCTCTTACAGCTTGCATGAAGCGTGACTACTCCCATATGCCCCCATCAATCAGTCACTGCGTCTCACGCAAATGCGATTGCGTGTAGTCCGTCGACTAACTTATCCTTACTTGACGACAAACAGGAATGCGCACACTCCACCTCTGACATCGATTCCGATGTCAAATGGTGGTGTAACTGCCAACGTGGTTGAAAGCCAAAACGAAAGCATTTGCGAAGTAGAGGAGAAGTCCATCACTGCACAACTCATCAGCAAGCTGTGGGCTTAAAACCCCCACGCAGTACAGCATCACACCTCACCTGTCTGATTGACGTCAGGAGGGCGTTAACTGACTAGCGTAATTATTCGGTACTTCATTAAGGAGTTGCTCTGTTTTAATCCCTTTCGATCTTATTATGATTTGCTCATGCCTAACATGTAGCTGAATTGCTTTAGCGCTGGAGCAGAAAATTTTTCTCAGTATTCGAGGATGTGTTGATGGAACGCGGTAACAGAATGTATCTCTCAAATGTGACCTTAGCTGCTTGATGTTGTTGGGAATGCTTAAAAGGTACATGGTGCTCCACTCTTTGAACGATTTTCATTGCTCGTAATGCGGTGGGGACAACAGCGCGTTATTATTGTCTGCTCAAAGAACTCCGAATCACTTTGAAAGAATTGATTTCAGTAAATGCACTAATCACCTGCCTCAATTGAAGTAGCCCTGGTGACCTTTAGCCACACCTCATAAAACAAGAAACTTATTATTTTCGACTTTGACCATCAGGGGAGGTGCGAAGGCTTGCTTGTCAACTGACTTGTAATGAAAATTAGCTTATAATGCAGCGTAAGTGAAAAAACTTTGATGATTTAACTTTTACTCTAGCCTTCGTCAGTTACGTACCTCTTCACTGCAAACCATTCCATCGCAGAATGTTCAAGCACTGAGGGCCAAAATGCGGTCATTTGAAGGAAAAGGCTCTGTGTAGCACCTTTTACTGTGCTCCTCAAAGCTAAAAGTGCGATGCTGCCTCAGGCTCACCTTAATCCGCGCTCCAATTGATTGACAACATTTCATTAGGCTTGACAACTGCGGCAAAAATAGGCAAGTGAGATAGGCACGAATGTGGCTGGCACTGGAGTGGCTCCATTCAGAGGCGAAATGCAATCAAAAGGGGGATTGGCAAACTTGGCTTTTATTGCCAGAAATAATCAGGCTTTCACGGGTGATTAACACAACGACCGCAGCAGTTAGGGATAGTTCTGTGGCAAATTAATGCTTGTGATGAAGTAACCACCCCAGCCCTTGTGGATGTCAGGAGCAGCATTTTTGAGAATTAACTCGATTGTATTCATGTTTACCATTTCACGTGCCTCACATCATTGGAATACCAGAAAAGATGACCGCCACTCTGTGCTTCAAACGCATTTATCAATGCCACGTGCAGTTGAAACAAAATTCTGAATGTTTGGTCGGAAGCTATTTCATAAAAAAACTACATCGATAGGAGGTATTACCACAAGCAGGAGTCGCTGGTTGGTGTGGGATTGTACAATGCCAGTGAACCATGGCAACGCAGGACAAAGTCCTTCACAATCTCAAGTTTCACTCCGCGGAATTGGAGTAACGATAATTTTTGCCAAATGTTTCGGATAGGTGGCGAAAAACTGTTCTGGACTAAGCAATTGACGATGCCTCATACTGGACCGAAGTGGATTTCTGTTTTGGGTGCTCAAGTAATGAGATTGCATACAATGGGAACACGGCTTTGCAAGTTTTCGCTTCTGCGTGGGTGATAATTGCGATGATGAAGGGACGGTTATAGGTACGGTTTCTGTATCCAAGCCTACGCCCACGCATGCCGCTCACTCAGGGACCGGCCCGGTTACACATCTGTTTACTTTCAAGGGCTGGAACAAATTGGGCAAAACACCTACGTTGGGAAGGGTCGGGATAATGTGGTATTTACCATTACTTGGACCCTGTACGGGGCGGTCCAACTGAGCCAACGACCGGCTTATCAAGGATTAACTGCAGCGTAAACAGGTTGTTTATGTTTACTGAGACGAGAATTGCATTACTGAGTTGACTGAATGATTGAGTGAAGCTAAATGCAACAATTTAATTGTTTGTCTAACCATCGGCTTGGTAACACACCGGTTGGGAGCTCCGCCGGATGAGCCGCCCTCCAAACAATGCCAATAGGCCGCCAGTCCTTCTGTTCTTCCACAATACATATTCCCGCATAGGAATGCGTCTCCTCCAGTTTGCATGGAAGTCTCCAGGCTCTGCACAAAGTATTTATTACCTGCAGCCACTGAATTAATTTTGACAGATGCCTTCCCAATGGCATTTGATTGACACACTTCAAGATAAATTTTTGCCCCACCTCCTAGTAACGTACTTTGTTCATTGCTGAATTCACAATTATTTGAATTAAAAAAAAGAAGTTATTCAAATTATTGTAGGTTAGTGAAACAATGCACAATCCTTTTGAATGCAGTGTTTCACCTTTTATGGACAACATCTGTGTAAACACACATTAATGCATCGCCCACGCAAATTGACGCATTTGGGTGTGGTTTTTGTTTGATGCCAAACGAAAGAAACTTTGGCATGGCCTTTCTGCCTTCCAACGAATCGCCCTTTATTGTTCACACGGATAGAGAAAGGGGAATTCGTATGGCTGGTGGAGTGAAGTGACTTTCCTGGCTGCCAAAATATTGCAGTTGAAAAACAAATGGTAGATGTGATGGGAGGTTCGATGGAAATTGAATGGTTGAGTGTCCCGGTCGTTTAAACTCTGTTTTCTTTCCTCCACTGATGCAATCCCTTCCCGCGTTGGGTGTCCTCGGCTTCAACTCTGTATTGTGCATTTCCTCACGGGCTGAATGAGCTATTCACATCGAATTGGCGTTCTGTAGTGCTCTACAAGAGTCCGAGTCTCATCTTTTAACCACTCAACAAATAGCAGCACATTAAGGATATCTAATTGTGCAATGGAATGCCCTTCTTCCGGTTCGCATAAACTCTACCTTTCGTTTATGGGTAAACCCAATCCTTAATACGCTAAAACTGGAGCCAGCCTATGTCCGAGTGATGGATCAACGATCAGCGACCAGCAGTAGCGTCGTTGTCCCTCTCCTCACGTGCCCAACTTGCACCGAGTGAAAGTGGGCAACGGCTCCGAAATGCTTCGATCCCGCCCTTTGAATAACACCGGTGATGCAATTGCCGTCGAAATCGGTTGATGGGAGAAGTGAGGGAAGGCACCCTCCGGACCTCCGTTTTCGGTTTTGCGCCCATCTGAAGGCTCGGCATCTGATTTCATGCCACGAAAAAAGTTTACGTTTGAGACTTCCGATTTCGTCCACATTGCATGCCCATCCAAAACAATGCTACCCTTTGAATGATTGAACAATATTCTTTCCAGCAGTGGAGAGGCCGATGCCTTCGAATTCATGAAAGGCGCTGCCCTCCCATCAAGCGCCAAGAAAAATTTTCTGACAATTATTTTAAATGTCAAAGATTGAAAATCGGATGGGAGGATGGTGGATGGTGGCAAGAAGTAGTGGTGACAAGGCTGTTGATAATCCGCACTTTAAAGGTCAGCTTCAAAATTTATGCGTTGAAGAAAGTCGGAAGCATTTTACGCGTTCTTCATAATGCATGCAGCTCTGCAAAGGAATGAAAGCAAAGCTATGTTGGAAGTTGCAAATGCAGAAGTAAAAATTTTCATAATTTACGGAACTCCTCACCCTTCAATGTTGTGCTTCAACTGTGGAGGGTCGATTCATGGAGTTGGTGGGAGTGGTGAAGTCGCCTGGTCCTTCAAATGTGTCACATCGGATGAGCATAACGGCCAATGGATCGCATTCTCCTGAACCGCAGTGCGATTTTTGCAATGCAAATGCAAAAGAGCAGGTCAACAACAAAGCTAGCCCAATCTTTGGCCATATCCCATAGCTGGGTGACAGGCCAACTGACAAGTGTACAGATTTCGTGAGATGACACAGTTAGTTAGCTGGTCGACTGTAAAGTTTGCTCTCCTACTGTTTCATCAAGCAAAGTAAGACCTCTATTCATGAATGATTGTCGCCTAAACAATTGCAGATGACTTAGGAGTGAAGTTAAATTGCCCGACTAATCAGTGCATGAGTTATGTGGCAGGTGAGTGAAGTAGTTTAGCTTACGTTTCCTCGTTTATGCTGAGAATGCGACCGAATCTGCTCGTTTTGATCAACTTTTGGCAAGGAAGGAGGCGTGGTGGTACAGCTTGAGTAAGTTAAGATCAGTGAGACGTATAATAATCACAGGAAAAAAGGAGATGAGACTCAATGAGTTATGGGGAAAACACGCCACCCAGCACCGCCCAGACTGCTAAAACCTATCGACGGTTTCAAATGCTTCCGCTCCAAATATGCAAATATGTGCAATTACCATCGAACCAGGAGAATTCTGCGTCTCTTTTATCAAATGTGAATTAACAAAGTCATTTTTCATCAACTACAAGTTGTACATCCACGCGACTAAGAGACCCGGGCGTCAAGTGGGCGTGACGACGGAAAGAGACCTTTCAAAACCCTGTAAAGAGCATACAATTGCATCCACCTATTAGTGTCTCGATTTCCAGGCTCCGACTGACCCAGAAACCTTAAAACTGTCTTATACAGGCGTATTTTCGTGTCTCTTCTCATTGAGTTGCGCAAAACACGCTCCACAGGTTTACCCAAATGTGCGTGCACAGCACCGCCACCAAAACACCAGCATCACTTAACGGAACGTTTGGTATTTTTTATCGCAGTATGATTTTTGAAAATGAGAGCCACTACCTGTCCGAGTCGCAAACACGAGGCGCAAGTTTAGTGACCAATCGAAAAGCCAATGGGAGGTCTCAAGTAGTCGCACTCCATGTCCGATCTTTGCATGTCTAAATTTCGCAAACCGGTGGCCAACGGATTTGCCTATCAGCTCCTATAGGAAAGGCTTAATGAACGGATTCTTCCAGTTCTTCTTCCTACTAGTTCAGGATATCTCTGCACCACCACCAACTTTGTAATAACACACACTGCGTTAGTAATCTGATGAATGATGGATGGTGAATGCCATCGCCTCATAGCCCATTCATTGTTTTCTGTACGATTACGGGGAAGCCACAACGTGTAGAGTTATTCGCAATCCAAATGAAATTTTGGTTTTATGGTAGCAGCACTAGGTTATTAACTGGCACCTCTGAGATTTCGTAAGGTAAGCGAATGGAGAGACGATTTTGGATATAAGAACCAAAGAAGAGAAACCTGTTTTTTCCGAACTTACATAGCACGTCAGAACTTCCTTAGAAATCAAGCAGCAATGCTCAAGTGGAAAATTTACTCTTGACCCACAGAATGCGTGGGGGTTGCTGCCACAGTCCGCAGACAAGACAGCCCGGGGGGGGGGACACGAACGCAGTAGCTTCGAGCAAAAAAACCGCATTTTAAAAGTACTGAACGGGTTGCACTGAATCAGGTAAAAGTAAATTAGCACTGTTTTTTCTGTTCGCTTAATCTCTCATAGTTCAAATGATTCAGCTGTTTTTAAAATCCACATGGACTTATGGAATGGAGAATGCATTTTAAAATGGAACTGCACTGTCAGAGGAACCATGCACAAGAGGCGAATGGGGAGATGGGAAAAGGAAATTTGAGAATTAGCGGTTATTATAGCATTACGGTTCCCTATAAATTAGCCTCAACTGTTGTAAAAAATTTAGCACCCAATAGAACCCATTTTAATTGAGCTAGATCCAACAGCCAGTAAGACAAGATTGACAAATTCAGTGGCAATTATTAACCTCCCCTCCTGACGTCAATCAGACAGGTGAGGTGTGATGCTGTACTGCGTGGGGGTTTTAAGCCCACAGCTTGCTGATGAGTTGTGCAGTGATGGACTTCTCCTCTACTTCGCAAATGCTTTCGTTTTGGCTTTCAACCACGTTGGCAGTTACACCACCATTTGACATCGGAATCGATGTCAGAGGTGGAGTGTGCGCATTCCTGTTTGTCGTCAAGTAAGGATAAGTTAGTCGACGGACTACACGCAATCGCATTTGCGTGAGACGCAGTGACTGATTGATGGGGGCATATGGGAGTAGTCACGCTTCATGCAAGCTGTAAGAGGAGTAGGTGTGGGTGTAGGTGAAGGTGTAGGTGTAGGTGCAGCCAAATCGGTGCTATAATTATGGTGGCATGATGGTGAGTGGTGGTGTCGCATGTGTGGGAGTAACACCAGATTGGACAGTGAAATGCAGTGCACAATGCATCCACGTCCATGACACGCATCGGTGTAGAACTGAGGCATTGCAGCAACCGCTCCTTCCTCAGCACTCGTCATTGACCCAACACCTACTGCCATGCTGCACAGGTCAGTCGCAGTGCACAATCTGTGCTTCATCCTGCACCAACGTCGATTGTGGCCACGCTGTGTGGAGAAGCGAGTTTGAGGTGGGGGAATGAAAGGATAGCACTACAATCAACGCAGAAGTGGCATTCTATTGTGATAGTTGTGGCATTGGAGCGCAGCAAGACAAGGCGATTTGTTCGTCAGTGTGATGTTAAGCTGAAGTGCTGTAACTGCAAGTCGCTGCACCATTGCATGAGAAAGTGAACTTTCGACTCACATGATGAATGACGTGGTTGAAGTCGGTTGTTGTGCTGATGGCAAGAGCACGGAGTCACGGGATCTAAAGCATGCTGCCATTGTGAGAGCGAGCTGCTTACTACTGCCACTGGCACTGGCAATGGAAGTGGCACTGACGTGTGTTGATTCCGATTGCGTTAGATGTGTTTGTTTATGGGCAGAGAGGATGGCTCAATGGTGGTAGTGGTAGTGGCAGTGGTAGTGGTAGTGGTAGTGGCAGTGGTAGTGGTAGTGGTAGTGGCAGTGGTAGCGGCAGTGGTTGTAGCAGTGGCATGGTAGTGGTGGTGATGGTGATGGTGATGGTGGAGGTGGTGATTGTTGCCTTTGAAGTTGGACGGATGAAAACATGTTGCCTGAATAGACTGCACCACCAACGACGAATGCCAGTGGCACAAACAATCAGCAGGGTAGATGGCACACCACAACCCACATGCCTTGACCACGCGCGCATGATTGGAGAGGCGGAATGAATGCATTTGGAGGCAAGAGGACTGTGTGGATGACTGTGAAGCTGTTGTTGTGCACAGAGATGCCTATTTGACGCATTGGCATGTGCACGCAGTCAGCCTGAGACAGCGAGTGTCGATATTTGCACTGCTGAGTGGTAGCACTGAGGAGAAGCAGTTAGAGGTATCTTGGTTGAGGGTGCATTGTGGTGGTTGGGAGCGCCGATGCACATCGAGGGCGTTGGGAGAGTTGAGTAGGAGACGAGACTGGAGGTGGAGTGGGATGCTGAGGGTGGCTTCGAGATCGGTGTTTGGAGGGTGTGGAGGTGTGTGCCAACACAGACACGATAGGAGGACGACTTGAGTGCAGTGTGTGAGTCAGTGCATCAGTGCATCAGTGCATTAGTCCATCACTCCACGTATCCGTCGATGTGGTAGTGTGGAGGCAAGACATGCCACAATGGAAGAGAGGGGGAGTGTGTTGGTGCGGTCAGGTGAACTACGATGGTTGATGGTTTGGTGAAGGTGCGACACATAGCTGCATAGCTAAATTGGCATGCAAATGAAGAAGCCGAAACGAGTCACATCACCTAGCCGCAGATGTCACCACTTCTGTGCTGCCCTCAGCATTGGTCACTTGAACGGAAGTGTCAGTGGCGCCTGTCAATGGAAGTGTACAAAAGTGGTGCTGGTGGTTGTAGCAGTGTTGGAGTAGAAAAAAGCACTTGTGGTTCCGCAGTGGCCATCAATTTGTGGTACTGTCACTGCTCTAAATGTAGTTGAAGGTGTTTTGAAGAAGCAGTTTGCATTAAAGTGTAGTTGGGCAGCGTAGCGAAGCATTTGTTAGCGGTAAGGGAAGCAGTCCATTAACATTGAACTTAGACTGCGTGATCAAATTCTGTTCCTGGGTGGATGTAATCGGGATGCAGTGTGGGCGGACAACACGTGGATGGAATGTGTTGTGTTGATGCTGTGTTACCACGTGACCGTGTCATCGGGTGGTTGTGTTACTACGCCGATCTTGTGACCCTCCAATGACCAAACGAGATGCATGGAGGTGTGTTGTATGCTGGTGGTGTTCCACGCCTTCTCTACCTACGTGGGATGTCGATTCACTGGCTCACGGCGCCAACTGTTTGCACCTTTGTGGACGACGCACAGTCTCGAAGGCCACATTGGCGACGGCGCTGTTGCACGAGGTGTGAGCGAGTGACGATCTGGCTCCTCGTTTGGCGGCTCCGGTTTCCACACCCAATCGCTGTGTAATGAGTGTACGTGGGGTGGATGAATGGAGCAGGGAGCAGACTGCGAAGACCTGCATTGGAGGGGCTAGTGAAGTCAATTCGCCTTCCACCAACTGCTGTGATTCCTCGTACATCTTCGCTTGTCTGGCGATGGTCAGTGGTGCACTGTAGTGTAGTTCAGTGTGGTGTAAAGTGAGATGATGGAGAGGACTCAGTGGTGACTGGTTGAAGTCTCTCTTCACTCGAATGAGATGCAAGCAGTGGAGTTGGGCTGTTGATATTGGCACGCATTGATTGGAGTGCGAAATGGGACATTCAGTCCACCTCACGATCACGCGCACATCCACTCCTAGCCACGTCTTCACACCACGCACTGGTGGACACTCCTCGCTAAAGCATAATTGGTGTGGTGGTAGTAGTGTGGCTGTTTGAGGTCGGCAACTATGGTTTACTGTGTCGGAGAGTTTTTAGCCTCTAAACTGACCAAATTTGCTTAGCTACTGATTATGTGTACCATTGTCGAGCTTCATATAAGTCGCTATGTGCTTAAAATGCGAGTGACGCCCTTATTTTTACCAATGAACTCATATTTAAGCCCATAACGTCCTTTGCAGTGTTGCAATTTTTTATAAATCATTCCCGCTTGAAGCTACTTGCTTTTGTGCTTTAAACCGTTTTAATTCTCCCCTAATTGAAAGCAATCCATGTCTTTTTAATTCCCCCTGAAGATAATTTTCTAACATTTGTGCATTTCGGTGCAACATTTGAAGGTCACTTTTGAAGGTTGTATTGAACACCGCACGCTGATTGCTCCTTCATTTCTTCACATGGCAAGTGAAGGTGGCATCTTATATTGTGCTGCTTTAAAGTCAATTTACTTCGAAAATGGAGTCCTCAACGCACTTTGTTCACCCCCTTGTCTACTAATTACAAGCCCACCGAATGACGACGGCAATGGGTTCGGTACTTACTATCATAAAGATGTGCGACTACCAACTGGCTCTCACCGATTGGTTCCTCCAGTCTTTTAAGGGTCCATTAAAATCACAATTTTTTAACCAGCAAATTTAACATTCAATTTCCATAGGCCATGTAATCCGCGAAGGGGATGTCACTCCAAATTTTACAGGAATTCAATCATTGTTTGGAGCATTCGAATCATCCTAGATGTCGAGAGCTTATGGGCCTTCTGTAAATTCCAAAAATACGGATAATTTTTTTGATGCGGAGAGGGCTGTGCGAAAGTTAGGCTCCCAGCTTGCTCCCGTTCTACCTACCTCTCACCAGGCTTATACAGCTGTGTGCACGCGCGAGGGACGCAAGACGCCTATGTGAATATCGATCGCTGTCCGCGTGGTAGCCATGGTAACGTCTGCGCGTTTTTTTTATTTCGCGCTTGCCGGAGGGCGGGTGGGTGGGAGGGAAGGCGGGAGGGAGGGGTGCGTAGACGCCATAACAGTGTGCGCGGGCGCGCAAGACGGCGTGGCGAGGGCGGTTGAAGGAAAGGGAGAGTGGGGTGTTGGGCGTGGAGGTGGGATGAGGGGTGGACTAGGGAGAGGGGAGGCGAGGGAAGGGACACAAAAAGCTGGCCAGGTTTCCGGTGCATGAAGGTACAATTTTGTACGCTTAGGAAGAAGGAAAGTGTGTTTTTTTTCAGTACATGTGCGCACTTTCACTATGATCTATAATATCCCCTCATCCATACATTCATTTGCTCATCTTCGAATCAGGAGTTCTAATAAAATTTTAGGCCTATGCACGCGAGGTAGCTAGTCGTTTGTGTAACTAAAGTATCAGTTAAATTTAATTGTTTGTACATTAAAAAGGCTTTATTTGCGTGAAAGTTTGTCCCATCAAAGTTTCCCATTGGTTTGAAGAGATTTTATGCTTACGGAATGGAACTCCGTACTTGTTTAATTCGAGAGCGCAGTAAAATTTTTTAGTATGAAAAGTAGTTCAATTGGGCATAAGAACTGCCTGCCAGACGGTCAAAACGTCGTCAATGGTCAATCTGAACAGAATAAAAGCGATACAGAACAAAATCAAGGACCTTCAAGTTTAAGTTCTGAAGAAACGGGAGACTGAGCGAGGTCCAGATTCATCCTCATCATCATCCTCATCATCCTCTAATGGCACTCTTAAGGTGACCTCATAACCGACCGCTAATTCGCGGATTCGGCTTAGAAGTACGTAAGCAGTAAGGCTGTGAAGTTATTGTAGAGCTGTGGGCAGGCTACAGATGGTCGTCGCGTTGGTAGTGCTGTTGGTGGCGATGGTAGGAGGACATACCGCCCCTCCCTCCACCACCTGCTTGGCGGAAAATGAAATGCACGCAAACACATGCCTCCCCTAGCCACATACGTCTGAGTTAGTACTTTGAACTAGCGTGAGTTTTGGAGGCTGACAATCTCGCCCTTTCCCATGGGCTTAATGGAACGCAAATTACCCTCACTTTACATCCCGTTCAGATCCCAAATGTGCTCTTTGACCATGAAGCAATTCCTAATGAATAAAAGCATGCCTTTGGCGAATAAATTTCACCATTCTTTTGTTTTCAGGAGCCACGAACAATTGAACTGTTGATAACCGAGTTTTCTGAAAACTGCCCGACCGTCCGAGGGGCGTACTGAATCAAGTGGTCCGCAAATTTTCTGCGAGGCGACAAATCCCACTGCGCTTTAACCAGTGGGAATAGCCCATGCAATCAAATCTGTCAGGACTCTGATGAAGGCCAACAAAATATCCGAACTTTGCAGAAAAGATCTAAACATAACTTAGATTCGATCTGAAAGGCTTGAAGGGGATCATCTCTTGCAACGCGGATTTGTCACGAATTGTTTCCTTCATTAATTAGTGCTGTGTTGGCTGGATGTTTAGCTTTAGGCTTCGGTGAATGAGCCACTTTGTCGACCGTGGCCTCGCACCTTTGCTGGGTGGCAGGTCTTACGGATTACATTAATAATCCCAATCCTCTATGCATGTCACATGCGAGTAGTCTTTTGCAAGGAGCTCTTTGAGTGCCGCGTTGGTGGCAGGCAACAGTGAAAACAGCTTAATAGAGCAGCTAATCAGATTTCCGCACCTTAGTGACAAACCTTTGTGGAGTGGGCCACAGACAGTGACGACTTCAAGCAGAAAAGCTGAGAACGACGTCAACCCTCGTTGATTGTCGCACCAGTAGTAATCTAGAATGCTAAAAATATCCAAAGTGGCACTAGCCGTGGCTGATAACCATCTGGGCAAATTTCGACACCTGTAAGAAGGAAACGATTATGCAAACTCACAACAGCATTTCCACTTCATTCCCACCTTAACGGAACCCGAATATACACCGCGTGCCGAAGAGGTTTAGACCCCAAAGCTTGCATTTTTGTATGCCTCTTTCCACCACTAGTGGAGAGCGCAAATGATAACCAGAGCATCCCAGAAGGGTCGAATCCCCTATTTCCTTGAAATTACCAAAAGAGGTCGGTGACATTGTCATCTATTGACTGTCCAGCCGCTTGGGAGGTTCATGAGTGATGCGATGGCTCGAGGCTGATTTTCTTGCAGCACCAACTGCTCTGAAGTTTAACCATGGCGAGCGTCGAAAACGGTCTTCAGGGGAAGAGGAGGGGATTATGCAATAGCTTAGTTGCCAGCTTAGTGAACGGTTTCGGTGAAGAGTCTTTGCCATTGCGATATGCTTAAGCAATATGCAGTATTCCCTCATCAGAGGAGCCTCAGAGCGCCGCGTTTTATTCACTCCAGTTCTTTGGGTCACACTTTTATTCTATAAAATGGGATTGAGTTGATTAGTAACGGTTAGTAACCAGTAGACTCTGAGAATGAGCGTGTTAAAGCTTAGGTCAAAAAAGCATTCACTCAGTAAGTCTAAACGCCTTTCCTAGACCCATAAAAGCATTAATCCATTTATAAAAAGAAGTTTTAAGCAGACCTACTATATTTCAGCCTTAATTTACTAATTGAAACCTCCAGCACTTACTGGAGGGTTGTTGCCTAATGTGTAGACGAATCCTCACAATATGGACAAAGAGATACGATGAGTTGATTTGCTTAAGCCTAGTTTGCACATTTTAAGGCCAAATTCACTTTCTATTACAACAGGCAGTCTCACCCTGTCCCAGTAGTTTAAGTCTACGAGCCTGAATTGCTTCTGCGTTTCCACATTGCTTCAATGGGCCTATAATGCAGCCAAGGATGGCTGCACCATCTAGATAGTGTAGAACAACGCATTGAGCCATAGCTAGAATTTAAGACAAAACCTGATTAGCTGCATGTGGAATGTGATATGTGCAAAAAGGGACGCACACACACACACAAACACACACAAACACCTGAACAGCACATGCGAACTTGCGCAGTTGGCAGCAGTGTGCGCAACAGAGCCAAAGTGCCGGGGGATGAGTTTACATTAACACCTTTTTTTCGGTTCGCAGAAATGGAAATCGCATCGTCTACCCTAATCACCTGAAATTGCCAAAACTGCCATCACCCAAGAGAAAGTTGCGTGCTGCAGGCAGGGCGAGTGATTACTTGCGATATCGATTGATTGGCGATTGACCAATGGAAAACACGCTGTTCCGTTGTGTGCATTTCACTTTTAAGGATGTCGTAAAACGTTTCAAATTATCCGGAATTTGTGCCGGTGTAAGTGGAGCTTGTTATGAATAGAAAATGTTGATAGAATCATTTGTCTTTATTTAGCTATGGTCTGCATCAAGCGGGCATTGTGTATCGAGGCGGTTTGAAAAGGTTATGGCGATTGCTTAATTTGGGGTGCAGTTCAAAAAACGCAATCCGTTTCTCTTTCAACGTAAGTAAATAACAAATGAAACCCATTATATCTACAGTTTATTAAAGTATTTCAAGAAAATGACAGTCTGGGCAATGCGTGATGAACGCTGAATCGTCTTCAAGCCCATATTTTCTTCCGAAAACATTCCTTGCCCGCATGAAAGCATTGCAAAGGCACAAAAGAATACAGGATATTGGCGGATTCATTTTGGGAATGATCTAATGAACCGTTAATTGCCTCAGCAAACCAGAAGGTGCATATTAGGATAATTTAGCGCCTGAAGTTGCGTGACTAGCGAGTGTTGTGATCGCTTATTTTCTGCGCCAACGACGCATGCAAACATGCGTTTAAATGTCTGTTAAATTATTTCATGGCCATTGCATGCCTGTTTTACCTCCCCATTGTTTCGATGGCTAGATAAGCCATATTTTACGTCTCAGTCAGGCGTACACAGGTAAGGTCATAAACATTATCGTGATGGCTGGTGACTGTCCCACCTCAGTGGTCGTGGAGACCTGGCATTCCATTCGACAGAGTCAAAAAACCAGTTTAAGCACCGTTTTAGTTAGAGCAATGTATTTGTAGCCTTTTCAATGAGTGTTAACAGGTTAGCATTGTGGATTTAGGGCAAATAAAAAGGATGAAATTCATGTGAGGGTAAGTAGTATCGAAGGGAAACGATTGGTTGTGCGGACCCATCTGGATCACCCGCACTGGTGAGGCTACACCGAGATCTGCAAGCATTCCGTTCTTGAGGATGATTCGGGCACCACATGGCACTCAAATTTCTGCAGAAAATCAAGATTTTTGTTATATGGAGTTCCTGAAAGATGAAAGGATGGACAATGCTCGAGCATTGTATGTACCTCTTGACTACGGAACACCTGGTTAACTACTGACATGGTTTAGAAGCCGATTACTTAACGGAAATACAAGGGCTGAGTGTCAAGCGCCCGCCAAATCGAAATGCCCAGTTAAACAAATGGCAAAAGAAGGAACACGGCAAAAAGTATAAATCGTAGAATGTAACAAATCACGAGTTAGACGATTTACAATAGAAAGTGAATTGATTTCATTACTTTACTTGGAAGCATTGTTCATCTAGTAGCGGATCAGGCCAAATGTCACGTGTCACGAAATCGTTGTTCACGGTGGCTGCAATTTTGCCACAGGCCAAGCATAGAAGATTCCACTGGCATCGAATGAGTTTTAAGATTCCATTAAAAGAATTTCCGACTTCCGAAATTTGGGTGAGATGCTGAATGGTGCAAATAGCTTTTTTCCTAAGATAAGCTCAAAATGGTGCTGTGAATAAATGCAAGTCAAACGCAAATGCTGACTGCTTTTCAATGGATCGTAAGAATGCGACCATCTGGTAGCATCAGCTGGAACCTCCATTACAGCAAGATCATGATGGAGCTGACCATGGACCGCAATCTTAAGTGGAATCAGTTTTACCACTAATATGAAGGTCGTAACCACCCACACTGCCATGACTGCAGCAAAAATCGGTTCCTTTAGCGTCTAATTGAGTGGTTAATGGGACAACTTTTACCCACTTAAGTGTTGTCACCTTGACAACGCGGCTTTCTGAGCTGGTGTTGGTGCATTGCTCTGCCAATCGGCATAATCACCGTCCTTGTTTTCGAAGGTGCATTTTAGAATGAAATCTACAGCATTCTACAAATTGACTGAAATGGATGGGCCTTAGAGTTCCTCAGTCCTTGTCGTTTGTCATAAAACAAACGTTGGAAACAGATCTGTGGGCAGATTATTTCTATTAATATTTGGAAAAAAATACGGTTCAGGCAGAAAATTTTCAACTCTGGAAATGCCTTCATAAATAATTGAAGCATTTCGACTATAATTTTTGCTACCCTGTTGACTCACAGTTTCTGTAAATGGACCACCTGGGGCGCCGCAGCTCACAAAACCTACTGATGGCCTCCATTTCAGAAGAATCCAGTAACCCCTAAACCTACTGTGCATCAAAATATGTATTTCGACCGTTTGTTATGTCCACACTCGTCTTTGGGAAAGGCTCTGGACGCTAAATTGGCTGAACCGGAAATCAGATCCTGTCCCAAAGGCCATTGGGTCCAATTACTATTGCTGAGTGATGAGCTTCAGTAGGGCGAGTGGGGCCGTGGATAGGGAAATCAGTGAAGGCTCTTAGTGGAGGAGCTGAAAGCGACGTCTACCTTAGGCAACTACTGCAGTTTTTTAGTCTACGGAGAAGCTACTTAAATTGAAGCCACACTAATAATGGCTCTAAACTGCTCAGAATTTTTAGGCTAAACTGCTTGCGGTACCTCGATGGGGATGTCAATGAGGTGAACACGCGGTGCTACTCCCCCCTTCACCTCCAACTTCTCTAATAGCTGGACGCGATTCACTCTGATACATCTTGGCAGCTCTGAAGTAAGAATACACCGGCTAGGATGAATGGAAGCAAAATGGTTGTCAGAAATTTCTGCCCTTCATTATGGAGCTGCCTGCTGACCTAAAAATTGCTGCTTTGGCCGGTAATTCGAATGCAGTAGAACTGTCACAATGAATCAGGGACGGCGTAGTCAAGCGCCTTCTTGGTTGGTTGATGAGTGCTTTTCCTTACGACACTGGATACGCTTTGTTGACTGATGCCGGACGTCGACCAAGGCGATCGCCGGATGTTGCACTAAAAGGATGGGTGTTATTTAACCCTTGACTTTGATAAGGAGGCCATTTCTGACTTGCGCCGATCCATGGCCTAATCTTTAGCTATGCCAGTAGCCCTAAACTTATTTATAGGAAGGCATTATGTCAAACTACTTTGCCGTTCCCGATCTTCAACAAAGTCTCGTAGCCCTACAGTAACAAGAATATCGGTGGCAATTAGTTTTGAACTTCTTTCTAATAATATTCGTGAGTGCCTGTACGTTATTCGCAGCCCAATGGGCTTCATTCGACATGTCTAGGAGTAAACCAGGTGAATACATCTGCCGGATGGTAACGCCGAAATCGCATGTGGTGCTGTTGACACAGGTCATGAGCTTGCTAATGAATGCTGTGTTGCTAGGTTAGCTACCTGGCCGCGCCCTGGCTGCTATAGAGAGTTGGATAAGTCGGTTGTGCGCCTTACGATGAACGTCGCAACTTAATCCACCGCTTAAATATCGGTGCCAAGCCCTTCCCTCACCCCCCGCCACCCCCCTCGTCAGACTGATTAATTCACTAATTGATTAATTTATAGCCGACTGAAAGGTTCGACCTTTAAGGAGTGTAGATGTGTCAGTATTGCTGCTGGGTGCGTTGGATATCTTGAGCACAGGTTAGGCAAAAAATTTGTGTAATAAAGCTATCTTATTTAAGAACTAAACACCGGTTAAAAGGGTTTCCTCGGGGGCACAACTTAGACGTGATTTAACTTGCCAAGATAATTCTGACGATTCTAAACGCACTGGTGAGTTGCAGTTCAGGAGGAGCTGGAGGAAACCGGTTGGGCTATCCATGAATCTGATGGTAAACCTTAAACAAAGACATGGAAGATATTAGGAACGGGACGACTATGAGCATCCTTTACAATGCTGAAGGGGAGCTTGAAATCTAAAAGCATGGCCATCATTTTTTAGTGGATGGAAAGCCATTGAATATCAGCAGAATCCCAGCATTCGTTCTGCCTTCTCCCGCAATTCGGCTCCACCTGCTTCCATGTTACGTGCAATGGCGGTTAGTCTTCCTTCGCACCGATATGCTTTGCTGAAAATTCAGAGAAGCTACGGCAAGCTGCATTAGTAGCAATGCAACAGACGCTGTTTATTACTTGTGCTAAGATCAACTTTTTTCTCTCTTAGATGAAGTTGCATTAAGAATCCTCTTTCGCAGAACAGTTATAGAAGGAGGCGTCGGAGGAGCTCTCAGCTTGTGCTACGGTTTAAGCAGCATGTCCATAAACATCATGCATGTATCCTCAAAGCCCTTCTTTTATGCCGGCGAGGCCTAGTACGACTTTGGAGATACTTTTGAAACATAACGGCACCAAAACATATCCATGAAATTTCATTTTTAGTTCAAGTTACCGGCCATTCGGGTATGAAGGCTTTAAAGCATTGAAAGACCTGGAGAATGGCTGGCAGATAGCGGTAAAGTATTCGAATGTACGCAGATATTCTTGAATCCTAGTTAATGCAAAGTAATTGAGAAGGTACGCACAGACAAACATAAAATTTTTATTAACAGAATTCGAGGATAGCTTAAAGATTCGCATTTCCTACGCCAACACCACAACCACCACCACCATCATTGGAAGATTAGCGTTATCTCTAGAACGCCTTGGACAACACCATTAAGGGGATAACTATGATTGCTCAGGCCAATTACCAACTCCATGAGCTAGAATAGCACCAAGCAACGAATTGATAATGTTAGCGATATAAACCAATGATGTATGGGCCATTTTGGAAGTCATATTTAGCTATACCATTGGTGATGAAGCGGCTACTCACCCGCGTCAACATCGCCTTCATCTGTCAAGGCTCGCCCATCTCCCCCATCCCTCTCTCCCCCTTCCTGCTACCCATAATCAGCCCTTGCGGCCGCGGTTAATGGGATCAAAAAGGAGAAGAAAAGACGGGGAGCGGAGGGGGGAATAGCGTTGCGATGGTAACAGTAGGGGCGTAGACTAAAGTGGAAGTGGGATGTGGACTGACTGAATGGCAGTATGCTTGTGTGAGCATCAATATAAGATTGTTGTTACTAGGCGGAGAGTACGTGAGAGCTTTGGTACTTAACATCTGGTTTTATTCCGCCTGTGTGAAAGGCGGGGTGGCGTTGGCTCTGTCATTTTTGGAGGCGCTGAAGGTACACATTTATTTGCCATCAACAAACAAGACGAGTGGGCAGACGATTGGCCGGATCATACGTTGAACTACACATTACTGACCGATGAGTACACTAGTAAGCGAGAATTTCACAGGGTCGAGGTATATTTACGATGTTATGCCGAATCTTAAAGACAATTTCAAACGAATTAGCCGAGGAACCACCACCAGACAGGACTATAGAAAAAGGAACAGGTTTAGGGTGGTGTTGAAGGCATTAATCAATCAATCCACGTGCTCACTGCACGCCTACCTCCACAAGCCCTCACCCCTGACGCCTTTTGGCATGTCGCTGACAGGAGGCAGATGCGCACTTTACGGTTGGCCTGATAGAGAAAGGCGGAAAGGGATAGAGCTGAAAAGAGAAGGGAATGCAGTGCACCGTGACCATTTCTTTATGGTCCTCTCCATCTGGCCAGTTTTTCTAGCGATTGATTTGCCCAGAAAGCAGGAAAGAAAAAAGGCGGGGCGCTTAATTGTTCCATAGCATTTGTCAGTTTATCCTTCATCTTCCCTTTACCACGAGACAATAATGCAGAAAGGCACATCTAAAAGGCTACAAATAATAGTGAGCTCCCATGGCATGCGTGGCACCCCCACGTCAAGCTCTACCAACATCTCGTTCCAAGCTCATTTGTCGGGCACGTTTAATCCATCTTCTCGTTGTCCTATTAATACTTCCAGCGACAAAAGGTGTCGGCTTCCAGTGTAAGCCACTAAGTCATGCCAAAATGGAGTAACTCAAAAAAACGAGACTTTACTTGCAGTGCAAATGCTGGCTAGCTGTGAGTTGGTAAGCCGCACTTCCTTTACCAATCCCTCACCTGCCCTTCCACTCCGTTGGAGGAAAAATTACCCCAATGACGGCTCAACAGACCCACAGAGGGTGAGTTACAAACGCCACCCAGCAGTCGTTCATACCTCTCAAGCCGAAATGGCAATGTGGAACGGTAGTTCGTAGTCTACTGCTCTAGATGGGAGCTTTGGTCTTCATCGAAATGCAATGCACACAGTACTTATGTCTGGACGAAAAGGAAAAGTACACTCTTTTAGCAGTTGATATAATTTTTATAGCATGAGAGGGACTTATGGTTATTGGTGACTCGAACTGAAGCGCCGGTTGGTTTGGAAATGGAGTATTTGAGGGACTGGATAGCAGTTGATTCCACTGCCCACGTCATGCCCACTGGCGCCCTCTTTGTTTTGCTTTAAAACATTTTTTGTGCCTTAATTATGTTTAACTCTACGTTTTGGTTCCATGGACACTTGAGAGTGTGGATTTGAGCTTACATTGGGCGGGATAAACCAGTCGCCGCCAATCCTTACAGGCATTAGCAATGCATAATTGTCCAAGCATTGTCTTGTCTCGTCTTCAGGAGTGTTTCGAGAGGTTGCAATGGTGGCAGAAAAAGTTAACCCTATCTTAAAAGACAATCATTCTGGTCTTTAGACCTGTGCCGAACCCCAACAGGACAGCTTAAATGTCTCTGTAGTAGGCAGCTGCTTTGGTTTCGTGTCCGTTGGCGACCCCGACCTTGGCCAGGAACCGTAGGGATAAGCTCATTTCGGGCTGTCTACGGTTTTTGTATGAAGGCGTAAGCTATGTAAACACGAGGTAGCTTCTCCACCTCTCTACTACTTGGCTAGGTCTCAGATACATGGATGGACAGGTAGGTGATGGATGGATGGATGGATGGATGGATGGATGGATGGATGGATGGATGGATGGATGGATGGATGGATGGATGGATGGATATGGACGAACAGCATTGAACTGATTGCAAAGCGACGAATAGGAGCAAGGGCGCAAAACAGCGCCCCAAAATAACAATTTCAAGCTTTGTCCTTCGCTGCATGTCTGCTTTTAGGCCGGTGTTCTTATATCTAGACACGCACATAAGAGATAGTCTGTACATTTTTTCTTCACCAGCACAGTTTCCAATCAAGGCGAATCTCAAGGTCTCGTGAAATTGCTGAGAGAGTTTGGTGATGCTGTGATACCTCACCTATCTCGGTTGAAAACGAAACTCGGTGAATGACGTGGTTGATTTATGGGGACTTTTCCACAGCACCAACTGCGTTATGATGCCTGAGAAGGGGTTGCTCGGGCTCTATGGTTGCCCTGCTTTTTAATTCTCGGGACGTAAAAGTCCTGCCATTAAGCTAGCCCGAGGGGGCATGGCCGAGTGTCCACATTTTACCCGAAAGTTGGCAATGCATAATCCGGCGCATTGGGCATTTCTATGGCTACTTTTAAAGAGCTTTCCGATAATAACAAAATTTTCTAAACTACAGCGCGTATTTTATTAAGCATTGATGAGTTCTTGCTTATACAGCTGCCTTGCATACTTAAACAAGGCGATATGAGAAAGCGACGCCGACTTAACCTTCACTCCTACACCAAATTGAGAAAAAGCGCTCCGATTTAGAATGTAAATAGTGATAGGGCATCTCGAAACTTCTCTGTCGACGAATGAAGGCAGAACATGCATTGTCCACGTACGGCAGAGCCGGAACACCACCGGTATGGCTCAGGAGGCGGTATATTCGGTAAAAAGACTCAAACACCCGGATGGCATTCCGCCTAAAAACTGAGTGTTAAGCAAGCTGTTAAGGCGTTTTGCTGTTAATGGATTCGGTCACAACCATCCAGTGAAAGGAAATGATCTTGGCTGGCACCAACACCCAAATCAAGTGAAAATCCCTTTATACTAGCCTTAAAAACATTGCATAATGCATAATAGCGAATTGCGCGTTTGCGTTTATTTGGAAGTCCACTTAGTTGAATTGTTGGAGTGAAGAGGCATTGAACGGTCGGTGGCGGGGCCAACACGACACTGGCACTGATTCCCAACTGAGGACACCTTAGTAGGTCTGGATGGGGTGACGAGAGTTACAGCGGCCAAACCTTCCGCTGCAATTACTTCCAATCCTGCCTGTAAAATAGAAACGTCTGATGGCAAGATGTGCCGTGATATCGGACGGGAATTCGCAAATACCACATACTGAGCCAAATTCTGCCTTAGTAACATGCTTCCACACTCACTCTTTCACGAAATGGTTTTTTGCTTAGTAAAAAGTTAAGAAACTGGTCTAGAAGGGCGATTTATCGCAATCAATGCGGTTGGCTAGGCAGAATTTCTTCACCTTCCAATCATTCAGCCAATGAAAGTGCTTTTAGAAAAACAAGACCTCCTAAAAACAGCCTCCACCTCGTTTACAGCCCAAAACAGGCAACTGCAGGATGGTTGTAAATAAGACAAATCAACTGGATTACCTGGGAATGAAATGGTCCCGTTTAAGTCACCCTTCCACTTGGTTCTTGCCAAATGGGGGAACGGGATTGCCCGCAAAAGTTCTAATAAATAAAATTTAGATTAGCTATCCACTTTAATGCAGACCCACCCAGAGTAGCAACAAAAACCTCACTCATTGAGGAGGGGGCTATTCGGGCCCCAACAGGGGTGGTTGTCAATAATGCCTTCAAACCTGCCCAACTCCCCTTTGAATAGGCCGCGTTCCCCCATTAGCTTGACTAATAAGAGGTCTACCAACAAAGCCGCGTCCGCCTGGCCCCTCCCTCACCTGGCCTGGCCGCGGCCGCCTGCAACCTCAGATGGCTTAGAGTGAAGGCATCACAATCGCGGTCTCGGCGCAACACAAGAGGGGAGGAAAATTATGTCTGATGATAAAATCAATCCCGAAAAGATTTATGGATGTAGGCATTGTCGCTAAAGTTCGCTTTTTATCAGTTAACTGGATTGGTTTATGAGAAATGATAACCATAGGGACGCCAAACTGCTACAAATGACTGCACCAGACTTAGACGAGCGAGTAGCGAATGGATGAGTGAGTGGGAAATTGGCACCTCTCTTTAATTAATTGCTATTTATCAACAATTTACCAGGTCCTGCCTTCACTACGACTTATTTTAGCCCGTAAAGCCCTTCCAAAGCTTCGAGGCAACGAACGCAGTAATGTAACTTGTCTAAAATTACTGAACGGTGTTGACCAACTTCATGCTTCAGTGCTAACCCACTGGGTAGTGGTTATGTCAACCAGTAGAACGCTACGATCTACATACCTGAAAAAGTCTAACCACCAACCAACCGGTCAGCAATACGAATGTCAACGTAAAGTACAATTTTACCTTTGCACTTCTGGGCAAATCAGGAATGCGATTGCCCCATCCTGCCAAAATCCAACAAAAGTTAATGCTGGTTTGATTGACTTGAAGTGCCAACAACACGCAAATCTGTTGGCATTATTTTGTTAACAATCGGTTAGTGAAGTGCCCCACAGCGCAGAATTTGTTCCTCCAAGCCGACTTAAGTTAAGGGCGCAAGGGGCAAGAAAGGCAACCCAGTAGATGTTAGTAAGGTGCACGGCATCATAATACATTGAGTAGTTGCTAACCTTCACCTAAAGGTTTTATCAGCGTACCATCGTTGGACCGCCTGGTTTCCGGGCGGTGCCATCAACTACCAGTTCTTCAACCCGTCGGCAATGCATGCCTTTCCTCCCGAAGGGAGATTTCAGAGCACTAGCTTTGCACAAACCAGAACTTTTTGCGGCATTCTTTTAGCGTTCGAGGAGTTTTGTGCACAAATTTAATGTCTGCTTTAGCTCGGCTATACTGTTTTAGGTTTTTTACATGCTGCAGCCGCTTGTCTACCGGCATGTCTTGCAGGTCAGGCCGCCTTGCATACCAATGGCGGCCGAGCCCTTAAGTGCTGTGATTTAAACCAACTTGTTACGCTTCTCTCCTCTTTCTGACTTCGTTCCCAACGACAATTTTTACTGAACTTAAGGCATTGTCCTGTTTGGTAACGATCCACGAAGAAGTGTGATGCGCTGATAATCCCGTCTGTCCATTATAAGCTGTGGATTGCTGGCCCAAAATCAGAGTCGTATGAAGGTTATTTATTTACATTTACCTTAGCTGCTTTTCTCCACTTCAGGACTGTCTGGGTACAGTCAATCAAATAGAAAAGTGGAGGGAGTATTTTCTGCTTACTTCGTTTGTACCATCACAGAGGCACTTCAGCCAGCTCCAGTGGTTCAGTCTTTGATAGCATTTGAAGGTAAGCGTGATCCCATTCAGAGATCAAAAATATTTATTTTTGGGGGTAAAATTTCCATTCTACTGGCACCAATCTGGCTCCATGAAGACAAAAGGAGAGACAAAGTTCGGATAGACTGCGAACCGTCGATCCACAAAGGAAGTTGGGCTACAAATGTGGGCTGAAAAAATAGTCCGCAAGGCAAGGGTGCAATAGTGGAGCTCCTACGTGGTCCGCTACCAGAATGGGGAACTGAGCAGACCTTTCGACACGCATTCATTCATCCATCTTGTGAATGCGCGTCGTTGCACCAAAATTAGTGGACAAAATTAATTTAACTAAGCTTTTCAAATTGAATTCTTTAGTGTCAATTCTGTCACTAAATTGATAAAACGGTTAACTTGGAAACATAAACGCAAGCCTTATGCAGTGCTACTGGTGTGTGCAAGCAATTAACGATGCAGTTAGAAATCAACGATTGCAGGAAACTCATTTTGTTTGGGGATAAAATTAATACGATTTTGAGGGGTCTTACAACATCAGATGGAAAAGGAAGAATGGGGCCGCCAAAATATTACAATTGCAATGTCGTAACCTAACCCGCCCGGCACCACCAAGGTTCAATATGTGATCCCGCTAACCTCAAAACTGATTGTAGTGTCCTGAGCATCCCTTGAAGAGGAAGAGAAGGCTAAGCATAGATCAGAATACATGTATTCAAGAGGGGGGAAAGGAGCATTGGCATAACGGGGAAGCCAACCCACGCTGTTGGGTTCAAGACAGCCGCCCAAGTGTGGAACACCAATCAGCAGTCTAAACAAAGACAGCGCTCCACTGACATTTGCTAAATCTTAATATTTTCATTAGAGAAATCAATGAGGTAAGGACTTTTGAAATAAAAATCCTTTAATGGCCTAACCACATAAATCAGCACCCGGTAATAGTCGTGAGTTGACCTTTGTTCACATTTTAACATGCGATTAGTCGCCAGCTGTCGAGTTGATTGATCAAAAGTCGACAGAACTAAGGTGAATGGGAATAATCACGGTTGTCTGTGGCAGAGCCCAATAAACAGCAATCCTGGCATCATCCACACGTATTTAGCTACTTCGCTGTTGGATGAAGATGCATTAAAATGGAATACTCAAGGAGAGCTGGTGCTGCCGGAATTCAATAGGATTCAAGGCTACCGGCATGGACTATAAGTAAGGCTACCCTCTGGACCTTTTAAATGGTCAGGCACCAAAACCGAAATTTAAGCCAGCAACTCGCGCATTATGGTACTTTTTAAAGTCCGTTAAATTAGAAATGATCCATCGACGCATAATGGAAAATGTAGTTTATCTCTGTGTGCTGGAGTTTGTTGGGCATCACGCTTTCAAATAACACTGTTAAAGGAGAAAGAAAGAAGCTACAAGTGCAGACAGCAGATTACAATTTGTGCTTCTTCATCACACTATTAATTAAGACTCAAATTAGTTGGTTTTTCCCCCCCCCCTTTAAATGCAAAAAATCCGTGCGTCTATTTCGTTACTTTGCCTTTGAACATGCAGCACTGCGCAGATTTTTTTGTGAGCTCTGTACGTTGGACAAAACTTCGAGCGGCTCATCTACACAACAGCCAAAGGAGGCGATTTAGCTACAACTTTCGGGAGACCAAGCGGTGCAGTGATTCACCACGACCACTGCCGAAGTCCTAAGTCAGCGCTGACGAGGCCACTACACGATGACTCATTCCACCTGGCGAGAGCGGATGCGAGTGCATCTGCGCACGCGCACCCCCAACTTTATTGGCTGGCGGAGGTGTGCATGCGTTTCGGACGATGGGCTGATTGGTTAGCCTCACTCACGGACGGTTTGTTTATTGGTTGTATGCATTCGCTAGGGTCGAGTAAATGGCAATGAGGGGATAGAACGTCTGGTTGCACGAGCCAATAGGATTTGAAGACGTGTCAAATGCAGCATGAAGCTGGCGCCGGATATAATTCATTTCCCACATTTCAATACTGTGTGCATTAAGAATGATTTTTACACCATTGTGCAGCTTTTATCAAATGAAGCAATGGATGCGTTTTAGCAAGTGCAGGGCTCTCACTGAGGAGCAACTTACTAAAATGTGGATCTTAAAGCACTTTGACATAATATAAATTAATTTTGAAGCAAATTCTTAAGCTTGCACATAGAGGAAAGGCGATCCCAATCCTTGAACTGCACATTGAAACGTGCTCAAATAATTACGGGCTTTCATCATACTCACATTCTCAATAAGTATATAATTACTCTACCTATTAACTTAAGTAGCAATAATATGCCTCAGTGGCAAGCTGGACATGGAATGGAGCTGTAAATTGTTTTATGGACACTATTTTATTCGCCTCAAAGCCATTTAATTCCAATTTTGCACCCTGTGGCGTTATTTTTAGGGCAGTGAAACTGTCTGTAAGCAACTATAGAACGGTCATTGTCGATCTGATTTAACCGGCGTCTTCCCCAACTTAAAGATATACCAGAACCAATTTCATGGCGGAAGGCAGATATACTACTGAATTAACGAAGGGCTGAGTGATCAGTAACACAAGAGACATGAGTTGAGTTCCGTGAGGTTATAGTATTAAGGAAGAAAAAGAATTTACTAATTTGAATCCATTACTACCTCAATTTCTATCCCAATTCTATAGCAATAAATGTTAAGTCATTTATGCGCCATTTGCTTGCAATAATTTTGGTACTCTTATTGAAAGAATTTGAGGACATGGGTGGATGGAATGTACCGTCCCTTTGCAGCAGCCTATGGGAATTAAACACGATTCCACCAACTCCCCTCGTCTACTACATAAACTAGATTCCAGATTCATCTTCACGCAAATAGCAGTTCTCTATGCAGTTTCCTACAACACTCTTATTGTCATCGAGTTGGTGCACAACTGGCTGTTGGGAATGGTCGCATTGGGGTGCCTTCCTCCTTCCTTCGTCCCAAAGATTTTCGATAATAATGAGCAGGAACCGCGGTTGGAGCTGTGGAGGCAGTAGTGCTGGTAGCAGCACTGCGGGTGGGGATTCCGTCGCTCTTATCTGCCATGTCTTTGGAGGCGGAAAGGGTGAATAAGAGACACACATCCTGCTTCTTTGTGGCGATTTCACCCATAGCATCTATGATTTTGTTCTTTTTGGCCACGAAAGTGCAGGTGTTGTAACTAAATAAACAATTTACTGTGCACAAATACTTTCTTAAGACCTCTAACCTAACCATGAGTCGTTTGATGTTGGACCTGTGAGTCCAAAAGTTGGTCTTGAAGGTACTAAGAGTTACAAAAGTCTGATTGGAAATGGTATGCAGGATTCATCTAAACTTTCCTTACGTAAGATTGCAACTGATGTGGTTGCCCTTACCATGGTAGGTGAATAAGGCGGCTTTGAAACAGTGAAATATGCAATGAGACCGACAGTAGCGCAAAATGCGCGCCAACTATCCCACAGATACTCCCGGCCACATTCATCGCTTTTGCGTTGCCATGCTTCTTCTCCAGCGTGCTATATTTCTACTGCCGCTACAATCAACTCTGCACCTAGTCTACCATGGACGCTCTGGAAGATGGGCAACTACAATCTTCATCGTCACCTCCGCCCCCAACTTCTTTATCTACATTTTAAAATCAAATGGCTACCATCGGTGCTTGGTCCACACGCTTCATCTGCAGCAACGTCAGTGCATTGGTCACAGGACGCGGAATGGATTCAAGATACAACCGGAGGCATCAAAGATGCAGAAAGAAGTGGTAGACATAACCAAAGTGAAAGAAGTGGCGAAGACGACTTAGAAAATTGCAATAGAAAACCTCAACCGCCTCAATGTAAAATCACCGGCCCGCCGAGCTGCCTTTGGGAGCTTCACTGAGGTCGTGGTTTGATGCAAAACTGCATTTCTTAAACCGAAGACTGGAGTCGTGGAGGTTTGACAAAGGAAGAATCAGAAAACGCAACAGTTGGACGAACATGGGTTTTGCAGTCGAGACGGGGATTTGCACTTGAAGTAAAGAACAATTTCCGCAATACATTAATCGTTTGTTTAGCTCTAACCTTTAATCCTTCTTATGTCGGTCATGCATTGCCGTTTCTTCCCCATTCGAAGGCACAAGAAGCTACTATTTCCTTATCTGAGCAGCTTCCGAGTAATGACTTCATTTTTAATCTAAGATATCCGCCCTAACTTTGGCTGCCTAGCAGGGCCGCCTCACCCTAGATTATTTGACATAGTTAATCCGTACAGTTCTCAGCATACATTAAAGATGCCTAGAAGCGCTCAGCCTTCTACTAGTGGGAGCGAAGGAAGGGAAGAGGAGGAAAGGGAAGAAATGCTAGCAAAAGAATAAGTGTGAGTAAGCTACAACCATTCATGTAATGCTTGTGTTCTTTAAATGCAATTGGTAAATAGGAGTTCAAGCAACGACGTGACTCCTCCAAGAATGCCTTGTCACCAACTTAAGCTTTTGATCCCTTTCGCCTTATTTCTACATGACACTCATAATAATGATGCCGAAGAAGACTGACCATTCTACTAGCAGAGGCGAGCTAAAATGTAACTAAAGAAGAGGAACGTCCTACAATGCAAGTTCTAGAAAACACTGGAAATGATACATTAAGATGAACTTACTCAAAAATATAAAAGGGGAAATTTTAGGTCAGTCAGGTACCCAATGTCAGTACAATCTTATAGGCACAGCAGCGCCACTCTGCATTAGACAAGCCATATAAGCCTTATGCGCTAAATTCAGCCAGAGTAAATAAATTTGCGCCGCTGGACAGATTTTAGAATGAACCTATTTACGTACCGCATCTCGCATCATGACCAACCCTTGCATTGCAATTAAATACAAATACACAAAATGCTAATAATTTTGTTAATCATAATAAAAGAGTTAATTATAGGCCAAACATTTTATAATGGCAGCTAGTTTGTTTTGTCCACTTCCCGCCCGCCAAACTCGTGATGAGGCGTGCGGACCCTGACATTGGGGATTCCGGCAAGAAGTTGGTGATTCTCTTGGATCAAGCATCTTTGGAGTCAGTGAAGGGTGCGGGAGGCAAAGAATACCAATTATTAAATCCGGACAAACACAAGGATCGGATATTAAAGTCAAATCGCGATGTAACAACGATTCGGCCGGACATTACCCATCAGTGTCTGCTGATGCTTTTGGACAGCCCATTAAACAGGACGGGTATGCTCCAGGTGACTAGTTCTATCAACAACTTTCCCCAACGCTCCAGTTCTGCGTCGCTTAGTGCAGTGTGTTCATGATATCAGCGCCAGAAGGATTAGGTTCATGGCTTTAGTCATCCTGAATAGTTCACATGCTGTTTTTTTGAACACCATGTTGTAAAGTTCAGGAAAACTGAATGCTCTCTCCCGTTTGGGATAGTGCTCACATTGTCTCCATTTAGTGATTTGTTTGTTACCAACCTTATCCCGATTTCGGGACTGTAGTCTTTCCTTCCTAGGTCTATGTTAGAACTCTCAAGAACATTATCATCGAGGTCAATCCAAAGATCCGGATACCGCGCACTTTCGATCGTTTCTGTGGTCTAATGGTTCAACTTCTTCACAAGCTCTCCATCCATGCTTCTGAAGGTAACCACGAAAAGCTTCTCAGGGTTGTGAAGAATCCCATTACTCGGTACTTTCCTGCCGGCTGTGTGAAGGTCGGCCTGTCCTTCTCCGCTGACGAAATCGTCCGTCCCTCGGAAATTCCCTCTATGGGCCGATTAGGCACCTCGGAATCTATCGTTGTTGTTATTGGCGCAATGGCGCATGGGTCGATTGTCTCCACAGCTGGGGATTTCCTCGATAAGGTGGTATCGATAAGTCGATTCCCGCTTTCAGCTGCTCAGGTGTGCTCCCGTGTATGCACGGCGTTTGAAGAAGCGTGGGATGTGGAAAAATTTGATCCCATTCCTTCATCGACTTGAGGAGAAGTGTACTGTTGCCATTTTGTAAATACATATATTTTCCTATATCATATTACTGCTTTACGCTACTAATTATCAGACGACACACTCCTTAAGGTTGTTCTCTCGGTGCATCCCTGCACACTTCTGAGAGATTGACCGAGTCATCGTGTGTGATATTAATGGGTCTTCTTCCTCGCGTTCTGTGGGGCAGAAGAGGAGTCCAATTCAGTCTCGTTTTCTCTACGTTGAGACTGTTGGAACATGCTTCTTTTATGGTATTTTGTCCTGGTCTGTCCTCATGGCATGTTTGGTGCTCGTGAGGGAAACGCCAGGTAAATCTAGCTCCGCATTCTTCACTTCTTGAGGGGGAGCGGGACATCCTGTTTCAGCTTTGAAATGTGCTTGCGAGGCCTTCGATGGGCCTATTAGGGGCCTGTATCATGAAAGCACTGAGTGGGGTGGCTCTTTGCGTCCAGATCTACTTTTGTTGTAGCTAACCGGTTCCTGCTTTGGTTAGGGAGGAGGCGAGCCACACAACAGCTTGTCCATTTCCTCGAAATTCTTGTACCGCTTCTGTCAAACGTCGGGTGACGTTAGTTCCTTCCCTTTGCTTTTTTCTGAGCCTTGTTTGAACGTCTGTAATGCCACAGACGGATTGGACATAAATGCGCTGATCGAAATGGCTTAGTTCTCCTACCACCGCATGCTATGTTCAGGAAAATTGGGTAATTGAACGTCGCACTTTCTTATCCAGGGTGGGGTGAGTCTAGTTAATTTGTTGAGAACAGTGAATGTCTGCGTAATCTGCAACTTCAAGCTCTATCGCACAAAGCTAACCCAGGGCGTATGTAGGCGCCTGGCACGTTTCGACCTTTTTCGCTTAATCATGTCGGTAATGTCAGCAGTTCGCTTCATGCAAGGATGCTGAGTCATCAGGATAGCCTTTTAAGAGGATAAATCACAAGTCGTGTTAATAGAATGATCTCGGTTGGGCATGTAATCGGCGATAACGCTCCAGGTGCTAACCGCAGGAGTCGAAGCTGGTTCATCGTCTTATAGTGGTTGCCTATGGGGGTTAAGCGCGCACGGTCTGTGAGACACTTTGAGATTGCAAGGGAGGCGGAGGATGGTTGCTTTGATCGCAGGAGGGACATTGATTCTGGTCGTGGACGGGGGTGACTGAAACTGGAAGGATTTTCCAGATAACAACGGATGAGGGCGCGGTTTTTATCTTCGTATAGTGGCTTGAGAGTCGACCGGCGCGGCAGTCGAGCGGCCTGGCGCTGGTAAGCTGAATTGACTTTAGACTGCGTGGGGCGCTTCGGTCTGCGCACTTCCACTTAGGCAGGGATTGATGACATCTAATTGTACGTAAAAATGCCATTGATTTGGCGGGTAAACGATCCATTGACCAGATTGGTTGCGGAACGGATTGCCTGCCCAAAGTGGTCTAACTTTGTTTCTGGCTCCTGTTTCTCCATTTTATCTTTAGAGAGCCATAGGACTGCTAAACGTTGAGCTCTCATTTTCGGTGTAGAGCGAAATTGCCGCCTCTACATTCTCTCTCCACTAAATGCGATGGGAAATTTACGATACCCGACTCAAAAGGCTATCAAAAAGTGAGCTTGAAGCAAGTGCTCGACCCTAAATTGTGCTATAGGTGCCCTGTTTTTTTCCAAATTAAAAAGCTCAGCAAATTAGGCGGATCAGCTCTGTAGCCTTCGTTAGCCTCTTACGCAACAATAAAGCAAAAGTGCGGAGGCTGCATCCTCTGATGAGCTGTTCATCATCATCGCCTTTTGATGGTCTTAAGACTTAATTTAATTTTGTGTAGACGAATGGGGTTACTGGTGTGTCGCCATTAATTGGTTGCTAAGTGCAAGATTATTGTGGTTGTCATAGTCGCTCGTAATGTCGGAGTGTCAAATCAGTTTCTCAGAAGCAATATTTTTTGCTGTGGGACAACTTTTAGACTTTGTGGCACAAGGAAAAAGTAATGAGTCTCACGCAGTCCGATGTGAAGGGCTGCCAATCAACTAAGCAATTTGACTACTATGGAGGTAAGAATTTGACAGGGTTATTATTACTTATGCAAAACGACACAAACAGCTCGGGTTTTGATAAGTAAATGGGCTATAATACAAAGCGCGCATTGATGGTGTTTTCATGTACCAAGAGGAGCGTGAAGGACGACTCTCAAAAAAGGGGGCTATGTAGTGCTACGTTTGTTTGGCCTACTGGTTGGTCTCCAACACGTGGGCGGCTGTCTTCGACTTAGGTGCTTGGGCTGGCCTCCTAGTCATGCCAACTTTCCTCCCCCTCTCGCTTCAACATGTGCATTCTGATCCATGCTTAGCCTTCTTTAGTCTTCTAGGGCTGCTGAAGGAGCTACAGGATTTATCGGATGATCACACATTCGGATTGGGTTTGATTGCCGCAAACCTAGTGGTATAATACTAATACAAAAGCAAAGCCGCGTTGAAGCAGGTAGTTAATTTGTCAATTTTATCAATACACTAAACCCGTCGCATCCTTCTTACTAGAGCGCAGTGCATTAATAAAGAGACATACAAGTTTTGATTTTGATAAGCCTAATAGTGTAAGACATTAAAAAAATTTAAACCTTAAGGGTTTACAATTGCGCAATGATTATTATTGCTTAAGTGCGCATTGAACAAAACGGGTAGTTTGTTACACTACACTAGTTTCATGCTCAGTCACGCTTACCCTATTGGTAAGTTCTGTATTTGATAATCCGAGAAGTTAATTGGTTCCCTGTCTAGGTCAGATTTTGCTGGGACATCGCCTTCACTTTCATCCCGCAGCTGGGTCCCGCCGTATCCAGGGTGGCTTCATTTGATCTTATAGTTAGGTTCGCATGTCTTTGATTATTGGTTGCACTCAAGCATTGACTAGAGTATTTTCATGCTACAAGTATTGTCATTCTCGCAGAGGTCAACCCACGTGTATGCCCATTTTGATTCTCTCGCGCAATTAATTTGATCAATTCAGATAACATACACTTTGCTCATTTTTCCAAGCTTATTGCAACAAAACCAGTACTCGCCAATGATAGTACTGGGCATTTTCTTATGCGTTTCTGAATGAACCAATACACGATTAAGTTTCACCTACTTTTTTGCGTCTTCTTGCATATCATGTGAGCAATCTGCATTTATTGGCTCCCGCCGTTGAGCACTAATTATGCTAGTTGTTGCGTCTTTTTGACAAAGTGGTATTAACCATTATACCCGTTTTTCGTTGTTGTAATTCTTCACACCTTGTTGCTCGTATCCTCCAAGCAAGTTTCAGCCTATTTATTCGCATTCAAGCATATCTAGCCTTGGCATCGTAGTAGTTATATTTATCCTAGGTTGCTTCTTTACTCTTGAGATGACATGCAAAGAGTTGCCAGGTTTTCTCTCCACCTCCCCATCGCTTATGTGTTAGTGAACTTTGCTGTCACTACTGCGACGAGCCTTTTTGGTGTACCCAGTAACCCATCATTTGCTATTTGAGCTCGTCGCATTTCAGCTTTTACATTGTGCTATAGCTCATTTAATCTGCGTGATCTTTGAAGAATATATTTAAGTTTAAATATTTTATGCCAAGGGAATATGAAATAGGCCATCAAATTATTCGTCTCTGACTTCTTGATGTAACTACATACTTGTACCTATCTACGCTACTTACCCAAGAACCGCTCTAGACTTGGGAAAAATTCATTCGAGTTGTTCCTTTGAAGATGGGAATGAATAGGCCCAACTCACTGCCTTCCCCTTCTACCCGATGCATTACATAATGGTAACTTTGTGATAGGTCTAGGAAGAGATGACACCCTTGTACGGGTAGGACGCAATAGAAACTCTAATCTCGAGAGTGAACGTCATCAACACCGTTGCTGCTGTTTTTATCATTGTTGATGCTATCGGGGTTTTAAAGTGAGATGAGAGTTTGTGCACACTGGGCTGACACGGCGGCATCACCTGTCAATTCGATTGTCATGACCTCTGAGACGTGATACAAACACCTTGTTTTTTGGCTTAGTTATAAAATAAGATGGCCTAATCTGATCCCAGTTTTAAATGCTGAGGTGCTAAGGAAGGGATGCAATCTGCATTCCTTCATTTAAATTTGTCTTCATAGCACCCCAAACACCCGAAGTAATGCCTTGAGAGGACTCAAACCGAGATGATACCAACCAGAGATTTTACGAGTGTTTTACCTGTTTGCAGTGTTGCACTGGATTTCGTTCAAACACTGAAAAACATTGATAAAAATAGACTTCAATTTTCCTTTGCTAAGTCTTGTCAAAGCAATGACTAGCTATGCTTTTCAATTACTTATTGGTGCTCTAAAATTCTGTCCAGGTAGGTTATATTTTATTAGTCACGGGTTTCGGCTTTAGGCCGTTGACCTCAATCCTGTGGTAGCACTAGCCTCGCTAATTTTGACATGGTGTTAGCTGAGTGGACTGTTTCCGAAGCTTTTTGATAATTACACCAAAACTGAAGGCGGTTACTGAAGTATTTGTGGCTAATTTTGTTGTGATCGTTTTGTATCCTCTTCTTTATGTCGATGCATAGAGCAACCGAATGAAATTTTTACTCAATTGTTTGGAACAGAGTAAGAGGTTAATTCATGCGTGTAGCTTTTGAAAGGACCAAATTTTGGGCAAGTTCTAACAGGTCGCGTGCCTTCTACCAAAATTAAAACTGACCAGTCCACGCACAAACTCAGATTGGTACAAGTGACGTTTTAATTGGAGCGTCAAAAGTTCAATAGCCAATCTGTCTTATCATAGGAATGTATGAAAATGGGGGAGTTGCTCCACATTTTTTGACTTCACATTCACACTCACTGGCGTCGTGGCTACTGACCTCCCCCTCCCTGGCCCCGTCATTTGCTATTCAGGTCATCACGAACTCCGACTTTATGAAGGCGACATCCACACACCCAGTCAAATGACATTGAAGAGGGAATGTCCAAAAATACTAACGACGTTGCTCTGCCTCTTAGAGTGCCTGCGCCTTGGGTGTGAATGCCTATCGCTCCTTTTAGTTTTCTCCAGTCGAAGGTGCGATGATTTTAGCGGCGTTGGGTTGTAAAATTCGTGCACACTACTCCTACCGATGTCCCTTGGTCATCAGCGTGGCTCTTTCCACTGCTGGTTAAATGCGTAATGATTCGGAAAGGCCGCGCTTTCTAGTGTTATACAAAAAATTCTTCCCTTGCTTTTAAGTATTCAGTGTTATTTCGCGGTCTTTCTTCACATCTGAGATTACTACTGCCTTCCTTCTCCAGTTCAAAGCACTTTTTTCTGGAAACTTTCACGTCGGACTCCTGGGAGGTTCCAGAATGGAGTTTTTAGTGCACCAACGGTGGATTACCATCCATAGACTCATGATACTGGTGATAGAGTGGCAGAGTAGGCGAACTCTCAACAATGGGAGATGCTGTTGATGTTGCTGGGTCCTTACATTTGAATATTTGTTCACTCTCAATGGAAGATTTTACTACCACCTCTAATTGAAGTCACAGCCACTTTCGGAATGCTTTACTCTTGTGGTGGCCTTCCATTCCAGTCCCTTGAGAAATATCTCATCACAATGTGTGCATTCACTGCTTACCTTCCTCATTTGAAGATGCATTCAATTTTGCATGTTCAGCGCTTGCATACAGTCGAGTAGAGGCGAATTTTTAACGGTTAAAAATTTATGTGATTACTCAGACACTCACTTTCGGTTCCATGGAGGTGGATTCTCCCTCTACCTTCAAGTGGCGTAGTTTTTTTCCCCGAATACCCCTCCCCTGCTTTAGCGTCCTAAGTCAGCAGTACTGAGCACTTCGCCAATGCCTTTAAGTCGTAGATCTTGGAAACAAAAAATAAACCAACTTTCCTTTCCCAATCATCGACTGGCCCTTTGCTCACGGTGTGTTGTGTGTGACGCCACAAATTCCTTTAATTCGTCAATTTTAGAATGCAGAACGCCAAACCGATGTTTAAGTGCAACAAACATTGGCATAGTTTTCTTGACTTTTGCTTGCCAATTCTTGCGGAACAGATGACCTTTAGAGGCGCACACCATATCCATGCAGAAGGCCTGAATAAATCAAATTAAAATACGAGGAGTACCACCTTTGTTATCAGTTCGTGTTGATTTTACCAAACTGCGGTCCTGCTACACGACTTTTTGAATAAGAACTTAATGCAGTCGCATAATCTTGCGTTCCTTGCCAAAGTCGTAGCTTGGTGTAATGATAGGGAACGCTTGTGCTGGATACGTCAAATTGGCAATTCGTGCTGAAAAGTTGATTTGTTGTAGCGGATTAAGGCAATGGAAAATTACATCTAAGGCAGTTTATTTGGATGTCCCGCTTCTCACTGATAACATGTTTGATGTCAGCAGCACGTATACGTGACATTCCGAGGCTCTCATCTCGGACCTGTGCTCTTTGCCAGTATGTGGCAAGTAAGCACGCCGACTTATCTTCAAGCAAACATCCCTAATTTAAAGCACGAAATGACGGCTGAATACTTTCTCCTTCCGTAGGCAATTGCATGTTCTTAAGTAACAGCTGAATTAGCTCCAAAATTGGTCCCAATCGTTGTCACTGCACGTACTGCGGTGGATCACTCTCCTCTGTGAGTATGCGAAGCGCGGCTTTTGCTAAGGGCTGTCGAGCGTTCGATTTCCGGGTGAATCGAGTGGTCCTGCCGCATGCCTTAGTCGAGGAACAATGCAACGAGTGACAATTGTATGCACGTTTCGACTACTATCAACGCGATGAAATGGCAGTTTGAACTTGACATTTTAAGGGTGCTGTACCAAGTCGGCTACTTTGGTAGTTTGGACAACTATTAACTGTTGAAAATTGAACCTCCACTCCAATGAAGCATTTGTTATCAGCTGGAAGTTGTCTATTTTCACACTCTCCCTGAACTGACTTTGAAAAAAGTCGAACGTTGTCCTTGCGATTCGGAGGCATTGTTACGCTTCTAAAGTCAAATGACGACTGGTTTTGGATGTGGAGAATGGACTCGAACAGCGTTAACTAATGAGAGGTCCTTCTTTTCCTCATAGTCTTCCTTTCCTTTGTCAACAGGTCGACAGGTATCGGGTCGCAAAGTCATTGCACACAGGTTTGTACACACAAATCAACAGTGGGCATTAGAGGGAGCCAAAGGAGCAGCATACATAACTGGAGAGGAGGAAGACGAAGTAGAAGACAGACAACGTAAAGTTGTTCAAAGGATGCAGAAATCGTTTTTGGGCGCGACCCAACTTCCGCACCTGCAATTCAAAGTTAGCGATATTATTCACTCCAACACTCCTTCTTTCTGCACCACCAGCCTTGCCAACGCCACCAATCGGGAGCCCTGAGTTCTCCCATTTCAATACCAACTAGGAGCCAACGTACTACTTGCTTTTGGTAAGTAGGCTGTATCAGTTTTTATGTCTGTGTGCCTATCTTATCAGTCAGCCACTCGGTCACTGAGTCAGTCATTTTTAAACGCCTTAAGCACCAAAAATATTTAGTTAATTAGGCCCGATTTCTCACTGTTCAAATGTGGTCTCCATTCGTCGCGATCCACTGCGTGAAACTGTTTTTCGGTAGTTGCCAAAAGTTAACACGATTTTGATGGCTCTTCTCTGAGGTCTTTTGATAGGTCTGGTTATCCGGAGCTGATTCCTCCGCTGCATTGTTGCCATTATGGGATCAATCAGGCGGATTTATTTTAAGTTTCGTCGGAATTATTCCACATTTTTACGAATAGGTGCATGAGTCGGTTCTGGTGTCCTAAGCTGAGGCAGAGGGAAGCGAACATTTATTTTGCACGGAAAGAATAACCAATTGTTTCCGTTTTTTTTGCAATTGAGATTTAACTGTAAAATTCGGAAAATCTCGAATCGTTTCTTTTGCCTTATAATGTCTGACAGTCTCGGGATTTGGTGTCCTAGTGTAGTCACGGACGGAGTGGTAAACGGGCGCATAGCTTTCAACGTCTGGTGAAAATCATCACAAGTAAATTTTAAGCGCATGACTTTTGAGTCTGAAGTGTTTGGGCCTTCTAAAAATATTTATGTGACACTTCAATTGGCCTACATGATCTTAAATTTGCACATGTTACATGCTTGACTGGGAAATGTTGAAGACGGTTGAAAATTAAGTGTGAATTCAGTCATGGCTGGTGCATTCAAAAAATAAACTATTTGAATGAATGCTATCATTGGTTCTTCCTTCTACTCTCAAGATCTTAATGGATGCTATTGCTTTCAATGCTACGCTTATTTTTGGTTTTTTTGCAGCTGTCAACTGGTATGGTACCAACAAAACCCCTAGTAGTCGTTGATGAGATGAATGCCTTGTCACCAGAGGTGCAGCAACAACAGCTGCAGCTTGGGAACATTCAAACCCAGAGCCATCAAGGCCATCATCATCTACCCAGCCCCCAGCATCATCACAACCTCGCCACTTCGCCACTGCCCCCTGTTCACCTCCACTATGGTCACCACCACAGCCACCGTCGAGGGAAAAGAAAGACCCCCACGCTCTCCTCTAAGTCATCCACTTCTTCTTCATCGTCGTCGTCATCCTCGTCTTCCAAGTCCACTTTTATCCCGGTGGGTAGATGGGCTTCATCGTCTATTCCTTTGCTCTGCGACCAGTTTCTTTATGGCTTGACAGTTGACTCATGTGGCGTTATTGCTTTTTTAGTCTACTAAGTTATAGGTAGAAACACGCTTCATCAAGGTTTTGTAAAAGGATTTACAATATTCAGTGATCACGGTTACCGAATGGGTAGTAACGGAAGGCTTTTAATAAAGTGATGCACTTTAAGTAATTAAAAAACTTTTGCCTCTTAAAAACGCCTTTCAGAGTTGCTGGTTCGGCAGGGTGTCTGATATAGGCTCTAGTTAGTGTAATTGTCTATGCCTTCTTTTCCCACCGATAAGTACTATGCTAACTTTTAATCTCAAACCGTGATTGAATGCTTGTCTATAGTTTCAAAAGTGCTGAAGCTCTCCTAATCTTTTTTGAAGGAAAAAGAAGTCTTACCACACCAAAGTGTATGTGAAACCAAAACGAGGAGTTAATCAAAGATTAAAACGTTACTTAGCTCCTCCTATTATAAGCGTCGTCCACGGGGTTCCCTTCGATCGACCCCCTTCATGAGCCACTACAAAATTGTTGATGCTGTAAGAATGATACTCGCAAATCGACCGTGTAACTCTCCGAATTTGCGTCCAACATGAGACCTGTCCATCTGGAACGCCATTGATCTCACTTGGCGAGATCAGAGTCGTTGATTGAAGGGGGGGCTTTAAAATGGTTTAGTGAGGATAAAGTTTCGCGCCTATTTCTTGCTGCCATTTCATTTCTACTTCTGTGCTCCCCATCCATATCAATTACTTGGATTCCCTTCAGCTATTAGAGGTGAGGAGGAGGTATTGTTTGTTTACTTGATTAAAATCTCCATACGGATAACGTAGCCACCATAGCGGACTTTTCCAAATATTTCACGCCCACAAACAGTGTCGGTTCAGTTGCTAAAAGGGTTACTTCGGAACCTGGAGCTGAGATAGTCGCCTGGGACTAGACGTCTCTCGTCGTCCTCCGTCCTGTAAATGCTGCGCATTCAGTACTGAAACCTGGGTAGTTGCTCTTTAATATCGGGATCGCTTTCTGTTGCCACCAATGCAGCGTCCCGGGCAGAACACGTATTTGGCTTGGGTATTTCTGACCCAGCCCGGAGATCAGGCTACTTGGTGCAGCCTATCTTTGTTACCACAGCATCCCCCCAAAAAAATCCTTCCCGAAGTAGAAAACTCTTCATAGATAAATCACAGAAGGTATCCTCTTCTTTTTCCAATCAAATAGTTGATCGAGATGCTAATCGGGTCAACCATTAAGGTGGTTCAACTCTGGACTCAGATTGACCTTCGGTTTATGTGAGCTGCAGCGGTAACAAGTCGCTCCTCCGCAAACACGCTGAATAGCTTTCATTTTGGTCGAAATTTCTCTCATAAGGCGGGGTTATTGTGAGTCCACAAGATTCCATGCCATGTGGTTGGATAATGCGATCCGCAGCAGCGAACGCGGATGTCCCCTACTAGGCTCGATTCCTCAATCGTGATTTCCCAAGACAAGACCAGCCATTTCAGTAAGCTGCTAAAAAATTAAATTCTCGCAAGGATTTTGCCTCATTAGTCGTTTCCCCTATTTTACTCGGTAGGATAGAAGGTTAATTGGAGAGGCTCTTAAATCCGAGTTGGTTGTAAACGCGAATGTACAGATAATTCATACTGCCGCTTAGTATTCAGCAAGTCATTAGTATTATGATGATTGTTATCAAGGCGAACTTAAAGGCTTAATCATTCTAATAGGGTGCTAATCACCTTGATTATTTTTGACAAATTTAAGGCCTTTTCGAACATGACAACAGCAGTCCTTTTCTCCGACCCAATAACCCAATGTCAGCAGCACGATTTGGTATTCCTTGTTATTAATCGGCTGATAAAGCAGCTATCACATGTGTACGACGCTGGTAGACAAAGTGCTGCTTATTTCCGTCCAAATGCCTGCACGCTATTGCTGTAGCTCGAGACTACTCCAAGGATGGAAGAGGGGCTAACGATCAGAGGCCATCCTGCTTAATGGCGGTACGACAGAAGAGTATATAAGCGACTTGCTAACAAAATCGGTGGCTGCATAATTAACTCTCTCATTCCGCTTCAAATTGGCAGTGTTATTGACTGAAGTTTCTTGCCTTCTCTCTTCAATCGCCTTCTATCAGTCCATTGGGGTAACCGTAGTTGATCATTTGATTATTGCAAGATGCAACTTTGCTTGCAAATTTACTCTGCCCTCGACGTGAGAACTCTTTCACGTGAAGATGAAAGCTTTCGTTTGCGCAAGATTTGTTTGTACTCGCATCCAGTCAAAAAATGATCTGTTTATCGCACTGTTTAAGAGCAAATAACTCTACTTTTAAATGTACCTTATTTGAGGTTATTACAAATCGTGACCTGCCATAGTGCCATCTCAGTTGTTGTGGCATTAATTGAGCTTGAAGTTTACTTAATATCCGTCGTTTTTTGCCTTTTAGCCTACCTGGATTAGGCAGAAAATTACCCAACTTAATTGTGCCAAATACGTCCCCTCAATCAAATCCCCCGATCGGTGAGTCTTCTACGCGATTTCCAGCCATGTTAATGGAAGTGGTGAAGCCTATGCTGGTAGAGGGACTCTCGAGTGGGCTGACATCGCAACCTAGAGCTAGGCACACAGTTACCGTTTTACACAAGCCCTCGTCCATTTTTGATATTCTTTTATGGTGTTTTCCCCGATAATTATTGTGCGTTGCCTATCACAACGTGATCGGTGCTGTGAAAAACACCCTCGGGTCAGTGGCACCAATCGGCGGATTCGCGACCAACTGAAGATGTATCTTCACTTTGCCTGGGAAATGTATCGAGAAACGGGAACGCAGGCTATCACCAGTGTCCATTGCCAGCTGTAAGAACATTGGTCTAAAAGCAGTTACATAACGAAAGGCGGGACCTTTAATAGCTCTGCGGAGATACAGTTTCGCGTTCACTCTCCTTTGCGAATTCGTTCTAAATTACTTCCCTTCCTTACCTACCTATCCGGGTTCCGTTTAGGTGGTAGAGGGATGGAAGAGGTGGCTTGCGTTCACTTCATCGACATCCTCGTATAGGTGTTGCAAATAGCTCCGTGACGAACGTTTCCAGGTGTCTCCCCGTCAGCGTCAGTTAAGACCTACAGATCACGGATCTGGGTAATAGCCGAGAGTGGGCATAACCTTTAATCCTTTATTTAAGGCTTGTCATCCATTCTCTCATCTGTGGCACATGCACTTCCTCCATCCTGCTAGGGTTTGTCACCGAGCGGTTGAGATCAGGATAGCGGTCTTTTAAAATTTGAATTGCTCTCTGCTTCTATGATAATGAAAGGCGATGAGACGCGTGGGTAAGATGTGTTATACAAAAGTGTTGAAGGGTTTAGGGGCCACTGACTTGGCCCAGAGGCCAGGCCATCCGGCAGAGACATAATGGGAAACTTTAAGTTTCTAGCCACTGAGACCGCGAGAGGAATAACCAGTAGATTGATGTGGCAGTTAATTATGCAAGCAGAACCAGTACTGGGCTGCGCGATGTCTCTTTTCTCGATTGTCTGTGAAGGCTTGGTTTCGGCAATTCCGAGTAGTTCCAACATTGCGGCTATTTATTGGCCGACCCCGTCGTGAAACAAAGGTGTGGACGCAAAAGAAAGATCAGTTTAATAGACTAAAAAAGGCCCTCACTCCTATTTCATTTGACGTGTTTTTTGTCAGTCCGTGGTAGATGGGTGAGTTCCAAACGGCAGAGACGTGGAATGTAGGACGGGCGGCAAATCGGTCGGTAGTAGTAAAAGGAAATTTGTCTTGAAACAGACCTCCCGAATTATCCGTTCCATATCAGTGGTAGAAAGCGCTATGATTATTAATCTGCGAACAGTCTCGCGCCATTTAAATTTTCCTGGTATAATCGTCAAATAATCGAGGTGTCTGCGTGGATGCTTTACGTCGCATAGTTCAAGAGATTTGTTGTTAGAATGGGTACCTTATCTAAACCTTTCCCCGAATTCGGGTGAAACTAGGAAAGGCTAGAAAAACTATATTCTTTAGGTGGTAGAAGAGCTAGGTTGATTAAAGCAAGTGAAGTGAGTTTTTGTTGCTTGAAAAGTACATACGTTCAGGTCCCACCCGTTACGCGCCCCATAGGATGTGTTCGCGATACCAACTGAAGCACCTTTTTGAAGTGCGTCAACACTTCAGTTGCATCAGATTGAGACACGCAAAAGTTGTGCTGGATCATGCAATTTCGGAGAGAAGGAGAGTGATCTTTCTTCTCCGTCTAATTCTCTGTTACATAAGCTTTCATCACTTCACCTCTGTGTTCGGAGTGATTTTTGTTGTCGAGGTAGCTCTACTGAGTACCTGTATCACTTAAAGGAAATATGAGGGAGTTCATTTTTCTGGAATCAAGTTTGCCATCAACCCACGAAATGCCTGGCAGAGTGGCGGCATATGTGACCTGGGCTTGATTGGAAAATTTTAAACCTAATAGACACTGCACGTCTCAACACCCACTCATTCATGCGTCTTCAAATTAATTCATTGATTTGGAATTTAATCAGTCTCCGATTCTTCTTTTAGGTGTGGTTGTGGGCGCTTCTTGGAAGATCATGATCTTGACACGATTCGGGATATGGGTATGCCCCATTTTGATCCGGGCTCTGAAAGGTGGCAGGTTAAGAGCCACACTCGAGAGGTTCCCACAAACGCCTTTGGCACTGTCGAATTCCAGGGTGGACCCCATCCTACCAAGGCCAGAGTGGGTTTTATTCCTCATCTCCCTTTTCTATCGTAAACTATCTCTAATAATGGGTGGTCCAACCTGAATTGATGATTAACAAGATTGTCTGCTAAGTCGAGACGTTCCTCATCCACTTATCTATTCGTTCAGCACTTGTTAACTGTTTTCAGCAGACTCGATTTTGACTTAGCAACCGCATTGGAGACCGACATCAAGATTGTGCTTTGGGGTGGCAGTAAAAATCGTGCAACTTTCAATATGGCTTACCACAATGATTTATCATGGACATTATTTTTGAATAAATTACGGTGCAGAGGTGCTTTTTATCGTGCTTTCCTTCATTTGCACCATCCTTCAGAAAGTTTCCATCTTTGTGCAATTTCGCGGTAGGTTTTTTTTTCACTGCATACTGTTTAGTTCGTGCACGGTAGCGTTGTCTGGCGGCTTGGTTGTAGGTGACTGGGATGACTTGCATCCTGTCCTGACTGCTGATGATGAGAATAACTCCATATCATCACTTTTTGAATTAAACAACCTGTTTACCTCTACGGATTTGTGCGTGCATTGCATAGATCACGGCAACATTGTTTACTACTCGTAGTGCCACCATGAGGCTTAAAACCCATGTCGATTACACTATGCGGTGCGGGCGTGGGCGCAAGAATGCTTTACTTCTCTGTCGTCTATATAGTAGTAATCCTTATGCTGTAGTATGTGAGGATAAGCTACGAAACGCCACCGGAGACGGTGGTGCAGCTGCTACTACGGGAGTGGCGTCTGCGTGTGCCCAGTCTGGTCATCTCGGTGCTAGGGGGTCTGGCCAATGCACCGCTTCAGGCCAAGTTGGGATCCGTGGTGAAGCGAGGCCTGCTAAGAGCGGCTAAAACTACCGGTGCGTGGGTCATCACCAATGGTCTGGATACCGGTAAGTAAATATTTTGAATAGCCCTTAATCCGACTTTTAAATTTGTGGGCAATCTGTCTGTCCATTCAAAGTCCTCATGAAGTTAAGTTAATGGGCAAGGTTTTGATGTTCAATCTTACATCGACCTCAATGATGACCATATCACCGTAAATTACTATAATCATGCTATTAGGACTCCTCAGATAACTGCTACCCAAGTTCAGGAGGCCACAAAGTCTGAAAAAGAAACGTTTGTGCAGTTAATGTGCTTCTGAGGACTCTTTCAAAGTGAGGCGCTAGTTTACAAATATTTTTACTCCAGTCTGCATAACTGAGGGGTTATTGTCAGCACCAGCCTGCGCGCATGCATGTGCAATGGGCATGGTTATTAGTCAATTCTATCGAGAAAAACAAGAAGTCTTTGAAAGTAACACTGATTTGCATAGCATCAATTTGTTTGATCGACTGAACAGGGCTCAGCGGCTTGTGGGTAGACGATTTTTTTTTTAAGATTCATTGAATTGCTAATTGCCAAACTGAGGTACATCGTGAGATTGCGGTCATACTTTAACATCACCTTAACTACGAAATTCTTTGTTGTGAATTGCGATGTGATTGGAAGGCTAGGAACATGGGTGCTGTGATGAATATGATCGAACAAATGTCATTATTATCTTCGTCACTAGCTAACCAAAAAGTCTTCACAACGAGACACAAAACCCATCGAATCCATCGAAGTTTCGATTAAGAGAAATGCCGATAGGTGAGCTCTTCCGAATGCGCTCCGCCGAATATGCATTCTATTCACTTCTGAATGCGTAATTGATGGCCATGATTGGACTGCCGGATGTCTGAAAGCAGCGATAGTAATATCAGCACCAAAGCCAAGTCACGAGGCATTGGGGATTTCGGCGCAATGAAGCAATTGCCCAAACCTTGGGCATGCGGCACCGGTAACATGCTCGCCACAATCACCCAGATGTTTGATTGTTCGCTGTAAATATCTTCAAACTTTGAATCTCCTGCACACACTTTGGGCACTTGAGCTCAATTAATACGACGGGAGAATAATTCAGTGAAGCCACCAGTCATGTTTATAAGGTGGTAAATAGCACGTCACAAGTTTTTGGCTCAGGACATTCTTGTTGTGACTCAAATGGGTCTCAGAGGCCTTAAAATGAAACACTTTGATGGCTTAGGGACTGCTGAAGGTGTGAGTGGGGGATGTTCTTTTTGGGTTCCCTCTGAAGGTTTTCTTGGCTTAGTTTTCCGAGCAATCAGAAAGCCCTCATCCTAGAAATTACTTTTAGTAGTGCTTAGTGGTACTGTTCCCTTTTAACCATTCATCTTATAAAGCAGCTGACGTTGACGCTGTGTGGACGGCTTTTTCTGCCTGTAGCAGCCTCCAAACTCAGTTTCGTTTAAACAAAAGCGACACCTTGCCTAATAGAATTCCTCCTAAAAAGTGCTGGTGATTATGGGTAATGACCACTGATTCACAAGTTCAAATGCAAGTTTACATTTGTTTATTGAAACACAAGTAAATTCATATATTTATTGAGGGCTACTTGCTATGCACTTTGGAGTAGCGCACCGAGACTTTCCTGAGGACCAATGGGTGCTTTAGTACTGCGGAAAAGTATGCATTATAGACGCACAGAAGGGGATGGGGGCTATGGTCAAGAGGCTATGCCGTCCAGCAGATGAAGTGTTAAGCAAACGAATAGTGTTGCCTAGCTTTCCTTCCTTTCAAGTGTCGTCCCAAGGCGTAGTAAGAAAAGCAATCACGAATTCATCATTCTTGTCGTCGAAGTTTGCGTGCAATTCAGGAAATACTTAGTTGCAATGACAGTTGTCCATCTTAGCAATTTCACTGGACGCAGGCGAATGCGGTGGTCATCTCATATACCCATCGCTGGTCCAAAAGCGGACGGTTAATGACGGACGCTGGCTGAACTAGTTTCATGGAAGTGTTGCCAGTTCACCTAATTAGTTCTCTCATATAGGAGCTGTAGACCGCTCTTGGCGGTTTTTAATCACGGTTAGTGTGGCTGCATTTGTTAATTTGCTCTCCTGCAAACTGTGAAAATTGAATAGTCGCCGTAGATGTCAATATCAAACCTAATAGGGGTTGGCTTTAAGTTTCCTGTCCGTACCACATCCATTTCCTCCACCCCACTAAGGTTTACCACTCAGACATTAAAAGCCGAGGTGGATGTCCTTTAAGAATTGGTTCGTCTTTTCTTGCCCCTAATGTGGTGCATTACGACGATACTGGCATGGCTCGGAGGCCGGCCCACGCGATTAAAATACATCAAGAACTAAACAATTAAACAACGTGTTTTTAAAGATGTTTATTGTTGTCGCATCAGTGTGGGCGGGGCATGACATTTGGAGGGTGCCTATGGTTACGCTGTCACTGCTTGGAATTTTTCGGGCATCAATTATCAACCTATTTAAAATGCTCCACTCCTTCACTCAACCGATAGGGTCATAAATTTAGCTTGTGTGACCAGGGTTTCCTTTTACGGTAGTTAGTTAATTGACCGTTAACACGCTTTGATTACTACCACAATTAAAGAACTCCCCTTTTCGAGGTATTCAGGGACACACTGGAGGCCATAATTTATGGAGGTGGCGAAAGTTAACCATGACCTCATATTACCTCTCATTGTTTAACAACTGATCTACATTTTTTTCCCTTTTTATTTTCTCCTCCTTACCATGCTGTAGGAGTGACACGGCATGTAGGCGAAGCACTTGGTGAGGAGGTGCACGTCCGCGGCTCCAAAATCGTCGCTCTTGGGATAGCTCCCTGGGGTGTGGTGCAACAGCGTAACATGCTCATTGGTATTGATGTGAGTCTTTTGTCCCCCATTGCATACTCCTCATTTTCCATTCTTTTTCCAACCCCAATTGGGTTCCAATTGCGTTTATTCAAACACCCTCCACCATTGATTCAATCCCCGAGGGCAACAGGCATCATTGTGTTACTTTACACTGACCTTCAATGAATTCGGTGTTTCAGTGTCATTCGGTTAGTAGAATCACGAGCCTACAATCTATTTATTGCGGTGTTGCAACCATCCTTAGACTTTGGTGAATCAATCTAGGAGCAAATACTTTTTGCCGCTTAATGTCCATTAGGTGAACCGCAAAACGTTTCGTATGTTGAGATTTGCTTAATTGTAAACGATGTTTGCGGAAGCCAATAAGTTTTAGCCTTCCAAAATATAACCTTTAATACTTTCGCGGCTGAGCAATTGTTTGGTCAAGGAAAGCGCTTTGGCTTGCCGCTGAACTGGTTTAACTTGGAGTTTGTGCTTCTGACTGCAGCACACCTGCCAGTATCATGCACAGGGTACGTTGGCGGGTAGACAGGAGACAGCTCTGAACCCGCACCACAACTACTTCCTGTTGGCGGACAATGGAACATCGGGCAAGTTCTCCACCGCCGAAATCTGTCTCCGACGTCGTCTCGAACAGTACCTTGCACAGCAACCTATCGGCTTGCGGAGAATGGGTGGGTCACTTTGTCTTTTACTCGTGACGACAGGATCTGGCATTGACTGTATCAGTAGTATTTTTACGGTCCGAGCGTTCTCTACACATTGGTTTGATACGTTTAATACCACCACTACTCACACGTCACGCCCCGATACTTCTGTCTCAGTTTGGCGTCACAAAGGCGTGACATCAGTTTTCTTGCAGCTTATAACAACTTGTTACAACAAATTGTCTAAAATAACTCCAGTTTAACAGGGCAAAGTAGGTGAGGGAGACTTCTTAGACTCGTGGGAGGACCTTATACAACACCTCAGAATGAAGGAGCATAGCCTCATTCTTCACCTCTTTATTCCCATGATGATGCTACTGCAAGCGAGAATTGTCACCTCCTGTTTGCGTTCGAAAAAGTCAGTTGGGAAATGAATACGAGGCGAAAAGGGGAATGGATAGGGGAGTGCTTTTTACAAGCCTCCGGAAATAAAGCGCTCTGTGACAGTGAAATTAGCAGAAAGCTCGGTTTAGATACAACTACTTTGGCTTTGTATTTGTGATTATTTCAGCGAATTGAATATTTTAGGCAGCTTTTAGCATTTATTTATCAAGGTAGTTTGGCTGCCTTTATGCATTCTGGAATCTCTTCCCTGCCACATTGAATTATGCAGAGGATGGAGCCAACTTTTGTGAGGGTAGCTGAAAGAAGGGTATTTAGGAATCGTTGTGCTGCATGCTCTATCACAGTCACGAAAGCCGCATTGAATTTGTCTCTCGAAATGGCTTGTATGGCATTACGTCTACGGAAGGTTTACTTCCGTTCCCATTCACCAATCAAAGGCAGTACTAAATCTGTGGCCTCACTCTGAGTTTTTTTCCGCGGACTCAACGGTCCAACGTTCAGTCGTCTTTCAAAAAGTTTACCTTGAACGCGCGGTGAATCAGTCGATGGCTTCCAGAGGATGGCCTCTTAATGCACTGAAACCCACTGATACTCAAGACCAAAAATGCATGAGTTTGCGACAAAATCATGTTTTAATAACGTTAGCATTCCGAAAGTAATGACAGAATTGATATGAATCACCGAGGCATTTGGTGAAAAGGATGGGTCGTGTTAGTGTCAAACTTTTGCGTGTGGTAACTCAGCGGAGAGAGACCATGCGGTACACTCTTCCACTGTAATTGCAATTTCCAATTCATCAGTTCGTCTTTTAAAATAGAATATGGGTGTTTTGTGTACCAAAGGCGTTATCGCTCGACGTCTTAGCTGATGCCATAGTCTACCATCAGATGCTATTTACATGACATTTCCAAAGATCAGGCGATTGGTCGTGTGAATTTCTAGCCAACAAGTGCCAAATGAGGGCATGTTGTTGTGCCTCCTTAATAAATTCCATGTATTTAAGTCCGTTTCGGTAATGACTTGTATTTTGTATCAGCATTTGGCATTTGTTGCATGGTGGTGCTACCTGGAAATTGGGAGGATAAAAATCACCACATAACTGGCCTTGTCGTAGGTGTCGAGATTTTTTCACATACTGAATTCGTCTATGTGATGCTGGAAGCTGTTTGCTCTGTTTTAGTGGATTCCGACACGAACATTCCCTCCCCCCTCTCCCTCCTCCTCCTCCCCAGCAATACGGATTTTGGCATTCCATTGGTAACGGTCCGCTTAATTGCTTTGGGCATTGGGAGCATTCACTTTGGGGTGTGCATGAGTGCTTATGTCTAATGAATCTTTTATGAATGGCCCAGCTTTTTTAATGTAGGGGACGTTTTCTAACACCACTCAATTTCTCCATCACGTCCTTGCAATGGTCAAAAACGCCAAACAATGCTCTTTCTTTTTATGAATGAAAGAGGCGTTAATGGGAACTTGAATTTCCCAGGCTGTAGAGAGGTATTCACTATCTAAACCGACTGAAGACCAACACTTAAACGGAGAGTTAAGCAATGCACCGCTTTACTCTAACTCCACAACAGATTTGGTTCAGTTGCTCTCATTTTTGTCCCTTTCTGCATTTCTTGCCCATCGCATAACGGTTTTATCAACCCCCTTTAATTTAAGCTGCTGTTTAATTAGTTGTTTATGAAGGTTGACAGCCTTGTATTGAAGGGTCGGTCTTGCTGCTCCCTATTGAACTGCTACTGGTAATTAGGCAGGCAATAAATCCAGCTCTACTTAAAATACATGCTTCGTACTGCTTATTCATGCGTTTTGCTGACACCCCTTGGTGTGCCTTTAATTCGCACGAGTTCTGGCCAACCTTCTATCACCGGAACGAAAACAGACCTAACTGTTTTGCTCTCTGCTAAGCGACTGTTAGTGCCGTTGTGGGCGTGCCTGTTCTGTGATAGCAAAAAGCGTTCAATTTGTTGAGAAGTCGTAATTTGATTTGAAGAAAACACTCCTTAAAGCGGGTTGCTTCCTTGTCGGTGGTTCGGAATTTCAAGAGATTTATTTGCTTGTCCTCAAGGTCAATCTAAAAGCATGGTTAACAGAGGAGAGGTGTATGCAGGCCTTTTTGTCTTTTCACCTCCTCCTATCGCTTGATACCGTCTGCTAAGAATAGCCCAAACTTCTATAAACACTCTGCTGGTCAATGAGTGAGGTTGAATTAAACACTAGACTAACCATTATTGTCAGGTTGGAATCAAGTTACGTGATTGGGTGTGTTTTTAAATCTGCCCCTCTAAGAGTTTACCTGTCATCGAAACCATGGCGGATTTTGGCCGCATTTATGTCACAACCGTTTGTCACCATGGTAATTCACTTTCTTCTTGGAAAATTTATGGCTAAAGAAGGCATCGATGTGCCTAAAAATGGGATCGTCTTTGATTAATAAGCAAAGTCCATTATTTTTACCTCCTCTTCATTTTGAGGTCTCGATAGGCTAGTGTAGGGCCCCGAGACTTTCCTAAAGGCCAAAGCAGTCATAACATTTGGACAGAATATGTACTGCCGATGAAGAGAAGAGCTGCGGGCTACCAGGAAGGCTCAGAGGTCATGTCTCTCGAAAAGGGTGCAATGGTGGCGTTGCAGAAACAATTCACTCTTATCCAGTTGAATGCATAAGTTCGAATAGTGCTTGTGGTTTGAAGTTCTCCACTTGATCCAACAAAGCGTGACTGCAATTGATAGATTAAGCTACCTTCATGTACCACTTTAAACTTCGGTTCGTCAACATTCATCAACAAATCGTTGGTCAACACGAGTGGATAAACAACCGTTTATACGTGAGCACCTTTCTGATCGAGAATGAAATTTTGTTTTCCTCTATAAAATCAAGTATGGCACGAAACGTTAGCGAATTTCACCTTAAAAGCGGCGAAAAGTGTAAGTGTAATCATGTAGCCTGGATTTCGACTGTTTTCCACTAATGTAACACCCTAAGAGGAGAAAGGCAGTAAGACTTCGAGCTGCTAGTAAGCTTTGTAAGCCGGTCTATCTCGGCGAAAGGGGAAGGATGAGGCACCTACGTGGTCCTTTTACCGAAACCAAAGAGTAAACAGATAACATCTTTTGATAAACCTTTCGCATCTGTCAGTGCTGGCAAACAACCACTCAAGAGCCAGCCGCTCCGGTTGCCCAAGTTTTATGTCATTGCAAAGGCAATGCTTGGTTATAACGTTGATGATCTATTTTGACGGGGTCTAGGGGTTCGTCCTGTTCGGTAACCATTGAGGACAGGCGAATTGCATAAAGGCAATTTGCGGATTCAATGTGTTTGGTAGAGATTGACTTTCACGTCTAGTTCTCCACGCAAGTTTATCTTTGCCTCAGTGTTGCACAGCAATATTTATCCGGAGTCTACCCAGCCGGCAAAGTGATGGAGGTATCGCGTGTTCACTTAATTGACATCTTCATTCAGGCAAAATTGACAGCACCATAACTACTTTTTGCAGATGGTACGACTAGTGTCACTTCATTTGTTGATGCCGTGCCTTTCGGCAACGGAACCGAGGTGGTTGCCGGAGGCTTTTTATTGAGTCCCCCATTGGCAACATAGTTGCTTTTGCCCCTCTAAAGCTTATCATTAAGCGGTAGAAATCAGGATAGTTATCTCCTAGGGTCGGCTTCACCTTCCGCTGCCACAACTGCATCAGAAAGCTGGAAGGCAGAACACTGGTGAAATATGCATGTTCGGCATGAGTAGGGCTAGAGATTACTGGCATGGTGTCTGAGGTCAACTCACCCGACGAAAAGTGCCGTGACGAAGTATCTAAGGAGACCAACAAATTACAAACATTAAACTAATAAGATTCAATGAAATGAACGGCCTGTTTGTCGGCATTTTGAAGGCAGTCTTGGTCTTGGACTTGACGATGACATTTCGGGACCTTTTTGGTTTCCCATTTCATGCCATGTAAGTTGCAGTTTTGTAGACCGTCCCTGATAAAATATGGAACCTCATCTGGGTGCAAACCAAACTCCTTTGTTCTTGTTTTTCGTTCCGTCAATCAACCTAAGTGGTCATTTGACCACATCGCGTTTCATTTGGAAGAAGTTGTTGCTGTTTTTTTTTCTAAAAGGCATGGTGCCCTTTTTGGGTTATTATGGTGCCATTTTTTTAGATGTAGGTACTTTTAGATTTGCAGGTCATGTGTTAACATATTGCTTGTCTAAACCCATTGGCTGGGCTGTTTCAGTGTAAGGGTTGTCAGCGTGATGAAAACCTGAAAAAAAATGATTGACACTGCACGGATGAAGTCTCTTCTCGTCACTTTTTTGTGGGGAGAAGGACTGCTGGAACAGTAACACACCTCCTCCGTCACATAAGGCTCTTCCCAATAGAATCAACTAGGAGTGAACGGGAAGTTTCGATCATAATCAAACTGACTTTGCGTTTGCCTACGTCTTTGAAAAAAACTCATGGCAATAAAATGATAGTGACTGGTCGAGCTCCGGGACGGCTGGGTATGAATTTTGGATCTGGCTACGATCCGGTTCATGCCAATGTCATTATCAAATAGCCCTACCATTTGGATCTTTAAAAGGCGGATTAGGAGAATGGAACACATCTTCCCCGAGCGAGTTTGGTTGTTTTTTTTTTTAAATACAAATCAAGCTATTCGCACTCTCCTTGACTATCCAGACTATTTCCACGCATTCGTTAAATGTCTGTTCACTCTGTCGGGATGATCTGGGTAACGCTGGCGAAATGGTCTCCTTCTTGATCTGACTCCTATGGATCTTTCCCCTCTCCATTGGAATTACCTATCGTAAAATGCTCATGGATTGGGCCTAACTGCTAAGAAGTTACCTACCATTGCGTTGTCATCTATAATGTCATGCACTTTATAGCGTGGTTAAGGTACTTTTGCTAGAGGTGGCAATGCTCTAGTGTAAATATTTGGTCGTCGCATGCAGAAGTAGACTAGCCATGTGATAATAAGCAACCCGTTGGTACAAATAGTGGGGTTAAAGTACCACTCGGAAGTTAACAAACAAATGTGTTTACCAAGCAACAGGAAACGTGACTGGTAAAGGCAAAATTTTCCATAAAAACGAGGAAGGCCGGTGGATCAAATCGCGAAAGACCCTGACCGTGTTTTTGGAGGGTTAAGCTAATGTTTTGCCCTTTCGCAAGACTGTATCCAACTTCTGGCAAATGCGTAGTTGATCGGTGTCAAATCAATCGCCCCGATCGCCACACATGTCTTCCGCATGACAGTCATTAAATGGGGTGAAGTCCCTCAAACTCACTTTCTGCGTCTGTTAATTATTCACCTTTGCCCTCGCATTACCCAATCTCAACCGTTGTTGGTCTGTCACATTACTTCTACCCTATCCCTTCAAGGATTCGCTCTTAAGAAGTGGTTAAAGTGTAAAGTAAACGGTAAAGAAAATGGGGCGTCAACATCGGTATTGAATTTATAAAAGTAAAAAGGAAGGTCTTTTCAGTCTCTCATGTACCAGTTTATGGAACTAACATAAGTGAGTGCAACATTGCAAGTCGAAACGCAGATTGGCCTGTCCGGCGTATTCAGTGGGCTAGACAAGCAGGTAGATGGATGAAGAGTTGTATGAAAAGAAGACACGAACTCGGATGGTTGATTGCTCAGTCATATTTGTGGGGCTTGAACGTATCCCTTCCAAATGACATGGTCGTTAACATGGTCTCGATCGGGGATCTGGTTGTTTTGTTTTTGCTCCAATGGGGCAATGACGGGATTTTACGATTTTGGTTGCTACCAGGAGACATGGAAACCATTTCTGTTCAGGGTGGAAATTTCCCATTTCAAGCAAGTTGGAAGCACTGTTCGATGGGATTAGCTACCGGTTACTAAGGCAGATGCTCGGGCGTCGGAGTCCAATGCATTGCGATGCTAGTGGGGAAATTTTGAGCATACAATTACTGGGAACGCTATTAATCATCCAAATGTAAACCTCTTTCTCCTTTTTTCGACAGGCGACCACAAGTCACGAGTGCCAGTGGTGGGCGTGCTGATAGAAGGTGGGCATCAGACCTTTCGCACAGTCTTCGAGCTCCTCACCGGTCGCAATCCTGTTCCTGTGGTCATCTGTGATGGCTCTGGACGCGCCGCGGACCTTCTTGCCTTTATGTACCATTATGCTGGACCTGATGGGTCAGTCATTTGGTTTCTTTTACACCCACTATTCCTCTGAACTTGTACACTCTTACAAGGGTAAAGTCTTGTTTGAGTGGTTTTTACTGGCCCTTGGTAGCCTTTGACGCTTATATTCTTCCCATCTCCATCGTCGTCAATTTCTTTTCGATCAGTTTCCTCGTTTTATTCTTGTTCTTGTAACTCGTTTCCGTCAACTTCTGTCCCCTCGGCAATGCCTAGTGAATTTCGAGCTAGTTTTATATCAGTAATTATTTGCTCTTCTATTTAGTGAGACTTTTGTCATTCCCTTCCGATCGTGGGTCTGCTTTTTTGATGTTTTACTCATCTTCTTTGGTGTGTGTGTTAACTGCCTATTTTCACTCACTGTGAAGCTCCATCCAACTAGACGCTCTGTCTAGCTCTCACGCATCGTAGAAAGACTGTCTTATATTCTACCCTCATTAGCTCGTTCAACCTGCACGAAAATTGTAAGCTTAGGCTGAGTCTATTTTGGGATGTTTTCTCGGTGGAATTTCACGGCTTTTTCGGAGGTTACCTGTCAGTCTTGTTTCCACGCTGTAAGGTTGCAACTCTGAACTGATGGATTGTGTACTGCCTACCCCCTTTGTTAACCGGCTGTCCTACAGCAGAAATGGCTATCCTCACCTCCCCCTAGCGTACCAGGTAATCGAGTGATTCATTCCACTTATTAACATTGTCAAGGGATCTGCTTGCATCGAACTCTCGCAGAAGCTATTTTGTTTGGCAATAGGCCTGTTTTGAATAAGCACTCTCCGTTGGTCGGTCCACTTGTGCACACTTCTATGCTTATTCTGACGCTTAAGCTCTACCCTAGCATTTGATATGAACCTTTTCGACTCTACTTCTACTGTTAGCAAAGGGGCCTTAAGAACGGGCTCTGCCTCGCCTCCCATTGCCCACAAAGGGCCGTTCACTGTTCCCTACTCAAGTCCCCTTCCTACTCAACTCTGGGTCAGCAATTTAGGCGAATCGTTAGGGCCACCTTTATTAGCGATTGGTTGGACACGATGGAACCGATGTCCTTCAGGTAAAGATTCATCAAATTTACCGGAGCTATTTTGCACGCTTCCAAATCGTTCTGAAGTCCTGAAGTTATACCCAGGTACAGTTATCAATCGTCTCAGTATTAGTGGGCTGAAACACATTTCTTTCACCAAATAGCCCAATTTGAATATCATTCCCAGTTTTTGTTTTTCTTTCAAAGTACTCCGTCCTTTTACCCTTGTAATTGCTTTAAGGGGAGTTGACTTTACCTTTTGCTTAGAAATTTTAGTCTTTAAAAACAAATTTTTGAGAGTTTGAATCCCTAGACTAGAAGAATACTCCAAGAGACAACATTTATTCACACAATTGGTTGGCAAGAAATTCGCCATCAAACCATCTCGGTTGCTTTGTAAATATGTTTGAGCTTACAGTTACGTCTTGACGAATTGGCCAAGGAGTTTGGTAAACCTGTTGCCTTTCGCCACAGAGATCTGGTGCCAAGTTTACGGAAACAAGTGATTGCCAACATTGAACGAACGTTTCAAATCACACCAACGGAAGCAGAAATCCTCTACCTGGACATGAAGCTGTGCATGAAGCGTCGTGATCTGGTGAGTTATTTCTATCTCTTTTTCCAGACAAAATCAAGTCTTTTATCAACTGATGCTGGAGGCAGCAAGGTCTTGAATGCATTTTTATTAGTGAGCTGTCACGCTCAGCCCAGCGTATCTATGTTAAAAAAGGAAACATTTTCAGGAGGCTTATAACGTCCATGTTACAACAGTCACGCATAGTTAGAATTGGAAATTGGAATTAAAAGGAAGTAGAAATTATCCTGCTGCTCCTACTACTACTACTACTACTACTACTACTATCGAGACCAGTGATGAATGTATGCGTATTGGATTGGCGTTCAGGCTTCCAAATTGGCGAGTTGAAACTCTTCTTTATAATTAGGAAAAGCCTTAAGTACAGCCACTAAATCGAGGCAACCTGTAATTATCTATATTTAAAGAGCATTGCTACGGTAGGGGGATATAATCGGCTAGTGGCTTTGTTCACATTAACTGGAACTGCGGTTGTGCGGACAGCGTGATTGTAGCCGCTCGTGGTCAACATGAGGTCATCTTGCCACGGACGAAGAAGTCCTGAGCAATGCACCCATCGATATGGCATGCCGAGGCTGTAGTTTTTGTATGGGAACGCATGGTGAATCACCAATTCCTTTGTGTCCCGCAGGACTTAAAAGCAAACAGGTAATTTTATGAATTTCCAAGACTCCTACAGCCGCCAAAACAATAGACTCGCCTATTTCAAGAGAGTGCTAGTGAAACTGTCATTTGCCAGGTCGGTAGGGAGCCTCAGCCCTCTGCAGTAGAAGGAGACAACCTGATCACCAAAGATTACTGGGAGTTGGTTCAGTATTCGAGATTAATGTTGCGTCTTTGCGTTCATTTGTGACCCGTGGAGTTTCGCTTCACGTTCTTGGCATGCCTAACTGGGCGCACTTTGGCGTGCTCTTTTTTGCTTGCAGGCTTTAAACTTGAGTGCTTTTTTCATCCTTCGTTTTAGTTAAGTGTCTTTCAAATGGGTGATGGAACCTCGGATGAAATTGATTTGACTATTCTAACCGCACTTCTTCAAGGTAAGTCAGAGGCACTTGGTTTGTTGATGGCTTCTGTGGTTTACAGAAGCATCAGGACGTTCCCCTTAGAGTTGGTTAGTGCATACTGAGGTAGCTGAGATTTACTCCTTGATTTGGTGGAACTATCCCTCAGGTTGTAGCAAGGAATCGAAAGTACATTAAAAATCATTGTTGCAGTGAGCTGAAAGGTAGGCCTACCGACGCATGAATCTGCACCCAAGTGCTGAACTTAAGACCAGAGCTCGAAAGGATGCATGTAGGATGCCGGTAGAAGGCTCCACACTTTTACAGTTTAGCATAAAATTCAAGATGACATTCCAAGGTTGATAATAATGCTTGAACTATCCAAGACATTAGCGTCCTCCTAGGAATCGGGTTAGATTAGAGACAGTAGCACTACCAACTCCGGGGCCTTTTGACTGGTAGAATATGAGGACAAAATCAGAAACTGAGCTGAACTTTGACGGACAGGGTTGAGGATCAAATTAGAACACCCCAAAAGCTTATGCAGTAGGCGAATTTCGCTGAATAGTGAAATGCCCAACTAGGCTCTTTGCTCTTTTTAACGCAGCTCCTGGACAGAATCTGACACCGGCGGACCAGCTTTCGCTCACCATGGCATGGCAACGTCCCGACATCGCACGATCGCGAATCCTTGTCAATGTCAATGACTGGTCTGTAAGTTGCCCATCATTTTGTCTATGGTGGCATTGTGGACGATCCAAACTGCCTTCCTGACCGACTAGAACTGCATCCGCCTCGAACACGGGTTGGGTGATTTGTGATGGAATGCTGGTAACCTTGGAACACTAATGTCCTGTGGCAGGAGGGAAAGGACGCTTAAATATACGCAAGCTTCCATCATAGAAAAGTTGCCTCACCTTTTAACTTGTGTAAATTTTAGTGAAAATTGGAATGTTTCAAAGTCATTTTCATTGTCAATGATTTTGATCGGAACTCGTTGCCATGGTGTGCATGATACCAGGCAAGTTGCTGGACAGACCAGCAGAAAGGATGCTTTGAATTTAGCAATTTGGTGGTGTCGCCATTGCTGTGGATGCTGAAAGCTTGCAATTAGTCTCACCAACCGGTATTTTACTCTTGTTGGTATTTTGTTACGCAAATAGCAACGAAACAGAGCGGGAAGCTCTAGGCGCACTAAGCGTTTAACTGGGGAAAAATCTTAAACTACTAATTGAGACTCGAGGGACGTCTAAAAGCGCGAGTCTGGATGTGACTTTGCTATTCTCAGCGCAGTGTTTGGGAGGCTAAATGGAGACGGATTCGCAGTTGACGGAAAACGCTCGTTGCCGTACTTGTAATACCTTTCGTGCCTCTTCAGTGAGCCTCAGATACCGTGTCTTCTGTGACGAATGTGAACATGCACTTCCTTTCGTGTCTTGGCGATTCAGTTGTCATTAGTTTGGCCGAAGTGGTGCTCTAACGCTTATCCCTATTTCCACCCAATGGTATGTATAAATATAGCACTGATAATTTTTCCCACAAAGTCAACAGTAGAGGGTACCTATGCTTATCCTCTGATCACGGTAAACGGTGGTGTACTTTTTTTGCACATTTCCTTTGATCTTTGCTCCCGCGAATGACCGAAGTACCATCAGGATTTATTTTCCCCACAAAAGAACTCGCCTACCTTTTTGAGCTCAACCATTCACTCGATTGGTCGACTTCAAAGGAAGTTTATCATTTTCATTCAGGCCCAATTGTAAAGTGGCGCAATAAATGCTTCCACTATTACTTGGTCGAGCACTTTTTTTGAAGCTTCAACAAATACTTATGTAGCTGAAGGCATGATATTTACATCAAGGTTGCGGTGCGCACGTATTCCTTTAGGCTTAACAATGTAGCATGAATTGTATACTGATTCCGCTCACTTTTGAACTGTACCTCCGTCGACTAGAAGCCTACGCTGGAGAATGCAATGACAGATGCCCTGATTAATGATCGCTTGGAATTTGTCCAACTGTTACTGGAAAAGGGTTTGGATGTTCACAAGTTTCTGACGGTTCGACGGCTGGAAGAGCTCTATGCCGTCTCCCATGCCTTGAAGAATCACCTATTCAGCCGTCTCTTCAAGAAACTCTTCGGCGTCCGACCGGTAGGTTCCGCAGAATTGTTGTGCTTGTAATGCGGTTTAGGAGTTTCTTTCGAGTGTGCAATAAGACTTTAACATTAGCTCAAGGGAGAGACGAAGGGATAGGTGGAGCTTCAAATTGATGAGGCAAAGGCCAATTAGTGATGGACTGAGGAGGCTACATATTCGGGTAACTCAATGCAATTATCAGAGCAGCCTTGAAACCTTCCTTTGGGTATCATTGACCGCTACGGCTCTTTAAACCAATACGGTCCTTTTCCAACCATTGGAAAGAATTTGTTTCTGGTCTGAACTTACGCTCCTCCGTCACACTCTCCCTACATTGTGCCAGAGTCCCACTTTTTCTTCCTCATTCCAGACAAGAACAATAGGCATGTCATGCTAAATGGGAAGATCAACTATCTTACTGGCTGGCCTTAGTCGCGTTGGAAATTTGGTTCTTCTACCCTTTTTGTCCTTACTCTAACTGGTGGAGACGTGTGACATCCACCCTTCTTTTTTGATTCCGTCTGGGAACCATCGAAATGAAACTAACTCCCCACTTAATTTATCAGCTCTTAACGGTATGCACCTCAGTGCAAGACAATAAAAGGGCAATAGAAAGGTGCCCAACTCTGAGAAATGTGTTCAAGCCTACTTTCAGTGCTTTTTCATAGCGAGGACCAGGATATAATTTCGTTTAAATGAAATCATCACTGCACAACCCTTGAAAAATGGTTAATTAATCCTCTGAAAACCTACAAAAGGAGTACTTTCAAGGCAAACTAGCACACATCGTAGAGCATTACCATTAGGAAAATTGCCTTGGATGCCATGTGTAGGCTCTACACACTCACTATAGAATAGGTTGAGCGATTCACTTTAAAATGAAACTACCATAGCTCACCAAAACTCCTCCGAAGTCGGAAAGAGAGGAGGAGGTGCAATGACAGTGTTCCCAAGTGCCTTGTTACCGCAACAAACGTGCATCGAATTGTGCAGCCCCTCCTCTAAGCTTCGTCCTTGGTGCTCCTCTGACCAAATTTCTGGATTGGTCAAGTTTCAAGTTTCCATCCAACTTAGAAGTTCACCTGTTAATAGCTTTTCTGCAGACAACAGGGTTGGGGCATTTGCTGAAACTAGATACTGTTCTGGTCCTTTTGTTAAGTGTCGTCACGGCTTCTCTCATCTCTCACTTTGTAAAGGTTTATCATTCAACAGTACCTGCCCTTCCCACTTTCTTTAACGTAGTACTCTGTATTTTCTCCTTAGGCAAGACATGCCATTTGAGCAGAAGAGATTGGAGTCATTGGCATGGCTTGTGGTTGAGGCCGCCAGGCGGAGCATCCACTGGTCTGTTGCCAAAATCGAGAGCTAAGTGGGCAACTGAAGCATTTACCTATTGCTTGAGGTTTTGTTGCGTTTTCTATCTGTTTAACCAATCACCGTTCCAACCCCTTGTCATGTACACCACTTTCATAAGGTGTTTTGGCATTCACTACCAATAAGCCACTGACTCCGCCTTGCTCTTGCTCCCTATTTTTGCCTGTTTTATTTTTTTTCGTGTGTTTGCCAAACAGAAATAAAAGTTGATAATCATCCCGTTGACATGTCACTGTGGAATGAGGATGAGTCACTATCTGCCTCCAATCTAAGTCCCCTCATGGAGTTGTTTTAATGGGTCAATGCGGACACGTAGTCCCCCTTCCCCCATGGCCTTGCTGATCGTGCTACAGCGTTCATCGTCGAGTAGCTCATTATCAAAATAAAGTAGATGAAACGCCTTTTTTTGGACTATTTACCGTGCAAATACTCTGCGACAAATGTGGCAGGCATCAGGCGACGCTTCCAAAGCAGATGTGCTCAAATCTTCGACGTTTAGATTCAACCACCCGTTGGTCATTGTTGGTGTTGGTTGAAAATGCGAAAGAAGTACCACAGAACACACTCTATTAATCATAAAAGTTCCTACAAATTGGGCCGAGGCAAATCATGGCAGCAAATCTTACCGATGATTGTCTGAATCGTTTTAATGTCTATTGCCAATACACTTTGTTTCGGTAGAATTCCCCACTTTGATCTGTTGGCACAATGCATCAAGTTATGCTTTTACAGTGCATTTAATCTACTTTACCTCTTAAAAAGGCATTGGTGGACTTTTTTCTCGGAAAATTCTTTCAAAATAGGCCCTCCCACCTTCAAGGTTTCGATCCGTTTAAGAGAGGATATGACGGCATAGAGGACGTCATAGGCATGGCAAGTGGGTCCAAGCAGATTTTCACTTATCTAGGCCAATTGGGTGTTCTTCACACAATAATACTTCTTTATTTTTGATCTAAATAAAGTCTATTTGTAGCCTAGGCAAGTTCTACCCGCATGCATTGTGCGGATCTTTTAAACTTGGGCATTTAAATGGTCAGGCCTGAATCGACTCCCTTTGGATTGTAGACTATCTCGCTTCGATTGATTGGCCAAATGTTGGAGCAGGTGATCGGAAATGGATATCAGCACCCATACTGCTCAAAACGTTACGATCCATTTCTGCGGACCATTCTTGCACGGACAAAACAGGTCAGCTGAGCTTGAGTTTGGCGTCTTAAATTGGGGAGCTAAAGAATTTCTTAGCTTTGCAGGCATTTGTGCAATTGATGCCTCTTTCTAACAATGTGTGGTTTAGAGTTGTCCGCTTTCATTTTTCATTGAACAGCTGCTGTTTTAGCACGCATCGGCCGGCATCCTCCCTCCTCCCACTTGTGAAGTGATTCCAAAACCGATACCATTTGGCCTAAATCTAAACCTTCAAAAACACATTCGTCTAGTGAATGAAAAGCTTGTTAATTGAATGCTTCCTCCCCCGTGCATTAGTCTAATTCATCTTTTTTACAGTTGGCATACGGTGGATTGAATGTAAGTTTCGGTGGACGGCAGTGGAGTGAGGCGGGATCCACTTCGGGCTGGACGGCCTTTGCAACGTCGGAGGGGGCTGGCAATGGCAACACTGCCTCCTCCCTCATTATGCTTAACGCCAACGGCCCTGGTGACGGAGCAACGGAGTATGACACCGATGGCCCAAATGATGACATGGTCTGCTTCCGTTATCCCTACACCGAACTGCTGCAGTGGGCTCTCCTCACATGTCATTTCTCTCTTGCCCGATTCATGGTATTGTCGGGTGAGGAAGCTATTGCTAAGGTGGGTGCTTCTTCTTTTCCTCACATTTCCTTGTCCGAGTACCTGTCTATGCATATCAAAACCACTCATTCATCCAGTCCTTTTAGACCGCAAAATATGATAGTGACTAAGGCAGATGTTAACTTTAAATCCTTGTGACTGATGGTACACCTTCTTTTGTCAATGCTTCCACTGAGCTTTTTGTTTGACAACTTGCAAAATAAGCAGAAGAATCGAGATGCTCGGGTTTTTGCACATTTTCATGCACACAAATCTGTTGCCATCTAGTTGATTGTTTATTGGCAGTGCAATTGAAAGCCACTTTTCTCATTCGCTCTAGGCTTTGCTTTCTGTGCGAATCCTTCGTGGCATGCGCAAATTCATGGACGTTGAGTCGGAAACGGAATCAGTAAAGGTCATTCGTGCTCAGGAGGAGTAAGTCTTCTTTTTTTACCAGTTTGGTTAATGCTCGATCGTAGAGAACTTGCTACTGAATTGCTGCAATTTTTGTAATCCTAAAATTTGCACGCAATTGTTGCCTTTTATTCAAAGGTTTGTCCCGCCTAAAAATATGGGAATTCGAAATGGTTTTTTATTGCAACTAGGAAAACTAAGAATTGAAAGTAAATACAGTTTCATTGCGCACTGAATGCCTTTCTTACCTTTCCTTCCCCTATCACATCTCAAGATCCTTCGAGAACTTGGCGGTGGAGTTGCAAGAGCATTGCCACCGTCACGACTCTTCGCAAACGCGTCGTCTGCTGACCTACGAGCTGCGCAACTTCTCATGCAACACGTGCCTCTCTCTGGCACACATGTGCGAGTCCAAATCCTTCATTGCCCACCCCTGCGCACAAGCTATCCTCTCCGACCTTTGGTACGGGGGGCTGCGCGAGGGTCGCTTCGTTTCAGCCAAAATTACCCTCATTCTACTCGGTCTTTCTCTGCCACCGCTGTATCCACTCATTGCACTCTGCTTTGCATCCTTCTCATCGAAGTTCTTGGAGTTTAAGACAAGGGAGGAGCTGTCGGCACAGCCACAAACATGGGAAGAACATTTGGATGAGATGGACAATTCGTCCTCCTCTTCTTCGTCTTCTTCCTCATCTTCATCGTCGTCGTCCTCATCATCCAGCCGCTCTTCTTCGCCAAGGTAGTTATTTGCAGTCCATTTTGAGACATTTTCTTCATGCGTCATAGCGATGCGTCTGAGAAGATCTGCGCATTCAGGCAGTCTGCTGCTTAGCCACAGTGAATTGGAGTCGCCTTGTATCCTTCCTCCTCCGGCCCAATCAACTTAGCGCCTTTGCTGGCATTAGTGACCCTATGGCGATGTACTTGAAAAGAAATTAATTAATTTACTTAACCTCATTTTCTGTGGCTATGCTTTCTAACGATCATGTGCCTTAAAAGTCAACTTAGCTGGATCACGCCTTGTGAGCAATGGACATGAGTAGTACTTATTAGCACAGTCTTAGGTCACTAGTTTTGTTATTGCCCTTCTTATGGCCTCTGTGTGTGCTCACGCTTTTCGTTTACGCTCGGATCCAAACCATTTTTTTGGGTAGGTAATCTGTCATTGCCAAAAAAGCCCAGTTTTAGGTGATTTTGCTCTCGAGGGAGGCCAATTTATCACCTCTCATTCTGTTTTGTTTCATTTTATTGAAAAGGCTGGATGGGACGCTTAATTGATGGCGCTTTCCTACAGTTAATTTGTCCACTACCCGGCGATAAATTCCATTAGGCTAAAAGCGATCCCACTGAAAGAGGCCTAGGCGACGCCTCTAATTAATTGGGATTCTGCATGAAGGCATTGCAAGTATGGATTAATTTACTACCATATCTCGGTTCAAATGGACAGTTTCAGATTCTTTCTGTGGATGGCACATTTCCACTCAAACACCGTCGCATTATTATGATGATGTGCGGGCCTTGTTTGTAACGGTAGCATGCTTGTATGACCCCGACGGACTTCTGGTTCGGTAACGATTCTCATCAGCAAATTGAAAGCTACCAGAGAGTTGCAGGAGATCTACAATTCAAAAAGCGGTCACTCTTGACTAATATGGCGCAAGCATGCCCCCAACCGGTCATAAAGACCAAGTAAGGTCCCGCGCTCCTGGCGATAAATACAAGTCAAGCTCGGCACTTATTTACCATCGAATGCCTTTCCAATTTTAGTCACAGCATCATGGATGAAGGGAGGGCTAACACAGTAAGACATCCCACCCTCATCCCTCCGTTATCGCCCCTGCGACCCGGTTCTGCGCCACTACCAAGGGATCGAGCCTTTCAAGTGAGTGATTCAGGCGCATGTTTAAAAATACTCAACTTCTGTGGGTCATAATGGCGTGCGATTAGAAGCGAATGTCTGCTATACCATTGCTCTCACTCTTGGCGTTTCGGTAATCTGCTTTGATTTATTTCTACATTAAGGTTCAGATGCCACAAGCTCGGAATTATCGTTCCGAGTTATTGAATAGTGTTGTGATTGTTGTTCTCTGTTGGTCAATGTAATACGACTGAGCTAGTCCAAATATGCTAAAGGAGGCTTCTGAAGCCGGTGGGTGTACGGATTGTTCTGCACACCTTTTGTTCAGTGTATTTTCCGGTGCAGGCCTTCCTGGATTTGAGCTATGCCCATTTTTCATCCTTTTTGTAGTATCTAAGGTGGATCTGGGACTATGCTACTTAAAAGCTGTTTAGTATCGCAAAACATGCTCTTCGCTAGGTGGATATTACACTTCCCTTTCACTACAAAAGAGTTTGTAGCATGAAGTAATTATTCTGGTAAAATTATTCCAGCCATACACTATGCACCGTTCATAACATGGAAACGGTTTCTTAACGCACATCTGTCCCACCCATTTATAAAAGGAGAGGGAAGGAACCAAAAAGGCCACTTTACTTCGCCGCTTGGCGATTCTCCAATTCATTGAGCCACTTTGTAGCACTCCAATACGGGGTAGCATTCATTACCATGTGCAGTAGTAGCTTGGGTGACATGATCACGGCGATTGTGATCTCTTCCACTTTATTCGTCACTGATGTTTTAGTGATTTGCAATCATTTCCAACTCATATGGTGGCTTCTTACCCTCGAAGGAGGAGCGTTGCATGCAAGGCTCGTTCAAGATTGCGAGCCACGTCGTCCCGATGCATTTGTTTTGAATTGCTTATTCTGCCTTGACAAATTGGTCCTATTCAATGAGACAGACAGCCTTGTCAAGGCGTATTCTACATTTACGCTCCCTTTAAAAGTTCTTGTCATTTCATTCTTGCAAGACCGTTAATTTAGGTTATTGACAGCCTGCTTTGGTATCAAGGGGCATTGAAACGTTAAGTATGACCCACTTTGGCTCATTTTTAATCCCATATTCCAGACATTTGAAAAAAGATTTCAATGATCTTTCTATTGTGAGCCTCTATACTCAGCTGTCCACAGCACAGGTGTCATTTCTCCACGAAGATTCGGCAGATGTCAGCGGTAGCCTGCTCGCGAGAGGCCAAAAGTTCATGCTCATATGTACACAAATAAAGTGACATTATTCTTCCTGAGAAGCATGCATTTTCAATGTAAATTTGGCCAAGAACTCCCATGCTTAGTTGCCTTTCAAACAAGAGCGCTGTTTGTCTTCTTCAGAAGCCTAAGCAAGGATCAGTAACGCACGATTGCGTCGCATTGGAGGACGGATTTGGCGGAGATGAGCTCCAGTTCTGCAGCCGTCGTGCTCACCAACCTTCCCGAATCCGCGCTCTTTCCGAAACGATTATTAAGGATGGGATCGGATACGCCACACCGAGAATTGTGCGAAATTTAGCTCCGCCCGGAGCAGCCATGACAACTACGGTCACAGTGATGAACGAGTGCAAAGCTTCGAGCACCGTTTCATTGAAGGTGTGTAAAACCAACTTACTCTTTGGCTAGCCGTCAAATCAATTGATTAGATAGTCAGTTATCAGGCGTTGAGGTTGACATCAGTGCCACTTAGCTGCGCTGTGTTAAGGAAATGCCGACTTTTTGGGTACTTCTCATCCGCTCCCAATGCAATGGTTCGTCTGTGGCTGTTAAAACTGCCGCGTGGCCGGAGTTGGGCCAAGTTAGGCAGCTGGTTTCTTCCACTGCCTGTCCCGAATTTCCTGTTTTTCGATAGCTAGAGTGAAATAGAACGGCATTATATTATCAAGTTCCCAGCGTTTTCGCACTCTGTTTGTGTCTGCAATGCGTTGTTTTTAATTAGGAAAGTTTAACCACTTACTCAACGAATATATGATTACTACCGCCATTTGATTTGATTAGTTTTGACTGGACATCGCTTTTTTCCTACGCTCTACGGCCATGGCTTCTAGTGGAACTTCGACGCTTAATTCATTATCGAATGTTATCAGTTTGTACTAAGTGGATTGCATTTGAATGAAAGCAATCTTTTTTTGGTCTGCTTGAACCCTTTTGTGTGGGTACTCATAACCTTTATTCTGTGCTGATGTCCGTAACAATCGGTAGAAAGGCATCATTTCATTGAGAAAAGGAGACGAATGTACTTTTCCGTGGAGCGAGAAGAGCCTTCACCGAACTCACTAATCTCTTCCACTAGAAAGGTAGCATTCGAAACCCTGTTATCAGCTTATAAACCGGGCCGTCGTTACTTTATGCGTGACATCCCGATCTTTCTCCATTGACAAAGAAGGCGTTATACCCGTACATGTTATGCAATTTTTACATACAGAGGAGGCTTGGGCCAGTGGCATAATCTCGAGCCCAGACTGCCTGAAAGAACTACAGTGGGGGAGCTTCTAAGTGACCCTTTACGAAAATTTAGCGTTAGCCAAACAGTTTACCTATTATTTAGCCCCTTATACTTTTGAGCGTCCGTTTCTGTCCGTTTGCTGTGAGGCAAAACATTCGCTAACCGACCCCATCAGCCAGCGAACCCGCCTAGAAGTGAGAAGATGTCTGGCTGCAAAGTCACCAATCCGCCTTGGTAATTATATTTGATCCTAGATTTTTCCCTGTATGGGGGCTAGTTAATGTGATGTCCACCACTAGGCCTAGTTACACTGGGCCGAAGGTAGACGTTGTTTAACACCAGTTCTTGTTGATAAGGCCTCGCGCCTCTTTCCCTTGCCATTTGTCTCTCTGGGTTGTATCCGGCTAGCAAAAAAACGGAGGTGTCGCGTGCGAACAGATTCGTAAGGAACGTCCCCAGATGGTTTTCCGACGCAACTAGCGTCGTTTCCGTTGTTGATACATTCTCTGCGGATCACGGAACTGAATGGTTGCCGAAGGTGGACGTTAGTTTTAACCATTCAGTTAGGGCTTGTCAGCGGTTCTTCCATCTGTGGTGCCTGCGCTTCCTCCGTCATGTCAAAGTTTATCACCCAGCGAACAAAATCAGGGATCCGCTGCTGCCAATATGGCATACTAAGACTTCCCTGAGGATTAAAAGACATCACAAAACTTGGACAGAATGTCCATTGTCGGCATCAGCATGACTGGAGCAACTAGCATGGCTTGCAAGACACTCATTCGATGAAAGGATTATGGCGAAGCCCCCACGTGGATTGCTACCGAAAGTGAGAATTAGACAAACAAACTGTTAATATGCTGCGAGAGAGTGCGTTAACAACTGTCATGCACCAGACTTCAAATTTTCATGATCCGGGGTTGCGAGCACAATTTTCCTGGATCATTTCCTGATCACCAGCTGGCTAGGCGGTATCTGCATGCGCTTCTCTCAGGACTGAAGAGTGGAGACGGCTTCAGTATGAGTTTGGCCTTCTTATTCTTTTCATTCACAAGTAATTTCAGCCATCTACCAAAGCTGCTACGACAGGATGAGAGCGCGACCCTGTATATCATTCAGAGATTGGACTAGAGCTTAAACTTGTAGAAAGTTGAATTGAAACCTATTCTTGAGGTCATAGGCATCTCCAGCCATGCAACTGACAGAAATTGCTTCTCTCTTCCAATAAACAAAGCTCTTCTATTAGTTGCGATAAAACGGTTTCAGGTGACGCTTGTGATAAAATCATCTTATCCTCCTAAAAATAGCAGAAAATATGATAACCAAACTGATATTATGGAGTGAATTGCCCTACCTTTCCTATGAAATCGGACTGGTTTTCCTCTGGGACATTCACCTAGTTTTTGATGCATTCGAAGTGGAACTCACCCTCAGTGGACCGCCATTAGCAGCTCCCTGGTTGTTCCAGCAGCAGCAAGAACAGTTGGATGGCGCACCCATCTCAATGTTGATGAAAAAAGGAGGGACATTCCAAAATCATTATTCCTCTTCTTTTTCTTTGCAGGAGGATGCTGTGCCTGAGAAAATCACATCCTTGCCAACCATACGGGTGGAGGAAATCTCTTTTTTGGAGAAGGACTGCAACATCATGACATCAAGCTCGTCGCTAGATACGAATGAAGGTGAGCGACATTTACGACGTTGGTGTAATCGAGCTGCGCGGCTAAAAATGTTTAATGGATCTCAATAAATCGAGGACCAATGTCTTTCCATATTATCAATTAAGACTAAATTGAAATGATCAAAGCGCTTGATTGATATAGCATTTGATTATGGCGTAGTCGTCTTATCGTCTTCAGGGCGATACAGTGCGCCAGAGCAGATGAACAAATCTGCACTACAAAACGGACCGTCAGATGTTGAGGATCCAGTGGTGGAGACAAGGCAACCACACCAAACGCTCACCTGTCGACGTAACTCAAAATCCATGGGTGACCTCAGAACCATCGCAATGGAGGAGGAGGTGCGAGAGACTCAAGTTCGTCACCGTGGACGATGTCGACGTCTGCTGAATTCGGTACAGCCCTCTCAACCTACTTGTCACTCGTGTCCTACCAATCTTGAAGCCGCGGAATCACACAGCGTCTCGGAGAAATTTCGGTAGGTTTTGCTTGTTACTGCGTTCTCCTTCTCTCCTTTCTGATCAAAGGATTCGATTGCAAGCGTTCCTGCCTTTTGTTTAATTAGCTCAAGCGTAGGTTCAGTGGGCAGCGAGCCTTTCTTTCCCCGGCGAAATCAACCATCTGAGACGCAACCAAGATCTGCAACGCCTGTGCGGATTCGAGGGGCACGTGGAGTCCCGAATGCATCTCGTTTGACATCCAGTGTTTATCGCACTGCACCAAATGGGGTCGTGGGAATGGGTGCTCATATCTCCTACCTCAACGGCGGTGGTGGTGCTGTGGATGCGGGTGTGGGCGATGCACCAAATGAGCCGCAACAGCATCAATTGTCGTGGCGTAAAAAGGTGTACGAGTTCTTCTCTGCGCCTGTCACCCGATTCTATCTCCATGTGGTGAGTGTTTTTTTTTCGCCATTTAGCATGCGACTACTCCCGTTGCCCAAATCTGACTTATTCAATCTCTTCATTCTCGTCGTACCGTTTTTGCGATCCCTTATGGGAAAGAGAACGCATCTGTTCAACAATCTGCTGCCTCCATCATAATCCATGACTTTATCCGTTGATTGAATTTCTTCATTGCCAGAGGATAAAACCATAAATGACGTCATTGACGTTTTTTTTTGGCGCAGATACTCTACCTGATTTTTCTGCTCATGTTCATTTGCTACTGCCTTATCTGCGTGCCCTACCAGTCGTTGAATGCTCTAGAGGTGTATATCTACCTCCACATCATTACCTACGCCATCGATAAATTCAGAGAGGTAAATTGCCTTTCCTTTGCCCACTTTGACATCTCTAACTGTCTTCGTTGTTGCATCCTCTGACAATTGCATAGTTCAGGCTAGTTTCGTGTCAAAATCGAGGTTTGGACAAGACAAATTTTATTCCATTGCTACACGACCTTTCCTATTTTAAGTTCTCCCCTTGGCAATTCCGATAATCCCATGATTTCGTGACTGCTATAATTTAGCCATCACGATCAACCCTCCAGCTTCTGAGTTGCTCCAAAAGACGTTGTAAGGTTTGCGGGAGCCTGGAAGCAGCTTCCCTACAAATACACAAAAGGGCTGGAAGTCTAGCAACATTGATATTTACTTGCCAACCATCTATACACTCATCTCATTCGTTTACCATCGCAACAGGTTACACTTTCGCCAGGAGTGAGGTACTGTCAGAAGATGTGGGTGCACCTGTCGTCCTTCTGGAATGTCTACGACTTCGTGCTCAGCTTCTTCTCTGTCCTCGGGGTGATTGTGCGCATGGTGGGACTTCGGAATCGTCTGGTCTTTCTTTGGGGACGCAACATCCTCGTTTGCTGTTGTGTTTTCTGGTGGGTGATTATCTCTGTGTTTTGAGATCATTCCATGTGCAACGGGTGGTTTCCAGTGCTTAACATGCACAAATCCGACAGTAAATATCTTGTCACTTGCAGCTACTGTCCAGCACGAGGAGTTGTAATCGTCGCTATTTTTTCAGCCAAGTCAGACAAACTTTGTTTGCATAGGTTGATGCGATTTCTCGAGTTGATGCAAATTTGGCGCTTCTCGGGACCCTACATCTACGTCATCGTGAAAATGTTGCAGGCCATGATCCCACTTCTGAGCCTTGTGTTTCTGCCTCTGGTGGCTTTCGGTACTCTCCGTGAGGGCATTATGGTGATGAACCGCACTCATGTCACAGTGGAGGGCATTAAAAACATTCTTTTGGAGCCCTACTTCATGCTCTATGGCGAGGTCTATGCTCCCGAGATCGATCGTGAGTATTACCACCTACTGATCTTATTTAAGTAACAGCTCCAGGCCATCGCACTTAGATGCAACAAGTCAAATTTTTAATAACTGAGATCTGCAGTCACTTGGGTACGGTTTTTGGCTTCTTGTTGATTTAATCGAAGTTGTTATTCTATCTATGATATAATGGCTTGGACTTGACCATCTCATAATATTTCTTCATCCTGCAGCGGCGGATTGGGGTGTGAACCTGGACGAGACACCTCTATATCAGATGGTACCAATTATGGACGTTGTTTACCTCCTCTATTCCATCGTTCTCATGCTCAGCGTCATCATTGCTGTATTTAACAGCATCTATTCTCGTGTACTGGTGCAATCAGAGCTCATTTATAAGTACCTTCGATACTCCATTATTATTGAATACGAATCGAGACCTCTCCTCCCGCCACCCTTCATCATCATCTCATGGATCTATGCTATATTTCGGGGAGTTTATAGGTAATTAGAGCGAAGCTCTACCTGTTATCTTCCTCGAACAGTCCTGTTTGATTTTACTAATTTCTGTCTTTGCAAAGACATTGTCGTGTTCTACGATGCTCAAAACGCTGTCGCCATTGTCGTCGAGACATTCAAAGGCGTTGTCATAAGATTGGTCATAAGTCTTCGTCGTCGTCGTCCTCCTCGTCGTCGTCATCTTCAGATGTGAACTCATCATCCAAAGGGAACTCGTTTGATATTGGACATCTATTTGCACCCGGTGCTGCAATACCCACAGGAGGTCACCAGTCAAACGGTCTTAGTAAGTGGCGACTTGATTTTTTGCTCATGACCCGCCGGCCTTTCCTCGTAGATGAAAGTACACCCATTTCCCTGCTTGAAGATTGAATGACTATAGACACGTTACCACATTTTTTCACTGTTTTTTACCCTTTACAAAGAGCTTTTCCTGAAGCCGGAAGAGGTGGAGAAACTGCACGACTTTGAAGAAGAATGCGTGGAGGACTACTGGCGGGAGAAACAACGGGATGAGCGCAAACAATCGGAGCTGCAGCTGGATAATATCAGTTCCAGGCGAGTTGTTGACCAATCATCACTCCTACTTATAGCACTTCACTGCCTTCTTGATGTCGGCAATTTAGAGAGTCTCTAGGATTCGATCCTTTATTCGACCCATCAGATCTTCCATAATCTTGAATCATCGTCAATTTTCTCCAACAGATTGGCAGCAATTCAATACCGCCTGGGCGAAGTTCACCTCAGGCAACAGCAATTGCGGGGCAATTTCCACTCTCTGGAGGAAGAGATGATAGCGGGACAGGAGGAGGTGATTTCGTGGCTCGATGAGTATCACCACGAAAGGGCCGCTACAATGACTGCGGCGGAGAGTACCATGCTGAGTTTGCAAAGTCAGCTCTTAACTATCGACCAGCGGGTAGAGAGTGATCCCATTTTGCTGGGCAGTGTAATCTGGCTTCTCAAAAATGCAATAGGTAAGGAGACTGACGAGTCTTTAGCATCACTTGAACGAGCTGCCGGTTAGGTCATTGAGTGTGACCTCTGCATCGCCGATCACGGATAGCTTTGGAAACTTGCTTTTGAATTGACCAACAGGACTGGCATTTAGCTATGTAGTGCTCGAATGCTTGGCTTAAAGGTGTTACAAGATGTTAAGGGTTGGTGATCTTCCACTTTCCTAATGTCATAGCAGCAAAAGTGATCGATTTCCCGTTGTGTATGACAATCACCCTACCATTGCTATGCTTCCATCTACAGCCAGTGACAACAACTCTGTCGATAATAACGAAACATTATTGCGGAATCGGAGGCACGAGGATGGCAGCAACCTGAGTATTTCCTCTTTCCACTCTCAATGCTCCCGCCATCGTCAGCAAAATCAACTGCAACACCGTCGCGGATTTACCACCAACCTTTCATCGCACACTGAAAAAGAGAATGCTGAAGAGTTCGTACTTGGGGGGAAGAATGGCCACATCAAAGAGGGAATTTCCACCATCACCACCTCCACCGCTACGGAGGATAAGGCTTCAAGCAAAGAGGAGCTGTCACGGAGTCTACAATATGAGGTCCGGCATTTGCTTTCTTCCTCATTTTTTCTGACTTGATGACTTCAATTGATGCCACAACGTAAATGAGTGATTTTCATGCTTTCCTTGTATTCAAGGCCTTACGATCACACACACTTATCTTCATGCTCGACTAAACCATCGTCTTTTCACCTCCCTGCATTAGTAATTCAAATGCCGTGCTCATTGCAACATAAAACAAATCTGGTTCTTTCCAAAGGCGCAGTCGATGCTTTCAGTTTCCCAGAGCATTTAAGTCGACTAAATACATTGACTTTCAGATTGAGACGTAGTCATGTTGACGAGTCATCGCCTTTTCTAATTGGACAGGAGGGTCGACAGCAGAGACAACCTGCAATGGGTTTGGATGGTTATGACAATGGTGACAAGAATGAAGAGGAGAATGAGGTGGAAGCAGAGTCCATGGATAAGTTGATGCCATTAAATGACGACAACGCGGTCGATTGGCTTCGTCTTCTTGCTCAACGTGTGAGGGAGTTGCAACTGCAACGTCAGAAAGAACAACAGCTGCGGCAACAACTACAAATGAAGCTGCAGATGCGAATTCGGGACAGAGAAGGGAGTCCTTTCACCCACTGCCAACGTCAGCTGCAACGTGGCCATGCCCTGTCCGTCTCACCAACACCCAGTTTGTCCACTCAACCAGTGCCTTCGGCATCCAATCGACTTGATGTGTAAGCTATTACAAGACTTATTTTTACCTCACCAAAGTTTCTCTCCATCAAATTCAGCTCCTTTCTTACCTTCTTCCAAGTACTATTTATTTAGTCCTCTTAGCATCTCTTGCCTTGCACTGGAAAATTCACTAATACGTAACTTTGTTTCCTTAGTTTTTTTTGCCGTCCTACAGTTGTACCGATTTTGCCTACTCTTTCTCCGTTTTCATCTAGTAGCCAACAACACAAGTCCTCATATTTTGGTCACCAAGGCCGGCACAATAGACTACCGTTGATGTGTCATCAACCGGCCAATCGAGAATATACCACCATCTTGGATGACATTGACGTCTCTCATTACCTACAAACGGACAGTCCGGACACAAGTCCAATGGGCTCGCGATTGGATCTCAACACTACTCATTTGGTCACACATCCTACCGACACTTCGGGAAAGCGGACCCGTAGGCACCGAGGTGCACGGTTCGCTCTCTCCCCCGTTGGTGCTATCGCCGGTGTTGGCGGATTGGGACCACCGCGCCAGCGCTCTGCGACACCGCCACCCGCCAGTGTGCCATTGGTATTAAATCCGCGGTCGTCGCGTGCTACATCGGTTGCTGTACAGGATGTCAATTCCGACCTCCGCAATTTCTGTGATAAACGAAAACCACATCGACATTCTCAACATCTCCATCGTCTTCGTCTCAGTTCTTCAAAGATCTCTTATGGTGATTTGGCTCATGCGGAAACAGGAAGTAGGGCTTTTTTATTCTGGAAATTTGCTCAGTTGAGCTATGAGTATGGGTTGTTGAGTGACATTTAAAAGCTTGATGCATCCATCTCTGATAGACCTGAATGTGATGGCTAAATCATGGAAATAATCATGTTTATTTCCATAATGGAAAAGCTGTGCTAGAGCTGCTGAGACACATTGCTTACTACTTCTGCTTTGAATGTAAAAAACAGGTATTTTGTACTATATTCGACATTTACTGCCTAGTCCCTCCTTTTATATTTGTAGATCCCACCACCACATTGCCTGATCAACTCTTGGACAACCTGGCCATGGCTCTGGAAGAGGAGAATGAACGATCAGACCTGATGATGACAACCAGTACTTGTAATCGACGCTCACCTATCTCCCCCACCTCCGCCTCCTCTAGCCTGCTCGATGAGTCCACCAGTGCCAACGAACTGGAAGGCGAGGCTCTTGAACGTCACGTGGAGTTGGACGCAGAAGCTACTGCGATGGAAAAGGATCCTCTCCATTTAGCCGAAGCAGCCGAGTGGACGGAACTCGGTGGAGTGATGCTCCGACGTCTCCGACAGCTCTCCGTGACGCTAGATGAGGAGATACTTCCACCACTCCAGGAGACGTCAGTCACTGCCGTTGTTGATGTTGCCGATTCCGCGGCCATTGTCATCACTAATCCCGAGACAGGTGGATTGCAGCAACATACAGCTACAGTGGAGGGTATCAGTGCCACGAATGATGTGTGGAATGCTGCAGCAACTGCGTTACAAGTGGAAACGGATGGGGTGGCAGCTGAAGTTGTGGACCCTGACTTAGACCTAGATTACATTCCCCCTGCCATGTCATCAATCACCTCTAATTCCCTTTCTGGCTCGGTAATGGTTGGGCCTGGTTCAACAGTGGGGGAGGGTCCACACCACGTTGAGGAAGGGGGATCGTTGTGGATCCAGCATCTGCACCGACGCCACCAACCTCATCATTCACATGTTTGAAGCTCCCTTTTATACTGTTCGAATCCCTCACCTCCCTTTCACTTGTGTCCGTGAGATGGTTTGTGGTACTGAACTGTGTATACACATATGTACGGAATGCTTGAAATGGTATATTTTTAACATCACGCTAAGCGTTTAACGTTTGAGTTGGTAAAACGAAAGGGAGAAGCTGACGGAGGCCTTAAATAAAAAGCGGCAAAAAGTTATTCGAGATGAAAACAATGACGAGAAGGCGGGTCGGAGTGTTGAATGGTTTTGAACAAGAAGGTAAGTGGAACATGAAGGATGGCTTAGGAGGTGAACAAGTGATTACAATCTGATCGCAATCTTAACGCTCAAATTAGCTATGCTATCGTGAAAATGCGTCCGATTTATGATGGAATGGTGTTTGGGATTACAAACTTACAGTCTCTGAGTATCGTCTGTGCCTTGTCGGCTTGCCTCCATCTTAGCAGACAGCCAATCAAGAAAAAGTAGTGACTCTGTTCACAAATATGTAGAGGTAGAAAAAGTGGGCAAGTTGAAGGAAATTAAAGGTGAGATTTGGTGCAGCTCGCCGAGGCTTCCTTGAAGGCGAAGGCGACGCAACAGAAGGCTGGAAGGCTACTGGCACAGGTCGAGGTCATGCCGCCTTGTAGAAGCACAAATACAAAGCCTCAATTGAAGCATGGCATAGCTCTCCTCTTCTACATTCAGCGGAGTAGAAGACAACCACAGGTCTACCGTGACGGGAGAGCTACTTGACTGCCATGTCACTGATCCCTCTTGATCGATCTACTGACTTGAAGTTTCCTTTTATGTGGAAACCGCATTGCGGAAGGAAAAGGGTCTGGGGAGCGTGCTGGCCAACAAGTGTATCCATAGCTAGGTGTGAAGGTGAGTGATTTAATTTTGCAGTAGGTAATCTCCAACCACAACCACTAAAAGTCTCGTGATGTGCAATGCCTGAACATCTAGGTCGCGTTATCGCTGTTCTTTTACTTCTCAGTCACTTCCAAGACGACGATAGCTGTTCACACAAATGGGATGGTCGATGACGCAGAGAGGATAGAGGGGCGAGAAGATGGGGGAACATGGAAATTAAACTGATATGCTATGAGCGAAAGAATGAGAACGGTTGCCAAAGTGACTACTCCTCCATCGGCAACAATGCTGCTACTACTGATGCCACTGCCACCGCTTAACGCCCCCGACCTTAACCTGCTTGCTGCCATGCTAGCAACGCTTGTGCATGGTCACGTCTGTGGGATGCGTGCGATGATTTGTGAAGCGGTACATCTCTCTGTGAAGGAAAAAATCTCACTTAAAATAGAACTATTGGTTGGGTTGTGGGAAACTCGAAAGCCTCTGGTTGTCCGTCCCCCATCAATAAAGTGACAATCAGTGAAAAGTGAAAACCTAAGGCATCCACTCTGGCTGTGTTTGGTATTTCATATCTGTGAAGTATGCACATGCATTAACACGATGCAATGAGGGTTATTCTAGCAGGGAGCTGGAAATGTGGAAGCCACCACTAACGAATCTATCGTACATGGGGAAAATTAGGTGGAGGTAGCGACATGGAACTTCAGGCACTCTTGAAGTCGGAACAAAGAGGTTACCAAGTAATCCATGCGTAGGGGTCACTGCTGATCAGCCTTCGAGATTCTAAATCCGTCCAGGTGTGTTATCACCCACCATTAGAGGACAGTGAGGTTGTTTTCGACAGCGTGCCATACATTTTACAACAAACACAGGTAGCTGTAAAAGTTTTGTAATTAAAAGTTTTGCTTGTAGCAGGCTCATCGTCTTCCTTCCACCTCTGCTTTTGCATCCATGGAAGAAGGGAACGGCTTTTGTGGGACAAGGATGACCAAACTGCGCTGAGGACAGAGGTCACGCGGATCCGTGGTTGGGGCTTCTCCCCTGGGGTCAAGGGCACCGACTCAGTCACACAATTCGCATAGCCTGCCGCGTCGCACCTAACAGATGCAGCCAAACCGAAGGTGTTGCATAATGAACATTCAGATCGGATGCAGACTCAGGAATATGAACCAAGAATAAGTCAGAATAGGCGAAGATGATTCGAGCATGATCCTAAAGCTCGATAGGATCGGCTACTAGTTCCTCAACTCCTCTTTATTGTAAAGCCAAAGGCGGCCTCTTCCAGAGATGCAAAGCAAAGTCAGATAAGGCAGCGAAAAGGAGAGCCAGGGTCTGTTGGCATGACATGTGGGCGTGTGTGTTGCCCTGTGACATCCCCCATCCTCCACGATTTGACTGTGGGCATCACAAAACGATTCCGACTGTGCATTGTGAGGTCAGCTGCACCAGTGAAGGGTGATTTTACGTTTTGAGGGCATCACTTTGGGTTCCCAAAATGAGCTTTCAACAGCATATAGGATCCACACCTCGAAGTCGTTGGCATTACTTTCAGTGCTTTGCGAACACCGCCATCATTAGTCTGCTCAATTCCACCACACCAAAACCCCATTTTGCTACCATTATGTAACTTCTCCTGGCGGCATGAAGGATAATCCAACCAAATTAGTAAAATTATTATTTTATGGCACTTTGTGCTGCTATTTTACTTCTGCTATGGTTTCAATGTTGGAGAACAAACCTCTCAGCTGTAAAGATTGTTGAGCCTTTCGCATGACTGGCAGAAAAATTCAAGGCTAATGTGAACAGCAGGATCTGACATGATTCCATTTCAGCGATTCCGATCTCTCATGCTGTGCTTTAATTGCTTGTTTGGCTCTCGATTTTGGGTCAGTCGAGGAAACACCCCAACGCCTCCACTAGACAGCGCGGTCCCCGGGCCCGCCAATGGGTCAAGACCTCCTGTACGTTGGCAGTTTATATTCTTACCCAGTGATACGCCTTGAAGACATCCACATTCCTGAGCGGTACGTTTCACACGTTTGTAATGGGTTAATCTGGCTTGGGCATTGCCTAACCATTTTACTTGCTTGCAGAGGATGTGGAGCTATGCGACTGCAGTTGGAATTGAGCTTGATGGAAAGTACGAACTGTTTCCCGGCAATGAGGAATGAACTTCTTGGAACAACTTTATCCCTACATGTTGGCACATCACTTATGTCATTTGGCTAACACCGCGGGGTCACGAGAAGGGCGATCGCGCGTTCTGAACGTGGGGAATGAAAAGCCGTGTAGATCCCACCAATTAGTTAACGTTTGGGAGTCGTGGGCAGGCACGGGCGCCATCCCATAGTGGAACTACCTTGAATGCGAACAGAGGAGTGTCCAAGACAAATGGCAGCCACGCCTACAATCTGGCGCCATGTAATTGGCTCCTGACTGGCAAGGTGAGGGGCAAATGGAATGCAACCTTTTGGCTTTTGACAAATAGGGCTACTCCCTCGCGCCGCCTGGTTTTTCTACCCTGTGGTGGGTTTCTACCGGAAAGAAATATTAATGACTCTCGCTCTGGGAAGAAAAGATTAGTCGCAAAAGTCATTTTGACTTGTTTATGCTGCTGACCCAGCGCAGCTTAGATGGAACATCCATGGCTTTTTCAAAAAAAGTATCCATCAGACCTGCACTAACGGATCAATGACCCATCGAAATTTGGCCAATTTCCTGTGGCCCAGTTTTATTATCAAAGGGTAATGAAAGGTGGCACCCTTCACAAAAGGTGACATTTTTAGGGAACCTCAAAATGTGCACATGGGAGGTGAAATGCAAGCCCCCACTGTTTCGGTGATCCAATGCGGATAGAAAGTACCCTTTTTATTATCCTACACACAGTGTAGGTAAGGCAGAAGCTAAAGAGGTGCAAGTACAGTATTCTTTGAAAAAGTAGCACTGTGGACTTGTAAGCACATTGGTCCTTTCATTTCTCAAAAGGCTTCCTCGATCTTTTCGATACAAGTTAATTCAATATCAAATTTAAGGTCAGAATTGGGTGCGGTGGGATGGCCATATATTCGTGCACCGTAATCTATTGAGCTGGTAATACGGAAATTTTTTAACTTTTCACGAAGGATAGTCACACGGGAATAATGATTCTTATTAAAAGAGCATATCGCATAAAAGAAGGTCAATAACCCATGATGAATGCCTTTCAGGCGAAGAATAAGTAAATTAGTGAAGTGATGTTACTAAAGAAGTGCCTCGAATTTTTCCTTGGCCTATTGTGGATCGTGACGTCATTGAATCACGAATGATTCACGCAATATTAGCTACTCTGAAGGCAAAAACTGATTGGCTGGAGTTTATTGGCTTAAATCGATCAATCCAATCAAAGTGTTGAGAGTTCAGTCCGGCTTACCCAATGAGACGCTTCTCCCATCTGGCAATGATCTGACCGACACCTACGGTTATCTGAATAGGCTTTCCACTAATATTTGAATCAAACTGCTTTTATTCTCGCATAACCAAACCGACATGAGAGACGTGCACATAATCGACCTTCACAAATTCCATACAGGACACGGAGAGGATTTCCACTTCCAATTAGGTAAACTTTTCAACACCAAGAACAGCCACGCAGGAGAGATCCGCAGCCAAAGTCAACAGGATCACAAAGCTTAAATTTGTCTTGATTAAAATGGTTTTTGAACGCAAGCGTGCACTTTCGTTGCTGTTGCCTGGACGGATGACGGACGGACAGGGTGATTGGTAGAAGAATAGCGGTACTAAGGTGTGCGGCGGCATGCCGGTTTTGATGTTGGAAGTATTTCATCATCGGCCATTCAGAGGACTGAAGAAACCCAAAAAACCTTCAAAACGCATACTAGGGTCCCACTTCCTGCTACTTAAGTGCTACACGAAAGAATTAAGGAAAGACGTCTACAGCAGGCGGCAGGCAAGGTAGCGAAAACTGAGACGGCATTCGACTGCTGACTCGCTGTCCAGCTCTATGAGGCAGATTGAAATGGGCCAAACCATTTTAGAGCACTCGGTATCACAGTCTGAGAGCACAACAGCCTGTTCAGCCTTCTGTCTTGCAGATTGCTACAAATTCCCTTGACGAGAGAGGAGCTAAGGGAAACACTCCAAATGGAACGAAATGGCATTCGTTCTGGAGGTGTGAGTTTCGGCGCAAAGGATATTTATTTTTCATCCTCTCAAAACTGATGACAAAGCCCCTTCCATGTTGGCATATTCCTTAACAACTTTGAAGAGCAAATTGGGCGTTACACACCAAACACGTGTAAGAATTTACACCAACTTAGGCTTTAAAGACAAGAAAAGGATGTACAAAAGTTGTAATTCTGTTTATCCTCAAACAACACGAGACGGCAACAAAGCAATCATCAGGTGACCACGGTTCTGTCTGAATGACACCGCTGAGGTGATAGCAAGAGGTGTCGTAGCCAGCGACACCCACAGACCCAACAAAAAAGCAGTGGTCAAAGTGATGAGAAGACAAGTTTGGAGATTGTCTGTGGTGTGTAGATAGCCACCGAGACACACTAGACAACCAGCCAGTGTGGTGAGCAGTGCCAATACCAGGGAAAATGCTGGCAGCCGTCGAAAACGATGACCTTTGACAGATATCATTGGTGTTGGGAGTGAGCGAAGGAGCATCGAGATGGTGAGAAGGAGGAGGAATTGGAAGACGGTTGGTTGGAAGAAGCGTCGCCAATCGAGCCCATAGCTGTAGCATTGAAGAAAAGAAGCCATAAAGCTTCCAAAATACCAAACTCAATGGAGGTGTGGTCGAAAATAGTTAAATGTAATAGCCTTTAAACATACAACCTCACTTCCATTCAGTAATGGTTTTTTGATTTTCTGTTGTTTTGATAATACATACTCAATGTCTCAACTACTTCGGGCAACGTGCATGATTTGGGAGGTTGTCACGCAAATCTCAATAAACGGGATCGCTGATGAAAAAACCCCGTTTCAAAAAGCTACCTTAACGCCAAGCCGAGGTGAGGGAAGAAGTGATCGATTCCTTTCAAACTACTCGAAGCACCGCAAATGAAGTGATGCTGATAGAATGAGAGATTAAGGAACGGTTGAATTTCAATTATCCCCATTTGACATCTTGCTTTTGTAAAGGAATGTGCAAATTAAGGCGCTACGAAGAGCACCGTTGATACTACTCTTGAAAAGTTGAGAACCGCAGATGTATTATCAAAAAAGATCGAAGAGAGGTGTAGGTGGTAAACCAACCCAGCAAAGAGGACCTTAGCCCTGAAGGCCATTGTGAACCACTGTTCGGCACTTAGAAAACTACAGAAGATAAGCAGAAGGGCAAAACGCAGTTGTAGTGCCACAAGGATGTGTGTCCGTTCCTCCATTGGCACTACTTTCAAATCCACATCATCTTCGGACGTATCCTTGTTCAGCATAGACGCACACTGAAGGGGAAAATTATGATAGATGGTACTAAACTGTGGGGAAAATGTTAGCACAAAGTATCATGCATACATTTAAGAACAACGCCACCGCAATGAATAGAAAAGCAGCTCCATCGTGGAGGATAAAGCTGATGAAGATGCAAATCAGTGTGACGTAGAATGAGGTTGGATACGCCCCAGCCTCACAACACGGTCTGCGTTGCCTTTGCTTCCACCACCTGGGAGTAAAAGCACGATAAAAGTTATTCTACTTACAATTAATGAGTAAAAACGCTTCTTTAAACTAACGAAGTAATCCGGCTCAGGCCTCGAGTAGCGAAGGAAAGGGGTGTGTGAGAGTCGGCTAGGCAGTGGAGGGTGATGGGAACAAGAAGAGCGTAAATGAAGTTAAGAAAGCAAAAGGGTATCAACGACACCAAGGGATTGGGCGAGGATCCTATCCATGTGGTTCCCAGATTTCCACGACGTTCCAATTCAATCCAGGAGGAAGTGGGAATTAGGAACGCCCACAGCGAAGATTCACTGATACTAGTAGAGAAAAAGGGCAAAAGTTATAAAAAAATATAAGCAGATTATGGGGGTGTTTTTCCGGATAATTATGATCACAATTTAATGCAAAATAAATAAATTTTTAATGCAAAACTAGGGTCTTACGTGAGGCGTAAGGAGTGGAGGAGAGAGAGAAGGAGAGCCACAAGACAGTGAAGGGCGACGGTGATGAAAAAGTATCTTGTAGCCTTCCATTTATTCGTCTGGTGCCCTCGCCCTCTCGCATCCATTAAAAAAAGGAGGAGTAGAGATGGGAAGCGGAGTGTGGCCATAAAGGACGCCCGCTACGAATAGCGGAGCGCAGACGAAAACCATCTGGCTTTTAAAATTCATTTTCCAATTAGCCTTCTCTTAAAATAATTGGATTTCATCTGCATCTATGGTAAGTGCTACAGACTCAAATTTTCACGGAGCTACAGGAGCTATTTTTCCCAACTTGAAAGATTTTAATTCCATGCTAGGGGCATGTGGCCCTACTACTAGTCATCCAACGCTATTCCACGCGGTTGAAGTATGGCTTGTATTTGCAAGGATAGCTGGAGCGACCTCCACTCCAAAGGCGTGCGGAAATGCCTTACCTGAGGAAAAAGAAGGGCTAGATGGTGGAAGTTCGGTGTTTCGCCTTCCGGAGGAGGTCTGAAAGTGCAGCGTATGCAAAGCGAGGAGAAGGAAGATGGAGAGGAGAGCGTGACCTGTGATTAGCGAAGGGGAGTGGAAGAAATGCACTCGGAAGACCTGCAGTGAAGCAAAGGAGTTGAATGGCTAGTGAGTTAAGTGGGTAAGTCCAACAACCAAAGGACAGCATTACCAGCAGATCACCCCTCAATGGAAGGCATTAACTCCCCAAAGTACGCAAATAAAATTACAAACTGTCTAAATGAGCGACAGAACGTCGGAAAGTGTGAGACCGGGAAAAAGTTTTGCCTAGTCAATACGGTGATTTGTGGTCCCATGGTGAGAGTCAACTAAACAGGACATGCAACGATCATTTTAGATAAACTATGGATACCACTGTGCAGGCTTTTAAGGCTTCCATGACTTGACCTCCAGACCGGTGGGAAGAGGTCTACCCCATGTCATTGACCCTTGAAAGAGGCTACTTCCCAACTCCTCCTCGATGATGAAGGCTCGACTCTGCGATCAAATTGTCATAATATGTACCACTTAGAGATAACAGTCAAACCTGACAGCACAAGTATCAACCACCCGAGAGAGAGGTTAGCGGATCATGGCCATGACAGCACATTCACATTTCCTTAGGTGTTGTGGCAACGGAAGATGCGGCGCACCTTTAGGCAGGCATTATGACAAGAAATGGCGAAACAGATCAGCTAGCAAAGTCTATTTTGAAAGGGAGAGGGGGAAGAGCACTGGGCCTGTCTCACGGAAAAGGGAATAGCAGCACCTTCCAACCAATCGCATTGTGCAACAATCAGAGTCACTGCGACTTAGAACACATTTACATGGCTTTAGCCAAACAGAAGTGACTCATCATTACCCCAAGGAGGGAGCTTGGAAAGTGGGATTGGTGGCTAGAACGAACGAATCCTCGACATTCAACCGACCCAGTCCTAAACCATTCACCCATCTCCATCACGATGAACACTTTTCACTCCTTGAAGGCATTTTTGTCCTCGATTGTGCAATCAACCAATCGGATGTCACTATTAGTTTACCGACAGGACAAAAGTAGTGAACCTAAAATAAACGATTTGAAAAAACACGGCAACTTGTTTTCCCGAAGACGATCGACACAAAGGCATCCAAAATTACATTTGTGGAAATCATTAGTTGTAAGGGCGTAGATTGGCAGGAATACGCCTTGATGACAAAAGAACCCACTTCAGTGGAAAAACCAACCAACGCTACCTGACAGCTGCCAGTAAGACGATTGTATCATAAGTCACGTTTGCTCTATACAATGAACTCCTCTCTGTCAGGACCATTTTAATCAAGCGAGCCTTTATTGTCGCGTCAGAAGGAAGTGAAACATTTCCCACTGGGGAGGTTGGTACAAAAGGCAATCGACAAGTTCGGATGTGCCATCAGTTTGCACAGTATTGCATACATCAAAGTATACGACTATCCTTGCAGTCACATGCAACAGATCCGGTGCCTACAAGTCAATTATGAGACCGCTCCGAATTGCAGACGATTAAAAAGCAACCACGTGAAATGCCTTTTCCTTAGAAGTTGATTTTCAGTTCACCTGAAATATCCAGTGGGAGTAGGTATACGAGAAGTGCACCTCGGTATTGTCACAACGAGGGTCAATGATGACATCTGCAAAGGGTACTGTCAAGTTTTTGTAGAGCTCCGGAAGAGGACTGATGGTCTGTAGATCGAATTGAGCTGTAATCTGGGGGCTAAAAATGGCCAAAAAGTTGGCATCTGTTCCCTCAAAGGAAAGAGCTTCGATAGCAACACCACCCACTTGAAACGATGGTGATAGATTTGATGATCCCAAGGTAAGGCGAGGATAATCAGGCCCACAAGGTCTACAATAAAAATTGCAACGATTAGGGTAAGGAAGTCAGACTTTAGCTTTAACAGACGTTAAATGGATTCAGCACCGACTGATTGGGCTCACCAGATTCGGCAGGACATGATCCTGCCTCGATGCGTATGGAAGGAGCTGGTAGAGCAGGACCGAAGTAAAAGTCCTCGAACGGGAGAGGTATCCGGAAGAAGGCTGCACGACTACGATTTCGGGGTAGGTGGATGACACTTCTGCTCCCAAATCCATTCCACTGCAAACGCCGATCATCCACGTTGTTGATCAGTTCAAACATGAGCGAACCCTATGCAGTAATTAAAACCAGCCATACATTTAACATTTCAAAGCAGATTGAAGCATAAACACTTCTTACACAATGCTACCATCCAATCAGCAACTCAAGTGTTATCTGTAACAATCATTTACCGGAAAAAAAACTGTCTTTTGCTCCAAATAACAACCAACCAAGAGAGGCTAGTCGACCTACAAAGGCTTGCGCTTGAGAAAATACGCACACCTCAGGTAGTATCCACCAGTAGGATGTCTAGGAAAACCTCCGAGTCTCTACCAGAAGGGAGAATTGCTGATTGCATTAGATGAGGATATTTCGAGGTCAATGAGTCAAGGGACAGCCATCAGTGGTGCTTAAAGTGGTGGGCTGAGACGACACGGTGGAACTTAGGCATGCAAATTTCACCCACGCACGTTGGCGGATAAAAGGCAATAAGCTGAAAGCCTGAAAAAATTTGACTTTCGTGTCATTCACATTTCATTATCGCAATGCTCGGAGACTGCCGATTGGCTTGTGATAAGAGACGACTTCTGAACGGCAACAGGCACCTCACCGATTATCACCAAACGCATTACCGTTCCACTTATTTACGGTACGTGCCTTTTCGTCTCATATAGGCGATGCTTGGTTCGTGTGTAGATGGTAGTGAGCAGTCAGAGTCGGCTACCAAGAAGACCAAATATCTGCGACAGGACTTGGAAATGGGCAGGAAAGGCCAAGCCAAATAGTGAAAGAAAGTTCCATTTACAATGCGTTAAAAATGGACAGATATCACCTCATAATCTGTGGTCTGTGATGATCACCACATTGGAGTTGGATAACTGCGCACAGGACATGGGGTTTGGAAGTGGAAGAGGCATAAACGGAGACAGCCACTATGCATGTTTGCCATTGAAGGCGGAAAGTTTGATAAAAGACAAATTCATGGCAACATTGTGTCTCCTTAAGATATTTTGATACAGAGCGTCTCAATGAATAGGACAGTTTCGAGATTTTGTTACCCCAACGAGATCTCAAGAAGTTGTCCCACAGCCCTTCGGTGAGTTGATAATTTAGACACCGCCAAGTTGTACGCATTGCATCGCCCTTGACAATGGCTGAGCATCAGGATTCCTTGACTGCGGTGATGCGTGATCGGTACAAAGACTTTCAAGGCGGAGGTGATAAGTACAAAGTCCAAAATAAGACGCCACACATTCAGTAAATGTTATGATGCACCGAGTGTGGCCCACTTCACATCACATCAGAGGCGAAAGACGAAGTCAAGAGACCGCTAGTGTAAATAATGACACCGTGAATATGAAGACGAATGCTTGCATCGGAGGTGTGATTCGCCGTCCAGGTGAAAATAAACCCACATTGGTTGGTTAACTTAAAAGGTCAACTACCCGTATAAAATCTGATGCCTTATCAACAAGTACCAGTACGTCTTCGGTGCTAAAACTACCCGTGGAATTTGAAGTCGCTCGACCTGAAAGACACTCCTTGAAAAAAGCTCGCACAAGGCACAGCAGGTGGTGAGATGATGGGAAGAGAAACGACTTGGCACTGAGGACGATTGCTGAAAGGTGCATCATCGTTGCAGCCCAACAGATTCCTTCTGACTTAAATGAGAACTTCTTAGCTATCTGGAACGCTGTGCATAAGTTCTTAACGGTCACCTCTGTTTGGTGGGTAAGAAGGACGACCAGAGAGGCACCGGCAACGTCAATGGGACCTCCTCCGAGACCGTCTTTGTTTAATCCTACGACAAAGAGAAATCGTGCTTCGCCAGTTGTCTTATCGTTGCCTGGGACCATGATCCACTGCACCGACTCATCCGGGATCTCGTAGAGAGCAGGACTAAAAGGAGGAAGAGGACAGGGCATGAGTGCTCTCCGTTCAAATCTCAACCACTAATTTCGTCGAATTGTGCAGAGTCCTGACATGAAAGACCACTTTGCTGCACTTTACTCTGATTGGCCTGTAAAATTTCGCCTATTTCGACAAAACAAAGGGCGAACAGGATCTTGGCCAGCCTCATTCATACCTTTGACCGCAGAATCTTCTAAAACAACACTACGCACTCGCCAATACTGACGATTCGAAAATAGGCACCGTATGTCAAAGGATAAGTTAGAAGAATAAACATGACGCCCCTCCCTTTGGCTTGAACCTACAAGTCACGCAATTATGATGCCATTTCTCAAGGCGAGTTGAATCAAAGCCCATAATATCTATGCAAAGCGACAGAATATTTAAATCCTAGAGACTAATTGTTCCCTCTAGTTCTCCACTTTTTACACAGCTATTAACGAGCATTGTGTGTCGACAGGCCCAGACAGCGAACTACAAAATGGCTACCCCTTAGTCAGAGGCGGAACCAACAGTTCTAGAGTTAATGCGCCTATTAGCCATTAGAACCAGAGGCATTAGTAGTACCTCCGTTGCCATCGTCACTGGCATCGCAGCCTCGCGATTCTGGTGCCGCACCCATTCATCTCCACCAGGATCACCGTCGGAAATGAGAGAAAGGCCTCCAATTTTGGGGAATTAAAGCAGACATGTTGCCTTGGTTTCGATTGAATTGGGTTTCAAGAGACCCCATTCAACAAAGTTGATGTCAAGCGAACAATAAGGCACTGACAATGTACTAAATAACGAAAAGGAAGACTAAATGGAATGTCATTAGGGTGTGAACATAGTCGTAGCATTAAATAACTTAAGAAAGAGTCCATTCATGGAATAGGGGGCTATGCAAGCTTCCTCACTCGAGTGTAATAAATTTGGATCTACGTTGCCAGAATCGTTTTCAGATTTGAAGATGGGCAAAAAATGGGATAGCGAACGGCTTCTCTCACCGCTAATCCCAACCGGAACACAGTCAACAGAATCATCACCACCATTCGGGCACTGCCAAAATGGGCCAAAAAGACCCACTGGATAAAGTGGGGGTGAGGGGTGATTGGAATACGAAAACTAGAGCAGCGGTAGTAGCATGCAGCCAAATTGAAAGACAGCAAAAGGAGCTGCATTGCCCTCAATAACATTTACTTTGAATCACCATTCAGAGTGTGAGAGTGGAAACAAAAAGAGGGGCAGTGGCCTAAGGAGCATGATAAATCCGGTTGGCTGGCCGTCTAACCTTCCTCCCGTCCCCCCAAATACAAAGCTGCCTTATCCGTAATTAATTATGTCTGCTTACGTCGAGGGCACTCGCTCTCGTTCCATGTAGCTTCTATGCTTCCTTCAAGCCGTTCTCCCCGCACTCTGCAACTGACAGGAACACTGGCAAATGCAACATAACTTGTGGAGGTCAAATGCATTAAATAATGCAAAAGGGGAAGAATCTCCACTGGCAGTTCAGACACTCACAAGATGGACGCAAATTGTGCCTCAAAGCAGGCGAGTTTGGGGCTGCGGGACTGCATAAGGCATTGCAAGTTGAACATCGGAGGTGGAAAGAGGGTATTTCGTTGAAAAAGACGTTTGTTCATTAAGTGTGGTAAGACTAGCATAATTCGGCGGGTTAAGTCAGTCAAAGGAATGGGTGACAGTGCTTCTTGGCTACTGCAAAAGTCCACCGAGATTCGAAGGAGCACCTCGTCGATAGTGGAAAATCAAAACTGTCGCTTTACTTCAGAATAAAAGCGCTTAGTTTCTTGCCATGCTTTGCATTCGTAAAATCGTGTTCCACCGTCAAAGGAGTAGGTAAGAATAGCGGCAGGGCAGAAGACAGCACTTTATCAGAGCTAAGAATAGCAACATGGGGGAAGTTTGTGACTTAGCCTCAACAATCAGATAACTATAAAAGAAAAACATCCCCAAGCTAAAACTACCAGAGACCCGAAATGGTAGGCAGATTGAGGTGGGAGAGGTTAACAACGCCAAAGATGCTAACGCCGGTTTCGTGGCATTCTGTCCAAAACTACATGCACAATGAATGGAAGGCGAGTTGGCCTGGCCGGTTGGTAGTCCAGCAGCCTCAGCAAGACCCAAGCCTACACTACCAACCATTAGCTTGGCATGCTGCAGAGGTAGCACCCACCACCAAGGTGGTCTAACAGCGTGCCCCAATGGGGCGGATGGCTGACTAGCGAGACAAGTACCTACCATGGAACGGAATTGACCGATTTGTCACACAGGTATATTTTCTTCACATTGACCTACAAACAAGAAGGGGATAAAATTGTGCACAGTAAAGAAGGCGGCGAATCAGGACTACATAGCGAGAAAACTCACGTTGGTAGGAAGCAGAAGCACGCGTTCGTCCCGATCGCCTGTCATCGGTCCGATCTTGAAGTAAGTGCAGGTGGCCTACCGGAGGAAGATTTGAGAGTAACGGAGAGTCAAACTGGCATCGAAAATCACTGCAGAGCGCTGGCCACCTAGTTGCCGATCTTAGAGCCATCCATGCAGCAAATACCTTTCAGCTAAGTTTACAGGCGGATTAGAGCAGGAAGCATTGGGCACATTTTTGGTTGCCATTTAATGGGATAAACGCTGGAATAAGAATTTACAGAGCTACTTCAAAATGCCAAATTCATTCCAACTTCATATTACGACGCTAACAAAGTGAGGAACTAGTGCTTTATTTTGGGTCCATGGAAAATAAGGGGAAAAGGATGGATAGCTGAAGTAATGAACACATTCATTCAACACGTTACCGCTAGGCATTTGATGGTGGCAAATTGTCCCACCTCGGCGGCTATGCAAAATCGTGGGCTCAGGCCTGTAATTAGGCTACCCGCCCTCTCCCCGAAGCTTGAAACGGACGCTCTTTTCAGCCCGCTCATTCAGCAAAATGGGGGTCCGCCTAACACCATAGAAGTGAATAACGGATCAAATGGAGACGCTGTTGGGTGGTGTAATCACCAAGTATGGCATCCCAATCCCTGCAGGCTCTCAGCCCAATTTCGCCCTCTTCAATAAAGCTCAGAAGCAATACATCGATAGAGTGCCACGAAAATGGTGTCGGTCCCACCGACAGTGGCAGCCGTTGCCTTTGGCAAAGTTTTGTGCGGCTGCTTATTCTTCAGCGGAAGTAACTCAATCCGCTAACATCAGCTCACCACATGTGTTGTGACGGCAGAATGAAACTTGCCATAGGCCATTTTTACAGCTTCATAACTGATTTGAGTTATCAATGGGTATTCGGGCAAGTGAACATTAAAACATTCGCCACCAAGACAAATCGACCATCCCATCCTAGTTGTTTCATGATTTTTACGTATTAGGCTGCTTAAATTCCAAAATACAACCCTGCAAATCAAAATTATCTCAACATTTTTTGTTCCTACAAGGTCAACCAATCACTTTTGTGCCACGAACACACATGGAAGCCTGAGTGTTAGGCACAAGTGATCCAGGTAGTAAAAGCCAACAACTTACAGAGTCGTTGACCTTGAAGGCTCCAAGGTTAGGGCATTATGAATGGGAACAGAGACGGGTCAAGAGGGTCATGTCCAAGTTGGAAAACGACACCCACATTCTAACACCTTCTCCAAGATCCTGATTAAAATGCCCACTGCCAAGGGAATAGCGCTAACGCACTGAAACGCATCCGTCTGCTCTGTTGCCTATCCGTGCTGCCGTCAGCGCGCGCTTAAGGAGGTGGGACAGGCATGAGGCTGTTGGACTTGTTTGACATTTTTCCCATCCGAGTCACATGCATGTGATTTGACTTTTACACGTTCATGATGGCAGTTAGGTGGAGTGGTTTGTGATGCATATCAAGTGGCTATGCATCACCAGGGTCTTAGTTTATGCAGTTAATTCACTTAGTGATCATGTGCTAGCTTTGTTTGAGCTTACAATCTGACTCCTGCGTTGCCATAACAGTGAAGTGAACAAGCGAAATCACACTTGCCGTTCAAGGCTTTGTAAGTTTACCTCGATGTGGTGGGACCATTTACTTTGGACCACACTTTTACGGTAATGCTGAGCAGTACCGATCACCTCATCTAATCGGATTATCTTACCAATCACATAGCTTAACTTCTCTGCTACATGGGGATACTTCAAGTTTCAGGTGGATGTGGGAATCAAAGGAAATGGTGAGTCCCGAGAGTGAAATCCAGTGGAGAGAAAAGGAGCGGTATGCAACCCACGCATATTCTGAGGAGGAAAAAAACCCCCAAACCGGAGTTTAAGGTTATCACTAGCGAAAATGCCTGTCAGCAACAATGACGCGAAAACGGGCGATAATAAAGCTAATTAGGCTGCAGTAACGTGTTATGATGGCTAGAGATGTCACAGTCACCCATTTGCGCTTGTGGAGGCGAGGAAAAACAGCATCACTTGTAACTCTCTCTTCTAGAATTGCATTCAAATGAGAAAGAAGACAAATGATTTTCCCTTAAAAATGGAAATTTCGATTAAATGCAGTTGAGGTTCCCCGCATGGTCCACCCATCGGCAAATATGAGGGGTGGGGGGCGGAGAAGGGGGGGGGGAACGGTACCAGGCATCACTTGATGCCATCGAAATGAAAGCACAAGATTAGAGTAGAAAGATTGCATCCCAGCTAACTCATCACCAGTCTGTTGTTGTCTGAGCAAGCAACAGTAAGTGGAAGTGATGGAAAGTTTCCGAGACCACTTCAAAATGGGTGGATGATCACCACGGAAAGGTTTACAGATTGACCAAAACGTGACGTGAAAGAAGGAAGTGAAACATTCACCAATAAATTTACCCCATACCCAGGTTAGCCGACAACAATGGCAACTGGGAGTGACATGAAACACAACAGCATCATGCAGACTGATCTTCGTCCCTTCAGTGTCGATCATACGCGTCGGCAATGGACTGAATACTGACTGAAGGCAACGAAGCCAGTTCGCGTTGCCTTTTCTTCCAACAATTTGGAGGACAATCGCAAGGCGTGTTTAAGGCGATTTAAGTATGGATGTTTGGAGAGTCTTGCTACAACCTACTCCACTTAAGCAAACCAATAATAGAGCCATCAATTAAGTGATGCAAGTGGGAAGTTTCCTTCACCGCCCTTAGTAATTAAATAGTCCTAATTGTACAATAACTTCGAGACACACACCTTGGAGGCAACTGTGCCACGAACAAGAGGAAGAAAAGAAGTGTGATTTCACGCTGTAATTTAATTTGAAGCAACAGTCGGTATGCAAATCGGCAAAGCTGCCTCGCACTAAGTCGCCAAAAAACCAAGAGAACGAAAGTAGGACAAAAAAGGAATCCAAGTTGATAACAGGGTAACGGCATTCACCTAGTGCAAAGGTAAAAGGGAAACCTGAGAGGTGAAACAGGACTATGACTTGCGTTGATATGCCACGGAAGTAGAGAAGGGAGGTTAGATTATGGCCTCACTGAGGGGCTAGCATTGGAAGGGTAAACTTAACTTTGAGGGCAACATTAAGGGCAAAAGGGAATGTGGAGTTGAAGATTCCCCCCACTTCATGCGTACTTGCCCATCACAAGTCCTGCCCAGCACCTTAAAGCATTGTCAAAGTAAGTTCATGGGAAGACAGAAGATGGAAGTGAGAACAGTGGCGAATCAGATGGAAAAAATGAAATGCAGTCAGCTAAGCTTTTGTTGATACCTCATTCCATCATTCACAGCATAAGGGCACTCACTCGGCACCATATCTTAATAATCCCTAAAATTTTCAAATTGTACTTCCACTTAAAGGCACTTTATGCTTTGATTGAACACCGCGGAGTCATTGGCGTGATCACGAGAGTATCACGCCGCTAGAGGCAAAAGAGTGACAGTGTCTGACAGTCATCTAAACAAGCTAAAATTAAGGCAGGGTAGGCAAGAAGAACCTCCTGAAATGTCGCATTTCCAAGTCAGATTTGAGCAATTAGCAGCGGTGGAAGGCGAGAAGGTGACAGGGACGCAAATCAGACCAAGGCGAAAACAATGATTGAGGCATGGCCATTATAGAACAGCGGACTAATCTCAACGGCACGATATGTGAGCAGACACCACACACAAACAATTTGCAATTCATCGCATTGTTTGTGGAATGCATTTAGCAAAATCTGTGCTGGTGGAACCTAGGGACAATTGCGTCGACTGACTTCTGAATGGAGGTCATTCACACACTGTAAAATTGCGTTTGGGGAAGTCAGGAGAATTCCTTCCTCGTCATCAACGATTACAAAGGCGAAACGTGAGCTGTTCTCTTGCTTATGAATAGGCGGTTTCTTCACCTGAGGCAGTGGGAAATCGAAGCATGGCAATAAAAGTGGCAGCTTAACCTTGACGACGGATTACCGCACCAGCCTGTTTGCATGCAAAGCACAAAAAAACGACTTAAACGGTTTCGTGAAATGAGTTCAAAATACATACCTTAGCGGTTTTGTATACTCCGTTTAAATCACCAGCTCGATTGAACCAGACACAGCGAGGATTAATCACAGCCGGCGATTGACCAAATACACCCGGAAGAGGCGATGTCAGTGGAACTGGGTGAGAGAGAAAGGTTGATCGCAGCACATCTATTCGTGCTGCCCGACTCGCCAGTGGCTGAAACGATGAAAGCGTCAGCAGTTAGGAACTCAAAGCAACGAGTTTACGATTTGATGTACTGATGCTAAGTCATCAACCATGAAGAATCCGAGTTGAGTCAGCTAGCCAAACAGTACGCGCGTAGATTGGCTTTGTAAACACAAATTGGCCACCACCGTGGTAGATTAGGCAGAACAGAAGGAAAGACATTCCTCGCCTATTCCTCCCATTGACATTTTTGGACAATAACAACGCAGACTAGACCAGTTACTCCCCAATGTCTATTAGTCTAATGCTTTTGGAAATACTTGGCCACTGCGTCCACAGCCAACCAGTCAATTGGGCGCACTCGATGAGGGCAGTGCAGTCACCAGGCGACCCTCGAGGCCTCAGGCAATGCTGCGCAACCAATAAAACTTTCGTTTATAATAAAATGAAAGAAAATTCTTGGAAAAATTACTGCCTTATTTGACATTAACTTAAAACTGCACCGTCGCACGGCTGAATCCGAACAAAGCGCAAATGGAGAAGCGCCAGAGCCAAACTAATGCTTTCATTTTACAGTCACGTGAAAACTGCGGGGTTTCCATGAGGATAATAACCAATAATGTCATTTGTTGGCAAGTATTAACGCGATAGCAACTACTGACGCCAAAAAAAAAAACAACGAACAAGATTACAGACGCCTTTTGGAACACAAATAATAATGTCTAATGGCTGCAGTGAACAAAAGATGCAAATCCGAGGTACACTACACACATTTGATAGTGCCTCACAAAACCGGACAATCTACATGCATCCGCCAAGCATTGGGCGTCTATTCACAAGCAGGCAAATATGTACAACATGGATAACTACCACGTTGGAGGCACCTAAGGGAGACGAAGCCCAGATTTGACTGCAACAACATGCCCACCACCCGCTACGCGTTCGTCCACAATCATGTGCAATACAGACTTCTCCAACTGTGGATCTGCAGATATATTAAAGTCACCGAAGTTGGAGGAGGAAAAGGAACAGCAACTCATAAATTCAACAATCTACGCCAACCGATGCAGAGGTGGTACGACTATCTGATGTTGTTTGTGTGCAAGGCTATGCATAAACAAACATAAGAGGAAGGCAATTACCATTCGTGTCGTAGCGTTAACATTAGCGAATAAGGCATAGCTGATACGCGAGATGAGCTGTCTGCACCTAAAAAAACGAACAAATAGGAGAGTGTGGACAGGATTTTGTTGCTTCAGGCTTCTAAACCTTGGACTCGCATCAACGTGAGCATTAGAGGCGCACTTAAAATGAACAAGAACCGCGTGTGCGTAGGCTTTAAACCATACATTAGCATTCGGCGGTCCTTAGGATTTCACATGAGAAAAATTGAAACGATGCATAGAGACGGGACTATTCACAATACAAAGAGGGAAATCGACTCCCTACAAAGTGATACTCTATAAAAAAGAATCCAGAAGTGCATCTACGGACCGATCCAACTCCATATTGCAGAGTCGCATCTGTCGGTTTCAGCAGGTTTTCATAACTGAGAGGACTAGACGCAATTCGATGTGGACATAAAAGGTACGCACTCAGGCCACAAAGCTGTCCTTAGAAAACAACGTGAAGCAACACACACCATTCAGCTGCCATAAATAGACTGAACCCTTCTGCCAGCCCCGCAAATGAGTCTTTTCTAGGATCCAAACCTATGCCTATCTCCAACACTATATTCGACTGTTTCAAAGACCAAAGCTCTGCGCCTGTGTATCGTTAACTCACACTATCTGCACAGCAGACTGTAAGCCAAAAGATTAAATATTCAAGGAGCCATAAGGAATACATTGAGGCGACGCTACTACGACTACATTGGAAACAAACCATAGGATGCAGAGGTGATCGCAGGGCAGCCAAACTTCACTGACTGACGGAGTGGAAAGGTGAAGCGCACGATCCACTGGTAGGGTGGTTTTACCCAAACCATCCCACACCTGTAGACGAAATCAACAAACAAATAACAACGAAGAAACGATAACTTTACGCGCAAATTCACCTCCACCAATCAGCCACATTACTTACTTGATTATCCGAAATGCCTCCAGTGATGGAAAGAAAGGTGATGTGATCGTAACTGGAGTCCAGAGGTACATTACGCCACAACTCGTGGATGCGGTCGTATATCCTCAACAAGCTACTACTCAGTGCAACGACTAAATGAACGCAAAAACACTTATTCAACTAACATCAACCAACCTGGTGTTCTGAGTGGAGACGCCAAAGTAATCACCGAATTCACCATCGATGGGTCGAACTTCGCCTTCGCTAAGGCGTAGTGGGCAACGACACCACCCTACAAGGAGGAAAATTCTACCAAATGCAAACGGACTCGTCTCCCACAACAAAAAAGCATGCTTCGCCCACACTTTCGGCGACAAAGACAGAAATCTACCAAATTGCAAACAGTGACAGCCTACCATGGAATGACCAACTATTGTTATGGGAACGGGTGCTTTGGCGAAAAGGCCATAGATGAAAGGAATGACATTGGCCACACATTCTAGTTAAAAGGAATCAAGGCTGTATTTGTACAATACCCGCCTGGCGCTCAATCACTTCAGAGGACAACGCCGAGGTATCCTAGGAGCTGCATTACTAAAGCAGAAAAATACCTGAAAGAAATCAAGTGAGAAGAACTCAAACGTGTAATTCAAAGAGTTCACGAGAGACAATTCAAAAGAAGTAGAAGCCAGGGACCGCACTTGCTTAGGATGACCCTGACTGCCAGGGATAAAAAGGACAGGAAGTGTCCTGGAAAACGAAGCCTTGGTAAAAGAGGTCAATTTACCCCTCTGAACCCGTTGGCAAAAAATTAAATTCACTATATAAACTGATCCAAATTGGTACTCTGAGTTACCTCTCCCTATATACACCAAGATTGTATCTTTGGCAAGAGTCCAGAGCTTTGCCTTTTAGTAGAACCGGCTGCAAAATTATAGACAGAGCAAACAAACCTCTATATAGGTATGCTCAGCTGTGTAAGTCATTAGACACTCATTTTCTCGTTGAACACTGCGATATATGAGTATGCCTCCTAACACTACAGAGCACACAAGCACCACCCTCAACATCTTCCCGAATTATGCTCACCAATCCCCACATTCAAAAGGGCAAAACAGCAACTGGTGCTAAAAGTTAGCACACTTAAACTAAAAAGGTACATCAAAAATTTTTTCTTTTAACAAACAAAAAACACTTTGTATCATTGCGACTTTTTGACAGATAATTTGCTTTAATTAAATTAGTATTTGTAAAAATTTGTTTTATCATTCTCATTCTACCATATTTTTATTTATTTTATAACTCTTATAAGTGACTCGAGATGCTATGGTAGTGACAGTAAAAGCACAACCTAAATTTGTACAAATTTGAATTGACCTACATCATCTATGACATATTCCAGCCTTATTAAAGTAGTGCCAGTGCTGTAGATGGGAGAATCACAAACATCTCATGGTAGCGATTAAGATTTTCAACACCAAATCGGTCCCGGATTCGACCGTAAAGGTCTTAGCAACAAAAACCAATTTTGTTGTGGATCACCTGGAAAAGCGGTGGGTGAAGTAACGCCCTTCAACAGACACACAAAATTTTGACGAAAAATTTACACCGAAGATTTTTCCTAAGGCAAATAAAACTCCAATTTGAAGGAGTCACAGACATAGTCTTAAGCATTACCTGGTTTCTGTCGCATACAGGTAACGGGCGCGGCTGTCTCGTGGATGCTGCTTGCAGCACTGATTGCGCTCTGACGACTGACGCGACAGCTCCATTAATAAGAGCGTCGGGAACGCCGTTTAGGCAGCCACATCGACCTATCTGCATGTGTAATGCTTTGTTCGTTTGGACCACAGGTTGATTCTTTGCTCACTTAGGTGACCACTTTGCCTTAGCCACACGTGCTAGCCCTCGGGTTGTGTCAGAAGCTGTATTGAATACATGTATTCTCCCCTGGATTTTACCTTCTTCCGTCCTCAACGAAGACTCGAGGTGCCACATTTATGCGCGTAAAGGTATTCCAGTAAGAATTTTCCAAAAGTCAGCAAGCATTACAGAATGGGCTCCATGAAATAGATAGCGTAGAAGGTTGGGGGAGGATTAAGAACTAATTTCGCAGTAGGAGGTGGGAGACGTTCGTTAACCAGTCGCCTTCCCAGGTAGTCCACAATTAGTGTCGGTTCAGTTGTTAATGGCTTTCCTGTGCGGTACGGCAGTGAAATAGGTGACGAGGACGAACGTCGTTCTTAGCTCCTAAGCACAGACACCTCTTTCGCACTGCTGTAATGTGCCACTTGCAAGATAAATCGCCGTGGATGGTGCGCAAAGTACGGTCTGCTTTCCGCTACCACCACTCCAGCCTCCCGAGCATCCCCAGAATACGAAGACAAGGCTAAACGTAAATCAGAATGCATGTATTCAAGAGAGGAATGAAAGGGACTGTTGGCAATGTCGAGAGGCCAGCCCACACTGCCAGGTTCCACACAGGCGTCCAGGTACAGCAAGACCAACCACTGCTCCAAACTAGCAAAACACCACAGGATTCGCCTCCTTACACCCACCACACATCGATCTCATTCAACCTGCTCTCTTCCATTCCTACCCTTTCCCTGCACACTGTTCCACATGCGGAACCATACAGCCCCACAGCCAATATTTGTCTGGCCAAATTATGAAATGCGAAGAGAGTTTCATACGACTCGAATTAGAAGGGTGTGAAGGTTCCTTTCACCCTCCCACCTACCCACATTCCTCGTAACATGCCACGCAGCGTTTTCCCAGTGGATTAGTGAACTCGGGCAACTTGGCAATGCAACTGAACTCAATCCACCTCATTGCAATTGGTGACCGAACTTACGCAGAAGGCACGGACGATGGAGGGAGAGACATCATCACTGTCGCCAATGCTGTAAATCTACTTGCAGTCAAGTAGTATTGCAGTTTCCTGGTTCCACAACATCTCACCCACCTTGCATTTCCTCCATCCCCGAGAAAGGAAGACTACGAACCATCCTTCGCACTTTGCACTGTTGTGGTCACTGCTTCGCTTCACTTCACTTCACTTCACTTCACTTCACTTCACTTCACTTCACTTCACTTCACTTCACTTCACTTCCCATAGGTTCCGAAGGCATACGGGGCGATACAATAGTACACGAGACAAAGACGAGGAAGACTTCGACAAGATGGATGAGAAGCGAGGTGTCCATTGGCTGGCGTGAGGCTTGCTTTGACAAGTCTGTGGCACGTGATTTGGCGTGCCTTGCCTTGTCTTAGCACTGTGTGAGCCTCTTATTCCAACCAAATCTGTCCCAAGAGCGAGGGTGGATTTGCCCATCACCCTGTCTTGCCATGCAATCCCGCTATGCTACACCACATGCGGAAGATCAGTCTTCTATGGGATGTCTTTTGTGTTGTTCACCACCTGTCTCTCCACGCCTAGGCTGATACAGCTTGGCCTGTGATTATGGTCTCCCTGGCCTAAGCTAGCGTCAAAAAGCGACTGGTCTGACGTCGAGGAAAAAGGGGCAATGTTGTCACATTCTTCTTACTTATCAATGTTTAGCACTTGCAGGAGCGGTTCCCGCTTTGCAAATCTGCAGGCTTCGCGTGCTAAAGTTGAAGAGTCAAACAGAAGGTGAAAACTGGTTGGTCCCAATCAGCCACCTAAAGTCAAATCATCCGGAGCTATTTGCTCCTTCCTGTCAGACGCCGCACCCCCGCTAGACAGTCGCACTTCACACCCTCGTTTTTGCCACATGGTGAGTCATTTGGTTGTCGCTGAAATCGAAAGGAGATCTCCGCGTGTCTGCCCCGCGGATACCTGCAGGTGCAATAAAAGATTCGAGTTTGTCCTCTGGATACTTTTTTGTAGACAATTTTATATGCTGCCTGGAATTCGGATGCCTTTTCGCTTTATCCGAATTGGCCAAAATTATGATCCGACTCAGAATCAAACTCTGTCTCAGCTTTTTACGGTCCGCCCAAACATCGCGGAGCAAATCCACATGCTCTGAAGGCTCATACTCGAAGGAGGTTCGGACGGATGCCTCAACAAGATGAGGGCAAATCATGAGTTATCTTTATGGTGGATGATAATCTGGAGACATCGTCCAAACTTAAAGATGCATTGCAGTTCCTGTGTCATTGTCCGTGAAGGACTAGGTCGAATCTGCTCACAATTTCGTGTATTTTAACATTCATACCAATGGACGCAGGTAATTGTAATGCTTCTTTCTGGAATTCTTATCATCTTATCACCCATAATCTTTGCTACCATTTACCAAGGACCGAGTGAGGTCTTGTGCTGTATGACGCAAGCTATGGTCTACCGAAGGTTCTGTGGCAGCCGCTGATCACAGTCTCCCTCTTCACCTTCACGGTTTACCGCCTCCTGCTGGTGCAATGTTGACGTTTCCTTCTCCGACGTCGGCAAAATTAGTACTTATTGTTAGCAATAATAACCAGTAGCAAAAGAATGGTCCACAAAGCCTAGCATAAGAAATGGAAGTGCTTTCAAAACCCCAACATGCGCACAAGCGAAGAAAGAACATGAGATTCGGGAAATAATGCTACGGGAACATTAAGTCGCCCAATTCTTGAAAACCCATAGCTCATTGCCTCAGGAAACTCATTAGGATTCCATAAATACTGTCTTATGCATTCTATGAATGGCCTAGGTATCCAAAAGGTGATAGGCTTGAAAGGGAAAATCTACGCTTAATCCAGTTGCGTTTCTCACATCAAGGATAATGGCGCTCGGAGGTCTCGCAGACTGTTTCGGCATACTTCAAAGGGCGCCGAGTGTTGGCGTGACATGGGGGTAGTTTGGCTGGCTAGGCGACACCGCTAACATAATCACGGAATCCACCATTGCTAGAGTTCACCTAAACAGCAACAACAACAGCAACAGCAACAACCAGAAGTGGAATGGAGACAACCGTTTCCAGGTGGACAAAATAAAGACCTTGGCTTGCGAAACACGGATATTAACTGAAAGAATTTGATGTTTGATGGGGTGCGCAAGAATTCAGGTGATCTGTGGACTGTCTGCTGACAAAATGGCAGTCATATATTAACTCCAATGTTTGCATGATCTTGTTCGTAAAAGGAATGCTTCTCCCGCTAAGTAGGCCATAGAAAACTTTGTGAGATTGCAAAGTGAACGTAATCTACATCCTCTCACCTCATTAGCTCAACAATGAATATGCGAAAACCTTGGTTCGTTCAGTGACTAACACAAGGCCCAACTTATAGTGCTGTGCATCAACCACCGTGTTCTAGCTTACCCGTGACTCAATCGTTGAACAGGGCTGTTTATTGAAAATTTATTAGAGAATCCTTACATAACTTACAACTACACGAGATTTTGAGCAAACTAATGCAGCTACTTGAAAATCCATTTAAATAAAAAGTATGCTTACATGCTAATGCATGCGGAAAAGCATGAATCCCAACTCTTTATCCATTTCATGCTACTTAAAGCTTTAAGTAGGGCATCAAGTTACACATGGCTTGACGGTGAAAAGTAAACAAACCATCATAGCTGACTGAATATAGGGGATCATAGAGCCGCCTTGAAGCGAGCATTATCATATTTGAATAAAAGAAAAGAGACCTTACTAAGAAGAAAGGGGGGAAATTTGCCCTCCCGCGATCCCTCTGAAAGAGAAAGTTAATTGTAAGACACACCAGCAGCAAGTGCACATCACCACTCCTCATTGACTCATGTGCCTCTAAACATTTAACACTGACAAGCACGATGCAAATCGTACAAAATAAAGATTTAACATAAGGTTCGAAACGCGTCAAAAAAAGGGGCCGGACGATTTTGCTTCGAGTGGCTAATTGGGATCAACCAGTTTTCACCTTCTGTTTGACTCTTCAACTTTAGCACGCGGAGATCTCTTTTCGATTTCAGCGACAACCGAATGACTCACCATGTGGCAAAAACGAGGGTGTGAAGTGCGACTGTCTAGCGGGGGTGCGGCGTCTGACAGGAAGGAGCAAATAGCTCCGGATGATTTGACTTTAGGTGGCTGATTGGGACCAACCAGTTTTCACCTTCTGTTTGACTCTTCAACTTTAGCACGCGAAGCCTGCAGATTTGCAAAGCAGGAACCACTCTTGCAAGTGCTAAACATTGATAAGTAAGAAGAATGTGGCAACATTGCCCCTTTTTCTCTCGACGTCAGACCAGTCGCTTTTTGACGCTAGCTTAGGCCAGGGAGACCATAATCACAGGCCAAGCTGTATCAGCCTAGGCGTGGAGAGACAGGTGGTGAACAACACAAAAGACATCCCATAGAAGACTGATCTTCCGCATGTGGTGTAGCATAGCGGGATTGCATGGCAAGACAGGGTGATGGGCAAATCCACCCTCGCTCTTGGGACAGATTTGGTTGGAATAAGAGGCTCACACAGTGCTAAGACAAGGCAAGGCACGCCAAATCACGTGCCACAGACTTGTCAAAGCAAGCCTCACGCCAGCCAATGGACACCTCGCTTCTCATCCATCTTGTCGAAGTCTTCCTCGTCTTTGTCTCGTGTACTATTGTATCGCCCCGTATGCCTTCGGAACCTATGGGAAGTGAAGTGAAGTGAAGTGAAGTGAAGTGAAGTGAAGTGAAGCGAAGCAGTGACCACAACAGTGCAAAGTGCGAAGGATGGTTCGTAGTCTTCCTTTCTTGGGGATGGAGGAAATGCAAGGTGGGTGAGATGTTGTGGAACCAGGAAACTGCAATACTACTTGACTGCAAGTAGATTTACAGCATTGGCGACAGTGATGATGTCTCTCCCTCCATCGTCCGTGCCTTCTGCGTAAGTTCGGTCACCAATTGCAATGAGGTGGATTGAGTTCAGTTGCATTGCCAAGTTGCCCGAGTTCACTAATCCACTGGGAAAACGCTGCGTGGCATGTTACGAGGAATGTGGGTAGGTGGGAGGGTGAAAGGAACCTTCACACCCTTCTAATTCGAGTCGTATGAAACTCTCTTCGCATTTCATAATTTGGCCAGACAAATATTGGCTGTGGGGCTGTATGGTTCCGCATGTGGAACAGTGTGCAGGGAAAGGGTAGGAACGGAAGAGAGCAGGTTGAATGAGATCGATGTGTGGTGGGTGTAAGGAGGCGAATCCTGTGGTGTTTTGCTAGTTTGGAGCAGTGGTTGGTCTTGCTGTACCTGGACGCCTGTGTGGAACCTGGCAGTGTGGGCTGGCCTCTCGACACTTCACACTCCGCTTCCAGAGCAAGGTAAAAGCTTTTGCGCTGTCTGGATGGCGCCCTGTAGAGGTTGTCGACGCCGACTCATCTTCCTTATTTTTACCTATCTCCGGTAGTTCACTTGCACTTACTTCAAGATCGGACCGTTGACAGGAGACCCCGGCGAGCGCGTGCTTCTGCTTCCTACCAACGTCAGTTATCTTGTGACGTATTCTTGTGCTATTTTAATTTTTTCCACCATGCACATTCTATTTCCTCCATGCTTTCAGATCGATGTGAAGAGGATCTACTTGTGCGGTGAACCGGTCAATTCTGTTCCATGGTAAGTACTTGTCTCATTAGTCGGGCATCCATCTCATTAGCACACGCTCTTAAGCCACCGTTGCGGTTGTTGGTTCCACAAGCAAGTCCATTCAATGACTAGGAGTTTAATTTTGTCCTTACCAATACTGCTAGAATGCCAACTGGCCGGGCCAACTCTCCTCCCATTCATTGTATGTCCACCCGTCTGGTTCCACTGTTCTCTTTTGCATAGTGAATTAATTGAAAAGCTGTAAAACCAGAGTTAAACTTCCCGCTGTTGTTAGCTTCCCTCACCTCATCTCGCTACCCTGCCTTCCTCCTACATTGCTTTCGCCTTGAAAAATAATCGAGGTTTTGGCAAATTGCATGGTTAAGTAAGCAATTAGTCTCACTGGTGGAATAAGGGATTTAATTTTCTCTTGTTGCCTTCTGTCCTGCCATAATTCTCACCCAACTCCATTGCCACTGGGACCCGATTCACGGCAAGGCGATAAATCGGTAGCTCTCATTCTGCAGCGAAGCAGTAGAGCTGAACATTGTTGGCAGCGCACTGCTTCGAAGCTTGGTGGATGGTTGCAACAGCTCATCACCTCTACCATAAATTCCTTCAGTAAATGCGATTATACCATTGTTTTTGAATAATGTAGTAGTGGGGGCTTACCGTCCCTGAGGAATCATGCGTGTTACCTTATTCAGCATCTCTTTCCACCTCTGGTCCCAAACCTAATGGCTTCTTCACTTCTGTATTAATGGGCTACAAGTTGAGTGTTGCAGGGTTGTACAATGACATGTCCTCTTGACCGCCTGCGTTTTCAGACTCGTTAAACTAGTCTTGAGGTTGCTTTTTGGGCTGTGTTGCATTCGCAGGTATTCCTGTTAGTTGCAAAGCACAAGGAGAACGACTTGACGGAAGCATGGAATTTGTATGGAATGAAGGTAATTGCCTTCAGCATAAATAGACACTTAATGCTTGAGAACGTGGCTTTTTGTGTTGTCAAATGGGAAAGAGCCAGAGGGGGCTTTGATGGCCACTTGATCGGCTCTATCGGGTCAGATTCCAGTGGTTCAGAACAAGTGGTTTAAGGCGAATGCGATACCTTTTGGCTATGGCGTTGAAGACCTGATTTTAGCTTAATTTCCCGACTTCTAATCCTCTTTACTTCATTTTACTTGAGCGGACTTTTGCCGCTCTTTTAAATGGTGTCCGCTTGGCTGGAAGGCTATAGATTATGCTTTGATTACCGTTTTCGGTTCTCTTGCTTGATGTCAGCTTTCAGTAGTGTCACTGTTTCCTTTTATTCCTTATGCCTCATTTGGTGTGTGGCGGTTCCTCTTCTACCGCAGTGGTATGTGCGGGGAGGGGGGATCGGCCGTGCCGAAAGTGAATGGGCGTGACGCTGAAATGAAGGGTGCGATGGTGCCGCTGATGACTACGATACTGGAGGCAATTGTTAGACTGTGGTTCTGATGGCTCAGGTGGTGATGCTTTACCTCTAACTTGGGGCTGTCAGTATTACTAGCACAAGGCAGGTTATTAGTTGTCAAGAGGAGAACGTGAAAGCAAAGGAGGTAATAAGCTTCTATGGCTTAGAAATTCTACCTCTCGCGCTTGATGCCAATCGCTGTCAGCTTGTTTTTTTCGGCCGAATTTGATTAAATCCCTTTTAGGCAGGCACATTGTAAATGCGTTACAAGCAGGGAGGTAGGCGACGTTGCTTTTGAAGTTTGCGATAAGTTTTACGAGCAAAGTTAGCCAGAGCCTTAGTTTAGCATTGCTACGCCAAATTTAGTAAACGATTACCTTTTACTTGAAGCAAATTTTCAAGGCATTGAATGATTAGTCGAACCTAGTGTTCAATGATTCCATGTGAAGCCTCCTTAAGCCCCTCATACCCCTTGCAGTTCTACTCTATATGAGGTGCCGAAGGAGTCGGTCCAATGGATTGCAGTCCCAAGCGACGATCCATTGACTGGTGAAGCAAAATTTCTCTTCGTCATCGGATTCACCACCGACAGTCCTGGCCGAGGTCCTATTGACGTTGCCGGCACTTCTCTAGTCGTCTATCTAACCCATCGAAGAGAGGTGGGTCATGACTGTAAAGTAATCTTTGCTGCAAACTCTCATTCTTCAGCAATGACTTTGTTGTATTGGTAATGCTTAGAATCGGAACAATACACCATGAAGCAGTCTCCTTCAGTAGAGGATTATTTTCCACTTTCCCCATGTAATTATCTTACCCAGCGCAATCATTTGGCATAGGATGTCTTTCATTCTGAAAAACTCGAATCAGACAAGTGCTTTCAGCGCCAAATAGGTGCCAGGGTGTGCTGATAAAGAACCAAAGTGTTAAGCAGGCGCTTGACTTCTTGAGTTCAACCAATAAGGTGCATTTATTTTTACCTGGACTGTGATGATACCGATGCTAGTGCTCGTATTGGCCTTTTCCCGCCATCCTTTGCATTTGATTCGACACCCTTGAAATTTGAAGGCGTCTACTTCAGAGCTGCTTTTGAGGAGTGACGACGGAAAAGGTCTCAATTTGTGTATAGTGTGCGCTGAATGACTGGTGTCGCATTTTAGGCCTTGTGCTTATCGCCTCACACTTGATTGCCTTTATACTAATCGAGCCTTAGCGTGGTTAAATGGTTCGTAGAAATGAAAGGGTCTAATCTCAGGCTCACTCACTCTCAAGGGCGCCGCAATGCAAACTTACACAAGGATGTGGAGCATTGCTTGGCAGCCAGACAACTTCTTTGAATTTCGCTTTCAAAGTAAGTTTAAAGGAGTTTTGTTGTCGGGGCGACCGCTCTTTGTCGAGCCCATCTTAAGGTGACGGTAGGCTACTGCGGATTTGGCTTTGTTGGGCATTTTGCCTCCAGAGGCGGAGGGGTTGCGTCTCTCTCCCACTCCGTGTTTACTAGTTACTTTGTCCTTTCCCTACCATCCTTGAATCATGTTGCAATCGATTGTTCCTCGCCAGGTAGCCAACTTTGGTTGCAGTTTACCGCCTACATTTGGAGCAAGTCCAATCCCTTAAAGCCAAAATGATGAGTTCTCTAGATCCGTGGAGTGGATAGTTGAATGGTGGTGCTTTTGAAGGTAATCGATGGGTTACCTGTTGCAATCGCGAAGTGCGAAAGATGCGAAGGACAAACAAATAGGCTTTAAGCCCACTGCCTTTTGTTCGCTAACGCATGAAAGTGGGCTCAGTTTGCCCAGATTCCACCACGACGCCTCAGTCCCGGTTGTTGTAGATGCAAACTGTCAATCTCGAGATATTCGCATCAAAAGCAACAAATAATTCTCATTTCAGGGCAAGATTTGAGGGTCATTTCAAAAATGGGGGAAACTTTTGTTGGCTTCAAGTGCCTTCCCTTAAATTTTGATTGTCTTCTCCTCGTTAGTAACCATTGGGAGAAACGACAACTTCCTTCAGTAGATGATTTTCACTGATAGCACGTATGACCAATTTCTATCACCTCACAGGGTTCGCTCATATTTGATCTGATTAACAACGTGGATGACCGACGGTTACAGTGGGATGGAATGCGCAGCAGAAGTCTCACATCTCTACCTCGGAACCGCAGTTGTGCAGCTTTCTTTCGGATGCCTCTCCCGTTCAAAGACTTTCACTTCAATCCTTCTCTTCCAGCTCCTTCCATACGCATCGAGCCAGGGTTATGTCCTGCCGAATCTGGTGAGTCCACGTTTGGAACCATTTTTGAAAGTTGATCTTCAATCAGTTGATATTTGCTCCAACCAACGTCCACCTGACTTAATGTCTGAATTCTTTGGCCTAGCCTGTGCATCCTTTGTTGTAGACCTCACCGGTTTAATCGTCTTCGCCCTACCCTGGGATCATCAAGTCTATCATCACCGATTCAAGTAAGTAGTGCCACTGTCTAGGCCTCTTATTTAAGGGATCTAAGTGTTTGTGTTGTTTTTTATCCAGTCCCAATGTTACGGCAGCATTCGACCTACAGACCATTAGCCCTATTCCAGCACACTACGCCAATTTGTCGACACCTTTTGTGGATGTCATCATTGATCTCCGTTGTGATAATACCAAGGTTCACTTCTCGTATGCCTACTCTCACTGGATATTCCAGGTAAAGTCAAAGTTAACATTTAGCCAAGCGCAATTCCATTAAGTTTTTGAACTGCCGTAGAGTTGGTGTAGGCGCTTTAGAGCGGCTTCGTGTTTGCCTTGCATGCGTTGGGTGAATTGCATGCGTTCACGAAGGTATTTGCCCACTTCGGTGCCGCCGGAACTGCGGAAATTTGTGGAACCTCTGCATCTGTCGATCGCCCTCTGCATCCATTCCCTCGGTGTGGTGCCTATAAAACTTATGGCCAGTAATATGGGACGTTTTGGGGAGAAAATTGTGGATTTTTGGATTAATCTGATTAGAGGGGTTTCGACGAGGCAATGTATTACTTGAGGTTAAATGAAAATCGGGGCAGAAGATGAGAGTAATCGACGCTAAAATAGAACCGCTCGCCTTTTTAAGTTTCTTTTTTGCACTGAGTAACGTTGGAAAAACCCTCAAACTAAATTCATTTGTTACCATTCTGCACCCCCCATAATTGGTGATATGCACAGACGCAATGCTGGAAGCTCCGATCGCCGTCTTTTTAGGGCTAAATGCTACTATTGTCCACCGAAATTTTGACCTCGAGTTTACGGCTTTTGTCCTATCGGTGACCTCACGGTGCCATAAAAGTAATCAGTCACGAAATCAAGGACGAGAAGTAGTTTTGAGTTGTCGTGATCGTTAATCGGGATGAAGGCGACCAAATGCGTTGGGATCAGATCGGTCAGATGTTAGGGGTTTGTTCGTCATCCACACTACTCTCACTTCCCGAGCTTCCCCTTTTACTTGGCAAAAGCAGCGGGATTGTGACCATGGCAACAATGACGTGGGATTTCAGCAAACCATCTCACGAAATTGCTGTGTGAAAGCGTATTTTTTCCCAAATTTTCAATTTCTGGCATATCTCTGACAATCTAGTAGCATTATTTACTTACCTGATGCCTCTTTGTAAGAAGACTTTTGATTGATAGTCCCAAGGAAAAGATCGGCCTCTTCATCACTGCTCCTTGTTCCCTTCAAAATCGCCTTTGCCAATTGATTTGGATCCCCATTCGTAGCCATAGTGCCTATTCGAATGTGCGCCGCGGCTTTTGTTGTCATAAGGCTCGAAAGTGTGTGCGAGTGTTGCTATGGCCATAATTCGCCAAAATTTTTCTATTGTGTGTCAGACGTTTCGTGTTGCCAGGTTTGACTTTCTTCCTTTCTGTAATCAATTGCGAACCGTTTTTACCTCTGATTCGTGCCCGCATGCTTGAATGTGAATTGAGAAGTTGCCTTTTTGCAAGGGTTTATTGCATCAGCAAAATTTTACGCCTTCGCTGTGAAGGTCAAGGCCTTGGGAATTGAAAGGCCCGCAAAATATGTTTCAAAATGTCACCAACAGTTCTCCGCCCTGATTTGCTGGCTCTTATCCCGGGCCCATTAGTAACTGGGGTACTTTGATCACTACAGATTCTATACGTTCTCACACCTTTGGATCGGTATAAAAGAACCCACCTTGGCTACGAATTCGAAGTATCCGGAATTTGCAAGCAGATCCACTTACTTAAGGAAGCCAAGTGCTCTCCTTTCGGCTGGAGGTCTGCTGTTAAAATCGGCTTGTGACCACTTGACTTACCCATTAACCTAACCCACTAGGCAGTCGCCCTGTTTGTTTCATTGCAGATTTTCCGGATACACTTCTTCCACTCCCCCTCGCTAATCACGGGTCACGCTCTTCTCTCCATCTTTTTCCTTTTTGCTTCGCATACGTTGCATTTTCAAGCCCCGGATCGCAGGAAAAGCATGGATTTGCCATTCCAGGGCCTTTCATTATCCTTACCTCGTCCTTCTGGTAGAGGCGGCTATCCTTGCAGCCATGAGGCATACCAGTAGTAACGCGGAAGGGCATTTGGTGACTAGCACCGGGGCTCCTTGTCATCAGTGTGGAAGCCAAATTGTGGGATCGAGGCAAACATCATCCGGTTACGCACTCCTCTATTATTTTTGAGCTCACTCGGCTTTACCTTTCTCGGCTTTCTTAGTTGCTCTTGATAATCCGTAGGATAGAACTGCAGATTCTGTGATGAATGCGCCTTTCATTTCATCGTCTGTGGCCTTTACTACGGATAAGGCTGAGATTGCATAATTAGAATGAGAGTTCAAATGGGAAACTAGCTCTTAAGACCAGCTAATTTTTTTGCGCTTTGCTTCTCGTATACACCTTCATGCGGACACGTTGTCGGCATGCAAGTTGTTCGTCATGGTTCTCCTCCTTGCTTTTCAACTCGCTTTCCACGTTTTTCCAACAGATGCGAGAGGACGCGGATGCTTGACGAACGAATGGAAGGTCACAAAACACCTTATCTTAACTATTGCTCTCCACCGCCTTGCGGCTCTTCTCCTCTATCTCCTCCATTTCCTGTACCTCATGTAAGACTTTCATTCAATGGAAAACCATTTGTTTTGCATTAAATTGTGCCTGTAATTCTCCGAAATAGCATTCACCCATTTTGCTCAAATCTATCCACTTACATTCTCTCACAACCAGCACCGGCAATTTTTCGCTGTGGGCGCTCTTACTTCCCGCCTCCTCGTGGGTTGAATTGGAACCTCGTGGCAATCTGGACACCATGTGGATGGACCTCACGCACAGTTCTCCAGTCTCCTTGATACCTTTTTACCTTCTCAATCTCATCTATGCTCTTCTTGTTCCCTTGACTCTCCACTGTCTAGCTGACTGTCACACACCTTTCATTCTCGCTTCACGAGGCGTGGGCCGATTTATTGCGTTAGTTTGAATGAGTATTTTCACTTAACAGTTGTAAGTACTGTTATTTTTACCGCGATTCTACTCTCAGATGGTGGAAGCACAGGCACTGCAGGCCTCACAATGAAAGCAGGGCGTGCCCGACCCCATTTTACATCATGCTGACTTGCACTTTCATCAGTTTTGTCCTCCACGATGGAGTCGCCTTTGTATTTATTGCGCTGGCATTGCTCCTCAATGTAAGTGTAGGTATGTGTGGCAAGGATTTTCCGCAGCCTAGTACCAACCATCAGAATCTTCCCTTTCAGAGTGCGTTCATGCTAACTGGGATCGCGGTTAAAGATGAAGTGGATTGGAAAGTAATGCCGAAGCCCGGGCGGTCACATGTCCTCGTGTCACTACAACTGCGTTTCGCCCTCCTCTTCATCTTCTGCAGTTATCTCAGCATAGAACAGTGGTTCACATTTGCTTTCAGGGTTAAGCTTCTCTTTGCTGGGTCAGTTCCCTCCCTACACCCCAATTGCCTGCGTCAGTTGCACTGAATGCCAGCTGGGTGTGAATCTATGCTACTTTAGAAGTCATACCAACATCGCTTGTGCTACTCTTTGAATTAGATTACGATTCATTTTTCGAATTGATAAGCTTATTACTGAGGCAGGGAAAAGGTTGTTGAGGCTAACCACCCGGCTTTATTTATGGCGATGTCATTGTGGGACTAATGGTTTGTTGTTTGATTTGCGTCACTTCGTGTCTTCACCGATGTCATAGTGCATTATAAGAGTGGTAAACAATCACCTGTTGACATGAGGCGAAGTCAATGAGACACAGACATGACTGGCATGCCATGACAGATGTTTTAATCGCGGCGACTGAAGAGTTCGCGGATTTATAAGCACAAGTAAGCAACTGCCCTCAACTGGCTCTTGAAATTTGTTATTTTTAATTGAGTTTCAAAGAAACAGTTGTTTAGTTCTTGCTTCCCATTCACCAGCATGGAAGATGAGTAGTCCTGTCTGTGGATGAACTCTTTCGGGTGTTACTCCCCAGCACCTTCTAGGCCGCCAACTGGTTCTCAATAATCAAACACTTGAGAATCACTATTCGCTTGAAACCAGCTGCTGTCGAGTGGCGCGCATTTTGAGAGGAAGCTTTCATCTCATGGTTGGATCCATCTTTTGGGGCGGGAACCCTCCAGAGAAGATGGTTTTAGTTGCTCCAGACACCTACAGCCAAGACGCCAGGCAGTGTTGTTGTGCATGAATGGAACGGTGTGCGATTGCTTCATTGTAACTACTCCCACCGTGGAATCGCACAACGCTCGATGCTTTCAGTAGAATTCATGCAAATGGGCACCTACGAGACCCCTCCCTTCCGACCAGTTGACAATCGCACAGAGGTCAATGGTGTTTTAATTTTGCTCCCAAAACTCTGGTGGAAGTGGACAAATGCAACGCAGAACTGATGTTTTTACGCCTTGAAACACTCGTTTTTAGCTTCTTTGTAAGTTTAGGCTTCGGAAGTAATCCCGCTACCATGCTGTTATGATCGTCGCATTAATAACTGGCAGTGTGACGGAGCAAAGTTGGTCGGTGACAGTACCTGTCGTGTAGGGCTCCATCCATTACTCTGCTTATTATTCCGATCACAATTGCATGTTGAATGTCGTTAACAAAGCATATCGTCATTGACAAATTAACTAAAACAGGTTTAGGATCCGAACTCGTTTTCTCCATCTATTCGCCAGTGTTTGTCTGTGGGTCCTTCATTACTTCCACACGAGGCTATTCTTGTACGTTCAGAGCTTTCGGTCAATCCATCGGCAATCCAGCAAAAATAAATGTATGCCCCAGGCACATCTGCTCCAAAGAGACGGATGAAAAACGTCATTTCCTTTTATGTGAATCACGTGAGGTTTGGAGCTCTTTTCAGCACAGGAAGTCCCAACTCTTCGTAAGCGCAACTCCAGAGGTTGGGAAGAGGATTGCGTCGCAAATAGGCTCGGGCTTGATTTACCACCTTTTCATGCATGATACCACATTATGCAATGGCAAGACGGCACAAGTCCACAAAGCGAAATTGTGCATCCAAAGGCAGTTGAAGTTTATTATTTTCGACCATATTCGTGCAGAGTTCACCATTTTTCGAGTTCCCTTATTGCCTTTCTTTATCACTTCAGGTATGGAATTGATTGGCTACGCTTCTTCCAACCAACCATCTTTCAATTCTTCCTTCTCCTCATCATCTCCATGCACCACTTACCCCCAACTTCGGTGGTGTTGCTCAAAAGCCATCGTTTTCGACGTCTGCTGTCACTGCTCCCGGCACTGGCGCCGCTCGCCGCACTGACAAGTTGCCTAGTCTGTCTCGGTGGCTATCTGCATACTGCAGGCAATCTGCAAAATTGTCTTCTCATCACCTTGACCACAACTTTTCTGCTAATTCTCTGGATTTCGCTGGATGCGAGGCCTTTTGCTGTCACCACGGCGGTGTCGTTTGGACGGCGTCATGGTCGCCTCGTGATTGCACTGTTGCCATCGCGCACTGTTTAAGTATATTTACAATCACCATGTTTGTACCCTCTTTTCTTGTCTGAAAAACCTCCATTTGGTGCACAGTTATTGTTGCTAGCGTGGAATGGCCCTTATGTCCGGTGTATGAACGGTTAGGACTGAAGTGTCCTTGTCACGAAAATTCAAGCCTCTAGAATGAATGCCATCTGCCATTGTGTATTCAGCATCATCCCTGGCTCTCCTCTTGGCCATATTTCTACTTTACTCGATGAAGGTTGATTTGGTTCCGCGATTTTGCATTTGTGGTGAAATACATCAGATACATCAGTAGAAGGGTTTGCTTGAACGATGGTACGGGGATTTAGACGACCTACCACACCTCGACCGTCGGTTGATATTGACGAGAACAGATGCCGAAAAGCAAAGGATTGGCAAGGGAAGCATGTCATGCTCTCTGATGGTGGCCCCGATCATCTGGTGTTGGTGTTCGTCGTATTTTGCTCGGGATTGCCAAAGAAAGGTGTCTCAGTTCTGACAATCGCTTTGGAAGCCTGTATTTTCTTTCATCTACAGCAGATGCTCGCCTTCGGTGCCTTTTTGTCTCGTAGTAAAGGGAGGAATGCGAAAAGAATGAGTTGGTTGGAAACCTGTGCTCCTATCCAACACAGTTTAGTGCACGAATCAACTTCCCTGAAGAACTGGAGATATGGGCATCTGCCTTCTTGTACGCCCCCACTGCAGGCGCCCCTTCGCCGGTCACTGAATCACCGATCTTCACATTTCTTTTCACACACTCATCCAACTGTCGGCCATGAGCGCGCTCATCGGAAGGGCTTGCTAACGGCCTTTCTCGGTTGTGAGCTTCCTTCCTGCAGCCACCCACAACGCAAAGTTGATGCCTCAGTAGCGTGTGAATTCTCCCCATTCATTGCAGAAAATTTGCACAGAAGGGCGGCTATCGGTGAGGAACTAATTCAGGTGACCGTAAGCTGATCAGACTAATGCCAAATGAGAGAGTCTCATTAAATAGGTTTGCCTCAACTTTGGGTATAAAGCCAGGAGTGTAGTGTTTTGTTGGTTCGGACTGTTGGCCGGTCCAACACATTGGTGGCGGCCATCTTGAGCCTAGCTGCGTGGGCTGGCCTCCCGGCCATGCCAGCAGCCCCCTTCCTTCCCGTCTTGAATACAAGGATGCTCGGGACGCTACAAGGAGAAAAGTTCAGCATGGATTCCGGTAGCCTTCCATCGAAACGAAACTGCTTTTGTTCGTTTTTGATAATATTTTAGCACTTGTGGAGGTAGACGCAGCTCCTCGAGCATGGGGCCCAATGTGTGTATTCAAGAGAGGCGGGAAAGGGACTGTTGGCGTGGTTGGGAGGCCAGCTCACACGGCTAGGTTTAAGACAGCCACCCAAACAGCAGTCCAGCCAAACAAAGCACCGCATTAAACACCATCAGCTTTGCATTCCAGTCAAATGGGCGATAGTGATTGCATTCCATTGAACGCGGATCTCATGCTCGACACCGAAAAATGGTTTGCCTCAGCAAGAACCAACTTCTAGACAATTTTGCTGTGCTTTTTAAGGGCGATTGCAAGCACACCAAAGCGCTTGTTAATTCACCTAAATTTTGCAAAAAGGGTGCTTCATCCGGGGCAGAGCGCCGGAGCATTGAGAACCTACCCAGCTGACATGCACGGGCACAATCATCTAGTGTTAATTGGTTTTTAATCCTCCGAATTCTTCGGTACCGTCGTTATTCTTGACACAACGATCCACGTCCTCTTTTAGATTTTCGAATTCCAAGGGAAGGGCGCTGTCCCAATAAACTGAATTTTTTTCATGCATTGCGTTTTTTTTGGCAACTTAATTGGATTGAATTTTCATTTTGCATTTAAATTCCACTCGACTTGCAATGGGAAACGGTGAGGTGTTGACGATTAAATAAAGCGAAATGAGTCATGAGGACGGTCTTGTCCAGCTTCTATCATTGTCAGGAACACTATTTTTCGTGTTTGATCCGACCTGGGGGCGGAAAAGTGAGGTGTTTGATCCAGTAACGCCACATTTGTCGAAAATAGCAACCTATATGGTCGCTGGTTCACACACAATAACGGATCGTCAATCCACACCCCCCTTGTGTTAGGAACCAATCAAATTCTGCCAAATTGTAAGCGATGAGACTACCTGGCAGTGTCGATGCGGCTTCCATATCCCTCTAGGTCCCCCAGTAATGCTGGAATTTCATTCGTGTAACCCACTGCAGGGTCAAACGAATAGCATTTGCAATGTCTAAACTTGCGACAAGACGCTCTATTCGGATCAATCTATCCACTTACAACACGCTGTGGTGGCTTGAAAGCCATTGAAGCTGCGGTTAAATAAATTTACGGCAACTGCGAGCTACTGGCGTCCACTCCCGTCAATTACTCCAGCGTCGCATTCTGCAATAAAGCTAGTAAAGCAAGCTACACTAGCTGGAAAAGTTCACTGTGGAGGTGCGCCCAGTAACTTTATGGCGACGTACTCCACCAGATGGCCAGAGCCCAGGTACATGTGATTTTGTAGAATTAAGGCGAAAACAAAGCAATGGGGTGGAGGAGAGGCGACTCCTCACCCCGACAAAAACTATTTTAAGTCCTCCTTCCCGCCCTCAAATCAGCTTCCAAACAAGGCAAGGCTTCGGATGCAGTCGGATTTTCAAGAGGACATCAGTGAAGTACTTTTCTAATTGCACGGACTACAGAAGGTTAACTGATACGAGCCCCGGAGACTCTCTGTTTCGGTCGCGCAAGTACTGAAGGCTCCGACATTGAGTTTGCGTTGAGCATCGTGGTCACCGAGCCAGGTCAGCAGACCTGCATGCCATCCTTGAGTTGTAGCTTCTACCGGGTTTAGAAAAAGACGCGGAACGCCAAAACATCATTCAAGCAGAAAGCAGTGCTGAAACGAAGCCATACGCAATCAGCGCCATCATGGTGTGGAATGATGCGGTTCTCTATGCTACAGAAGCTACTAGACGGCTTTTAATTAAGGCGGATTCATCGTTCAACTGGCAAAGGGCAAAAAAGCACCTTTTAATGTCCCACCTTCTTGTAATTGAGGTCTTATCCTCAACTTCTCCTCACAAGGCAGCACCAAAGCATAATGACTGCTTCAAATGGAGAATCTACTGTTGCCAGCGCTAAGCCAAGGCGAGAGAATGGCCTTGAAAGCTTGGCATGATGATCAGAAACACTTGGCGGTGATAGCAAAAAGCACTCTTAAACCACATGGTGTACTTGACTGATGAAAAAGGCATGCAGTTTCGGTGGCACAAAAATAAACAGTTGCTGAAACTCTTTCTTGCATTACGATGGGCCCATGGAAATGCCTACCTTACCCTCTTTTACATTTTACGAGGAATGCACATTTCCAAGGAAAGCGATGCATTCAGTAAGGAGGAGCTGCAATCAATTCCACTTCAGCTCCCAAATCAAGGGCAATAGTGTTCCCACACCCTTTGTAGTGCGTTCTAGAATGCTTCAAAGGGTATCGAGCTTTGGGGCAATGTAATGGTAAATAAAACTAGCCTGAAATGAAGCACTGGTAAGCATGTTGATGCAACCACCAGTTTTGATGGGTAAAATCAAGGGAAGCGAGTTTTACTGGCAACAGTTTGCATACTAAGTGAAGGCCATAAGCAACCAAAGCTGCCTCGACAATGCGGCGAAGTTGATATTATCGCCTCCCCATTCGGTGAGCGACTAACTCTTCAATGTGTGAGGATTCAAATGCCCGATGGAAGTGGGAGAAGTTTGCAGATTCCGAAGCTTGATGAAACCCGTTGGCGAAAAGAACGCTAAGCCTGTCCAGACGGCTACATGAAGCGTCTGTACGGGCCAAACACGATGTGACTGAAGTGATACAATCTAACCTCATCTTCTCATTACTAATCTAGAGACAGCCTGATCAGCACTTGCTGATAAACTCAGAGAGAATGTCCACTGCGTTTACATCACATAGTGGGTGCAAGGTCACGAATCAAAATAGCCTCGTCCCCTCCCTGCATACTACTAAATGACTTTTAAGTACCGCATCAAGTTGCGCACAACCGTTAATTGAATAAATCTAACAAACACTAGGATGCAAAGAACCTACAGAAATGAATGCTTTCAAGGGTAAGTACAGACGGTTCTTTGGATGAAATCAATCGTGCAGGACTATCTTTCAAGTATTGCTAGAATCTAGAGGAAGGCATTAAAACGAATCATAAAAATGCGCCGATTGTCCGCCATGTCCCCTGAGAAGTGAATGCTAACCAATGTAAACCGGAGAATGGTTCCAACTACATTGCACTCGTGAATCGGTTTTGAAAACATTTCTTTTGCATACCCTAGCAGCCATTTGAACATAAAATTAGGGGAACGTTCCTGGGTATAGCGCCTCGTCCAGCCCCAAGTATTACAAAGCCGGAAAAGTCCATAGAACCTCTCCAGTTTACAAAGGGGACAAGATGAAATTAACAAAGTGCATCACGAAACTAGGATCGCTCCACAATTTGAACAAGGCTTGAGAAGCCTTTAAAGAGCAAACAGGCGCCGAATGAGCCCATGGCTCGCTTCCCGCCTATCGCAACAGATCTAATCTCAGCTCAAGGTAATCAAATTTTGGAAATCCTCTGTACTGATGAGAAACTGGACACTCAGCCCCTCCATACTGATTCATAATTTATAATACATTTTCACAACAAACATGCCCCGTCTTGGACTGACAAATCGAAGTTGCCAGAGGTAGGTATAGCACAGACTACTGCCTCTGTTCTTGTCGCTGCGGTTCTTGCTGAAAGCACGAAACATAGACGAGGATGTAGGGCGTCCGCGGCTGCTCTCCGATACTCGGTGGGCGTTGCAATACCGCGTCGGTCCCCACACCAGTGCCCGATATACGGGGCAAGGGCCTGCAGCAGGCGCCGCGCAGATCGAAGGGCCGATGTGAAGTGAACATATCTATCCACACCTTCTCCTCTTGTCCCAACCGAAAGACGTTCAGGTCGTCATAGTACAGTACCTCATTGTTAGGAGTCACTGTAGCGGTTGTGTAGTGACCTCGCTCGGCATTGTAACCAATGTGGAAAATCACAGCTTTCAGTTTGTATGCACCTTGAGCCTTGGAGAAGGTCCGCTCCTTCGAGACAATAGCTGTAGCAGACAAAAAAACCTAAGTCACATCCTCCCCTCCCGCTACCTAACGATTTTGGCTGTTTCACTCACAGTCAACGATTTGGAGACGGTGGTGGATGGGAATCTGTTTAAGCACCTTTTGAATGCCGCCATTGTTGGGGTCGTAAAAGAAGCGTTTGAGTTGAACTAGAAGGATTGGGGGGAGGCGATCAATGAGGACACGGCGGTTCATAACCACGCAGAGACCAGTATCAGGATCCTTGAAGTCAGAGAGGACCTCACCTCTTGAAAGAAACTGGAAGCCATCTTCGAGACATCCCACCTTCAAAAAGGAGAACAGTTTATTTCAACTCCAAGAATTTCCTTTGCATAAAGGTGTCTACAACTCCATCCAAAGGAAGTGGAAAGAAAAAAGGCGTCAATGTGAATAATATGAGTCGCAACGGATAGTGACATCTGTATTAACTAGGCTTAGAAAATATAGGTTCACGGAGCGCAGGCACAGGATCTTCTCCAGCTAGCAAAGAAATGAAAAAGGAAATCAAATGAACTGACTCAATAAGCGCATGGAGCTAGTAGACCAGTCCTCTCATAGCAGAACCTAAAACGCCCTCGGACGTCACATCTACGGTAGTGTCAATTAATTCGTTTCAGGGGAGGGTCAAGATCCCTTCTTATCTGTTACTACTCATAACGGGAGTGGTTACAAACGCCCCAATAATCGGAGATTAAATAAGGTCAAAATCTAGGTGGTAAATCGTATACAAAAGACCTACTTGCAGAGCTACAGCATGCAAAACCTGTAATCACCTTACTCCCTCATAAAGTTATGATTAATAAAATCACCAAAGAAAGGCCACTGACAGTTTGCGCCAGAAGCTGAAGGCAATCTGGGCTTTGGTACAACGATCCGATCAATAGAAACAGCACAGAGGTCTGCCAATGTCAACTATGCCACTAGTCAAGAAGATCCTCTGTGATAATGATAGCTTGTTAATGATTTATTTGGGTTACAAACTCTGCAAATGTAAAGTTAGACTCTCAAAGCACATAAATACTGACGACAAGAGCAAAAATTCAATTATTCATGCCTGAGGATCTTGGAGTTCGAGTGGAAGGACAAAAAACCTCTCCTTCATATCAATTGCCAACTTATTTGGCAGGCGAGAATTCTTCTGATAGGAAGACCGCGAGACTAGACTCCCACCGAAAAGGATAGAAATTGGCGTCACCTCACCGTTGTCCACTTGAGCCTTTAAAAATAATGCACGGATTACAGGAAGTGAGGTAAGCAAAGAGGTAACAAGAGTACCACCTACATGCCGCGCTTCCTTAATTTTTTTGCCTCTGCTTGTAACTGTGGTCCAGCCGTCACCCTCATCACCATCATCGGTGGCAGTCTCGTATTCGGGCTGCTTGAATTTGCGCAGAAGAGTGGCCATCTCTTCGTGCACTTGTGTAATGAGACGAGACATGCAGTCCTGATAAGAAATGAGAAGCATCATTAACTGGAATCGTAATGCTGCTTTTTTAATCAGAAACACTTGGGTAATGGCAGCTTATTTAAAAGTGGATCAATCGGCACTCTGAGACTATAGTACTCATACCCGGTTTCCCAGGAAAAATAACCACCGCAATTAAACAGATGTTCTATTCGTCTACTGATGCCAGTACCATTCACTCCTGTACGGTGTACTTGGTATTGCAAAAACGACGAATAAGTACTCGCGAATCTTCACTAAAGAGAACTCGTCACATCCCATATTATGGCACTTGGCATTTGATTCACAATAAACCTTTTCTTGGCAGTCATTCGGTACTGGACCTCTATGTTTCACTAACAAGCTACAAACCTCTTCACATGCATTGGCTCGCATCGTTGGCGAGGATCCAAACATCATCCTCAGTTAATGAACATGAAGTCCCTCGGGGACAGGGAATTACTATCTAAATTACCCAACGCAACTGGTTCACGAGCAGCATTTTCACCAAGCAAGCGAATTATATGCCTTTCCCCAATTGGGGACCCATTGCGTACACATACACTTTATAGATACAAAGACTGCAATTCGGTTCAGTATTGTTTTACAGTCCTACCTGTCTAGTTCGATTAAAAAGTGGTTACCTTCAACGCTGACCACCTAAATGGCCAATTCAGCAGCTGCTCAATAATTGAGAAAGCAGTTGCCTTCAGACCAAGAAAATCCTACACCTACATCTCAGTTTCAAAATCAAACATTTCAATTCGAAAAGTAACGTGTGAGGAGATTAATGAAATGAAATTCTAGCCTGTAAAGGTATCACGATGGAGACCTTAGGTAAAACCAAACCACAACGATCTTTTTATTTTATTGGCTAATAACAAATAATTACGGTAGTTCGTGTGAATGAATAGCTTACAAAATTTATCTGAAACTGCAGGAATCTGAAAAAAGTGTTTATCTTCAGACTTAGAGTATCGACTCTTGTTGCATTAAACACGCTGGACCCAATAAAGGACTGCAGAGTCGCTCATAAGTCATGAAAACACTTTAGTCTTATAGCAGGCTGCTAAAATGCACAAATTGTGGAATTGCTTCAATATAACCTCAACTCACAGCTGCATCCTGTTCACAGCCCACCTCAAATTTCAGCACAGCGAAGAATTTTGGATCAAGTTTGAGCGCCTTCCCGGTAGGAAGGTATCCATAACCATTCGGCAGGATCGACTCGCCGGTTCGAACTTCACTAGGTATGTAGGGGGTTCGGTCATCCAGATGTAATAGACTGAAGTGAGAAAACTAGGTTTGTAGTTATAAGGCTGGGTGAAAAAAACCAAAGAGGAAATCACCCACAGCAAGCGAAGCATTGGCACTGTCTTAGCCTGAGATTCTGCCCACACGTTTCGCAGACTGCCAACTTCTGCGAAGAAAGAATGAAGAGCTACAGAGATATGATGCAAGAGGGCCACAAAAGGGGGAAGACCGAAGAGAGTTTGAAGACAGGTTAAGAGGTAGCAAATGTTTTGCGCATTTACTAGACCCTTCGGTTGGCGGCGGTAATCAGGACATGGGGGCCATGACGGACAAACGCTGCCAAGAGTGCGAGAGTCAGAAAAGCATGAGTTCAATTGATCAGTACGAATCTCATCGATTTTCTGGAAGATTACAGCCTCAATATCATCAGAAGATACGGTTTTCTTGATTTCAGTTTGTCCCACCATGCTGCTTTTTGGCTCGTCAGTAGATCCACCTAAAAGTTGGAAAGTCAGCACTAAGGACGCAGCTAACACAATTTCTACTTGAAATTGACTTCAGTAAAAAACAAGGAAGGAAGCCTCTAAAAAGTTTACCAGATTGATTCGTTTTTTTCTTACGCCGTTGTCGTCCCATTCTCAAATCAATAAAAGTGAGTAAATAAAACTGGGACAAAGGGGAGGACAGGCATTGCTAAACACGGCGCCAGTAATTGTGCGCCCGTGAACAAAAGAGGCGCCAAATCAATGCTATTAAGTATAAGTGCAGCTCAACTTAAAAAAGCGAAATTTCGACGTCGTGTTGCAATTCTGCGACTAAGACAATTTTTATATGCACCGCGGTTCTTTGTAACAGACCATTTTGCCTGCTTGCATTAATTTGGTGTGTCATTTCTGATGTTATTGCAAAATTCTCGCGAAAAACGTAAAAGATTTTATAATTACCAAGCCTAAGTACAGCATTCTGTAAAAGGTAGTGAGATGCATGTCGGGTTAAGCAAAGGGTCCACCCTGAGCTACGCGCATACTTAATTTCAAGGTTGCTGTGCATCGGAGGTCCTCCTTTGCGGCATTCGAGCACGATGAGCGGTCCGATGAATGTGAAATCCCTCTCAGAGCTTTGTAAGACACATCTAACATCCTCATTGTTCTAGTGGGCAAGTCTACGATAGCATGCGTGGAGAAGGGAGAGGAGGGCTTACTCTTTAACCTTGACGGCTCGGAGTATTATTCGGTAAGGAATATTTTGGTCATTGGGTAAATGTTTCATATGCACTTCCTCTGACTCTTGAAAATTTTTCCGGGTATCTTTCTAATTATGTGTGTTTGATACCTCTGGACACCTTGCTTTTCGGACTTTTAGTTTCATGGAACGTTAGTAATTTTTTATTTTATTTTATGGTTTTAGCATTCTCCAGAGATGTTTTTCAGTGATGGGAAACGACGCATTGACTTTGTTCTCGTCTACACAGCTGAAGAAACGGACATCGTTGCTACGAGCAAACGCTATGCCTTTCTCAGTGCATTAGCTGATCAAATGATTGAAATTGAGGTCATTTTTAAGTCTTTATACATTTCCGCAACCTAATTGCATTTTGCATCATTGTTTTTATCTTTTGTGATTGTAAGTTTGTTCTTCGGTGGAATAACTTTGTTCTGGGATAGGTCATGGAATACTACCCAGTCATCTCCCACTTAAGGATCTTTTTATGCACTCTAATTCCGCTTGCAGGTGGAGAATTGCCAAGGCGAAATTTTGGCTAAAACTGGTCCTCAAAAGGCTGGTTTCAAAGATGAGGCAGGTTTCCTCATGGATCCCATGGGACAGCCTGTGAGCGATCCCTATGCCGTTCTTGGCTACACGCAGGCTGGTGATCAGGAGGATCGAAATCCCCTAGAGACCGCCATCATGGCTCACAACGATCTGATCTTTGTAAAACTCCACGCCTCTTGGTCTACAATGATTCGAGTTGCTGAGGTTTTGCAGTTTAGGAAGCCTCTGAAACAGGTGCGTTTGCGATATCCGAGCATACCCTGTAAGCACGGGACACCACTTTCCAATCCATTTGCGTGAAAATATTCCAGTTACTCCAATCGAATGACTAGATAATCCTTTTACTGTGATTGATTTTTTTGCAAATGCTCATCGCCAATGCTGCCAAAGCCATTCTCCTGTGCTAGGTAGTCGTTTTCATGATGCGCTCAAGGTGCCTGTTTGTTTTTTAAACTCCGTTCACTTGTGTGCCTTGGACTCATTGTGGTGGCTGATCTAGTATTAATGTTTTACCCAAAAGGATTAAAGGGGGTTTTTTGGTACTGGCTGTTTTGTTTTCGCTCATGTTTTACGAATTCCCAGGTTTAACATGCACACTTAGGTGCAGTTTTCATGCTCTGCTGAAGTCCTAGCAAACGCCAAATACTTGTAATCTTTAACATTTCGACTGAAACGTCCTGATGCCCTTTTGGGACGGCTTCAGTCCCATTATTCACAAACCCCACGCACAGCCGACAAGCTCAAATCAGGTAGGTCTTTTTTCGATTGCGAGGCCTAGGATGGGTATAATCATACCTGCAGTTTGTCACTAGCATGAAGAACAGATATTCGGAAAATGAAAGATTGAATTATCATCTGAACACTAAAAAAGAAGTAACTGACACCCTTTTCTCGTTCACCCTTACCATAATGATGTCGTTTGCGCCGTATCTGGTCGAGGTGGTGGTGCTGTGGCTGTTTGGTTTTCGCCAAACACGTGTTAGAGCTTGTGTACACGCGTGAATCATTGACTTCAAGACTTCGTCCACAACCCTTATTCTGTCAATTTTGTTTGATTCGCACTTAAAGGGAGGGCTGGTCAGCACAAATGACCAAATGGATAAGTGCCATGTTTCTTGATAGTTGGTGGACCTGGTCTCGCGAGTTTCTGCTGACAGATGCTACACTGACTGTTCACCGGACAGAGCTACTAAGTCCGGACTGGTTGAGCTGCTAGTCGCATAATTTGTGCTACCTGTTGTTTGGTGTTTGTCTAATTACTTACTGGTGTGGTTGCATGCATGACCAGCGCCTTCACTACTCCACTATAAGGTAAAGTTGAGCGTAACTTTAAGATGATGCTTTGATCGCAAACGAAATCGCATTTTGCCCCGCAATCATCAATCCCACTGCGTTTCCTCTGCCCCACTTTTCATATACTCTTCCATTTTTCTCCATTTTCGGTGTGTCTCGTAACCCAATTCTGTGTGATTGACCACTTTACGATTTATGGCAAGCGTTCACCAATTACGAGGGCAGTATGTAAATAAATGTAATATTTCTCTACACTAATGTCTGTCTATCACTTACTATTGCCTCATATCAATAAAATGAGATTTCCCTTATTACTATTCCCGCGTCGTGCTTAGAGGCCAAGACCACCCTGAAGGAACACGCAACGCCTCTCTCATCGGTCTCTAACTCTACCTTCAACGTCCGCTAAATGTGCTTTTTTGAGGCGACTTTGTTCACCTGAGTCCTACCGACCTTAGTGGCCAACATTGGTATATTCTTTGGTACTATGACCGCGTCAGTTGCACAGTTACCTTTAATACCAAACTTGAATCGTCTAGACGCTAACGGCATCCCTCTATTCACGTATTTAAGTATGTCGTCTACGAAAATCGTAGGATCACTGCATTAGGCTTTTGATGTGTCTTCACACCATCCCACTGCCTGTTGCCGCCTCCCACCCTCACTACTTGAAAATCAAACGCCTTGTGTCTTGCACAGACTAAAAGTGCGTCAACTTTGCTGTGCTGACACGATCCACCTCTCCTTTTGTATAGCCATATGGCGGATTTTTGTCTTGGGTCTCTACCACCGCTTAGAGGTCCTTTCATCAAACTGCGCGTTTTATTGTGTTTCAATTGGCAACGCTGCTCCTGAAAATGTAAATCCACTCGTTGGTTTCTATCTCAAATTGTGTATCCATGAGTACATTGTTACATCTTAGAAATAGGCGGTAATCGGCTCTATTAGGGGTCAAGTAAAGTATCAACGTATCTTGGAGGACTCCATTCTTCCATCAGTCTTTCTTTTGAAGAGAGCTAGCTGCAAACTCTGCCACTGTCTCCATCTTACGCTTGTTTTTTAATCCGTCAATGCTAAATACCAAGTAGGAGAAAAGGTGGTAATTAGTCGGAGCTCGCAGAAGTGCTAGCAATGGAGTCTTCTTATCAACTGACCAGGCCTTATCGTTTCTCAGGGGAAAATTCCACTCCCATGCCTTCCGCTCCTGCCATATCAGGTCAATGAACTTCACAGTTCTAGTGATTCGGTCTTCGGTGGATGAAGGAGTGTTCTCTCTGTTCTCTGTTACCTGCATACATCCAAATTTACACGCATACACACACACACAAACACACACTTAAAGCATGCTTTTGTGGGAATGCTACGCTGTGCGCTCACAAAGTGTGAGGTACTTGGTGTGGGCTGTACACCATTCAGGACTGACCGCATCAAGTACTTCTCTTCTTCGCAATAAAATGACCAGTGCACAAAAGTGACGTCGCATCACGAGTCAGTCTTCGGCCAGTAAGGACCGAATGTGCACGATCTGAGGTCATCTTAGTGCATGGAAAGAATGAAAGTCGAATCAGTGCTCCTCGAAGTGTGTTGTCCGGCTTCTGCCAACGCGTAGCGGTATGTGTGGCCGGATTCAGTCGTCTGCCGGCTTCTGTCGCGAAGTTGCCTGCACAACCGACAAATTGTGCCCGCATTGCCATCACTACCACCGGCTTTAAACTGCTGCAGATCGCGCTTCACGCCTCAATGCTAATTTAGTCTTTTGTTTCAATGGTGGATTGTGATCCAAACCTTGATATTGCATATTGGAATTATCACTCTGCCGGGAGCAGGGTTAGAGGGTCTTTCTAGTGCACTACCCTCATCTCTCAGTTCTTTACCACTAGTGTCCAACACGTTTACTACATCCGCCTCACACATTCTACCATCATACTCGTTGCGTGTGTTTGAGGACATCTGGAAGAAATGGATACATGAGTAAAGTTAGGCTACTTTGAGTCACGAGAGCTTAAATTCACTCGGCATTGCATAAAGTGAGGGTGGGTTGGGAACGAGAGGAGGGTAGCAGAGAACAACAGGAAGAATCGTGCTAATGGACTAATGCATTTGTCTCCATGCTTTGCAATGCACCTTAGCGGTCCCATTTTGCAAGGTCTCACCAGTTACAGGCCTTTGCATTGTGCTGCCACCATTGCCTACGTGATGGTAGCCTTCTTGACGTGAGTGTGCAGCAATGTTGACACTTGATGCACAAATCTCGTGAATTGTGACTCTAAATGACTTTTTCATCGAAGCTGACAAGTTGCTCTTTATACAATTTTATCACCTTAATGATTCTTTTATATGCCTGAAATTTTGCCTTTTTAACTCTTTGTTTCATCGCCGTTCTGCTACTCTTCAGTTGGTAAGTTTAGTCAATCCTCCCTTTGAATTTGGAAGAGGACTTTTTGGGGCATGAGGACTGTAAACAATTTTAGCCTTCGAATTCTCCCTGTGTCTTATTCTAGTCATCAGTTTTGAAAGTCTTGCTTCGGTTCGGTGTCAAGGGTTTCGCGTGACAACTTGGCAGGTGTAGCTACACACAGACAAGTGTGTGTATTTCTTACTCCCCTTGATTTGTCATCGCATTAGCTGCGTCACTTTGTGCAATGCTTGCAGTTTTACGGAAGGTGCTCAAACACTTTTGAAGTGGATTGCATTGTGGCGGTCTTTAGGCTGTTTCATCGTTTTTGGCTCCCTGGGGCCTTTAAAGTCTCACACTGGTTTAATCGGCTCATTTCTACTGAGTCTACGAATGGGTTAACAAACAGTTATGCGGTTTTGATCAGTAAACGTGTCAATTTAAGCAGCTTCAGGTGTCATGCCGCTTCTGGGAAGTTTTTTCACCCGCAGTGCTTCACTCTCTGGTGATATTGCCCGCTTTTAATGTTCTGTTTGGCGTGCAAGGTATACATTTCTGGCTGTGGTGATAATGGTGTTGTGGAGAGCTTCCCTATGGCATGCCTTTTTGGGCCTTCATTGTTAACCCTATCACCGATTTTGCTTTTCCTCTAGGCAAAAGTCGAACGTCTGGAAATGAGGGAGACGGCAAAATGCTGCAGATGTTTTGAACTCGATCCTAAGTCCATCTTCAAACTGCCGTCACCTTATCGAGCTCCCTTCTCCCGGACTCGGATGAATCTGTAGGTTTTGACTCATGTCAACTTTTTTCGGAGTACTAGGGTCATTGTACGTGCGTTGAGACGGTATACGTGTGTACCATAGGTTCTGGATTGAATTATCAACGCTTAGAGTCGAAATAAAGCGTCAACACTTTCATGCAACACCAGCCTATGAATGCAAAAGGCGATGCTTACAGCTTTGTTTCCGTTCAAAAAGTACACGCATATTCTAGCTGGTTTTTCCCTACGCCACTCGTAGCACCCTTGAATAGAGGGCGTCAGCGGGGACTCTCTTCGATTTCTTGATCTGGAAAGTCATACTGCTCCTGACATCTCACGACAAAGCAAATCGTCGCCAGATCCCTCTTGAATGCGAGCATCAAAAACTTGCCAAACTATTATGCTAGGCGCTGAAGGCGATGGAAGCAGAATAGCTCCTCTTCCCGTCTATACCGGCCCCAAAAGTGTGATTCTTTGTCGTTCTTTGGCAATTCTATTCTAAAACTGCATGATTTGGGAATGGCCGTTCTCCCACCCTGCGTGACAATTATCCCCGTCATCGATGCCTAAGAGGAAGGAAAGAGTGTCTGCTTGAGGCCACAATACTCGGCTTTATTATTATGACAGCCTGATGTAACGAAAACGAGGGCCCTTGTTGACGGTTACATGAGTATTAAGCATCATTTGAGATAATTCATCTCACACTACTGCGTCATAGGCATGTAAACACTCACTGTGAAAGGGCTAGTCGTGATCATATTGCATCGAAGAGAAAGAGGGTCCCATTGCATTGGATTGTGAAACAAGCAGCACTCACTCCAAGTCGGAATTGGTCAGGTGTCAGGGAGTTGGCGCTTCTTTTGACTGCCTCAAGGTGACTCAGTCAATGTAACTGCCTCGAGGGCTGATAGGGCCTAAGAATTTTGACGTCCTCTTTCGAGGAGGTTCACCATTCGTCATCACAACGATGCTGCAATCAAGTAATGGGCCTTTCAAATCTCTCCAGTAACTGCAGGCCGACTATTGGTGGGCAATTATCCGGCAAAGAATTTATGGCCGAAGGCTGGCATTCGGTTTCCCTCCTATGGTGCGAAGCTCACCATTAACTTTAATTCCTTCTCCATGAGGAATTGCTGCACTGTTTCCGGTGTTGTCTGTTCGCCTTGTTTCTTCCTGTGGTTATTTTTAGGCAATGAAACCATGGCTTAAAGGCCCATGCATTCGGGCTGCCTCATGAATGGCACATTTGCTAATACTAGTCACGTATTCTTCGTCTCCCTCCTTACTGATGCCTCAAAAATGAATCTCCTTCGACCACTGCCTGAGGGGCCGCCTCGAAGGTCGCGTTGTGGTGGGAAGTCCATTCTCTTGATCAATCAAAAGTTTTACCTGATTTCGCCTCTTGGAAACAAACCCCAATCAGTAAAACGGAATTCATCCAAATGGGACAAGTTTGACTAGAAAGATAATCTGACAAGACTTGTAGAATTTGTGAAAAAGGAATTCAAAAGGATAATGTTTTTCAAGTGACAGTTCGTACTTTAACTTGTTCATACTTTCCTGCAACGGCTTATAGCTAGCGAGGACCCGTAAAGAAGAAATGCATTTGCCAATGGGTACGATTCCCTCCTGTCTTACTGTCTACCCCTTTCAACGTATTCCCAACTTACCTTCACTTTACTCAATGCCGACTGAATCTGATCTTTCAAGACTTCAACTAGTTTATTCACCCATTTAAAGTGGAATTTGGATGCGATTAAACTTATCCCCAAATGCGTCCCCAGGCAGGTGGAGCTGGTATGGTTCACACTGGTGGTGAGGTACCTAGGGTTGGAAGTCTCGCCTCAGGAAGATCTGCTGGCCTTGGTAGTGATGAATTTCCAAGCCATAGCTGCAGAAGTCGAGTTACAAGTCCCCATTACGGTAATAGGTTGAATGGACATTGAGGCGTGAATCGAGATTTGCAACAGTTTAAAGCCGGTGGTAGTGATGGCAATGAAGGCGCAATTTGTCGGTTGTGCGGGCAACGTCGCGACAGAAGCCGGCAGACGACTGAATCCGGCCACACATAGCGCTACGTGTTGGGAGAAGCCGGACAACACACTTCGAGGAGCACTGATTCGACTTTCATTCTTTCCATGCACTAAGATGACCTCAGATCGTGCACATTCGGTCCTTACTGGCCGAAGACTGACTCGTGATGCGACGTCACTTTTGTGCACTGGTCATTTTATTGCGAAGAAGAGAAGTACTTGATGCGGTCAGTCCTGAATGGTGTACAGCCCACACCAAGTACCTCACACTTTGTGAGCGCACAGCGCAGCATTCCCACAAAAGCATGCTTTAAGTGTGTGTTTGTGTGTGTGTGTGTGCGTGTAAATTTGGATGCATGCAGGTAACGGAGAACAGGGAGAACACTCCTTCATCCACCGAAGACCAAACAGTTGAGGCTGAGGTCTCTTGACTCGAAGCAACAAGATGAAAAGTATGAGGGAGACACGCGAAACCTCTTGCCTCACCTCATATCACACGACCCACTTTAAAGGTGGCTCACAGCTTGAAGTGAAGGGAAGGAAAAAGGGATGGTGTTTCAACCCTACTCTCATTTTATTCACTTGGAGCTAATGCCAGGTCTTGCAGATCGTCACCTTTTCCCATGCCTAGCCTTGAGCATTAAACCACCATGTGTACAATGCAACAGACATTCGGTCCAAATACCTTATTTGGTGGCATCTGGTCGTGATGGGACGGTCTCAAGGCGAGGCAAAATTTCCTCCTACCATTCAGACGCTTCTCTCAACATTCACGCCGTCTGCCACTTTAAAATCCCGTTTCTTGGGTGGCCTAGGCCTAGGGAATCCAGCATGCTCTCTTGTTGAGGCACTGCATAAATGCGCTCTTCCTCATTTCTTTCTTAGATTTGACATTCCAGAGGATTATGATACTTTCTTCATCCCCGACGGAACGCAGTTTGGTGGTGGACTACGTCCTAAAGCGGACAGGTACGTGTGCCTGCTCCGAACCTGCGGCCTCCTCACCCGATAAAGGCGGCGACTCACCACAATACATGACTGAGCAGGATGTGGAATATGAGCGAAAGACTCGTGTGAGGCCTTGCGACATCAAATTGGCGGAACATGACAAGATTGACCTGGGTATTGATCATCTCATCAGCGAAAAGGTCTTCATTGCCGCTTTCCCGTTGCATGATGTGAGTGGCTGACGTGTATGCTTGAACTGCTAAGGGGTATGCGTGTCGTCTCCCCTACTTCATTTCTTCATCTCTTGTTCCTCTAGCCGTCCAAGGAGTTGTTGGACCTGTTGAAGCAGAAGGAAGGTGATATTCCAGGTTCGAGCAGAGCAAAGGTGAGTGATTTGTGTACTGGACTTTACCCAAGCAAGCTGGGCTACGTCGACTATGTAGAAGGCTGTGCAACATGGTTGTTTGCTAGTAGGTAGGCTGACTCGATGCCAGAGTATTGAGCAATTTTCCGCCATCACATCCCACCCACCTGATTTGTTTGCGACATGAGCTGGTGCAATCACTTTTGGTAATCTTATGACTACCACACGCTGCTTGTGTGGCGGCGACGAACGCATTATTTAGACGTGGTTCATTTCCCCTCGCATTAACACTTTAGTGTTCGTTAGACGTTTTTCATCCTCCCAAAACGCATCTGTAGTGGGTGTAATCAAGCGCGAATCGTCGTTTTTTTCTGTCAGCTGAATGACACATGAAAGATGAGTCAAGGTATTCAATGTCTGTTACCTACCGCCATTCCGTTTATTGCTCAAACCTCCCTCATCATAGAATCGCCCCCACACCGATTCAACTTGTTCTAGACTCATCATCCGTTTTCTCATTTAAACGGGTGCTACGGTAACTGTCTTGACCACCTAGTGCAGATTTCCATGATGGTGCTTTGGGACAGGGATTGAAAGCGAGGTTTGCTTTTGCTTTAAACCTCTTGAGAGTTTGTGTGCGTGTCCTCCATGCCTTTACCCCTTTCATCCGTCCAGACTGAGCAGTCGGAGGTCAACATGCGAACCCTTCTCGACGATCAGTGGAGCACTCTGAAGAAGATGGTCAAGTATCAACCACTGGACTACGTCCGGTACGTTCGTCACGCAGTCTTTCTTTTCACGATGGTGCAGACAGTAATACCATGCCAAGTGAGGCGTGACACTCAGAGCGTCCACCTTATTCAGCAGTTTTCTCACTAGCCGTCTGTTAGCCACGGAAGCCTGTGCCTCCTGGTTACTCTCCTGTTGCCAATAAAACCGAAAACTCCTTTTACTTCCAACGCTAATGTCTAAATCCTAAGAGTGTTAGCTGGTAACACACTGAGAATCCATTATTAATTCCTTAATTCATTCTGTGTCCCACCCCTGAAAAATCGTAAAGATAATCTGATGCGTATTTTCACTGCTACCTGCTTTTTGCATGTGGGGAACTATTCACTGGAATGTGGAAAACTAACGTTCACCACAACGGCTGTCACGGAAGCACGCATTTTGCTTCTCGTTCCGCTTGGGTGCAAACCGTGCACGAAAATTGCGACTTGGGCGTTACGCTACTCATCGTCGGTGTGTCACACCTAAAGTGTACTCGGAGCGAGTGTCGCCTTGCTGTCACATTACCTTTCAGTCGTTGAAAACGAGTGTATGCCTCATGTCAACCACCATTGATTGTTGCCTTTCATAGGCTCTACTTTGGTGAATCTATTGCCTTCTACTTTGCCTGGTTGGGTCTGTACACCTACTGGCTCGTACCCGTGAGCCTCTTTGGCCTCCTCGTCTTCTGCCTTTCCGCCATTGACATCTCCGACGATCAAATTGTGTAAGCAACTAGTTCTATCTCTAATCGTTTTTAAATAGATTTCCAAAATAAAAAAACATGATGCTGGCAACATGTTAGCAGTGGCATAGTACTCATTCACGACTTATTTTTACGTAGGGAGGATGTTTGCGTTCGCGGATCCGAGTTTGTGATGTGTCCCACGTGCAACCAGCGCCGCTGCAAATTTTGGCTATTGAATGCCTCTTGTTTTTCTACGAAGATGACACATCTAGTGGATAACATTGGCACAGTTCTGTATGCTGTTTTCATGGCTATTTGGGGTGAGTTGTCTCTTTGATCGCTTTCGCTGATCCCGCCTGGTAACAGCTTGAGATGTGTTGATTTATGCTAGCGACGCTTTTTATGGAGAACTGGAAGCGATACCAGAATGTTTTGGGGCATCGATGGAATGTGCAATATCTGGAGCCGGTGGATGAGCCGCCTCGACCGGAATTTCTCGCTCTACTCAAAAAACGGGGCTACAAACCGACCGTTAATTTAATCACTGGAGTACGTTAAACACTACATGCTTTTCGAATCTTATGCTCTTGCCTTACATATAGGCAATATTTGTTATTTTAGCGTGAAGAGCCGAGCATTCCATTCTGGAGCCGCAAATTACCCTGCACAGTGCTCTCCTTCAGCTCCGTTATCTTGGGGGTGTGTGGACCGGAACGTGAATCGCATACATTGTCTACTTATTTGACTTCAGCAACCATCTTTCCTTTCAGATGGTCCTCTGTTTGGCTGCTCTCGCCGGTGTCATTTTCTATCGTCTCATTGTCAACACTCTTCTGCTGCAAAATGAGAATGCATTCATCAGCTCGATAGCAGGGATGATTACCACGGTGACTAGTTCCTGCATTAACTTGGTCTGCATCTTCATCCTGAAATTGGTAAGCTTCGTAATCCGTGGTCAAAATCTGGAGTGGTTGATTGGGCGGCTTATTATTTTGTGCATTGGTGATTTCTTAGATTTACGACAAAATCGCAGTCATATTAACAGATATGGAAAACCACAGGACTCAATCGGAGTACGATGACAGCCTGACTCTGAAGCTCTACCTCCTGCAGTTTGTCAACTTCTACTCCTCAATTTTCTACATCGCCTTCATTCAGGGAACTACTGCTGGTCTGCCCGGTGAGAAGAGCGTCCCAATCCGCTCATCAGGCGTGAGCTTTTTGCCGATTAAAGCTTAATTCTTCTTATTTCTCATTGACTCTTGGCTATTGTTTTGGGATTTCAGTGTGACAATGGAAATTGTCTCTTCCAACTTTTCATCCAATTGGCTATCATAATGGTTGGCAAACAACTCCTCAACTTTGTGATGGAAAATACTCTTCCGTGAGTTTTGTGGTAATTTGTGGTCCCATACAAGAGCTGCGTGGTGAAACTAGGCGACGTAGTTTGCCTGCCACTGTCACTTCCTTTTGGTCAAGTTTTAATGCTGCCATTGAAGAAGCTTCAATGGTTAACAGAATGGAAGAGCACACTGCAGCTGGAACGGTCCCAGCTCCACGTCATCTGTGTGGTATTTCAGCCTCGAAATGGCTCCAAAATAACATGCACAAATTTCGTAACTATAACGCTGCTATAATGCCCTGCTGTTGCCTCTCTCCTCTGAAGGCCGATTAAGCGATGTCTGGCCGTCTACTTCGCGCACAGACGCTCATCAAGAGATCGGGCTGCTTTGGCAGAGAAAACGTCCACAGGTCAGTACGGCTCGATAGAGTCAGGCGCTCCCGAAAAGACACCACTGACGGGCACCAGCGGACGGCCAATTTTATACAACTGCCGCATCAACTTCACTCTTCTTGACGGCGGTTCACGACCTCTCTTTGAGGAGTATCTTGAGATGCGTATGTTTATCCTATTTTTTTTCTCACGCGGACAACCTTTAACGGCACCAGTACCGTTGGCGGTAGCATCGCTATGGCCGCGGCTTTCACTATTGTCATGGTGTGACTCGTGTAGTCGGCTGGGCGTCTATCTGCACGTCTTCCAGTGCTTCCTCCTATGCGAGGCTGGAGCTTTTGAGTCTACTAGGGAATTAGATCAACGAATTTTTGACATGTTTCTCTTGGCTTCAATGTGGAAGCTTGCCACTGAAGATTATTGGTACAATCTGCTTCAATTTTTGTCCTCAGTGCCGGAATGCTGGCCTCCACATGACTCTCTTTCCTCCATCCTTACCAAAACATTATTTGCTCCTCTATACTCGCCAAAGCAGCGATCAACTGCACACATTTCCGGATTACACACCCTACTCATGAATGATGGCATGTTAGGCCCCTTCATAGGGATATTCGTCCATTCTGCTTCCATGTTGCTTGTCCATCATTGAGCGTTTCTTGCCATGAATGGAATAGCCCTCTAAAGAAAGGACCGTCTGGGTTGTGAACTGGCCGGAAATGAACCCATTTGAGCAGAATTGCTGCTGACGTACAGACATCTTCAAAAGGTTAGCATCAATCAAAGGTTATACGGCTGAGCAACTAGGTGACTGAGTATCATCATTAAAGCCATCTGAAAAGAGGGACATGCAAGAGCCTGACCCAGTTGTTTTGAAGGGCCTCTTCGTTCATCATCTTATTCTGCCTCCCACACACACACACGACAGCTTGCACCTCTAGATTACTTAAATACGTCTCCGGCCACGGCATTTGCTCTGGGCATTTCATAATCCTGAAGTAACTTGAATGTCCTATCCGAGGCAGTTTTCTCAGCTTCTATAGACACGACCCCTCCTGGTGCACCTGCTGCATCAAATCTAGGAAAAGTACCGAACGAACGTAGTGTAGTGCGCTGCCAACATTTTGAGGATGTGTGATGCCCTTTGGAGTAGCCGTCTGGTCATTCCAACTATTGGAGTCGCTGCCTAGAACAATGAGCCTCTTTTATTGCTGTCTACTTCGTTTAGTGATCCAATACGGCTTCATCACAATGTTCGTTCCCGCTTTCCCTATTGCCCCGTTATTTGCTCTGCTCAACAACATGTTCGAGCTACGCACTGATGCGAAGAAGTTTTTGCGTCTCCTTCGTCGACCGGTTGTAAAGCGAGAAAATGGAATTGGCATCTGGTTCGGCATCCTTACCGCCATCTCCGCTCTGGCTATTCGAACGAATGTAAGGCGGTTTTTGTTGGCATGGCACGTCTTATTGATGGGTTGTCAGTTGATAGCGAAGTTCCATGTGTGAATGAAAATTTTAGGCCTGTTTGATCGCCTTCACCTCGGAGTACCTTACGCGAATGACCTACATCTTCTACTACTCACCCAACAGGAGTTTGGAGGGCTATCTCAACTTCACTCTCTCCTACATGAATGTGTCGCGATTCGAGTTGACACCTAAGGATGAAATGCTGTTGAATAATTCGACCTACTGTCGGTGAGTGTGGCTCTGAGGGCTATCGTCCCATGGCTCTTTGAAATAGCAGCTTCATGGTAATTGGATTTGCCTCTGAAGCCACTAGAGGGCATTCGAGCTAGAAAGTTCATCCCATTGTACAGCTTCATTCGAAAACTCTTGGCGTCGAATTCGAATAGGCTCGCCTCCTCGAAAACTCTTAGATGAGAGACGATCTATGGCCAAGTAAATCCCATCATCGCCTGTGGCGTCTCTGATAGAAGGCGGACGACTGGTCTTTAACGAGGAGGCATTCTATCCACTTGGGTGTTGTTCAGGCGTAGGTATTTTGAGTCAAATGCATTCTTTTCTCCAGTTACCGTGATTTCCGTGAACCCCCAACTGCGCCCGACCCCTACACCTACACCCCGGTGTATTGGCACGTCTTGGCTGTGAAATTTGCCTTCGTCTTTATATTCGAGGTACGCTGCCGTAATTGCATCGTTCACCGTCATTCCCTCCACTGATGTGTTCATCCATATTGCTATGCCCTTTCAGAACGTAGCTCTGGCATTGACAGCTCTCATCGCCCGGTGCATTCCTGACATGCCACAAAATCTTGTTATTATCTCACGTCATGAGGCGCGTGTTGTTAACGAACTTGTCCTCCAAACTGAAGCAAACGAGGATAAGGATGAGAAGTCGTTTGAACCACCAACCCAACAACCGGCCATTGGTTTTGGCGGCATTGAAGGTTTCAAGGTGAGTTCTCCTTTCCTCTGTCAGAAACTATCCAAAACACGGGCCCTAGAGGGGAGTAAAGCAGTTGCACTGCAGGCGAAGGGTTTTATCCCATTCAATGCCATCGCATCTATCCTACGTATGCGTTAATAGGAGCCACGGAATCGTAAAAATCGCGTGTTCTTTGGCTGTAAGTTTGCTGATGGTGAATGTGGATGACGATTAAGGGGTAAAAACGAAAACAAGACACTGTGTATGGGCGTTACTACGCACAATTTATTTCCTTCCACCGGCCTTTGCACAGATATCACCATGTCTCCTTTCCTCCTTCCTCCTGCCCATTTGTCATGGCTCTTCAATAATCACTTTTCAGGGTAGAATTGCCAATCTTCATGGCTTCTTTATAGAAGACTTAGTTTTGTCTACAAATGCATAGTACTCTGCTATTCCTAACACTAGCAGATCCTATTCCATGTGCACCGCTTCCCTTGACGGATCTGTGTTGCGCTTCCACTATTGCTTTCCCCTTCCCCCCCCCGCCCCTTTGAATCTCTCCTAATCGTGCAACAAGCTCCGATTTGGCAAGCTACCTCAATTATTTTTCTCGTAAATGAAATCATATTTCTCTGTTGCAAGACTCAACAAGTGGGATTCGTTTTCGCTCGGGTTAGTTTCTACTGTTGCATTGTGATTGTGCATCTGCAATGCAGCATTGCCCATGATTTGAGCATCCCCTGCTTGGTTGCGTGGCACCCCCCTAATTGCCTTGAATGTTGCAATCATCCAGACTGCACTTTTGGAACCCACCTGTATGACGAATGTTTCCTAACTGGGCTGATGCAGCAATTACGATGCTTCTTCAGTCTCAAATTTCTTGTATGTATTGCAGACGTGCTATTTAATCGGTGTTTTACTCCGTCAAATTCAAAAGCATGGACCCACTGTCAAGCCTAAATGTTGAACCGTTTCTGACTCGCATCGCGGCCCTATTCTGCATGCTTTTGTAGCCCCACTACCCCCATAATTACTGATATCCTGCCCTTTTGAATGCAAACCTCCAAGGATGTGGTCCTCTGCGGGGGTTGGCATCGCGGCCTGATTGCCAAACGGCCCTACTGATTGCAAATACTCGTCCTGATTTCCTTCTTAAAGGAGTCGATGTCTGCTTCTGTGCAGCGCGCATGTGTGTATGCATTCATTCACAAGTGCTTCCCTCAGTGTTTGCTTACCCACTGATTTATTGTAGCGTCTGATTTGGGCCAAGGCGCCGTTGTAATGGCATAGACGATCCACGAAGGTTTTGATGGTTTGAAAGCGGGCACGTCAGCGTTGTCACCAATGCAGCGCTCAAGCTTAAGGGAGTGAGAAATTAGCCTTCTGGCCCTTGGATCTGCCTTCGTTTAAGCGATTAAGTGTACAGGTTGCCCCCTAGCTACGTCTGTCACCACGTACGTGAAGGCAGTCAGTTGTTGCTAACCTCCTGTCCATCACAACGCGCTTTAACTGTCAGTTGTGTCCCATGCATTCAAAGTCTCGCCGTAAGTGATACCTCCTTCCATCCAATGTTCGTTTTCGCATCTCTCTTTTCTGCCCTTTCTCTAGCCTGAAGAACAGCTCTACGCTGGAGTTCCCTTTTTGAAGAATTGACTGCCGCCGGCGTTGAGTGCTTCCCCGCCCCTTTCTCATCTTCTGCATCACTCTGAAGTATTGTTTTCTTTCTTTTGACACCTTGGCGACGAAATTTTGTTATCGAAACTAATATTACTTCTACGGTAACCTTTATCAATGAACGTAATTATCCCTTCTTCCACTTGTTATTTAGTATTTTCTTGTGATAGTTACTCGTCACTCAGTTTGATATTGTTTGTGATAATGTGCAATTCCATTTGGTGCTCTTCCATGCACAAATTGCAAACAACGTCCTCAAAAGTCATTTGCTCCCAGGGAAAATCCACAGAACGGAACTAGGGTTTTAGGGAAAAAAGCGAGTTCACCTAGGCGAGGGTCGATCTTGTCCAGACCCACAGAACGACGGGCTGGACTTTGATAAATCAAAAAGCATACAATGCTGTCAATCGAAGTGCACACCTTCAAGAGAGAAACGCTGACGCCAATCAATGCTTCCCGTTTTGGACGCGGTTCCCTTACATCGTCAAGTGTCAGTGCCCATTTGAGGGCCGTTTTATGCTGCTGCGATTGATTTTCATTGGTAGACGCATGAAGTTTCTGTGCTTCGCAGCTCACCAATCGCCCACTTTTGAGCAGCGAATCAGATCCACGAAACGGCGTGAACTTGGTTGGCGATGGAACGCAATTTCGTAGGAAAGGCGTCAATCCTACCTCGAAGCTCATTAGGATTAAAAACAATAAAATCGTGAGTGAACTTTGTTACCTCGAGACAAGCTCACATCTATTGGCCAAATTGTTAAGTCATAAGTTGAAGGAGCAGGTTAATCACCCAACACCAACGCTGAAAGTGAAGGCAAGTTGGGAGCTTTGTCAGACGCCTGCTTTACTTGATAGTCCCGCGTGTTTGGCTGGAATGGAATACGGCTCAAAATATGACCAAAGATGCAAACACACTTCCTTCTATGAGAGCCTTAGGAATGGGGTTTTACGCGGCAATTGGTGAGAGTAGTTAGGTCACTGACAGACTGAGAGAATGCTTGCGCTACCCACCTGAATGGCTTGATTATCCAAACAAAGGGGAATCACCATTCTTAATTCCCTTAGCCGTTAGAAAGCTGAAAGTATTCAGTTTGATAAAAGAGGCTGAATTTCGTATATGTACTTTGGCAGCGCCCTTCCGACCACATCCTGGAAACCATACACACGTTGAGGTAGGTGATGACGTCAATCACCAACTCGCTTTCCGCCGTAGCAGTAGCACGAACACAAGCGAACACACAGAATCGTCCACGGAGATTTCGGAGTAGTTAGTTCAGTGCCTTCGGTTATTTCAAAAGCCCAAAGAGTGCGCCCAACCTCTTTTTTGTCGCCTAAAAGTGTGCTAAATGCGAGAATGTCCGGATGTCCCGTTAACTACAGCCGTTTTGACGGGATTCCCTCAATTAACAAAACGCGTTGTTCAATAACAACCTCATGGCGATCCGGGCTTTTGCTTTCCACTCTCTAGTTTAACAGTCACCTTTCAAGTTATCGACTATTTCAAGCAAATCCAAAGCAACCCCGTGGAGGTCAAGTTTGCGCAGTAGTCACATAAACGAGGTTAAACCTTGACACCGATGTATTCCTGCAGTCTGTTTAAAGGATTGACCAGAAGGTCCACTCACTTGTGAACAGACGGTCCAAGTGTTGAATGTTTAAAAATCCTCAATTTAGTGGTGACGACGGAATGTCCAAGTGATATGAACGAGGCGGAGAGAGCTCATTTAGCCAGATCGGTGATGATCGACTCAGTCGTTCTGCATGCCGCAGCCAAGACTTTCAAGTTTCCACCCAAAACATCAGCGGCCACAGATTGGTCAATAGGTTCTGAGCCCGCGGCCGCGTTACGCCAATCAGCAACGAGGTCAGACACCTTGAGGGCAGACATAGAGGGTGGGATGGCAGTAGAGGCGGTGACAAGGGGGACACGGGAAGTGAGAACGCGACGGATGAGAGGTGCACAGAGGGCTGACTTGAAGAGACCCAATTCAGTGAGCAGGGCGTCACGAAGATCATTCAACGCCTCTAATCCTCTTCCCGCATCTCGTTCACCTTCTTGCTCAGTCGCCAACAGACCATCGCGGTTGAGGCAGTCCAACAGTAAGCGATACAGCTCTCTCCGGCTAGAGTGAAAGTCAAGGCGAATTAGCAGTGCTGAACGGCACATGAAGAAAGTTACGACGTAAACTCCACAAAAAGTGATGCGAAAAAAAAGATATAAAAAGAACGACGTTGTTGTTGAACGCTGAATAAAATGATTCAACCCACACTCTAAGTGCATTTCATATGGTCACATGTCGGTAATGGTCAGCCTATAGATTCAACCCAATGTTTTTACTGCAGTCACAGAATGCCTAGATCTCCACTGCGAACCGTTTTTCTACCCTAAAAGGTGGTTTTATAGCAAATACATAAAAAAATGCGGACACTATTGATGTGAATAACTTTGTAATTCACCCTTTCAGTTACCGGCCAAGCTGGGAGTTGAAATTTATGAAAGTACAAAACACAACGAGTATACTGTTTTTAAAATCCAACTCACACTAGAAGACGGAAAAGGAGCTCACTCACCAGGTCATGACCTCCAACTCCAAATTGTTAGCAGCATCTCGACTCAACCGGACTCTACAGCCAGCGAATAAGCCTCGAGTAGCAACAAACCACTTCCCCAGGGTTATGCGACATCGAAACAGCCTCGACAAACGATCCTCCAACTCAGTCTCTTTTCCACTCAATTTTGATTTAAATTTCCAAGGATGAGTGATCGCCAAAATCTCGTGATCAAGTTCCTCACCGTCCACTTCGTCCATGGGTTGAACATTCTCGAGGTCAACAGGTATTGGAAGATGCATCACCCAATCAGCCACAGATATTTGGAGATGAATGTCTTCGAATGATCGCGGTGTTGAAATTACGACAAAAAGACACTGTTTCGCTGCGTTGAAGGTTGACGTAAAAGACATACGAGGAAATACAGTCTCCAGATGTGGGCTGGCGTTGGGTGGAACACCATGAAGGGTGATGCAGAGGACTAGAGAAGCGCTAGGACCAAGAAGAAGATGGGTGCGAGTGATTGTTGGCATGAGCTCGGAGGTGTTGGGAAGAATGCCGACACGTAGGCAAGGCAGGCTACCGAAAGGGGTGTTTGGGGTGTGAAGCGGTGACGCACAACTGTAAAAGACGGGGGAGTGGTGAATCGAATGCGACGTTGGTGGGGGAACGTGAAAACTGCGATCACATGGCTGAGTTGAGAGGAGGATTTGAGCGGCTACTGCGTAGTCGCTGAAGCCCTTCTAAAATAGGGAGGTACAATAGGATTGAGCACACCAATCGTTCATTCATCAAGCTGCATGTCTAAGGCGCAACACTGGGTCAGGTTCATCTTAACACAATCACTGACTATTTATGCGAGCTCCAGAACATTGCATGAGCTGAACAAGGGCAGAAATGAGAAGAAAATACGCCAAAATGTAACTTTATTAAAAGCCTTTGTGGGTGAAGCACATCTATGTTATCCACGGAGAAAGTACTCAGAACCGACGGAACACGAAAAACCTCCATAGTTGCCACTCTTTGAAGCAGTAGAACGTTGAGCATGACGCAGCCCTTTTCTTAGACAATGACGCCGTGATCCACAATAGATCCTCGGTTCCCGGATATCTTGGGCAACTTGAGAAAAAAGGAGCAGTAGTGAAGATAACTCGAAGTATCAACGAACACACCGCCAGTCAAGATCGGACGAACTAGCACTGAGAGAATGACCTTTAGACTATAAAAAGACACTCCGCCAAATTCCACAACAACGGTAGTGGCGAACGTGGCCAAAACCAACGGGTAATACCTCAATCTCGCTAACAAAAGAAAAAAAAAACAAGGGTGGAAGATGAGAAGGATTACACCCGGACTAAAATGGATTCCAATTGCATGCAAATTCGCAAGGCGTCATCGACAGACCCTGTGTGGACACCCAATTGGACTATTGCTTGAATGAACTTAAGGCCATTGGTGCTACCTCCTGATTCTCCTCCCATATCATCAATAGTTTGACGAATAATCAGCCCTAAGAGGGCACATGAAGGGCATTACTAAAAAGTGCACGAGACTTCGTAGCTAAATGTTTTGCATTGGTTAGATTCCCGCAGCCAATCATTAGGTGCCCTGCTCATCATTTGGCAGACTGACAATAGCCAAGTCTTGAGCTTAAACCTGCAACCATCACCGTCTCCAGCCCCCCAACTTCCCCAACCCCCCGAGACACAGGTTGATGCGTAAAGCTTAGGCAAAAAGGAGTGAAGCAGATAGAGAAGAACAAACGCTGCAAAAAATAACGGTTAACTGATTTCCACAAAGTTGCAACAGCAAGCACAAAAGCACGAAGACGAAAACAGAGCAAAGGTAGATTGTTTTCTTTTCATTAATCCAGCACACACACACACACATTCAGCATATTAAAAGGCGGTCCTACAAACAATTTGTGCCATATTCAGAGGGGCTAGAAGTTGCAGAGGAAGGAGCGAACGGTGGGAACAAACAGATGGAAGCGGTGCTGAAAGTCGTTGCGTCTCTTCCTCTCTGGCATTGCTGCTGTGTTTGTCAAGGGAGTGGAAAGCTCAATGAAGGCGTGCTGTAGACGCTGTTGCGATGTCGCGTCATCGGAACATCGTGCGAGGGACTCAGTGGCCACCTCCTCAAAGCTTCGCTACAGGAAAAAGAACTTGGACATTCCGTGTGCGAGTTATACATAGCTATTCAAATGAACTTAAACTATGGATTTAAAAAAAAAATAATAACAGCACCTATTTTGGTATTGCCCTCTACTAGATCCACAGCGCAAAACGCCACAACGACTGGATCATCCGAAGGGCAGTGCTTTGCTTCTGGATCAGCGCTGAAATGCTGACCCTTGAGACTGTTTGGTAAGGGTGAAACAGTGCATCCACTTTTTGCCAAATGTGTAATTGTGCAGGGTAGAAAATCTTCACCTTTCTTGTGAAACTATGCCTCTATTACATTCCACCATTTCTAGTCAAGGACAGCAAGCGATTTTGGTGTCTAGTGTATGCAAACTCTAAGTAGACATTTTACGCTCATGAACGCGTGTCTGTTCGGCCACATTAGAGCTGGATTCGCCCCTTCTGCTTCGGCGCCGATTATTCATCAATAGACGTTCCGTACATTAGACGAAATGATTGTTTACAAAGTGACTGTGACAACTGTGGACTGATGATGAGTCAGCGTGACCAGAATGTTCACTGGCGCCGAGATGTCTTCAAAAGGTTTTCGGCATTCAATCAAGCACTAAAGCGCTGAGCAGCTCACTGGGTGAGACGTCACATCACCGTAAAGGGCTGTGCCACATGGCCTCTGTAGTTATAGATGCATAATGGATTTGACACGGTTGTACACACGAGCATCCGCATTCCAAAGTGACGATTCTTACACACGAATGCATGTATGAGCCATGTCAAACGGTGTTTTGCTCACGAAAGGAGTTCTGGACACTAAGAAAGAGGGGATCTTGGCACCTGCAATAAAATGTAGTAGCTTCGTGTTGACAAGCTTTTTAACGAAAAACACGGTTTCGCTGGAGTACCCCTGCAGAAAATGCACCACACAACCATGCGTGTTTCCTGTCAGCAAACCACGGAACTGTTGAGATAGGAGCACTTAGCAAGCGATCAGTCACAATTTCGAGCAATGAATCACTTCCGAAGCTTGTCACCTGCTAAGATCCAAGGTTTGCACTGCAAATGCACCTTTGATGATAAGGCGTTTCATTAAATTTATATCCACCTCTTCCTTGTTTGCTATAGGAGGAAGTGAGTTATTACGTTGGGGGTTAGAACAAGTGAAAGATGTTCCTGTAATGCACCACATGTGTAGGCGTAAAAAGACAGACAGCGGGAGTCAAATGGACTAATTAGTATGGAATGATTAAGGAAGGTAGCCAGACAACTAATAAAGGGCTATAGCAAAAAATAGACAAACTGGCAGACTAGGACAGGTAGGAGAGCGAGACTTACTGGGTCAAGGGTAGCTAACGCAAAGATGCATCCCGAAAGGGAGTCCTCCAACTGTGTCGGAAAAACATCTCGGGTGACAAGGCCGAGAAGTTCACGGAGGAGGTCTTTTCCCAGTGGTAAGTGCGTCACCATGACCGTGGTAGTGGTGGCAGGGACGGTGGATGAGGGTTGGGAACCACGGGCCGCGCAGAATTCAGCCAGGTACGTGAGTGCCTCCAGTGCACTTATGTTCACGGTGGCATCGGCGAGGTTGAAGATGCCGTGACGAAGAAGACGCCCCAGTTCGGACAACGTCTCCGCCGCCTTGTCCTTAGTCAGATGAAGCAGACCTTCAGGACGCAGTTCCAGAGCGTATGAAAGGAGGTGGTAGAAACAGCTCGCCAATTCTGGAACCTATTAGGTTATGGATGAATATAAAGAGGAACAAATCATACAGTCACACCAGTTTCCAAGGTGAATATTCAAAAGGTCAGACCTGGAGTGAATGATGAAAGAATGTGTCACAGGAGTTTGGATGAGCATAAGTGACAAAGTGATTAAATAAGCAAGATCGTGAGCAAATGGATGGGAAGGAGAACAGGGGAGCAAGATTACGAGAAGCACCACCTCAGGCACTTACCGCCAGGAGAGATTGAGTGAGGAGAGGTAGAAGAAAGCCAACACAGATGAGAGTAACGTCGACTGTAGTCATCATCCCGACCTCATCATCACCTGCACCAGGTAAGCTAGAATCCAACCCCGTCCCCGTCACTCCGTAGAGGCGCAGCTCAAACTCGTGAGCGAGAAAGAATTGGAGGAGAGAGAAGAGGTGGCATAGTTCAGCCACTCGTTCCTCGTCCGCCTCCTTTGAGATGCTCTTTGTTGTGATCTTCGCTTTTGGAAGGAAAACGGCGAATATCATCAAAAGGGTAATACTTTTAATCAATGGTAGTCGAGCATGAAGATACTTCCTCTCAGTAAACGAATTTTTCCCGCGAAAATTCTTTAGGTCCGAAGGATCAGAAAATAGCTGTCTGCAGAAGAAAATGTGGTAAAGATGACCACATAACAGCTTTCAGTGAAAAATACGGCCCGATTGGGATGGTTCATTATCGATAAAGGATCACCGAATTATCCTATTCCATCTTAGTCGCCGAATTAGGAGTGCCGAGGATGGGCTCGAAAGTGAAGGTCAATGGGGAAGAAAGATATTCATTTGAATTTCACTTTTCGTGCGACCATTTTTGGCATTTCAATTGTCTGGAGGTCCACTCGTGGCTCGCATGCTGCTTGCATTTCAGCCTTTTGCACATAAACAAACCTTTCCGGTTTCGTACTAGCATTTGTTAATAGTTTAAACCACTCACTTGAATGGATCTGAGCATATTGGGCACAGAGGATGACAGTGAGGATGAAGAACTGGGTAGAACCTGTATGGGGTAAGGGGAAACGTAGTTGGAGTCCATTGGTGAGACGAAAGGCACTAGCCGCGTCCTCAAACGTCAAGGTAACCGGCCAGTTGGTCAAGTAGAGCAGACAGTTATCAGCTACCTCCTCAAACAACGTCAGCACCGCGACCATCACCTCATGATACATGTGGTAGCACTATAACATAAAATCGCAGTGCCTAAACCGCATTCTTCAAAAGTAGAGTGGGGAAGGTCCTCACTTCCTTAAAATTCCTTACTCTTCCAACAAAGACGAAGAAAACTATTGGGCCGCAAAGTTAGCAAATCTTGACTGAAAATGAAAAGGCAACAGTGCAAAAACATATGCGTAGTTGAAAAAACTCAGCAAGATTTATATGTACCAAGGCAATAATAAATCAGCACAAAAATAACTTTCCTCAAACATTAGTTGCAGGGTCCTACCTTTAAAAAATAAGAGTAACAGTTCTGAAGGATGGGGAGGATGATGCTAGTCCAGAGGAAGCCCACAAGATCAGTATCACTAGAACTGGTAGCGGCAACAGCAGAGGGATTGGAAGAAGTGATACCCGACACAGAGTTGCCCCCATGTGCAACAATCCACCGGACGGCCCGCGTCAGTCCCCTAAGGGCCGAGAGACCGGCAATTAAGTGTGATATGAGCGAAGGATCCATTAATTGTCCATCCACCTCTCCGTCCCCGCCCCCATCTCCCCCATCTACGATAATGAGCCGAGTTAAACGTGTACGCAACTCCTCCACGAACTGGAAAGAAGAGACATAAATAGCGCTACTGAATTCGAGCCAGTAGACGGACACGAAGCCGGGAATTCACACATAAAATGGTAAGGCATTGGTTAAAAGTAGGGCGAGCGAAATGAAGACACATTTCCCGTCAGTTGCTTCAAGCGAGCTAACGAACCTGATAGAAGATGTCGGAAGAGGTGAGGCTGGCCCGATGTGTGCCACGAAGACACCAACAGCCGCGGGTACAGGAGTCCACCAATTCGACCAGCGTTTCTGTCTCCAGACAGGCCCACGTCTCCACTGCACAGACCAGATTGCAGAGCTCTATCCACGCCTGCGCAGGCGATGGCGAAGTCGAATTTGATTCCTCCTGCTTGCTGTAGAAAACGAACATCCTAGAGTTATTTAAACCACAAAACCCAGAAGAGCTAACTCCTTTCCTCCCCGTCCCCTTCAGATTCGACCAAACAGTCATGAATCGCAGGAGAAGCACAAACTGATGCAAAACGCCCAGGCGAGGAGATGTCTCACCGCTGAGCAGTAGGAATTAAATGACGAAAAAAATCGTTTTAAAAAGGTATGAATTTCATTGCAACAATTTGACCTCCACGATGGCAACATGAACCTATGGCCGCGTTCCCCTCCAAAGCGCAACAAAGGCCCAGTCCAAACCTGAAATGATCTTTACCATTTTTAAAGATGCTTCCCCAAAAGCAATGGAAAATGCGACTCGCGAAAGACTTCGTAGTCAAACGACTGACTGATTATTTGCTCTACAGATGGGAGACAAATATACAAGCTCCAGGTTGTCGCAATCAAAACTTAAGGCAGAGTAATAACCTTGACGCGAAATCTCTTTCTTGTACACGTTGGTGGGACGGAGCTCCGTTCTCTGACCTTTGCTAACCACCCCAATCTGGAGTTCTGGTCGACGTTAAAACGTACATAAAAGCACTGTTGATTTCTTACGACATTTGATGTGGCAAATCAACCATTCTCGACATTGGTTGATGAGCAAGTGAACTCGATTAAGGAGTAGTGACCGAAATGCACAGAGGCGACCAAATTCCAGTTTTACCATTTCAAGACCACGCGAGTGAATGTAATTCTGGACAAGAAATGGAAATCACCTATTATTAGCCAAGGTAGATAGAGAGGTAGAGAGAGATCGAATTCAACATAGTCAGAGATTCTGATGCACTGTGAATGAAAAGGGGAATCCACATCAAAAATATTAATCGTAGCGTCGTGGCTGATCACGGTTCTCTAACTGCTAATCAAGGAGGTTACGAGCTTCCCGAAGTCTGCTTCGAAGGCGGTTCGCATGAACAAACCCTCTCATAACGACCACAGGCATAGAATGAACTTCGGGGAAGGCGAATGCGAATGAAGGAAAATTATCTCACCACGAAGAGCTGGAGAAGCGCTCACCTCAACAGAGTAGTCGGCCATAATGACGTGCATGTGATAATAATCCAAAGTCAATTGAAGTTTCAGGATGCCCAATTGTAAGCTTCACTTAATTAATCAATTTCGTTCCAAAAAATTCTACGCATTTCCTCCAAAATTTAAAGGCTATTGAAACGCGTGCGTGTAACAACCGTTCCATAACATGCATAACACCCACTGCTAAAGTCTGTTGATCAAGCGAACCTGTTGAGATCGGTGAAAAGGGAGTGACGAGCGATAGCGGCAAGGAGGGCAGAGGCAAAAGCGGCCACTTTGGGCTCGCCCGACCACGTTGCCATGGCGAGTCGGGCAGAGAGAGTGAGAGCTGTGGGGGCGTGCGTGAGGAGGAGTTGGTGATTGGCGGAGCGAGCGGCTGCTCCGCCACTACCCCCGCTGTTGGTTGGTGGACAAAGTAGGGCTTTGAACAGAGTCACTTCACCCTCTGATGTTATATCGTCCTAAAGGCAGAATAACACGTAGAGATGAACAAAGTGCACCAAGTCAAGCCCATTTGATCGTCTACACTGTGCAACGGTATGTAACGCATGCTAGGCGCTCACAAGTACATGATGCAGGATTGAGATTCGAGAGGAACCTGGTTCAGTCCCATTGCGTTTAATGCATCAAGAAAACTGTTTTAACAGGATTTTAGCATGGCAAACAGCTTGAATTGGACTTGAACCAATACTGGAATGAGAACAGGGGGTTTATGCGGAGGCTGGAGTAATTTGAAAATGGATTGCGTTTGGTGGTTTGTTTTGCGGTGGTTCGACGCGACAGAGCTGCAGCCTCAAATCCGTCTTCATTGAGAAGGTAATCCAGCTATTGAGGCATGGCATTGCTAGAGAGGGAGCATTATTTATGGCCCAGCAAAAGCGCTAAACAGTTTTCATTACCTCAAAATATTCAGCTCCTCACTACTTTGTCTAAATCTAGGACGTCTGAGGGCCAACGAGGTCGCAAATGCAAAATGACACAAGTGCTCCAACTCACCGGATCGAGATGTCCTTCGGGTCCAGCGAAATGATTGCATGAGAAATAGGTGAGAGTGAGACGAACAAACACCCAGAGAATATCCTCAGTCAATTGGGCCGATCCCACCCGACTGGACACCTGCGTTCGCAATAGACGGAAGAGAGTACCGAAGAGCCTAAGTAATAAGTGAAAAAAGGAGAACACGGCATAGAATATCTAATGAGAACACAACTCTTCACAATTTAACAAGCCGCGGTGATTTGTATGCCGAAAATGCCGCAGAAATGACCCATAAAGGTGGACAACCGTCGCAGTGTCTTGTGTCATGGCTCCCGCCAAACGCCCTGAGTTATTTGCTGTGAGTTCAGAAAAGAGAAATAACACCTCCTACAACTAAAACTGAAATAAAACACTGCTATTTGCAACTTCTTAGCATTTTATGGTTAGAGCAAGGTCTTTCCACTCAACCAGCTGAAGGATGCTCCTCAAGAGATGAAAAGTAGTTTGGAGTACCTCCAAACAAAAACCTTCCATCCAAATGCTTGGAATTCATTTTGGTGCGGTCTCAAAGCTGTCTGTCATTGACAGGGCTTCAGGCAGTCAATAGGCCCAACGATTGCTTATTCTAGCAAGATTGAGGACTGTTTATCTGATAGGGTGTTGAAACCTGCTTCATGAATAACAAATGCATTGATATGCACATCTACAGCGCTGTCAATGCTGCCGGTCACAATCGTCTTGCTTGAATTTGATCAAATGTATGAGGATGTTAAGGTCCACATCCACTTTGACCGAACATCGTATCCTCCAATCCTCACATTTGGAGGTCCTGGCGGGATTTAAGGGGAAGAAATTAGAGAAACCTCGAAATAGATGGGATGCCCTTTTGTGACCATGATTGCGCCCTTTGCGCATTCGCTAAATGATTAGAAGGCAGCAATTTACAGTTTATTGGAGGCAAATAAGTAACAGCGGATCCCAATGACCGCGAACTACGACCTGAAGGATGACAAATCCACTTCCAATGCTGTGCTCAAAGGGTTTCAAACACCGGCTTCAATTTCTGACTCCAATCACAATGCTAAACTGTTGGCCAATTAAAATTATGTAAAGAGCAGGACCTTGGATTATGCGCGGAGGCCATGCCAAACCCTTTAAAAATTCAAAGTGAAATTGACTTCGAGTGCGTAGGTTCATTAAATAAGCAGACAATTCTCGGAGGTATAATTTGGTCGCAAAATCGGTGCGATGCATCCTATCAACACAGAAACATAGAACAACTGATAGGTGGTGATTTGTGTGCTTGATGGCCACCTGCTAGTTTGAGGCAGACAGAATGGAAAACTTCGGTTTTGACAATAGCTCGCTTAGGTGCTTCATTACAGCATCTTCAGTGGGTGGAATGCCCTACGGGCCATGTCAATAGCCGACAATAAGTACTCAACCCCAACGATTTCGCCGTTGGGCAAGTCGCGAGGCGCGGACTCAGTCTTAAAGGATATATATCCTGATTTCTACTGCTAAGTGATAGATTTTTGCGTGGTGGGAGATTCAATGACAGACTCTACAGGAAAGGTATTAACAATTGAAGCATCATTAATCGTAAACCAGCTGAAAAACCCGCTACGAAGCTGTCCACCATGCTCGCGCAAAGGCATCAAATGCGTAAACTCGCGACACCTCCACCTCTCCAATACTAGGATATAAGCCAGGTGGATGAGGCTGAACAGCTCGGAAGGGTGAAGTACATGACAAGGAGGAACAGACTCAAAAAACTACCCTTACGAAACTGTGCTCAATCCTATCGTTTGTTAGGTGACTACTATGGCCACGCATGATGACCATGCCCAGTTTTACAAAGGAACAAACTCGGGATCCATTAGTATTATCGAAAGGGATCTGTGAAGACACAATCAAGTATTTCTTTTTCAAACGCATAAAGTTCGATGACATACGGATGGCTCTTGAATGGTTTTCTCAAAAAAAACAAGTTACGTTGTCATGGTTCAGGCGAGGAGTTCAGGGGAAAAAATTCAGATGAGGCGAATGTCGATGAAATGGGTTAGCAAGTTGTTCAGCCTCCGGTTTTTCCATCGTCCCCAGACAAGCTGGCTTCCGGGCCATAAAAGCAGCCCCAGTCGGTACTGTATTTCAATTACATGCATTGTGTGCGAGCATCATAGTTTCCCCCGACTTCTGAAGAGTCTCAGGGCATTACACGAACAGGTGGGATATTTTCGGAAGGTTCGGCATTTCAGGAAGTGGTGCTCGCTCCTTTGTGAATGCAGCAGAAAAAGTAGACTGGGCTTTAAATAAGTGTTTCATTCATTCAACACTACAGCAGCTGAGTCGGTTCGATTGCAGCTGCAGCAGCTCCCCTAGAACGTGATGTACCTCCCACGTTTGGGACGATGGGAGTTCACACATTCGTTTAAACTAAAGGACAGGATTGCTCCCTTAAGCAATCAGCGGGTGCACTGCGTGGTCATTTGTGTCCAATTAATTTGGATCCCTTAATTTAACATTCAAAGAGAAAAACAAGAGGAACTTCAATGCAGTAATGGAGAGGAGATTGAATGGGTTAATGGAGCTTCGCCTCGATTAAATTTTAGGCAAGAAACATTGGAATCATAGGATTACATCGTTCCGCAGTTCACTGACCCCAAATGGAATTAGGGAAAACCGGAAGTTTGAGAGGAGGGGTCAGGCGACCGACAGTCCCCTCAGCTGTTGTAAGCGTTATTTCAATACTGCCTTGGTGTCACGATCAGAGCTTACCGTAGAAGAGGTGGCACACCGTCGGTTTCATCGCAAGGGGTGTTTTCGACGGCCTTGATGAGATAATTTCGACAATTATCGAATTGTTTCACTGTGAAGGAGCGCGGACCTATGGACCATACGGCGAATGGGATCTGAAAGATAATAACACAAGCAAGTACACGCTTGTTTGACGCAGCTAGGAGGGGAACCGAAACAAGGAGCGATGTACGAGTGAAATGCATGTCGTTGGTGGGACAGTTAAGCCTAGTCCAGACACCGACATCGAACGATGTTGACGTTTTAAAGGCAGCTATACGAGTGCAGCCTCACGGAGTGCGAAGCAAAACATACTTTGACAAAGTGGCAAAAGATGGGTCTTTTAGCGACACTGGTAGGTGTACTAATTGTTAGCTAACATTTACAATCTTGTGAGATCCAAATATATTCGGCACTGTCAGGCTTGCAGTTCCGATTGATAATGAAGTAGATAAGACTTCTTGACGTTGGAACGAGTGTACGGATGTAAGAGGATTATGCTAAGAAATGAATGTGGATTCACTTCATTGAATGTGCCAGGCCATTTTGAGTCTGACAATCCAATTTTTACTCAAAAATGTGAAAATACTGAATTCCGGGAGTAATGACAAGGATTTCCGAGCTACAATTACATAAAAGCAGATGACTAGGGACAAAGCAAAAAAAGAACAAGGACCAGTTGGCATACCCTCTGATCGTGTTGAATGGAAAATAATGCAATCAAAAGGCTTTTGAAGGCCGAATTCAACAAACTTGGAGACTGAGGGCTCGAAATGGCCTTGAACATATAAAAAAAGAGGAAAATCGAACGTACAGAGAAGTTGGAATCCCAGGCTGGTTGAGTGCCTTTGGAGGAGCCTATTTTGGAGGGCCCAGTGATGAGAACGTGGCCGATAAAGAGGAGAAGCCAATGAAGGTCTTCGAGAAGGCTGAAAGAAGGCTGCGCCTCAGCTCGTTGGCGAAGGAGCCAGACACGTTCCTCTAAGAGCCCTGCTAAAACCTCCACAATATCGGCAAGCGCCTCGCCATCGGACGAACTGCTGAATTGGCCAATCGCGAAGAGACTGTCCTATGAAGTACCAATAAATGAATTATTTGTTTATTTTCGGGTATCTTTGCACAAAGTTAAGTGTGAGTTTACACAAGGCGATTTTTCCATCCGTACATCTATCCATAAATTCATTTACCGAAGTCTCCACAGGTCTCTCAAATCACCTTCAGACCAATCAGTTTATCTGCCCCAGATACAACGCATATGAAACCACTAGCCATTGCGCTGAAAATTGATAAATTCAAACTGAAAGGAAGAAGATTAGCCTACCTCATACGCTATTTGGTCGTCTTCGTCAAGTTCGAGATCAAGTTCTTCATCATCTCCACTGGCGCCTTTTGTTGTCAAGGTGTCCCTTCGGAAACCGACGGGTGCAGCGAGGTGAGAGGCAAAGTATACTCTTATGAGGTCATGTTGGTGACGCTGGAAGTTGGCGCGAACCTGGCCGACGGTCTGCTTCAGGGCGCAGACCATTTGGTCTATGGGCGAATGTACGGAGAAGGCGGTGGTTCAACAAAGGCTAGTGCTACTACAATGACTAGGATTCATTTCCAAAATTTATGACACCATGCAAAGTATCATAAGGAAAATTTTCAGGAGCACCGTGAGTTAATAATGTGAATACTATGCATTTCCCACAATGTTAAAGGGGGGCAAGGAGAGGTGTGGTTATAAGGGGTGGATAGTATGACGAGACAAAATCCGCGAGAGATCGCTAGCTATACTTAGGCGAAAAATTCGTTTGGAGACAGTTCGTAAGCTCTGGTTTGTTGAAACCGCAGAGGGCATTATTCACATCACATCACCTTTTGTCCAGAAAGTCAAGCCTGCGTAAAAAAGACCCTAATTTTAATTCGAAACGTTGACGGAATAAGTAATAAAGTCCCGGAGACGCTTCAATGCAGTAGTTTTCGAAAAATATTGTCACCTTTTCGGCCACGGGATCGGAGTGGTAGACGCGCTACTAAGCAACGGTAAGGAAACAGATCCCACAAGGAAGTGTTGGTTAGGAAGCCTGTCGTACGATTCAATTTCAGATTGGTATGATACAAGGTTTGAAAATTACAGCATAATTTGGTTAATCAACTGCAGTGTGAATACATGTGGCAAACGAATCGATGAGAAAATGCAATTTTAAAGACACAAACATAAAGCCCCACGCATTGGAGTGATGAACTTCTTAAAGTGTCCGAGTGCGCATTGCTAAAAAACTGATGGAGCCAAAAATTAGAGACTGTACCCCATGGAAGGAGCAATCATGTGCAATCGCTAACACCAGACGTCACCTGTGGTTAATAAGCGGAAAGAAGGGAACACTTACCGAGAGAGGCTGAAGGTCCAGTGGTATAGGAAATGGCTGTGTTGGAGGCGTTAAAGTGCGGCACCACTCCACTGACGTCGGAAAGGTAAGCAAAGATACGCTCACTTGCCTCGTGGGCAGCACGTATCGTGTCGCCTAAATCCGCTGTTGATTCTTCACTTCCCACCACGTTCGCTTCAAGGAGAAGGCACTAGAAAAAAAAGAACCCTGAGCCCGTCTAGAACCGGTGATATGTTCAAACTTCACGGGATTGCAGACTTTTCCTATCGATTCAATTCTACCAACTGGTGTCATCGAAATACGTCTCTTATCCCACAAAGCAGGTTTTTGCATCGCGCGGCGTCACGGGAATGACTGCTGCACTGAGGATCGGATTCGCCATTGGGGTGCAGACGCGCAGCCGTCTTTAAAACGTTAACACCGTCTCATTCCATCACCTGCACTGCAAATGAGCTCATTACCGTGAGTGGATAAATGAAGAATGGAGTAGTGCGTCGTTGTTGAGAAAAGCCTTTTGCCATCACAGTGCTGCCCACCGCCGAGAAGAACGAATTTGACTAGCCCAAGAACGACAGGTTCGACGACTGGTAAGACATACTTAAAAGCATTGCACTACTAGTCAAGATGGGGCTTTGGGGAGTTTGGACCTCTAATAACAGCTAACAATATTCACCTGATGACCCCTCACTTTCCAAGAGGATGGGAAAAACCAAGGGGCGCAATTTTTCGATGTGGTTTTATCAAATTTAATCCAACCACATTGTAAGCTTATTCAATAAAATCCTTTTCCTAGAGCTGGAATAGTAAAGCCATGTAATCAAATTTGGTTCCCAAGGTGCGAAAAAAGCACCAACATTCAATTGGAGCCTGGAAGGACCGATTACAGGACTCTGCAAAAATTTTATGGCATACTAGCAAGCTTTGCTCAAACCATGTCGGCTCATCCTAACTAACGTTGGTACTAATAGGAAATTGGAATAAAAAAAACCCGTCAGTTGGGCAGATTTAGGAGGTTAAAACCTAATTCCATCAGCATGGACGTAAATTGCCCCTATTTAAATTCCATCGAGAATAAAAACTGCAACAAAACATAAGAACACAACAACTACATTAACTAATAAGCCAATTCCACAACTAGGCGACTGCATCGAACTCAGAGGGAGGGCTAGAGAACGGAACCTTACCTCAAGAAGGATGGTTTTAACCAGTCCCAAGAAGGCGTTAACAGCATTGAGGTAGAAGACGAGATGCGCTAGCACCGTCTCTTGGCTTTCTGGGGCGTCCGGTGATGGCCATCCATTGCCCATAGCAAAGCCCTCCACCACTCCACACACCTCAACAAGACGCCTCAACAGGTTGACGCTCAACTCGGCCAAGAGAGGCAGCTCGTAAGATAAAAAACCACCCATTGTGCTGCCAGAGTTAGCGGAAGCAACAGGCTGGAAAGCAGCCTCGATTTCAGAGGTGCGTGAATAGGGAGAAGCAAAATCAACGCCACCACCGATCTGGATCTGCGGAGAGGTGGCCAGCTCAATGGGGGAAGGTAGGAGAAGGGCTCTCACCTTCGCCAGAGGATGGTATTGGGGCGAAACGAGAGCACGAGCCAGACCGCTCATACAAATGGAAGCGTGCTCGGCTAGTGGGCAAGAGAAGGGAGAGACGCTGCTAATACCATGCGTGTTTATCACCAGTGGGCCGTTGAGGGACGCAAGTGCCACGATGGAAGACAAAATGCGGGTACAGTAGGTAGAGATTGATCGGAGACGAAAATGCAGCTGCAGGAAAGAAAACATGTTAGTCTAGTCAAAAAATTCAATTAAAACGTCCAGAAAATTTTGAAAACCACCTTAACAAAAGACATCGGGTCGCTCCATACAATCCGCAAAAAAGGTCCTACTTAACAGTTGCCTAGGATTCGTCGCCAGTAGCCAACGCAGAGGCGTTGCAGCGTTAGAGTACCGCCGCTGTGCCATCTACGACAATGCATGAATGGCCTCATTTTCGAAGTGCACAAAGGCGCTAACTCCTTACTTAGCCTCGAATAAAGTGGTCACGCCAGGACTGAAAGGTCTAAGCCAGGTGGATAATAACAAAAGACAAAACATTCCGCTTCCGTAAAAACAGTGATTTTGGGACTCCAACTACTGCATCCTAAACCATCACCCGCGAGGATGTAGCTGTAAGGGATGAGGTGCGTTCACTCTCCACACCATGTTTATATAGCACAGCGAGTTCGCTATCGGCAGATTCGATTCAAAAATCAGGTATTCAGCAAATTCCCCAAGTAGAGCCCGTCGACATGGACCTCGATCTCGGTTTGGGCCTACTAATTAACTATCGGCATTGAGTTGGCTGCGCCGGCTGGCTCAAGTGTGGGAACATTACTAGAACAAAAATACATTTTTGAAGGGACACACAGTAGGCCATGCGACCACGCCACTTTATTGGACTCCATCAAGGTACATTAATTTCCAAAGACGGTTACTTCCCATTTGGTAGCGAAATCAATCTCCCCTATGCAACGGAATTAACTTCATCCACGTAATACACAAAACTTGGACATAAAACCAAGACACCAACGGATAGACGGAATCTTGCCTACAAATCTGCAAAAATAAATGAAAGATCAACCTTTAAGAAGAGGGAGAGAGTAGCAGAGATCGCATCGACGCCGACGACACAGGCCCAGCTTTCGCTGGGACGAAAACCCGAATTCCTCCTCGCCATCGGCCGCAGACAAGTGAAGTCAACAACTGTACAGGGAAGAAGAAAGTGCAGTAATGTGATAGGATAGGACAGAATAGGAGGATAACATTACAAAGGGTGGAAATAAGCAGATTTAGGAAAAAGGCCGCAACGCTTTCACTTTATCAGAGTAGCAAGACAGATTTGACTAATCTAGATAACATCGACTTGTAAGCACAAAAGAAAAGTGGTCTTCAACATTGCAAAAAATATCTGAGCAAATGAAACAGCCACGATGAAGATAATTAGTCACCCCTACGAACCAAAGGAAACCATCCGAATCTCACGATGAGCCCTTCTCTTCAAATGTAAAACCAAACAATTAAAAGTGAACTCCCCTAACCACGGCACAGAATGGTCCGGCTGGATGAATAACACAGTGTCACAACAATCGGAAGGGACTGAACAACTATTCGAATAAACATGAAGACGCGTTGACCCGCCAGAACAGTTGCACTTCTAGGCGACTTTATTCCCTTATTACTGCACATCTTAAAGAGGCTGAAAAGCGCTAAAGGCTCACCGTGTTCAGGGAGAAAGTTCCATGAAGTGATGATCTCAAGACAATGCACCAAACGGTAGGTGGTTTCATCATTTTCCACATTCTCTGTCGGCCAATCACGGGAACAGAGGAGGCTCTCCACTAAGCGGAGGAGGAATTGAAAGATTTGGAGCAGTTCAAAGGCCTAAAATAGCATCAGCGGTAGTAGTACGTTAAAATTGCCTTTCGGCCGACAATGAAGCAAGTAAACCCTCACTACCTGAAATCTGGCCTGCATATGTACATGGGCCTCCAGTGGGAGATTAAGACCGGCTGTATCTTGATCCACGTTGCTCATTTCGTCCAGAAATGCGGAAACAATCGACAGACCAAAAGAGAGACGAGGAAACTCTTCCTGTAAAAGTAACAGAATTGGAAGAGTACACAGGAGTGTAGGCCGGAATGGATGAAAGGAGATTAACCTGATACGAGGAAGTGACGGGAATCGGAGTGAGGAGACTGCTGAGCTCTTGGAGAAAAAAGCTGACGAGGGGACTGGGGGAGGCAGAATTGTCGAAAGACGATGAAATTTGAGTGGAAGCTGCGTGACGCATGTGGAGTGGGCTCTTACTGAGGCTGAACTGTGCCTGGGCCGCTGCGGCGCGCTTTACTATGGAAGCCACGGCACCCAGAATGCTCTGCCGTGCAAATGATGCAATCTAGTAAGGGCGAAAAAAGGCAATTTTGTAGATTGGTGGGTCAAGCACATTTTCAAATAAGCTCCGAATAAGGTTGAAGCAAGACTTTAAGACACTACTACCATTGGTTTAAGTCATTACCAAATCTCAAGTATTGCATTCACCTACAACGATGGTGGAATAAATTTAACGTAACTGATGATCTGACGAAATCCATGCCAGCGACAACAAAAATATCGAAAATAAAGGAATGATAGATTCAACACAACGTTGCATCATTTATAGCAGGTGCCTACCTCGTTTCCACACGATGCTACCCACTGTAGAAGATAGCATAGTAGCTGGTAAGGCATGGACTCGGTCATGCCATTAGCGCTAAGTTGCCCACCGTTTGGACATAAAACCGTACTCCATTCCCGAACGACAGCCTTTGAGAGGCACTTTCCCACTTCGTACAGAACTTGCGAATTGCGCGAAGTACCTGGTATGTAAAAAATGAAATATGCTGAAGGAATTCAGTCTAAGCGCTTAAAACCAGTCAGTAATCCGCGCAACAATAGTACATTCAGCAAACAACTTATGTTCAAATACGTTTGTGAGAAACAACCTCTTAGAACGAGTGGAAGCATAAGCATCATACAACGATCTCTGTCTTATCAAAAAGATCAGCATTCAACGGTGGGGAAGTTAGGTCACCGAGGCATACTTAGTAGATGCCTGCATAATTCGTAGGGATGACTGGCGTTACGAAATCGGAGAACCACCTCTTCACATTGCTTGCGTTCGGAGATAGAGACAGTGGTCTAAAACGTAAATTTTAGCCTGAATGCAGTACGTTAAGTTTGACGACCGCAGTCTCTAGGACTCCACAGAACGAATCCATTATTAAAATGAACCCCGATAACGGGTGAGCCGATTTATCGAATTGCCATCCACCAATCCAGTGCGAGCAAAAGATGAACATCATCAATTATTTTGATTTAATCAATTTATTCTAGATTGATGAATGCAAAACTCTTTGACAAATGATTCATGGTAAAACTGTAATATTCGTTTTAGCTAACAAAAACACAAGCAAATTATTTTTACACAAAACAATTTTCCTACGCCACTCTCGAACTGCAAAAAGAGCAGGCCGAACTCATTAAAATGTCCCGTGAACCGAGAAAAAGTTATAATCGGGGGTGCTAATCGCATCCAATAATCTATTTATTTTTTAAAATCTGTGAATCAAAGCCTTCTGAGAGAAAAATCGCAGATACAAACAATAACATTACATTGCAAATTTGGCACTTAAAATTTATTAGTTTTGTTAGAAGTATTATTCAAAAGACAATTTTAGTTGTGCTTATAAGCAATCATTACACAGCCCATCAAGGCAATTAAAATAAATAGCATTAATGATGCTTATATTGAATAGTCATCAATTTTGCTTTGGCTGGGTAAACTTTTTAAGTCTTCGTTAATTGTTTGAAAAAATCGATGCCTACGCGCTTAATGCAGGTGTCTCTTATGCTTAGTAGTATGTCCATTTTACGTTCTCTTGGGGGACGCTTGGGGTTTCTTGCGTCTTTTGAATGCTACCATGGTGAATAATTTTTTTGATGCATCTGAGGAATGCATATTGTACAGACGCAACGTTGCTTCACCATATCCGCAAATTGTCGGATTGGTTATGCGTGCGATTTTCTCAGTTTAGTTTTTATGCCATTTTTAAGGTAACACGTGTGGGAACCTACTTACCCTGCTTTTTTTGTTAGCGCTGATTTATTTTGGGTTTGTGGATGCAATGTCTATTGGCTTTTATTCTCTGCTTTATTGTCTAATTTCAGGGTGAGCGATGGCTACCTACTTCGATCTCTGTAGAGTACAAGGCCTTTGTTCATGCAACCGTTGTTGCCCCCTGTCTCAACTCTACTTTTGTCGGCACTGTTACGACGTCAGATGCGGCAACTGCGTTTCACATGAAGTGCGTTTTCCCCTGTTCGACATCTTTTATATCCGCCCAGTTCTTATTGCCGCCAATCTACCCAGGTTGATTCGCATTATTGCCCCAATTGTTTGGAGAACATGACCAGCGCAGAGGCGAAGATGCGCAAACACCGTTGTGGTAATTGCTTTGATTGCCCTAGTTGTGGGCACACTCTTTCAACCCGCGGCACTCTCGCCCTGGCACCAGCCACCGGCACAGGATCTACCGGACCCGCATCTGGTGAATCACCGATGACTGCTCAAAAGACCTACTACCTCCTCTGTGGATTTTGTCGCTGGTCCACTCGTGAGAGTAGTATTCCTGACCAGAAGTCACCGGGTGGATGGGATGAAGCACCCAATCCTTACTCTGAGCGGGTCAGTTGATTGAGGGTTTAACAGCTCATGTATTGATAAGACTGGCTTTGTTGTCGTCTGCGATCACAGTCAACTACTTCAATCTGCAGCGAAAGCATGCTCCTGATACTTTCTTCGATGGTGTGGTACCGAATGTTTAGTTGTCTTCCTGTCTGTCGATACATGGGATCTGCGGCCTTTGTGAAACACCTTTAATGGCTGGTCAACCCTGGAAAAACGGTTGTGTTTGAGCATTGTAGTGTGTACCCGCTGACCGATGCCCCTTCTAACGAAATTTATTATGCTAGAGGGTATGTTGCTCGGAAGGTTGGGTTCCATGTCGTTAGTGTTGGGGCTGAATCTCAGGATAGCGAAAGTGTGTGCATTCGAAAAAGGTTAAGATGTCATTTTGTGTGGTTCTTTTTGGAGTTTCGTCTTCGACGTCCTTTCCTTTTCGGTCTTTCATTGCTCATAAAGTAATCAAACAGCGATGAAAACGTGGTAGTCTAGTGTATGAGTCGCCTTTTAGAAAGCCGCACAATCTGCGATCCCTTGGATACTTTTGGTGTGGTGATCCACCAAGGCTTGAAGACTAGGTACGACCGTGGTGTTCTCGGGGTTCAAGTAGCAATTTTTAATATCCATCCAAAAGTTGTGGCGTTTAGCGAGAGTGGCCTGATTTGTTATTCACTCCCTAGATGCCTACACTTGTGGCTTAACTTATCCTAGTTTCATTTTAGATTGAGACGCTGATAACTGAGTATCGTCAGCTGGCTGCCAAGGAGAAAAATGAACATGAACGCACTAAGTACAAGAAGAGAACATATATTCTTTCACTGGTACTTTTACTTTGCTTTTGCATTTCTCACATTTGTCCCTGTAGGGATTTTGGGTGCGTGAGTGTAGCTCGTTTGACCAAGAATGGTAGGGATCTACCCAGTGAAAAGAATGTTTTTCTTAGGGTCTTTCTAATCGTCACAAACATGCACAATGTTTTTTTTTTTCAAATTATCAAATAGATTCATTTAGAGGTAAGTTCATCTCTTGTGTATGTCCGCACAGTGCACCACAAAAGTATTGCAACCCATCCTTTACGCCTTGCCAAATGAGCATGCAAAGTTGATTCTCTGTCTCTCGGTTCGTGATTGGCACGCCTATTTAGTCCTCAATGTACATTGCATTGCTCTTGTTTTTTTCGTTACAGGAAAAATTCCCTGTTCTTACACCCCGTTTCCGACGCCGTTATTCCAACTGGGGATCATATGGGTTTGTTACTTCTCTATCGGCTCGAATAAGTGTTATTGCATGGGTTCAATCAAACTTTCTTTGGGCAGTAGTTTTGGTTCAGGTGTTAAAGACCTATGGGACCTAGATGAGATGAATAAAATGGGCTCCTTATGCTAAGCATCCGATCTCCTTTTTTTCTTGCAGCCGCGAAACGAATCCTGCCCCGGAGATTAAAATTTCGGCAGCTGTGGCCCAACCAATCACTGAAAGCTTCGATGTCAATGATTTGGTCAACAAGCCGTTTGCCTTTGAGAAGGGTGAGGCATGTCCAGTTGTTTTCAAAAATGTCGACGCTACTTACGTTCGACCATTCCTTGTTTCGGACTAGGGAGCCATCTAACAGCCTATTTTGCGTGTACTAACGAATATCGTCCCATTGGAAATGCAGATGTCTTTTATCACAGTAGGTGTTGGTACGCAATATGGTCCTCTCCATACTAATTCCCAGAAAGGTTTATGGAATCAAATCCTGGTACTGTGCGCATGGAGTCCCTTGAAGGTGGATTGTTAAAAGTCCCTCCATTCCCAAGGTGTGGTGAATGCCACTGTGGTGGTGTAGGCTTCACTTTGCTGTGTTGTTTGATGAAATTCAATTAAGCCTGCAGAGGAACGGACTCTTTGTGCACGATTTTACTTTCCTACGCGATGAAGGGCGTGCAATACATGCTCTGTCTTATTGTTTTGAAGGTTAAATTTGCGGTCGTTGAAGGTTACTTCTAAAATTCTCACGCTTCGCCGATTGCAGATTTTGTGCTTTTTTTTGTCTGATGTACGAAAACTTTCCTCATTCAGGGTTGGTTGGACTGTTCTCTAAGTAAATCGCTTTTGCTGTTCAAAATGGCTGCCTTTGGTGTCCACAATCGTGGTTTCGCATCACCACCCTTTTTATGGTGTCGCAGAGGTGCAGGTGCTACTTTGCATGCAAAAACAATAAGAAAGGCTGTTAATGATGGTAAAAAAACATCCAATTTGGGGCTGACATCTCTGGTAATTTTGTAATTGCCATAAGACATCTTATTAGTACGGAGAAAAACAAAATTCAGTACCGTAATCCAAGACGTTTGCGACTGCCGCTACCGTTTTTTTCTTAACACCGCACATGTCGAACGCATTTACATGAAAGGATGGATTACGTTAGGAGCACGGGACGAAAGTAACACTAATCGGGTTGCGATGGTTGGTTTTTCGGGACCTTGTTAGCAAATCCTTTCTTTTATGGCTCAAGCTAATTCACTCTTAGCGAGTGTAACCGAGCTGATCTACTTTGCACCTTGCAACAAGATGGGATGTCATCTCTCACCTTTCTTTGTCGTCCAGCACTGAATTCTTGTATGTTTTGAACGCCCTGTGGGGCTGGCAAAGGTGCTCAAGTGCACGTAACCTCGTTTTGCCTTTCAGCCACCTCCGCGCTGCAGCGTTACATGGCATGCACGCTACAACCGACAGAGAAGCAGAATATCGAACCACGCCACAAGGCGCTAGCGGTGAAACGTTCTCTTCGCTGTAAAAAATGCGAACACACCCTGAGCAAGGCTGATTTTAACCCGAGTTACACAAAGTTTCGCATTAATCTAAGCGCCGTATGCCACATACCCGATCTGCACTTCGCTCTTCCACCCTCCGCCCTCGCTGATCCCGCCGACGGTATCGATCGGCGCCGCGTCACTCCACTGCCGCTGCCCACTCTTGGCTTTACCAGTGCGCCGGCTTCGAGTGAACTGCGAGTCAAAGGATTCTCGACGAGCAAAGCATCCAATATAGTTCTGATTGTTTCGAATCCTGCGCATCGCGCTACTACGGTGCGTCTGCGTCAACTCACCGCTGAGGAAGAGACTGCCAAACTAGCGGAGTTTTTTGCCAAGAATGGAAGAGCTTTTGGCCTCGGCAGCACCTACTCTACTGTGAAGGTATGTTAACTTCTGTTGACTTGCTTCTGGAGTTACTGACGGCAGCAGTATTATGTATGCACATGTGATTTTAGTTGGATCTTCCCGCAAATGGGATCAAAATTGCGGCGAAGAGTGATGCCAGCGAATACAACGACCTGATGGTCTCTGAGATTTCCGATGAGTTCAAGGATGATGACCCCAAGTAAGTATTCTTTCACGTGTGGGGTTGTTTAGTCTCAAGAAGCCACTTTTCTGCGAGCCAGTTTTTTTACATTTACCGCCCACAAACGCATTATCCGCGAACATCAGTCGAATTTATTTCATTTTTTTTCCAGAGTGGTAGCCTACCGACAGGGTCACAAAGTAGGCATAAATACGGGTCTCACGATGCTATCCTCTGGAGGTCCTCTGCGCGCAGCAGTGATGATGACCTTTGACTACCTGAATACCACCGCTGCTGCGGCTCCGGGTGTGCTCTCGGCTGAGCAGCGGGCGGCCACGATGACCGCGGTTCTGGCTGCCTCGGGCATCGGGGACGTGGGCGATGCCTCGGTCGTGTCTGCTATAGGCAAGGGGGTGGAAGAGGAAGGGGATAGACGGGATGTGGATATACTCTTTCTCCTCGACTTTGGGACTTGCTGAAGCAGGCGCGAATGTGTGCCCCTACCTGCACTTGATGCTTCTATCTACAATTATTTCGCTTGCTCATTCTACCTTTCGCTACCTTTTCTTGAAATGACTCCTCTTCAATTATCACTGATTCTGGTCATAAGTCGGCGATGCTTAGTTCTTTATGCATATGAGCGTGGGAGGTTGGTGGGTTGAAAAGGTTTTTGCAGGGGTTAATATTAGCCTTGTCATGATTAGTCGTCGACGATCAGATTTTTTGGAACTGTGAAACAAAGGATTTGGAGAAGCTGTTGATCAGGCTTTGTACCACAGGCATGAGGATGGAGTGCACGCTCTCCGTCTTGCGATTGTCGCCTTCAGAGCTTCAGTGTAAGACGGGATGTGTCCATGTCCTCGATTATCTCTGAGAATGCCTCATCCGTTGGATGGTCGGGAGAGCTGTGAATTTTCAGAAGCAGGTCGTGTCGTGTACCTCAGCCGCGATAACCATCAGGAGTGGGAAAGGACGCAGTGTGGGCTCCATGGCCTTCCTAAAAACAGTACTCGGATCTCGCAGCGTTGTGCCACGCAGACACGGTCAAGTTATTTTCCTGTCATGTAGTCAAGGTAGGTAATTTGTGTTGTTACATTCCCTACTCTGCTACCTTGGCAAACGTTGTTAAGTACTCCTAGTATTACCAAAGTACCACAGCTTGAATGTGGATAAGTTGGCTTATTTGCCATGTCTATTCGCTACTTGATGGTGGCGCTATGGAAATGATGGCCCGGGCCGGATGCCTTGTTACTTTGAATGAAAGCCCTTTGGCGAGGCCATGCCGGTGGTCATTCACCCCTTCTGTACGCCAGCAACAGACAGCTAGTACAATAACGTCTTTCGCCTTAAAGAAAGATTTGAAGTACCACTACCTCGGTTCATGGAAAAGGCGACCCTATTCCAACGCACAACAAGTCGGATTTCATTTTATGAATTCTCAGCATAACGTAACGGAAGAATGGCAGATGCTGCGGATGGAGGAAGGACTAAAAGGACGTCGACCTTTGGCACCTACTCCAACCTCGTGGTCTACAGGAATGCCGTTAACAGCTGATGTGACACAAGCCATTGGCCATCGGGGGAATTGTATTGCGAGATCGGTACATAATGGAACGATTTCTGGAGAGCATAGTGGGCTGCTGATTGCGTGATGTTGAACTCAACTTACGCCAAGCAAGAGCGTCTCACCACTGCAGAAGGGCGCATGAGGCATGTAAAGAGGTTATTGCTCCTAAATTTTCTGGTCCAGGTGACTGTGACCCCTGCCTGCTGGTCTCCGAGAGGACTTAACTGACTTTGTTCCATCTCGAAGCCGTCTTCGGCTTTGGCAATGCTGATTGGTTGCGCGAAACGCCTCCTTCAACGTCAACTTAAAGGCATCTCAAACAAATAAAGGCGATGAGAACAAAAGCACACACATTTCTCCTGGCAACAGCAGGGAGGAGTCCTGCCTGGAATGTTAGAAAGAGCACGCAGAGATGCACGAAGGTAAGCAACACGTTTGAGGATGTAGCCAAGTTTATGTTATCACGCTTCGCGGTGTTTCACGATTGCTCAGGACCTGGCTCTTGATACCTTCACGCATATTTGACGTGAGCGATTGTCGGTGGCTTCGGGAAGTCGGAATCTTTTTTAAACGAAAACCCAAACCACTTTGTGTGGATTCAACCGCCTAGTTATTTGTGGGCAAAGTGTCCATAGAAGTGCTGATAAAACCATTAAAGGTACAGGCATGGGGAATAATACAATTCATAGATTATTTCCTCATGTCTGCATTAAGAAATTCATGTTCGACACAAAGTGGGACTTGACGTTTGCCAGGAAATTATGGTTCTGTGACCGAGCTTGGAGTTTATGCGGACACTCGACTAGGGTAATCAGGTTTTTGGATGGGGTCGGGACAGTTGGAGCCTTTTTATGTCGAAATCGTGCGTGCGACCAGGGTACGGTGCCGCCGTGCCCTCCCACAGCCCAGCAGCGTTGGAGGGTCAATAAGGGCACAAATACACCTGAAGACTAACGCATAAGATGTGGCCGTTTGCCACTTACTATTCGCTCGGTTGAGCACATTACACCTGCAGGCCTCGAGACGGTGGCAGAAGTAAACCTCACGGGAATGGGGGCTGTGCACACTCATGAAGACGGAACATCGCCCATCGCACACCGCGCATGAATCTGGCCCTTCCAACATTGAATTTGCATCTGATCATAGCGAATGGGGCGAATTTTGGAGTTGACTAACGCATGCAATATAGGCTTGGGGCTGTAATTATTGGTTGGCTGTTTTCTTGGCTACTCCGCTTGATTATGCGGTCACTGAAGAGTGCGAGTGTTGAGCCTCCAGCCAGCACCATGACTTTCGCACCATGCCACCATCCACTCACCCCTAGCCGGTGTCGAAAAACGCTTTCTTGGCCCTTTCTTTATTGGCTCATTCTTCCTTGAGCAAACACTAGGTGAACTGCTTAGGTGCCAACGAAAGGCGATTTGGATCCCAAAAGACAAACATTTTGATTTGATGCCTCATAAAACTTTATTTGAAACCGGTTGGTTTTATTGATGGAAATACTTAAAGAGATGGGGATTGTGAATGAAGAACAATTGAAGAAGGTCCTCTCTGTAGTGTTTGTTTGTTTGGACTGTTGGTTGGCTGTCCAGCATTGGTGGCGGCCGTCCTTGAATCTAGCTGAGCGGGCTGGCCTCCCGGACATGCCAGCAGCCCCCTTCCTTTCCTCCTATCTTGAATACGCGTATTCTGATCTACGCTTAGCCTATTCTCTCGTCTTCTAGTGATGCTCGGGACGCTAAACTGTCAGTGGAACCACTTCAGAATGTTAAAACTGGCAGTTAAAACACTAAAACAGAGTTGTCAACACGTCAAATTTTCTCAAGCAATGTATTTACCTGCATGAAACACCCATGATACGACTAATGACGGGACGGACCTGATTACATGCTGATAACTTTGAAGGCAGTCGAACCGCTTTGCAAAAAACTGCAACAAAGGAGTGACGCTTGGCATAAAATTTTCTAGTTTTGCTGAAATTTAATTGCTGCTATCAAAATGCGCTTCAGCAGATGACTCCTCCTCGGTGAAAAGAGTTGGAAACTACTGTTGAGGGTGAAATTGTAGCGTTCCGAGCACCCCTAGAAGACGGGGAGAGAGCTAAGCGTAGATCAGAACACGTGTATTCAAGATGAGAAAGAAGGAATGAGACTGCTGGCATGGCCAGGTGGCCAGCCCACGCAGCTAGGCTCGGAGATGGTCGCAACCAATGTGGAGAGCCAGCCAACAGTCCAAACAAGCAAAACACTGCATAGCCCCTCTTCTTTCCAGCGTTGGCCCCTGACGCGTCCCTCCATCCACCTGCCGCGTCAGCCATCACAGCGTAATCAGTGCTGCCAGAAGCACTCACGAGCTAACCGTGCCATGCGCCGACATCCGACACAAATGAGGCGATGATTGACACCACGTCAAGGCTCCCTCCTAGCAGTGCGACACCGCCTGCAGGTTCGTCCGGCTTGCCAAATAACTTCGGAGTAAGAGGTTCAGTCAACCATCAGTGCATCCCTTGAGACGTTGGTTTACCGGCGGTCTTTCCAGATGGTCCACGCTTAGGATCGCTTCAGTTGCCATTAGCTTTCCTGTAGAGCACGAGAGTGAGATAGTATCGAGGATAAACGCAGTTCTTAGCCCTTCAACACAGGCACTTCTTTGGCAGTGTTGTAATATGTCACTTGCAGGATGAATCAGGGTGGAAAGAGCACAAAGTAGGGTCCACTATCCGCCGCCACCACCGTTGCGTCCCGAGCATCTCCAAAAGACGGAGAGAAGGTCAAGCATGAATCGGAATGCATGCACTTAAGATGGGGAGGGAAGAGGCTGCAGGCATGGCTGGGAGGCCAGCCCACGCAGCTAGGTTCAAGACGGCCACCACCAATGTGTTTGGGACGAACCAACAGTCCGAACAAATTAAACACTACAGGCAGTTCCGACGTGCTTGTGGAACAGCGTGGTGACGCCTTAGGGCTTGGCGCGTCTCCATTTCAGGCCCTTAATCTCTGTTACTCCGTGTGTACCTACTCAACTGAGCCTTCCACTGTCAGGGGCGGGAGACGGTACAACGAAGAAAAGGGAGAAGTCCCTACAACAATTTTGCCTTATTTTAAGGATATCATTTGCATGTCATAAATTTAACTAGCGGTAACATCTTCTGCCTGACGCGCGGTGGAGTTTATGTGCAAAACTGTGTAAGAGTTTCAGCAAAGTAATGCATAAGGGTTGGGATGGCAGTTGTTAACTTCTACACTTAACAAAAAGATACACTTATTGTCTCGCAATTGTCATAATCCGCTACGAGTGTACCAGGTTCTGCTTGGACTTCTGTCCCACACAGCCAGCCATGTGATTCGAGCTAGCTGCACTGTTGGGGTGTGATGCTCTGAAGTCCGGGGACAATCGACTCCTGCGACTGTGGCGAGGATGAGATTAATCGCTAGAAAGGACCAACGTCAAAGCCCTCGATGCATGCGCACCGGTTGAGTATCAGAGACGCTAGTTTAGGTGCCTGGGCAGAGATGGAAATTGCCGTTGCTTCTGTATTAGGGCCCTACGTTGGTAAAACTGTTTCTTCGGGCGGCCTGTCTGACGAGGAGCCCAAAATGGAAAGCAAGGGGCCAGACTTTATTCAATGCGAATTCGGTTTACATTTTCACTATCGTTAAACGCAATGACTTTCTCTGATGTAAAGTAAACGAAATCCGTGGAAATTCATCAGCATAAATAGGTCTTGAATTTTGAAGGTCTCTCAAAGCTCGTTTATTCGGGCGTTTATTTGTTTGACTGTTGGTTCGTTTAAAACACATTGGTGGTGGCCGTCTTGAGCCTAGCTGCGTGGGCTGGCCTCCTAGGCCATGATAGGCAGCCCCTTTCTTCCCCATCTTAAACGCATGCATTCTGATCCACGCTTAGCCTTCTCTCCATCCTCTATGGATGCTCGGGGACGCTACGGTGGTGGCAGCGGAAAGAGGACCCAACTCTGCGCACTTTCTGCCTTGATTTACCCTCCAAGTGGCATATAACAGCAGTGCGAAAGATGTGCCTTTCCTGGAGGGCTAAGAATTGCGTTTATCTTCGACACTATCCCACTGCCGTGCTCTATAGGAAGGCTATTAACAACTGAAGCGATCCCAGCCGTGGACCATCTGGAAAGGCGGCCAGTAAACTAACCTCCCAAAGGATGCATTGATAGTTGGCTGAACCTCTTAATCCGAAGTTATTTGGCAAGCCGGACGAACCTGCAGGCGGTGTCGCACTGCTAGGAGGGAGCCTTGACGTGGTGTCAATCATCGCCTCATTTGTGTCGGATGTCGGCGCATGGCACGGTTAGCTCGTGAGTGCTTCTGGCAGCACTGATTACGCTGTGATGGCTGACGCGGCAGGTGGATGGAGGGACGCGTCAGGGGCCAACGCTGGAAAGAAGAGGGGCTATGCAGTGTTTTGCTTGTTTAGGACTGTTGGCTGGCTCTCCACATTGGTTGCGACCATCCCGAGCCTAGCTGCGTGGGCTGGCCACCTGGCCATGCCAGCAGTCTCATTCCTCCATAGCTCGAATGCATGTATTCTGATCTACGTTTGGCCTTCTCTTCGGGTGCTCGGGACGCCATATTGTCCCCCCGCCTCAGGCCATCAAAGAATATTTCAGGAACAAAAGTTTTCCAGTTGTAATTTTAACAAACTTTCAACAAACTGGTCAAATTCTACATAGTCCAAAGAAACTTTAAAGCCTAATCTCTATCTGCTAGCACATTCTATTTTGACTCAGCTTGTGGCCATGCTTTGTTTAAGTAAAGAGGAAGTAACTCACCTAAATAGCGATTACCTTGGTGGGTGCGTGTAGACTCTAAGTTGTTACCATTTCTCTTAAGGAACCCCTCATCTAAAATGGCCTCATTAGCAAAGAGTCATGAGGACTCCGCCTCTTTCTAACTGCAGCAGAAATAAAAGAATTTCCGGGGATTCCTTTGCACGACAATTTGATCACACTCATGCCATCATGCTTCAGTTTTAAACAACCAAAAGAACCAACATACGCAACAGCAGCCACTTCCCCTCGTCTCGACCAATCAACAGACGGACGATCATTGAAAAGAAACTCATCGTCACTACTGCCCCAGTTGCCTTCATTGCTGTTACTCAGTGACCTTGAGGAGAGGGGACGAGGACGTCTCCAAAAGTCGTGGTACCGAAACTTCAATTACACCAGCTTTCAAGAGTCCCTACTCTTGCGTTAGCAACGCAACAGTCTGAACAAGACCCCATAGTGGATATTTGCGCTCCTTTCGAAGTGACGATTTCTGCGAGGGACTGAAAATGGTTTTGGTGCAAAATGCCTCCTTCAATTCGCAAAATGATAGAAATAATATAAGGAAAATAGTGAGTGTGATGCCTTAATTGTTTACACTAATGGTTAGTCCAGGGACACCGAGGCGGCTGCCTGACCGAGCAGCAATAGAAGGCGAGAGGAGGCCTAGCATAGGGCAAGGCTCTGAGACCAGTCCACGTAGATCGGTCAAAGTGGCCACCTCGGTTCCGCTAGGCCAACCAACAGTCCAAACAAACAAAGCACTACATAACCCCTGCCCCTCTCTCGAGCGACATCCCCGACATTTCTGGGGTAGAGCACCTGCATCAGCCATCACACCGTAATCAGTGATGCGATGACTTCTTACGAGCTAACCATACCTGGCTCCGACATTCGATGCAAATGGGGCGATGCTTGACACCATGTCAGCGACCCCCTTGACGGAGCGCCTCTACTGGGAGTTTCTTCTAGCTTGTGTACTAACTTCGGAGTAAAAGATGGGCGACTTGAGTTCACCGGTCGCCTTTCCAAATGGTTCGCGTTCGTGCTGCTTCAGTTGCTAATAACTTTACTGTGGAGTAGAGGAACGGGATAGGTGTCGAAGGCGAACGTCCTTCTTAGCCATTCACCGCACTCACTTCTTCCGCACTGCTGCAATGAGTCACTTGTAGTGTAAATCGGGATAGAAACTGTACAAAGTCGGTTCTGCTTTCTGCTGCCACCGCGGAAGCGTCCCGAGCATTCGCAGAGTAGGAAAGAGGGCTACGCACATGACCGAATATTCGCGAGAGGGAGGAGTGGGACCGCTGGCATGGCCAGGAGGCCAGGCCACTCAGCTAGGTCAAATGGCCACCTCCGTCCAGGAAGCCAAACATCGGTTCAAACAAACAAAGCATTTCAATGAGTTCCATGCCTCTTTGCAACTGAAGATGACGAACCACTGTCTGCTCTCCATCTTCCTAAAGAAGGACTATCAGAATGCCTTAACACATTTATGCATGCGAAAATTGAAACGAAGTCGGGGAGATGCTTAAATTTCAAAAACGTATGATATATAACAGCAAATATAATTTACATAACAAAATTATCGCCTGCTGTTCGTTTATTTAAAGACTAGTTTACACCTCTTGAAGCCCATCTCAGACTTACGAGTGGCCAGACGCACTAATGACACCAAGACAGGTCACCTGTTTATCATGGCTGTAGCGCCAGAGCATTACTTAAAGAGGAAAAAGGGTAAAATGCAGGACAGAACACACACACATACATGTATACATATTCAACAGAGAGAGGGAAGCTTCTGACACGGGCAGGAGGCCAGCCCAAGCAGCCAGGTCAAAAATGCCGCCTAAGTGACCGATTACTTTTGTTGCATACATACACGAAACACAGAATGGACTGGACTAATGGTCCGATTGGAAGCCAATCTGTAATACGTGCGTTCTTCACACGCGCCTCGTAGGTTGAAAGCGGGAGGACAATTCCAGAGTGGTGGCTGAACGACGTGGCTGCCTCTGGGACCCATGCGCATCCTGACCGGATACCGCCAACCCTCTGGTTTATATTTCCTTAAAAATAAAGATGCTAAAGAAAACCGAACTATCTGTTAGTCAATAGAAGGGTAGGCAATGATGAAAAAGATTCCTCTGCAAGTCTGCTGGGCGATCATACGATAACCACGAAACCAAGTTCCCTTTGCTAAAACAAAGAGCTATGCTGCCAGTCTATTCAGCTTAGCACATATGCCATTAAGTCACGACTCATGGATCAGCCGGATTAACTGTAATGATTACATTGAAGGCGTCCCCAATCTGCTCAAAACAAATGTGCTGGAAACGTGTGGGGTTGAGCAGGGCAGTAGGCATCATCTTTTGGCCTTCACTAAGGCAGCTGGTGACTGAGTGCTTGGGAGAGTACTTTCTTCTTTTTGCTGAATACGTACCTACACACAAGGTAATCTGATCCTATGTTTTATTCTATCAATGGATTATGCTCAAACCACTATAAATTGGCTACTTTATTTAGTATGTTTGAATTCCGTACCGTATATCTTTGTTAAATTAATGCGTGTACTACCGCATCTTTCTTTTTAAATATGGTTTTCACATAGCATTCCTTAAGTGACGCAGATGGTTGTTTAAATAATTTAAATAGACCTCGTCACCTTTGATTCTGTTATTTCGTGGGGATGGTGTGTGTACCTTGCTTAGTGGTTCCATTCCTTCTCTGGATATTCCACAGATTCATTTTACCTCTGTTACTACCTTTTTTTCCAAGTCTGCAGGCAAAGTTAGGCAGCCCTCCATCTGTTGAAACCACTGAGGTAGGTTTTGCATTTTTCATCAAGTTGCTTGATTTCGTTTGTCCTTTCGGAATTTTTGGTGAATTGTTGTGCGAAAACGTTTTGACAAAATTCTGATGATTATTTTGTGCCCTTTTAGGTAAATTACTCATCATGCGCTACGGACGGTGCGACACAACGTGATAGTGCCCCAGTGAGTGCGATTTTATTCGTTGAATAACCTCAATACATAGGTGGAATCCAAGAAAGACATTTAAATGGGTCGGGAACGTTGATGCGCTGCGTCCGATTGATCCAATGCTTTTGGTCTCCTTTGTATCCACTTTGTTTCAGCAAAGATCTCTAATTTGAATACTTCGAGTTCTCATTGTCTTCTGGAACAATGTTTTCGATAAGGTATTGAAGCCAAAACTTTTCGGCTTCATACGTTCTCTCGGGTGCCTGCGGTTATGGTGCCATTGTGATGGAGACAACCTCTTTTTACCTCAGCTTTTGAAATTTGGAAGCGTTTTTGCGTGCTCTTTCGCGGTGATATTGTTCGGTGTTGCTCTAGCATCACACATTTGGGTTTCCTTTTCACCTATATCGAAAAGTGGTGGTTGCCGATGCTTCCACTCTGTCGATGGGGTCGTTGGCATGCTAGGTTTCCCAACGTCGGGATGTTCCTGCAATCGTAGATTAGTGGAGCCGCGTGCACATTTGTTCTTGGCATGAGGCTACCGCAATCTTGGTGTGTCAAGTAACCTGTAAGAAGGCTTTGGGTATAGGGTGTTTTCTGATCTGCTAAAGATAAAGTCGAAGTGTCAGGCGAGGAGGGATGGCAGGTAGGGGCGTATGACCCGGGGAAGCGGATAGGGGCGTAGGAACTCATTATTGCAATGTTCCACTAATTATTGACTAGAGCGCGGGTCTGATGCATCAGCTACCGCTTTACAGAATGATGTGCTTGTGATGTGCTTACTGATTTCTTGAGAAAGTCTGCGCTTGTGGAAAGGTTATCTAATTAATCCCGCTGAGAAGACATGCTGTAATGCTTATGTTCTTTAAAATGTGCTTTGTAGATCAATGGCGGGGAGGGAAATTCGAACGCAGTTCTAGAGCAGCGAGGTGACTCCATGTAATGCATCTTGTTCCCAACTTAAAACGCAGACTAGAGCTATGCGATCAATGAGTTTGAGAGTGTACCACGGAACGGCGGGAAAAGGAGGGACATCCCACACAAGAGCATGGCATCTTTAAAGGCGGAGCTAGAAATATGAGCCCTACATTTAATTGTGATGTGATTGCATATCTTTGACGTATTATTTTGCAAATTATTAGCACAACTTACCCCACCCAACTGTGAAGTACCTTTAAAAAAGCAAAATAAATTTGTTCGTTTTTCACTTGTTTTAAATTTTTTTCGTTGGCTGTTGTCAAAATATCTCTAAGTCTAATTTTATAAAAATTGTTTAAATTGTCTACTGTTTTCACTTTGTGTTCATGCTTGTCTCGTTCGTTGTTTGGTGGTGTCTTCCGTGCTTCTAATATTCCTGTGCAAATAGGCTAAGGCGTCTATTCAATGGAAGCAGCTCGTCTTGAAAGACTTCAGGCTCTAAAGTCCGTTTCGGAGCAGGCCCGCATTGGCGGCAAAGGCAGTGCTCGGAGGAAGAGAAAGGTTGTACATAAGACTGCAGCGACCGACGACAAGAAGTTACAGGCCACCCTTAAAAAATTGGGAATTAATGTCATACCGTCAATCGAGGAGGTCAATATGTACCGAGCTGACGGTACTATGATTCACTTCAAGAACCCAAGAGTTCAGGCATCGCCGCAGGCCAATATGTTTGCCGTTTCAGGCCTCGCTGAGAACAAAAGTATAGTGCGATAGCAAACTTTAACTGTTTTTAGCTCTCAATGACTTGTTCCCTAATATGATGAGTCAGCTTGAAACGGCAAAGCAACGTCTTTCTAAAATGAGTGGTAAGTCTTTTTGGCGCTTAATCTCTGTAATCTGCAGAAGCAGCTCAAGGTGAAAATAAAGACAATGCTGACGATGACGATGATGATGTTCCAGAGTTAGTCGGGGATTTTGAAGAAAAAAGCCGCCAAGAGTAAAAGTCCTGTACAAGCGATGCATAGTCGTCGGTTTGATATTTATGGATATGAATAAAGTATCGTCTTTTATTCATTGTTTCACTTGCATTTCATCTATGTACATACTTGCATCGTGTCTTTATGCGCATCTTGATGTACATCGTCATTCCTTCTGTTGTGTGACTGTTTTAGACTGGGATACCTTTTGGGGTGTTGCTACTTCTGGCTTTATTCTCATTTTCCGACCGCAAGTAATAGTGCGACCCACCTCGACACGAGGTCCACTGCTCTGCGTCTGATATTTTGCTTTCTAGGCATGCCTTCATGCCTTGGAAACTGTGATTTTATGCGCTGCAGGTTCCCGTTTGTAATGTTCCTCACCTTTGGTCCGTCTTTTTGTGGAGCGCATTTGGAGCAGCCGATTACATTGGGCTGAGCGTTTATCGGCGGCTTCAATTAGCTCCAGTGTTGCAGCAGCCTTGGTCGTTTGTTAATGTAAGACTTGTGTTTCGTGGTTTCAGTCGAGGTTCCATACTATTGGCTCGGGGGAAGTGTTTTGTGTAGTATGTTGCCTTAGCACCACATGAGATTTTGCAGGGTATCGAGAATCGGTCTTGTTGGAATGCGGTGACGCTTCCTCGCTTACTAGGTTGGTCCAGCTCTCTGCATATCTGCGTTCGAGCAGACGCGTGTTGCATAGGCTCTCAGTACTTACTCTGCGGCTTTCCTGTGTGCGCCGTATTTATTGAGCTCTTTTTTCGTCTCATATTATATGGAACCACGACTGGTTGCGTACGCGTTTGTGCTGCACGTCAAGTAGCTTGGTAAGACGGTATCGTCGCTCAGAGCGCGTTTCTGCTCCACTGGTGGGGCTTGCGAAGCGTTATAGGGAATGAACAGGCCTAAAGGCTTGCTTGGTCGCCTTGTTAAACCTCTGCACGCGACGGCTAGATTGAGTGTTTTTAATGCGGTGTGTGGGCGTTTCAGGCTATGCATTTCTGGCGAAGGTGGCTAGTTAATTCTCTTCACAGCTTTGTGGGCGATTTGCTGTCGTGTCTGCCTTCAGGCTCTCAGAGGTTATGCATGGTTCTGTATAAGTACAGTTGAAATTGGCCTCCCAGTTGCTGTCCCCGATTTAGGGGAACACGTGAACTAGTGCTGTGGTGGTAGAGAGTTCGGTTCAACTTCTTGGTTTTTGGGGTGCTTCCTTCCGACAATTGTGAAATGGCTCAATCGTAAGGCTATGCTATTATTCTCTCACTGCAGCTGGTGAACAACCCATGATTTCAGTGCTCGTTCTCACCTGGGGGTCTTGTGTGCATATGTTGAAACCGCACGATGGCTACGAGGTGAGGTCCTTCGAATTTTCTACCGGTAATGCAGGTTTGGCAAAAGCACCAAGAGGGCGCCGGTACTTTTTGCCTAGAGGGGCTGGTACGCTCTCACTTTTGCAACTCACTTCATGAAACTTTCGGTGCATTGTCCGTGCAAGTTGGTCTGAAATTACGACCCGATCTTGGTATCGTCAAGATTACGCACGCTTAGCCATCCTGCCTGATAACATCCCCGGCTGTTGGTTTGTTGGGGAATAATAGAGCATCTTTGCTCACCAGAGCATTGTGGAAGTAGGCGCTGCGTATTTGCCCTATGGATCCGTCCAATGCATGGTATGAACAAAAATATTACTGATTTTCTCTGGGTCTGGTCTGCTAGCCGTATATTTGTATAGCTGTCCTGGGATGTAAGTTCATACTATCGCATTTCTTCTTACCACTGCCTCACGGAGCGGTCTATTCCATTGTTTTGAGACAGGCCACTACCTACCACTATGCACTGAATCCAGTATCCCGGGAGGGGATGAAGCGTTTTCAACCTCTTGAACTCTCTTGTAGGGAGCAGACGCCGAACTACCTGGTAACGGTCAAGTTGGAGCTTTGCTTAACTTCGTTCTTAAAGTTCTTTTCGATCTGTAGTTGCTTAACTTTCTACATCTAATTTGACCATTCGCTTGAAAGGACACGGAGCTTTATCGGACTGGGTGATGTTGGCCAGGCCAAGGTCCCTTTGCATCCTCTGCCACCATCACCATGACTTGTCATCGCGGAAACGGCCATTGCTTTGGGCTTGGTGTCACACGAGCCTCTTGTGGACAGTCCAATGCCAACTTCAAATTGTCGTTACTCTCGCGGCTGCCTCTGCCAAAGGCGTCAAGGACAACTATGCGATGACTTGTCAACAGCCAAATTTGAGGCGCTTGCACAGAGAGTTGAGGAGTGGCTGTTGAGCCTTAGGGTCTGAGCTACATCGTGCAGACTTTGTGAGACTTATTTGACATTGTCCGCCTCTGTTGCCATTAGATATCATTGGCGCCTTTCCTCATTAATGAACTTCACTGGCCTAGTGTAAAAAAATCCTTCCTGCTATTTCAATGAGGACTTTAGCGGTGCGTAGGAAATTGGCTCCAGGGATTATATTCCAAACCAGTTTCGTGCATGCAAGGAAGCTCACTACCGAGGCTCCCTTGCCCATGGCAGCGTCTGCCATTGCCTGCCGGTCGTAGTTTGTTAGGTGGTGGAATGGTTTCAATTTCCGTTGTTGCAGTTGGCACCGGAAGTTGAACTTTATGTTCCCGATCCATTCACTGAAGTCCAATTCCGTTGTAACGAATGTTTGCAGGCGCTGGGATCAGCTTAATAATTCCATTTTTTTCTCTTGTAGCTCCAATTTCATATTCTTGAGTGGTAAGGATGCTTAGGCGAAGACGCTTTGCATTGAGCGGTGTGGAGTGTTTCAAGTACTCGAAATTTGTGGGAAATATAGTTTTTTCCTTGGGGATTAATGTATTTCGCTCGGATCAGTGGCATAAGTCTTCTCACCTCTTCATCATTCCACTCATGGCATTTGACCGGTTGGGCTGCTACCTTTGCCTCGAGAGCTCCTGCGACATCCGATTTGCTCATTTATTACTCTGGTTGAAGCTGCAGGCGCATTGGCTGTGATTCAGTCGTCGGAGCCGTAATAATCCAACCAGCAACACTGAAGCGGCAGGGCTTGGAGCTGATGTCTTGCCCCGTAGATGGGTCTGCTCCAGCGAAGTTGCCACGGTGATGTACCTATACTGTCCCTTTGCTAAACCAATGCATTGCGCTGCCTCTCCCCTTGGAAGCGCCGTTTCCAGTCCTCTACTTAGTTAACATCTCGTGCCATCCATTACGAAACGACTTCTGATGAATCAGTAAGCATTCCCATGCAACAGTGAGAATAGCTGAACTTGGTACTGCTCGTTCCCCTTTGGAGATCCCACAAATCTTGAGTTTTGTCCTGTACGGAAGCTCGGTTTGGGACATAGACGCATGACCCAAAGTTTATCGAAGAATTTGGCCTGGAAGCGTAATGGAATTTTGTCTTCCCTCTTCTAAGTCATGTTATGCCCACTGCAGACCTACTCAGCCATATCCATCTGGGTTCCGTGTGGCTGGTAGAGTAGTGGAGGGTGCGCCTAGAATACTTGCGTGAAGGGATGGTAGATGGTTGCATAATATATCTTTTCGGGTAGTTCGCGGCTACACAAAGTGTCGCCTTGGCTGTCATCTTTCACTTTCTAACTTCCAGTTCAATGTAGCTACTGCTCTTCAACACAAGTTTATCACCCAGAAATATAAGGATGAATGACCTTTTACACCGAATTCACCATTCGCTGCTACCTATGCTAATTCTTGAAACTTCATTGAAGCTGGAAAAAGGCATAATACTTGACATGCGAAAGGGGCTGACGCCGCCACTGCAATCCATGAAAAGCTTGTTTAGCTTTATACATTTATGCTAGTTGATTTGGTAGGTGTGGCTGACCCTGACTGTCTGATTTAGTGGTAGTGTGATTTAGGGTAAGTTTGTTATTTATGGGCTGGAACCAACTAGTGGGCTTTTATTCGCAATTAATTTTACAGACGACTGAATTTGTACTTATTGTATTTCAGTAGAAAGTTTTGAGCCTGGAACATGCGACGGTGGTCTTCACTGAGATTTTCATCAAATCGTGGCGCCCTGTGGCCTCAGGCACTTTGCCACAGTAATACTTACTTATTACTTACTTATTTTTAGCTAGCAATTCATTTTAAAAACCTGATGCGCTTAAAATCATGTCACGGTGGCGTTCTCCCGCCATTTATAGTCGTAGCACCACCACATACGCGTGTGCAATGCACCATACCCCTAGTCGACTACCTTTGAGTTCCTTTGCGGGCGATGGCAAGGCTGGAATTTACATGAAATCGCCTTGCCATCCATAAACAACCTCTAAACACGGCGGGCGCCAGCTGTGTTCTTGGCGCCACAGAAAATCATTATATGGGGATGATAGTAAGGGGAAAAAAGGGTGGGTAACAGTGTTTTCGCAACAGCAACTGTTCTATAGTGTTGCGGTTGCCTATTTCCTTTTGGCGGTAGGTCGTTGCATGCCTGCCCCAGGAGTGGTTCAAACTCGCACGCTTTTTGACTGTGATATAGCAAATGCACTTTGGAAGGCCATTGTATCACGTACAATAGCAGGGTCCAACAATGAGGTGAAAACAAGACATCCTGAATTAGTATAGTAGTTGCGAGTGGAGTGAATGCCTCTACATGTTGATTATTATCGGATTCTGCAGCCGAGTTTAAGGAGACTTTTTATGACTAGTTTACCGAATTCCTCTTAAGGGCGTCGGAGGGTATTTGATTAGGAATGGACTTTTACCTCAAATGCATGCATGCATGGATAAGTGTGTGCATGGGTGACATGAATGGAGTGGTATGCTGTCAGGGCAGTGACAACTATCTGGATGGGCTACGGCGTCATCGCTATTACAGCCTCAGTTTTCTGATTCAATGGTAAAAGCTGACATTGAAACAGTCAACGCCCATCATTAGGCGGTGGCTCTGGCTGTGGCGCTCCGAGTACCCCTTGAAGACGAAGGGCAAAATACGGAGAAGAATATATGCATTCAGCATAGAACGCAAAGTGGGCTGCCATCATGACCCAAGGACCAATGCGGCCACTTAAGTGCTCGAAGGCCAACCAGCAGCCCAGCAGCAGCGTCTAGAGTCTTCCTCGAAGACGGATGGAAGCAAAATTAGGAGCAGAATATGCATGTATGTATTCAGTAGAAGGAGGAGGTGTGGTTGCCAGCGTGGCCTTAAGGTAAGCTCTCGCGGCTCGGCCAATATGGCCGCCTCAGTTTGGAGGCTAACCAGTTGTCCAAACAGGCACTGCCCTGCCAGTAAACGGAGTCCATCAAATCTGTTAGCTCCCTGATTACATCAGGCACCTCAACAAATGTTCTCTGGCGGTTGCGAACGTCAAAACAGCACTTTAAAGCACGCTGGTAACTTTTATTGTCTAATATTTTGCAACTGATGCCTCGTAAGGGGCCCGCGCAGTCTGGAGCTCGCTTCGTTACCGGTCATGAGCCAAAGTTTTGTGAGAGGCTTGACGGAATCTTTAATTTGGCTTTATTATTAGCATCCGTACTTGAAGGTATTCTTACGGACCGTCTTTTCTGTGCCATCTGGAATAAGGAGGACCACTTTCATAACAATCATACGTCCACTTGAAAATGTGGTTGTAAAATTAACTTCCAGAATGCAGTTCAGAACGAAGGAAGGGCTATGAAGGTGCAGGGTGTTTAAATTCCATTATTGTCCCAACCCAAGATTTTGACCAACTCCTGTTGAACGCATCCATCCAATCTCGCTGCCAATCTCTCACGTTTACCCCTGCGTGGGAATTTGCAATTGCGTTCCCTTGACAGTCTCGGTTGATCTCCTCCAACCTACCACAGGATGGAATGAAACACTCTACCGCTTGGTGGTTATTTGACGTTTGATAACTTTCTAAAGTGCGTGACAACCCAGAGAAACAAGAATGAATGTCAACACTGTCGCACACGGCTACTATATTATTTCTGGCATTCTAACCGTCTGAAAAAGACGAGCACTCAAATTAATGATTCCTTTTGAATAGCAATTAAAAACGCACTTAAACACAACTGGGAGCCTTTGGGTCATCCCATTAGTTAACTAGTTCCGAAGTTTACCTAAATATACGCGGCAGGCTCGAATGCTTTTAGTTTCCACCTTACCATCCCGTCTCGTCTTGGAAAGCGGTAAGGTTTGTCCCCATTAGTCACCTTCTGCTTATAAGGAATGCATAAGCAAGTGGGCAACACATTCAACCATTACATTTCTCAACTTTTACCGAAAACTTAATAGTATCTTGATTCCTTGTATCGATCCAGAATGCCTTTGAGGATGAAGGAAGGCTTGGGGAGGCGGAGCTACCGACACGTCCCCAAGGACGTGATGCGGAGCCTCACTCGTGCTTGAAATCGGAAAAAGAGCTAAACAAGCAATTGAAATTTCACACTAAGGCAAATAAAACAAATGGGAATATTAAGGCGGTATTGAGGCCTGTTTAGCAAAAGGAAATGGTTAATAAATCAGTCGTCCAGGGACTTATTTAAAGCCTGGCAAATCAAAATACATCTCGTTATTCTCTCCCCAACGTCTCGCTGAGCCCTTCAATCAAATTTTAGCCATTTTCTTTTTGCGGAAAATGTGTTTCGTGGGAATGATGTTTTCCCGAATCCGGGGTTTTTCTCCCCTAACTTAGAAATGCACCTTAGTAGGTGTAAATGCACGAAAATGCTTGCTTGTAAATTTTTGAATTCGGCAAAAGCAGCTTGACAAACTTGGCAAAAAATTGGCGTGTGGATTTCCAAAGCAGTGGATGGATGGGCAACTTTAAATGCATCGATGTAGCCTTGAGTGTTAACTCTCACAAGTGAATCTCACCATTCACCAATATAAAAAGCACAAATTGAGATACAATTTGGTTGTAAGCATTATTTTCACCTCGACTGCAGTACCTGCCATTCCTCCCATAAATTGCGCTCACTCGCACGACTTCTGGGGCATTGATACAGAGGGATTAGCCTAAACCTCGCCGGGTGGTGTTGAAGCTCTCGAAACAACCGCAGCAGCAGTAGCAGGCACTAAGACCCGTCAACACTATGCACAAAAGAGGCCTTAATTATGGCGCCACGAGACGCTTAGGCGATTAACAGCAACGTTCTGTTTGGTTAATGGAAGGCGGGGGCGAGGAGAAGCAGGAGGTCCGGTTTGGACGGGGTAGGAGCAGCTGTTTTCTTTAGCTGTCTATTATTCCAAAAAGTCACAAGTTTTGAAGGTAAGTAATTCAGTCCAAAGGAGTCGGTTAAAGTTGGATTAGATTGACACTGAACATCTGACATTTTCACACTTTCACAGCTAAATAATGCGTGGAGTTAGAATTCAACTTAACGTCGGTAATGCAATCACAGCCTCCTACCACAGTTGCAATGACTTTAGCTCTAAGCAGTTCCATTTAAGAATTTCAAATAATTTGTGAATTAGCAGCTTTTTAAATGGAATTTGAAAATTTAAGGTAAGAGATCTTCTTTGACGCGAATCATCTACGCTTACATTAAGATTTCCTCAACCGTCCTGAATAACAAAAGTTGTTGCATTTCAAAGGCCATATTTCCAATTTTCGGATGTCCTTTATTTCTATGCCCTAATAAATCTTACCTATCACCGAAAAAAGTCAGCATGACTAGATGAAACGAACAGTCCTTTTTTCGGCTTGACATGATAAATTGGCTTTGGTTCCAAAAACCACTGCACATAAGGTGATTTCATGGTGGTTTGAGCCGCAGTTCCAGCAGTGCTAGTCGAATATCAAACATGAGTGTTTTTAAGGCGAACACCACCACGTTCAGACCCCTTTTGTATCTCACTACGAGGCACTTCATGAAGGCATTTTTGATACGAAGGTGAGTTTGGATTGCTGGTGGTGATCATCGAAATGAAGGAAGGGCTCAAGTCTAGCAGTTCGTGGACAATGTAAAAATGTCAATTTATCAAATATATAGCTCTCTGTAGCCTTGATTACAGTCGCGAATAAATCCCTCCTGCTTAAACCTCGAATCACCAAAAGTTTTCAAAATCAGTTGCTATTCCAACACACCTGCTTTACTGTGACCAGGCTCAACCTCATTCCCAAACCGCAAAAGCTTCCTGCCCGGTTTTCAGAAGCAATTGCGTGAGCTGTAGATACCAAAAGCAGCTTAAATGTAAATTTGTTGCTAAATCACCCTTTCCAGACCACGTATTTGAGGCACCAGTACATTATCAGAAGGTGGGAGCGTTGAAAGCGGTAAATTAGACAAGCAATCCTCTATCAGATATTTCCTGCTGAGACCTAACCAGCTGGAATACAAGGAAACTTAACCGCATCACTTTTCTCCCAATCTCCACGCTTTGTTAAGGGGTAAATTTTTATCCGTCCCACGAGCAGACGGTGGAAAAATAAAAGCGAAGTTAAAAAGTTGATAGGAGAGGCTGGAAGATCTGTTTTAAGTGACGAATGTTGAATTAGCATCAAGGCTATGCCCGGTCGGCAAGAGATGATGGATTGTGGTCGGAACATTTTTAACGAATAAAACGACTAACTACGGATGTAGGAGCAGTGTGTACTGAGTCATCACTTTGTTGTGCAATTCCAGGCGCCTTCCCAAAGAGGAATGTTATTCCACCCAGCGATTCACTCAGATAACCATCAGCTTCACAGATTGGCGGTGGTCCTGTTGTTAATAGGAAACCATCCACTGGAATTTGAAACTCCACAAGGATTGAGAATGAGTGTGTATGCTGAGGAATTTGGCCTACTTTAAACTTTAGACACCGTCGAGCCTAAATTTCGGCTTGATAATGACAAGGAAGGATTAATGATTGAATGGAAGCGATTGGCTGATCACTCATGTCATCGTGAGACCAGAGAGTGCCAAAGGGCCTCCAGCACGGACGTGTTGGAAGCTCGGCCGACGTGGCCGGAGTCGCGCGCCGCTCTTGTGAGGCCACTCATGCGAGCCTGAAACCTCATGTGGCTATAGCTTTGCAGTACCTCTGTTAATTTCTTATTTATCACCATCCAACTGCGAATGAATTTTGCATAAATGCGTAACAAGTCCACACATAAACATCCGCTCTGGCCACCTTTGATGAAGCGATCGCTTTCGTTAAGTGCTGTTCGAGCTATGACACGGAGAGGAAAACAATTCTACCGATTGTGAAGGGCAAAGTTGGCCAGAATCTGCAGCTACATTTACACTCAATGCACGACCACTTTTACGCATTCGAACAATTTTTGTTCGAATTCATTTCCACTGACAAACACTACAAGCAACTAGCGCTAAAATTAATGCTTTTAAAGTTCTGGTTACGTTAAAAATCAGTCTTTGGTTAGCTCTGCCTTTAGCCGACCAATAGAAACCATCGTCCAATTGGCAACGTCCAAGCGTCCAACCAGTGGGAGGTAAACTCGCATGACCTCGCCTTCGGACGCATGTGCAGAGGGTTCCCACATAAACCCAAGCCTCCCCTCTAGTGACGATGCGTCTCGGACGCCCTGCTTCACTGCTCTTTGTGCTAATCATTTCCACCGGGGTATTGCCATACCCTCAACAGGATTCCGGTTCTAGCCTTGGCACCGCCTCGGACTCATTCAGCCTTCTAGCTGTTAATCCCCTTTTGCCGCCCGCCAGATTGAAAGTTTATAGGGGGCAATGGACGCCCCTCCTACGACAGCATCTTCCAATCACCAAACGGGTCCTCCGGGGTGGGAACCACGTGTGTCGCATTGAGATGGAGGAATTAGCGCCCATATTCTCCGTTGTGGGGCATCTCGAACCCAAGGTGAGTGGGAGCCTCACTTTCCTCATTTACCGCCTTTGCCATGTGTGCTAGCCTATGGCTTTTAATGTCCTATTTTAACAAGAAGTTGATGACTTTGCTATTCCTGCATCACGCTCGTTATACCGAGCGCACAACTAGTTAAAAAAAGGCGGAAACGCATACTTCAGCCCCTATAATCCATCTTCGTGCGTATATGTGCGCGCAACCGTCGCTAGTGGCCTTTCAAAGCGATTGCTTTTTCACATTTTGACTACATCCAAGCGTTTAACGATCCACCTGGACTGACGCTACCAATTACTCAGTCTTCGACTGACTACACCGCGATTCGGGTTGCGGACGCCGTGTTGCATCGCAAGATGACTTGGCTAGTGCGTAATTTGGACCGCTTTTTGCGGACTTAACAAGCAGTTCGACCCAAAAGTGCTCAAGTTAAAGGGGTCTGCACGACGCCTCTGCATCGTGCATTCTTAAAGGAGTCACGATTCTTCAAAGTGGCGCTCCACGACCGATACGGCTAAAGTGGGTTTTTCCACCGAACATGCCGCGTTTCCTCTCACAAGCTTGGCGTTGCAAAAAACGTGAAGAGGGAAGTGTTGTGTGCGCTCCTCACTCTTGCCTTTCAAAAAGGCGTTCTTTGGGCCTGTAGCAGGTGTTGCAATGATTCCGCTTAATGACTTTTCCACTGCAATCACTGAGTCATGGAAGATGCTCCGCGAACCACTTTTATCCACCGCATGTGCGACTCAGTTGAACGAGGTGGGGAACAGAAAACTTGTTCGTTGCTAGTTATGCGTTTTCCACGCATGACATTCACCCATCAATCAAGCACCGACTCAATGTCACTGTCGCAAAAGGCGGTTCAGACTTTCTGCACTGGCACAGTAAGGAGAGTTTGTAGTCCAAACAAGCGAGCTGTCGTCGGCCATTTCCCTGCCCCAATACGGCGAGCTGACTTGTGCTGGAACTGCGTTCCACGCCAAGGATCCCGGAGCCGTCCATCCAACCCGCAGTAGACTCGCTAGCCCCACCGAGCATTTCGTTTGTTGAGCATTAGCACCTCAAGCCCATTGCACCCAAAATTCTTTGATTCGCGCTCATTTTACCTCCTGGTTGATGACCCGGATATTTCATTGCATTCGAACTCAAAGACAAGATCTTCCAAACGATTGGTTCCGTCACCAACTTTTGACATTCTTACTGTGGACTCCGAGGAGTAGCGTTCTGCGATTGTGTTTGTGCAGGCCATCTTGTTCGACGGTCAGAGAGGTCACAGTGCTGAAGCTTTTGATGTCATCCAAAAGGTTCATCGAAGTCTCTCTTGTTTTTCGCCCTACAATTAGCCCAACCTATTTGTTTGCACTAGAAAAAAGTATTCCCACATCTAATGCAAAAGACGTCTTTGCCAAGGTGTCCAAAAACTCCACACATCTCAACGGTAACCTCTTCTCCTGAAACGCGTTCACAGGTGCAAAAGTTTACACAGCCTTCACCAAATGTCCTGCCATTTATGATTCCATCCAGTCTTTCTTGATGATCGGGTTTGCGGTCAAACTGTCTTCCAGGCATTTTTTTAAAGCCGATTTTCATACCTTAAAGAAATTAACTTGAGTAGGCAGGTCGGAAGCAGAGATACGCCATAAATGTTGGCTAGCTGGACGTCTTCCAGACGCGCAAATGGGCATGCGATCCTCGAAACCGAGGCAACCTCGAGCCTGACGTTTCCTCATCCGTCATCCGAGCAAGCTACGTGTTCCTGACCGAAGGTAGAAGCACAACTTAAAGCCCGAAGAATTCCTCATCTCTTTTCATCTGTTCGGTGCTCTTTATGCTCGGTAGTGACCCTTCCTAATAGTCGATGGGGTAATATGACGTTAAACGTGGAATTCGGTAATGGTCCTTGATTGATGCCGAGAGGTAGTATGGCGCCAACAAGAGGATGCCTTTACGTTTCAACTTCCTCCTCCACAGTGTCTGCTGCTTTTGTCCTTTTAGAAATTCGACTGCACCTTCAGGGATGGAGAGGTGCGCTACCATCACGAGGGCAACCCTTTACTCAACATGGACACAGTTCGAGTAACAATTTTCTTCTTCCGTAACAACCACTCCATCATCCAAACTGCGGACATCCCCGTGGATATCATGGATTTGCCTAAGAATGGAAATGAGGTGGATCAAACCTTTCCGAGACCTAGAATTCATGGTTCTCTCGAGCTTAATGTGAAGAGCATTAAGGCTGCCAGTCAGGCGATCAGCGCGTCTGTGTTGAAAATTGAGTAAGTCTCATCCGGAGGGTTCGAAAGATACGCACTCCAGCCCTAAATTAGTTCTCTTAGCATTCGCAGAAATGGCTTACTCATCCGTTGTACTTTTTTTCATCAATCTGTTGAGGCCAAAAATTCTTGCATCACTTTAAAAAAGTACAGTTTTAATCAGTCTTATTGGGCTTGGTAGTCTACTTATATTAATTCAGCGACCCATCTATCAGATGAATAATGACTGTTGGTAGTCGAGCTTTGAGAGAGAAATATGGGTTAAAAGAAGCTTCCTACCTGGCAAACCTGCCATCAATCAGGAATACATTCACTTGAAGGCACTCGGGGGTGCAAATATCTTCACCTTTCACACTAATAAATGGTAATGGATTGTCAGAGGAAGCTATCATTACTCAGTCGCACTCCCTGTCAGCATTTGCACCGCGTAATAACAGTCCTTGGCCCATTATTCACCACTTCTTAAGTGCGTTTTTGGGCTCTTTGATCCCTTATCGGGCTGCGCTTTTCCCACCGACCGACACCAATTCACTGGTTTCCTTCCACCATAAGGCATATTACTAAGCACCTAAGTCGACTTCTAGCCAGTTCCATATTAAAGCCAAGACAAGTTATTATGCGTGGCACGAAATATAAAAAGAAAGCTTAAATGAAGGGATGAGACATTGCAATAGGCGGCTTTCTGACCGAAATAAAGAACAATGTAGACAAACGCATCTTCACAGCATTTCATGATTATTGCCCGACCATTTGGCCTTTGAGCTATTGCACTTACCGTAGATTTTGTTTTTAAAACAAATTTTCATCTTTAAATAACTACCAGCTACAATCCGGAGGAGGAGGATTGTTACCTCTCCTTCACGCAACCCAATATGCAATCTTCGAGTGAACAACGAAGGAAACAAAATCAGCTCGAATCGCAGACTGGCCGTCCCTTGGTGACGCCTTGGTGGGAGGCGAACTCGGGTCTTTGGGCACCGCGCCTTGGCCGGCCTCCGGCCAGCGGACCTGCAATTGGGGCTAGTCGAAGGTGGCCTCTATTCGGCCACGTTATCGCTGCGGCTTTTAACAGAACCGCCGTTGATCATTTTGAGCACGAGTGTCACGAAGCCCTTCTCAAGGGATACAGGTGAGGCGGACAGGCTTTACATATCTAAGTGGGTCTGAGAGCAGTCTCACTGCAACACAGCGATCGGGAGGATTTCCATTGCCGTGCTTATGGAGGAGGCAAATGCCACTTTTACACAGTATTGCGGGTTCATCACTGTATGCATTGGATTAAAACTACCATCAAATCGGCTAGCGATGATAATTTAAGTAATCACCGTGGATTCACCCACAGTCGAGATACAATTGGGGAGACCAGGCAGTCGAATAGCATCCTGCGGTTTACTAGACCCTGACATCTGCTGCTCGTTTTTTGCAGGTACCTTCATCGAAAGCCGGACAGTTCCGACACCGATTACGTGCCTCTACAGGTGAATATTTGGAAGAAGCTGTCCAATGGCGGTCGCGAGTTTGTGACACGCGAGGCTCGCTACCTCCGAGTCAACATTGCTGGAGCGCGCAAGCTCGAGACCCCAGTGATTCGTATTTTTAGACAAGTGAGCGCTAAATGTCCTTTACCAATGTGTCTGTATCGTAGCCGTAATCGTATTTAACAGGCGACTATGAAGTGAAAGTGAAATTCCCTGCCGATTGAAGGAGTCGACTAATCAATGCATGATGCCCTTTCATTCCCTAAAGGTGAATTTGACCCACATTGGTGGCAGCTTTTCCGTTCTGCCGAAGGACTGTATCCACGTGGTGAACCCGGACTTGGAGGACCTCCTAGAGGTGAATGTGACTAAGGTGCAGGGTCCACTCTACGCCCAGCTAGTCAATTTGCGCGACCCCACGCGGCCCGTGTTGAGCTTCCGCATCGCCGAGCTGCGCAAAGGCCTCATTGCTCTCCAGCTCCTCAACTATGCTGAAATGATTGAAAAAGTAAGGCGTTTGCCTACCCCTTTTCTCTCACTACAGTGGGTAGTTGTCGTTCCTCAGATAAGTATTGTGGGGTGCGGTTTGTTAGCTTAACGTTACTGGACGGCAGAAAATGTGGTAAGGATTACCAGTCCAAGTTGCTTTATCCACACTCTTTCGAGAAATTTGCCTAGGAAATGCACAATTTTTTACTCTTCACCCGTAAATCAGAAGTGACGATCACCTCGGACTAAAAGCAGCCCAAGCTTTCACTCGTGTCAGCCTTTGCATTCATTAACCCCTCATGGTATTTCACTTAACAGGCTCCCTTGCACAAGGGCCTTCTTGATGAGGAGAATAGCAGAGCTTTAGCCTTCATTCAACCTGGAGGGTGAAGGCATTTGCATTTTGTTGAAACAGTCTTCGAAAAAGGCAAAAAGTATTACTTAGTGACAGTTTATTCAGTGGAAGGGAGATGCACACCTACGGAGGAAAAAAAGCACGCTTTCACACCGAATAAAAGCTGACTGTCATGCCAAAAAGCAAATGTTTGCATTGCCTCAAAAAGCAAAAACAGCAGTGACTAGTCTTCCCCTTCCCAAAGGCGCTTATAATAAATCTTGAATGTCGTGTCATTTGACGAATGGACGCACCCGCACGGTGTCGTTTCTGTTGAAGGTATGGCCAAGACAGGATTGGTGGCTCGACTTAGAAAGTGACATGACCTTCTCGCTGAATTAGCCTCAGCTCCTTCATCAGGGTGCTCTTTACGACTGCATGACGTGCCACTGGCGTGAATGGCCCTCAAGACGCACTGACACACAAGCCAATGCCTTCACCCAACTTTCTGCCTTACCCTCGGACATGGATGCGTCTTGAACACTGAAACAGGCAATGGGGCTAGTCCCCTCGCAATTGGGCCTATCACCGCGTCAGATTCACAAGATAAAAAGTGATGTTGGATTTCTCCCAGGGTCAACCAGACTGGGCGAATGCTGCTGCCTAGCATGGGTTAAGCCACAGTCTAGGAGGTGAAGCCATCCATGTTCAGACGCTGCGGCCAGCAAGCAGCGCCTCCCCGATCGGGCCGAATGTCGTGTGTTAAAATAACTGCGGAATGGTTTGGCCGAAGTTACTGTGCGCCGTAGACAGTCCTAATGCCTTGACAAATTAATCAATCAACTCGCTGTGCGGAATTTTTTACTTGGGCACCTGGACAGTGAGGTGGAGGAGGAATACGGCCGTGATGATAAAAAGAAGGCCAAGACGATGGCCATGATGCATTCATCATCCTGCATCTGAGTGCACTGCGGCCTCTTTTCTTTGATCCCACCTTTTTCACCCAACCTCCTCATCATATAGTTGTAAATGCATGCAGTTCAGTAAGCTGCCACTTGACCGGATTAACACCGGAGCTCGGTCGTCGTAAGCTCGCTGATTATTTGAACTTATGTGCAACGGGATGGGCAGGGAAATTACCACCGCAAGGGTAAAAATTTGTTTATTTTATTGCCTCATGCCTACTAGGTGTGCAAACTCATTCCGCCCCTAACCCACGCCCCACCACAGAACTACTTCTCCAATGCAACTGAGGTGTTGCACTGAGTCAGCAGTGAGTTCAAAGGGTCACTCCTCAAACCAAATAGCTTCCTTCAGAGTTTAGTAATCACTCACCCTCACTCCATAAAGTCTTAGCACGATGAGGACAAGTTTTAAACTCAGAACATTGCAATTTCCCAGGAAAGGAGCAAAACAATAATTGCATTGCCACCGATCGCAAACCTCTCGATCCCCAGAGCATTTTGACCTTTGTGGAGCAGTTAGTTAAGATATATTTGAATCTCATGAAAATCTTCTGCACATAAAAACACACGCTTCCTTTTTCCTGTTATTTTAGGTTTTTACGCTGACTTTGGTGGCAATAGACCCCTTCATGCAAGTTAGCGAGCCGGTCAATTTGCGATTGGTTAGTCGCCTACAGCCGGTGTTTCCAAGTCGTATTCTGGGCTCCTCGATGAGCCACAAGCCGTTCGTTTTCCAGGTTTTCTCCCTTCCCCTCTTTGCCTTCACCGGAGCACTGAGCATCGTGCAGAAGTACAACCTACAGGTGCGCTGAGAACTGTGCTGTCAATACTACTTATTTATTGAAAGTAGGCAGAGCTCGTACAGTGGAAGTGTTTGTTTCTGCTTAAGTATGACTTCCGCAAGTGAAACTACAGGACAATTTGTTACACGTTGTTTCAGAACATCACCACTAAGTTGAGATTGTCATTGAGATCCATTCATATGGTCTGCAATTTCATTGAAAATTGAAGTGTGTTGGAATGAATGACTACCCCTCTATCATTGGTGCCCGCATTGCCGACTTTGATGTCTTTCTCAATCGTGTGCAGGCAACTTAATGAAATTTGTCGGTTCCTGTTCTATGAGAACTGTAGTCAATTTGGTTGTCCTGCTTCGTACTATTTTGCCTTAAGATTGACGATTATTTTCCCATGCAGAATACACATAATTGACGCAAATTTATCTGCTAGCTATGTTATAAAAGAACAAATGTATTTATTAAAAGTTCCACATTGTGCATGGAATGCTATTGCTTCCTCCAATTCAACCCAAATTAACCTTCTCACTCTACCACCCCAGGTCGTGGGTTACATAGATGAATCGATGGTTCGTTTTCAAGTCCTGCCGAATAAGGAGGAGGAGGAGTATTTCAAACTCTCCAACATCACAGGTATAGGTGGAGGCTACCTTCAATTGCTGGGCACGCCTTTAGTAGATAGAGACTCCATCAGCTCCTCCTCTAGAGCATCCTGGACACTCAATGAGATTGCAGGTCAGCAGCTGCTCTACGCACATCCTGGCAGCCTGCATCCCACGGTTGATCGGTTCCGTCTGCACCCCACGCTGGACGTAAAGCGTGCTGGCTACCAGCAATGGATGCGAGCAGCAAAGAGACGTATGCGTCGAAATGCTGGCGTATCTGAGTCCGAATTGGAACTGCCTGTTCGCATTGTGAGGCTCTATGAGAATGTAAGTGTGCTCCGTTTCAGAATGGGATTGCAGGTAGTGCATGGTTGTGGATAAGTACAGAGAGAAAACAATGTTTTAAGGGATGTTTGACATGGGAATACTGTGAAATTTATCGAATAGAGCACAATTAGAGAATTAACCAGCCATGGCATCCGGTATGCTACCATAGAGTGCCGATGTCTTCTCACCTCCTCTTTACAATAAAGGCTCGGGAAAGCGCGATAAAAAAAGACATTGGGATCAGTGTGCACCACGGTGCCGCCCATTGCTTTACCTCCGAGGAGCTCATCACACCAGCAGCCCTTGAGGCCGCTCGCTCCGATTTTGTCAATCTCAAATTCTTCGTGAAGATTCACCCTTCTCAAGGTCGTCTGGTGTGGCGTTCTTTGCTACTTCGCCTCTCCAGCAGCAACTCAATACAACAGCGGCGTCGACAACCACTTAGCAGCCTCGCCAGAGGAAGGCTGGATGAGGCTGTTGGTGAAGAAGATAGCGGTGCTGTGGATACGAAGAGATCCTCGTTGATGAGTGTCATTAGTTTGATTGATCTGGAGGCTGGCGAGATCTGTTACCTCAGTCTGAGGCGTGACGCAAGGACGGACATGTTTGGATTGCAGCAGGCAGGGCGAAGCAGCTTTCCAACTATGGCCGTAAACGTAAATATTCTTGTAAGTCTAAGCTTTGATGTGCGAATGACGGTCTCGTGTGGACAAATAAATGGTATTTGACTGTAGCCAAAGGCTTGTATCACACATTGACTTCTAGCCGAAACCGAAGTACCAACTGAATCGCCGCCCCAGCCCTAGCCAGGTGCCAGTGGAAGTTGCGGAGAGTGTCAATTTTGCTGTTCTGGATTCCACCTACCTACGATACGTGACTCGACCCACGCAACAGTGGCTGCGCTCCTCTGCCCACAACCTCATTCCATTGATGCCTAACGCTACAGGCGTACTCTACAGTCTCACTTCCCAGCCCCGGTTCATTGCGACCCCTTCAACGACAACGCCTACGCCTGAGACTAGTGCATCAACAGTCCCAACACAGCGCAGAGATGCTGACGCAGGTCGCTTGGTCTCACTAGCACAGATGAGCGCCGGGCAACTGGAAGGCGACATGGCCCTCCGACCAGGTCTCACCAACCTCCTACGCGAACTAGAGCCCACGGGCTTGAGCCACTTCACTCAGGCCCAAATTGATGCTGGAGATATCGTCTATGTGCCTCCATTGAAGGACCTCGGACCTACGGTGAATTTTTCAACGTCTAAGCTCTTTCACTTAACAGACTGAGCTCTGCACCCCCATCGGACTAGTAATATCGCAATGTAAAATTGTCGGAAGAACTATACGGATTTGAGGAATGATTCTAAAGTGGCTTTTTGTCCTCGACCCATAGTTCTCTTAATTTCATTGCTGAAATTGCTGCAATGGATATTGTTCGTCAATGATTGCGAAGTATGCCTTACTATGCTATCATTTCCCATCCCAGGATCAAACGGTGGAGTTCCGCTACACGGTTTCGGCGCCTGGACTAACACCCTTTAGCGAAGAGAGCTTTCGCTTTAAAGTTTTAGCTGAAGACAACCAGAAACCTAAAATAAAGGTGAGACTGCTTCTCCAAAACCCCTTTCAGATGTTACCAAAGTGTCACTAAAATGTTCACTTCTTGCAGTTGCTGAAATCACTCGAGGTGCACAGGGACGGCGAATTAACCATCGACAGTGGAGTTCTCTACCTTTCGGACGAAGACACCTACCTCGATCGTCTGGCTTTGAGACTTACAAGCGCACCAAAACACGGAAACCTCTTTCGGATTGTACGACAGCCAGTTATTAATGCCACTGATACGAACAGCACGGTTGGTACCACCGCAGCACCACCTACTGACCGCCAAAAGATTGTAGAAGGAGAAGAAATTTCTGCCAGACTTATGAGCGCTGGTAAACTAATGTAAGATTGTCTGTCCAAAATAACTTGATTGCGTGTCAAGCGTGGTCATTCAATTCGGTTTCAATGTTGTTTAATTTCAGCTACGTGCAGGACGGTTCCAATGTGAAGGAGGACAACTTTAATCTAACCGCCACAGACGGTCATCAAGATTCGGATGTTCTCATTCTCAAAGTTGCCATTCAACCTCGAGTGCTTCGTGAGCCGGCGTGGAACTTATTAGTGAATAACAGCATCATTGTTGAGGAGAACTCCACAGTCATCCTCCACCCATCCGTCTTCCCCCCTCTAACGTTGCCACCGATGAGAGGTCCTCGTTTTTTTGTGGTCGTGCCACCAACTAAAGGCAAACTGCTGCTAGACAAGAAACGAAAATCTGTCCAGTTCTCCACTAGTGATGTTGCTAACAGTCGCATTTCTTATAGTCACGGACCTGCAGAGATTGGAACAGAAGAGAAGGTGGATTTGGCGAGGATTTGGGACTTCAAGACGGGAAAGATATTCTCTCTGAACTTTACCCTTCTACCAGTTAATAGTCAACCGCCTACCATCACAGCACTAGCACCTCTACAGGTAAGTTAAATGCTGCTTTCAAGTTTGCATGCCCAATTAACAGTCCCTTATGCAGCCAGAGTGCCATGCTTTAGGTGAAGGAAGGCAGTGCAGTTGTTCTCAGTCATCAGGTCATCTCAGTACGCGATCCTGATACAATTGATTCGCAAATTCAAGTGAAACTGGTCACCCATCCCAAGTGGGGTCATTTGGAACAACGCTCCAAGAATATTACCTCCATTGGTTCGACTGAATTTGCATTCACAGCTAAAGACCTCGCCGTCGGTCGTGTGTTCTACGTTAATTCACGCCATGAGGATGGTCTTGAGTCCGTGTCCGACATCTTCTCGCTCCGAGCGTACGATGAAAAGTTCCCCTCGCGTGAATCAACACCCATTCATGTGTCAGTTTACCCTGTAAACGACGAAGTGCCGTCTGTAAGACTAGTGGAGTACTTTGCAGTTCCGCTTAATGGTCGCCGGATCCTCACGCCTTATCTCTTCACCATCAGCGACCGGGATGTGCCAAGGGACATTCTCCAAATCTCCTTCCCACGGCTACCACGATTTGGTCACCTAACCGTCTGCTGGCAGCACGGCGAGCAGTACACCATCACAGAGGCTTCTGCACCCATTGCAGAGAGCTACTTGGGCATGATGAACATTGTCTATGTTCAGAATGGTAGTGTACAGCTTCCAGCAAGGGACAGCTTTACAGTCTCTGTCTCCGACGGTCTACACGTGGTCAAGAAGTCGGCACACGTCCTCCTGCGACAGGAAAACCGATATGCTCCTGAGATAAGGGTGACAGAGGAAGGAGGGTTGGTGTTGGAGGGTCTAGCTTGGCGTCAGCTAACGTCGGTTCTCACTATATCGGATATAGACACACCAGGGGAGGACTTGATGATCACTGTGGTACGTGCGCCGAAATTGGGCCAGCTGGAGCGCTTGCAGCGTCAGGATGTTGCGGGAGTGCCGGCACAAGAGGACCTCATTGAGGCTGCAATGGATCAGTATGAGGCGGAGGTGGGCGGAGATGGGCGAAATAAGAGAAACTTGAAGGAAGGCGATCGGTTCACCCGGAGACAACTGGATACTGGGCGCATCTAGTACGGACGGCATTGTGATCTTGGTTGGACAAAAGTCTTGTTGAGAAATTAGCAGCATTGAAAATTTTCATTAATATGCTCCTAGGTATGCTCGTTAGGTGGATGTGCTAAACCAATTAGGTTTCCTGCCTTCATTTCCAATGGCAATAAACAAAGTTTGACTGTCGTGCAATCGATTTGCATTAACGAAGACCTAAATTGAGTGCTTTTGATTGGCAGCTATACGTATACCGGAGAGTATACACCGGCATATGTCTACGACTCAATAACCCTCTCAGTATCCGACGGCCAGTTCGAGGCAGGTCCAGTTGACTTGCCAATACGAATTAG